>OZ001245.1:10973055-11573055 GCA_963924025.1 Ischnus inquisitorius | reverse complement strand
ATTTACTTCACCTTACGCGCAACAACAAAAAAAAACCGAAATAGAGGCAAATCGCACGACGAAGAGAATAAAGATAATTGAGGAAATCGATCATGCGCGAAGATCAAATTGTTTCGTGCAATCTCGTCGAGACTCCCGCTCAACGTCATTCGTAATTGCCTCTTGTTCAATCCTCTGATTTATTGGCAATCATATACTTATTTTCGTATGAAACTTGTCAATCGAGGCTTGCATTGAACGTAAGCGCGTTAACGAATACGATAAAATGATTTATCAACAGAGTTATTATTAATAATGGCGTATCAACCCCGTGGCAGCTGTTTGTCAATCTCTATTATTAAGTTGCAGCTATTGCGATATACCCTACTTAATCTTATAAAAAAACATTTTTTTTCTCCACATACAAAATTTTTTGACGAAAGCTCAAATTCGCGGTATTATAATTTTTAATACAGTGGCGCATTATCAGTTTTATCTTATCAGTGATTCGATATTAAGCTTATTACGTTCGTTTTATCGATGGCCAACTCTGTAACAGATATCGTTTCGTTACGATTCTATGATTTGGTTTTTTTTATCAACTCTATTTCCCTGATAACGACACGGCGAATTCTCGTGATGATAAATATATCGTTTCGTTGCGATTCTGTGATTGCAGCACGGACAGCGGATGGGACAATCCGTTCAGGCCGGACGGTGACCTGTCACGCGAGGCAGACGAGATCGTGGAGTTGATAAAGGGCGGCAAGCCCATAACTCCGACCCCGGGTCAGAACGCGCCGCCGTTGCCTGGATGCGAAGCAACGGGTAAGCCGAACGACGGTGATCTTCTGGATTCGAGTACGAGCCCGTTGCTGAACGCTAGCGCCAATTCGACGGGCCGTCCCGGTGACTCGGCCCGTGTTAACCAAGGAAATGGAAACGCTCATGGCACACCGGGAAAGCCGGGCAACGCTAACTCAGCCACGAAGCAGCTGCCCGTCAACGAGAAGGTGACCCAACGTCATTTCCATTATCCGCTAACGAATCGACCTGTGAAATAAACCCGAGAAAACACGGCCCGCGGAAAAGGTGCACGTCAAAAATAAACACTGAGATACGGCATTTTTTTTTAATAATCGCTCTTTTAATAAAAAAAAAAAGACAAAAAACAAAAATCATAATCAATAAAATAAAATACTACAATCAAAAATATACGCCACATCAATCGCATTAGTTCAGCAATGAAACAATTTTATTTTTTTTCATTTTTTTTTCGTAGACTTCGAGCATGCCGATCGCTAATTCTATCTCTATATCTCGTGGACCATTGAAGCTAATGTCTCTACACTGCGTTTTGACGAGACATAGCGATGAGCAACCCCCAAACATACACACAGATTTACATACTCATATGTATCGCTACAACAGACATGATTAGATAATATCGTGTCACTGATACCTAAAGATTCAACAAATTGTTGCTCGTTCCTTTCTTCCTATCGGAAGAAGTAGTTCGTAATTTTCAAGGTCGAAAACTAAAGAATTTGGCATTAGTGATGCGATTCATAAATGTACCTTTATTCATATCTCACTTTAAAGTCAGCGGTGATGTCTGCTATAAATTCAATGTCGACAGAATTACAGTGAGGTACACGAATAAGGGCTTGTATCTTCTAATCTTCAGCTATAATTATATTTACTTCGGCTCTTAAATGAAAGGAATGGAAGATCTTATGGAACTTCAAGAGTTGCATTACTGTTTAAAAAAAGGTGCACCCAACTCCGCACTATGCAACCAAAAAAAATTCTGTGAAGCATGAAACTATATTTGAAAAAAGGAATTGTTGCAAGAATGAAAATTAATATATCTCGTTTGAATTTTGTCTGTTGCACAGGTGGGCCAAGCGACGACGGCGACCGTCGAAGTCGGCAGAGTTACGGCTCAGGGTCCGGGTGATGCGTCGCAGGTCGAGCACGTCACCCTCAAAAAGAAGCCGAAGTGCAAGTGTTGCGTACTCCAGTAACGCGAGAGTTATTACGTTGTACGGGGCGCCTGAACGATAACAATAAGTATTTCAAGCGTCGTCGCGACACGACGAGACTCCTGCCAGCGGCGATCCGGATATCCGGTTGGACGTTCGCGAAAGAGAGACAAAAAGAACGTGGTGGATGATGAAAACGACGAAGCTGCCAGGACGGTCGACGGCGCGTTATCTCGATGATAATCAAACTCGTCATTCTCAACTCTCGTGAACATCGGGCCTGTCGGATGAAACAGCCCACGATAAATAGCGAATTGTTTTCATCGAACCAAACTCGTCTCTCTTCGTTGAAGAATCCTTCGATCGTTCGATCAAAATTATCATAAAATTAACACTACCAGCTAAAGAAGAATCTTGAACGAATATGAACTGTTTTCTCGATTGATCTGAGCAATTGATGAGATTTACCTACAGTGATGAACGAATCGCACGGTGATGACAATTTCAGAAAACGCGGAGAGACGAGCAACAGAGCAGTTACAGAATTATTCTTCGATTTTGTATCGATTCGAGACGAGTCTCAAAAAAACTCTGGACTCGTGAATTAAGTTTCAATAGCGAGTGAATTACTTTTTTTTCAAATTTGAAGACAACAAAAAATATTATGTAACTACTCTGTTGGTTGGTCGAGAGAGAATCGCGTGAAGGGAAAAAGTAATGGCAGAGAAACCGAAAAGGGATCAAACCTCGCTATCGCGTAGACGCGCTCGCGCGTCACAGTCTTCGGGCACGAGCAACAGAGAGAAAGAGAAATATTCGAGCGTGACGAAGATGTAAACAGAGACAATTATCGTGCGCTCATAAGTGATATATTAAGTTTCCGCTAACGAGCGAATGACAAAAAGAAAAATAAACAAAGGCGTGAAAATACGAGGGGGCGATAAGGCGGAAAAAAAACGAATAAGATGAAAAATAAGATGACGATGAAGATGACGAAGAAAAAAAACAAAAAATATATTATTAAAAGTATATTGTAGATACAGAATGGTAGCTATATAGCTTATATGCTTTTACTATTGTGGCTATTACCGTTAAGATTGTCGTGATTGAAGCGCGAACGAATGTTTGAGTCAACAACGCAATGCAGGAACTGATGAAAAAAAAAAAAGAAAACCTACAGACTTTCAACCAATTTCTCTTCGAGGAAATAGTATGGATTGCAAAGTGTGATTGATAATGGTCGAAGATTTCGAAAATGATATTTCTTGCATTGTGTGCCGGACATCGAACAGACACTCACACACACAGACACAAAATCGTATACAGACTCGAGGCGAGAAGTCGCGTCGATGAAGTTGTTGGTGCGGAAAGAAATATTACCATTTACCCTTTGCGCGTTGTTGTTTCAAGCTCTCGATTATCTCGAGATCGTGCTGCAGCGTCGACGCACTATGTGAGACACAATTGAGAAAATCTCGGCAAAAGAAAAGACTATTGGTTTCGAAAAAAAAATCTATTTGAATGACTACTCTTGGCTCCGAGAGATATTTTTCAATCAAACCTTCAAATCTGTATCTTTTAGACTACTCGACGAATCATCATGAATGCTTTTTTTTATTTATTGTTCAATCTCTTTTTTGAGGTATTTTTTACCTTTGTTTTTTAGCTCGAAAAGTTGAAGAAAACGAGAAGCATAATCGTAGAGGCGTGCAATTTGAAAAAGAGATTTTAATCATGTTTATCATTATTACATTAAGACGCTACATTGTCAATTTTTATCATTATTCAAGCGAAACGAGCGTCGAATTAACGCGTTTCGAATAAATTGCTTTTTAAGATCCTAGTAGAATTTTTTTTTGCTCGAGGTACGCAGCTAAACATGCCGACGGCAGCTTACGAAGGCGATGCGCGTCCCGGCCGGCGTAAAGATTCAGGATTTTTACCTCCTTTTCCCAAGCAAATTGTAAATATTAATCAAATTTGGCGTAATCACACTTGCGATCGGATAAGTATCGAAAGACGAACAAAATTTTGTCGAAGTTGATTTTCATGTAGAAATCGTCTCGATACTCGCCGAGAATATTCACGTCTTTCGACAGTTATTTTCTCCACGAGCGAATTGTGAGGGCGTCTTCGAGGGGTTCGGAAAAAATTGCAAATTCACAATTTTCTTTGTTCGTCTTCTATGGAAAACAATTTGTACGCAGTTATGTGAAGGAAAAAAATTGGAATTTGCAATTTTTTCGCAGCTCCGATCGCCGTCGTTTGCACAAAATAATGTAAAATGCATAATTTTAATGTGAAAAAAAAAAAAACGACCAACGGGAGGTCGATCGTCGATCAACGTTGTTTCAACAATCTTTTACTATTTTGTTACTTTTAACCATGTGATTCGTTCGCCGAAGCGCGTACACCTTTTACAGCATAGTATATATAGTATACACATAAATATATATATTAATATTTATTTTTACCGTGTTTACTCGTCAATCATAAACAAACTATCATCTTCGTCCGCAGCGTCTCGCAGATCGAAGTTTTCAACTATATTTTTATTTTTTTTCGCCGGCGTAGCCACGTGTCGCCTTCGATACATTATATATATATATAAAAATTTATCATTATACAAAGTTCGAACGTGACTGGTTGTAACTACCGTTGTTGAGTATTCGTATTTATAAACGCGAAAGCCGTAAATCGACGTTTGCTCGAGTTGTCCTTTATTTTTTATATTTCTGCGAAGATAATTAATGAAAAATTATCATTCAAATCGAGATCGATAAAATCGTCCTTCCCGTGGGTCATGCGAGTCACGACGAACGTGGAATCATGTATGCTCGTATAATAGAATTTTATTGTAAGAATAACGTTGAAATCCTGAATGTTTACCTGCAATTATACAATCCCGAGCGAGCCCGATTTTTTTTTTATTCTTTTGCGTCGAGAACGAAAATACATGTTGTCTCTCGTGGCACCGATAAAAAAAAAACAAAAACAACATCAAAAAAATAAAACAAACATGAAGCAGCATTAACACATTTGTTAAGCTAATAAATAAAATATTATCGATGAAAGAGTCGTTCGTTGTGTCGCTGTTTGAACTTCGGCGTCCGTCGAATTCGTCGTCTCAATCGAAACTGCGATATTAGGTCCTCTATTTGCCGCTTAATTATAAAAGCCGTTTAACTATATTTACCTAATCAATACAATGCAGAATTATTCATTTTCGTTTGGTAATCTGTTTTTACGTTGCACAAAAACAAAATGCTGAAACGATTTGAATTCAGTCGTGCTAAAGAAGGAAAAAAAATGCTGAAAATCAATATTCAGCTTCACTTGAGTCTAAAATTGATGTCGAATTCATGTTCAATGGTTTTCCTTCTGAACAATGCAAGGGGGTTTCTTTGTTGCACTTTTTTCGATGATTCTCGGATTTCTATAATGGCTCGAGAAACCGATTTCATAGCTCTGCCAACTGCTCCATCCTATGTTTTTTTCTTTTTTGCAATAGACAGTGGAACACTTTGTTCTCCACTATATTATCGAGAAGCAGAGAAAATGGATATTGAAAATCGCAGACTTTTGCGAAATGCATCGAGCAAATGTTTCAAAGCTTTATCCGATATAATTGGAATATGTCTCGGTATTGCTTTTTATATCTTCCTCAGTATTAAAATTGGCACCGAAAAGAATTCTTTTTTATTTTTCGGATTTATTTTTCGGACCACTGTCGCAATGTTGTAGGTGCATCGAAAAAAGGGCAACGGAATTTCGTCAAAAATGTATTAACCAATCGTGGCATTAAGGGCCATTGGAACCGCTCTGGTTTATTTATTACGGATCCGTACGAAGCGATTGAGAAAAGAGAGATCTATTAAATGCCGAAGCACGATCCGACATTAGGATCATCGTAGGATCTACAAGCGAGCCCAGTCGCCGCGGAGCTCCGAAGATCGTGAAATGTTTCTCGACAACAATGGCCCACCTTATCCTCAATTTTACGATCGTTCTCGTAACAGTCATCGCATGTGTATCTTCGAAAACGATCGCAATCCCGCGAAGAAGCGAAAACTATACTAGAGAATTGTCTCCGCGTCGGTCCGTTCGTATGACTTTACATAAAAGGATTTATAACGTAATTAAAGTTATAAGTTAATCGTCGCATTAGCGCTTCTGTATGTATATGGAATTAACGGGGGAAAAAAAGACACAGAGCCATATAAAATCGTGACGTGTTCGCCGCGCGTTAGGCGTGCCACGTCGCGCTTTATTTATCGTTCCTATTATTATACGACGATTTGCCTATACAACTATTCAATTAAATACGAAACATTCACACGAGACTGCCGTTGACTTCCAAGTGCAATTTAACGCGCCGGCACGTCCTACGCCATTCGCGAAACGTTTCTTTATCGTCAGTTTCAACGTTTGTAATGATCTTTTTTTCTTCGTTTTTTTTTCTATCTTCTTCGTACTGTTCATCTACTCGGTTCTAATACAATAAAATTAATTAGAGACTCTCTCGCAACGTTGAGGAAATTCTGGAACGCGGATTCTTACGCCTACGCGATTCTAAAGGACACCCTCGAACCCGCTATTCTGTTCGATGCGTCATATTGGAAGAAATTAAAAGAATTAATCACCGATCAATTTTCGTTCGATCGAAGCATGCAATTGTATTGTTTCGAAACACAGGTTATTTTTCAAACGCAAACATACAAAAGAAATACATAATACGTAAATTAGGCGGGGATATCAGCAGAAATATCAAGTCAACCGCTCATCCGGTGAATCAACTCTTCTTATTAATTTTTCTGAACTCATTCAATTTTTTAAAGAATTTCTTGTAATTTTTTTAGTAACTTCTGTTTTTGATCCCTTCGACGAGGCTGTAAATCTTTTCAAATTGTTTTTTTTCTCGCAAATGCAACTCCTTAAATATCCTCCCTCGTTTCATCTAGAAACAAAAGTTCTTCTGACAATAAATGAAATTTGATTTTTCATGAAAAAATATCCAATGATCACGATGTGAGTCGTTGGATCTTCGCATCCCATTTCGCTTCACGTGGGTTGACCGAGCCGAAGAAAAAGGAACGAAAGAGGAAAAAAATGGACCATTGTCTCGCGAGACAGGTGGCCGATCAATGGCAAACCTTGGACCGCTACCGTGAAGCGCGGAATGTGGGTTCGGTATTGTACGTTCGAATAGTTGAGACGAAGCGGTGCAACCGCACACAGAAACACACAAACGAACGCGAGATGCATGGTGGCACAGGTGGAAATGTCAACGTCGCAATGGGAGAAAGAGTGAGTCGAATCCTCGGGAACGAATAACGAAAGAACATCAAACGCATCCTATTAAAAGGTTCAGAGATCATATTGCGCCCGTGTGTGCCCTCAAACGGATTCGATCCGATCACTCGTGACGACGTTGGCCTTTGGCTATGATAGCGAAACGACGGAGACAATAAATTTTCCGGCTGCAAGGCCCGAGCGGCTTATAACGTCGGTATAAATAATTGCGTCCATGTAGGGAAGAAACAGCCCGCTTTTGCCGGTCGAAGAACCGCCAAAGATTCACGGATTTGCCTGCGGATAACGTCGAAACCCAGCGCTGAGTTCTCGCGCCCTTCCTTTTTTTCTTTCCTATTTCTTTTTACCCCCTCAACCTTTCATCGATCAATCCGTTCGGACGTTCGCACATAGATCAAACCGTTTGCTGACTGCAATGATCGAATGACTGACTGGCTAAACGTACCGGTCGCCAAAGCGCGCATCTATCTTATCGGGCAATCTATTATCTCACTCCGTTTGGAAATAAATTGAATTAAACGGTCTCTCGACACCTTCCGAGACTGCGTCGAATCGAGATCGTTTATACGGATTAGCGGAGAGTCTCCCGGGCTTAATCTCGTCGCGTTGAACCCTTTCACTCGCGAGTTCGTTTGATTCGTCGAGGAGAATCGATAGCAGACGAGGATTTGAAATTGACGATAATACAATCGACTCAATTAATTGAGGGGCATCACATTGGAGACAAATTTTGAAGAGCAAAATTATATTGAACATTCATAAATGATGGTTTTAGGTGGTTTACTATCGGGAAATTTATACTATAATATGAACGTCTCATTTATAAAATTTCGCCTTTAACGACTTTGTCAAAAGTCAATATTTTTAAACTTAATCGTTCACCCAAAAAAAAAAATTCGAAGGATAAACATTTACACCTACAGGAATAAATATGAAAAAATCGTTTTACAATTTTTTTCAGAATTAATAAATATTTTGCAGTTAAACATACCACTCAAAGGCTTATTCTCGAGACTTCCTCGAGGAAAACGATCGCCTTTAAGGATTATCGATCCTCCTTCGTCACGCGGAGATTATTCGGATCCGGAGACCTCGGGATGCTCCTCGAATGACCAGTCCACCCGCTCGGGGGTTTAAGAATCTTTTTCTATTTTTTTTTCTCTCACGATGAAGCTTCCACTGCATAAACATGCTATTATTGACCTTACAGCAATTCTCGGATAACTAATCATCATTCCAAAGATTACTTCCGCGTTTCTTTCATTGCGATGAAAAAAATGTTTTTTATACTCTTCGAAAAACATACTTTGCGCAACTATAAGTAAACAATTTATTCAAATAATAATAATAATATTTTTTGAACAATGCTCAACTGTTGCGTACATAGATTAATTTCGTTCCGCAGTTACGACATGAAACGCCATAGACTGGGTTTCATATGCGCGACATGCCGATTGTACGTTTATAATTGAGACGTTTGCCTATCTGATGTACTACATCGCGCCTCTGTCAAAGATCAGCGGGCGGGCGGCGGCGGCAAGTTTTTGTTATGTTATTCTTTCAGCGTCTCTTCTTCAACCGCCAAAAGAGAACGGCACCGTTCGTACACGCGGCAAAAGTTGTCGAGGATGATCGTCCGAGCCCTTTCTCGGGGTTCCCGCCGATCTTCGGCTCGAATAAGCCGTACAGCTTCGGTTCAAGATACGACGAATGCGGGGGAGGGAGAAGATTTCAATTCACATCGCGAGCCGATATATCGTACGATCTCTCCGCACACATGTCCCTCCCCCTTTAATCCTGTAATATGCGCATACATGCAATCCGTTGGGGAACGTCGATCCCCGCGATTCCATAAACACGTTGTGCCATCCCATACGCGGGGGCCCGCACTTCGTCCAACCACCGTTACGCTATATATAAAGCTTGGTGATTGCCGAAGGCAGACGCTACTACGGATCCCGTGAGAGTACCGCGTTCATACCAAACTTGCACTCCGCATCGCGGCATGCCATTTGAAGTGACGATCGAATAAAAGTGATAGCCGAGTGACCCCCTCCGTAATGGAACGTCGCGTTTTAACGGCAAGTACGCTGCTACGTGTTTCATTTACGCTAATAAATTCACGATTATAACGAAGCACGAGATTTTTTAAATCTTCATCCCCGCGGATGGGACATCGTTTCTAGTTTTGCAAAGGCGACGTTGCAAAAGGGTTTCGAGTGCCGGTGCAGCAAATCGAAGGAACGCAGCCTGCGGGTTGATATTTCGTTATTGAAAAAAAATACTGATTAATGAATAATAAAATGTAATTAATTATTTTTTCTTCTTCGGATCTACTGAACGAGAGAAAGTAGTCAATTTAATTGAAAGAAATAACTTCTTTAAACCGGAGAGAAGAATATTTTCTGAATCTTATAAAGGGTTGGAATCGAGTCTTTTTGTTATTTGCAAAGGGTTTTTTTAACTTATTCATTTTCACTCTTTTATTTTTGAGTCACTCCACAGAAGCCGACATGGTATAAAAATGAATTCTATGAAGGGTGTAAAAAGAGGGTGTGTTTTTATGTTCCCAGCCAAAAGGAAGATTCACTGAAAACTTCGAAGACTTGCCAATGCGATAAAAATCTTTGAAAAATCAACCATATAAAATTCGCGACTTTTTGGCCACAAAAAAAATAAAAAGTAAAGTAAAAAAAAAATTCACCATATTTATGTGTTCAAAAAAATTAAAGGATCGATTTTTTTTAAACGAAAATACGGTGACCGGATGAATCGTTAAATAATTTATTTCGAACTCTAATTTGTTAATCACTTTTTCCCGTTGTTATTAAGCAAAATGGATGTTCTTCGAAACCACTGTACGGTTGATTTTTTTTCGAATTTCATATCGTCGGGACGTATTCAAAATAGTCTTCGAATCTCAGATTTGACTGCGACTGCAACGATCCTTCTTAAGGAGTTTGTTAAACACTTTCTATCAGTATGTTTTTTCTGTCAAAGCCTTCCTTAAGTCTTCATCACTCATGGGGTCAAGTTATATTTTCCCGGCAATTGAAGTTGAAAAAAAAAAACCAATTATCAAACGTATGGAGATGTTGCAGTTCATTCATTGATCAAAGTCCCAGCGAGCCTTTGACCGACAATTTGTTACGTGAAATTGCACAATTCCAACAAAAGCCTTAAAATCCGCGCGATACGTAACGAGAGTCAGTGTACGAAGAAGCCCGAGGGCTCTAAATCATTCGAAATTATCGCTAAAGTCATCGGTGAAAGTGTTCGATAGCTCATTCCAGTGCTCGCATGAAATTCCCTCTTGGCCATCGCGACGGTGCCGCTCGTCGTTCGTTACTCGAGTGAATGTTTAATTTGTCCTGGATTGCGGAACAAGTGCGTCGCGGTTTCGCACAAATCATCATCGACCCCGTCGATGCGTTCGAGTAATAAACGTCGTTAACGAATATAAACTTTAGGTGATATTTTCGACGCTGCTCGTTGGAACGATCTGTCTGGCTGACAAATTAGCGCCCAATCAGAAAGCACCGCCGTTCGCCAAGGGATCCGGTGGTTTGTCGTTGAAAGCGCCATACGAGGGTGGCGGAGCTGCCGACGTTGGGCGTCGAAGGGATCAAACGAATCCCGCACCACCCGCCGCACCCTCGGCCGGGGCAACTCAAGTCGATGGAGTAACCAGAGAAGAGACCGAAGAACTTAAAGAGGTCGACGGACAACTCGTGAGAGTCGTCAAGGGTAGTTTCTCATACGCCAGTCCCGAAGGACTACCGATCGCCGTCAAGTGAGTTCGCCAAAGCTTCTGCTTCTTTCCGACAATTACAGAAAATACAACTAAAAAACAAGTAATTTTATCGTTAAACCGAGAAATTTTGGACATTGAAGTGTGTTTTTATAAATTGTTTTTAAATAGCAAGGTTTCGCGAGAGAAAAAACAGTACTAGAAAATTAACTCACTTATCAATAAAAATTAACTCATGTCAAGATCGGCCGGTCAATAGTTACTTGTTTTTATCAGTGACACCCGAAAAAAAATATGTTTAAGGTACGTGGCCGATGAAAACGGTAACAGAGCGAGTTTCATGTTCGGTACCGGAAAGCCCGGTGGTTCCCGACCATCGGGTGGTCAAGGTGGGAAAAAACCAGGATTGACGCCCGGCGGTCCTGGAGCAACTTCCCTGGGCGGCGGAGGCGGTACCGGCGGTGGTGGCCGTCCCGGAGGCCCGGGCGGTGGACGCCCGGGCGGCGCCGGGGGCGGAGGTCGTCCAGGCGGTGGTGGAACCGGTGGAGCCAGCACTTATTTACCCCCCACAACGAAAGTCGATCGGAGCTACCTTCCGCCGAATTAATATCAATGTCGTCAGGTAGACGAGGAAATTGACAAGAAAATTGTGGAACCGTTTGTTATCAGAATTATCTCAGTGATCTCTAAACTATGCTGGCACTGCGTAAAAGAAACTCTTACTTGTAGGTCAAAGTATAAACGAAGAAGCTAAACGCAAAAAAAGCAATCCTTATAGAAGATTGAATTGATATTGAACACAATGAAAGGGAGAGGGGAAAGAGGGTCAATGACGAAATTTCCAAGAGACGATCGATCACCGATCACTTTTAATTATTGAGCGTAAAATGCCTTAATAGTACGTCCAGAAATAACGCATAGTGCTTCAACTAGGCTGAACGACTTCGATTATAATCATACGGCTATAAATTTTCTATAAAAAAAAAAGAAAAAACCAAACAAACAAAGGTGTGAAGGGGTTTTTTTCAATCGATCCCATACTTATGTGCGCGCGTAGCTCGACCCAGTCAATCGATTCAATAGATTCCTTTCGTGTATATCATCGAGGTAAGTAGCCTCGGTATTTGCATTACTCACGCAGCTACGCTCCGACCATCGCGGGAAGAGATGTACGCGTCTGGTATTCAGGATCCTCGGTACGTACTGTAGCCGAATGGATTCAATAGCAGAGGCAGATGATAGTGCTCCTGGGCATTCTTTATGTCGAAGATGATCTCCACTATTGGGTACAAGGCTGGCGTTCTCGTTGGAAGAAAATACTTCTCAACGTCGAAACGTATCTTGTAACGATCCACGGTGAAGTGCGGACTTCCGACTTCGAGAAGATCCTCACAACGTCCGTTTGCCATCGTCGTACTAAAATTCCAACCATCTCATTTTAAGATTTTCGTAATTTTTAATTGACAAATATAATTTGCATTGAAGATTGTCTTTTTTTTACTTCTCAAATTGTTTGTAAATTTTTTCATGCATCGATTAATTCAAAACTTGCCTGGAATTGAGTAAAGTCCATCCTGAATTCGTGGAATCCTGAGCAGCGTGAAATTTGTACAAGGAAACCGGCAAATTACCGACCGGAAGTCCCTTCGTTGTATCGAGAACGTGAGTAGTGATAGGAGGTTTCTTCTCCGCCATGTTCAACCCCGTTCTATCGTAATCAAAACATATCGACATTTGTTAACAATTATTGCAGTGGTAATTATAGGGTAAACAAGACGTCGCGGAGGTTCGTTTACCTGACTGTAATATCTTCGGATTCGCGACCTTCCACTTGACGTGTCCGACGAGCGCTTTCGAATAAATTTCAACGAAGACGTACGACGCGTGTAAACTCACTGACAATCAGGTCCCGACTGTAATATCTCAAAGGTCAAAGCGTAGATTTATTACACAGCTTGTTATCTTCCCTACTTTCGCTATCTTTATTTACCGGCCTCGTGACGTCGAGTCTCGGTCAGCAGTGTAGGGATCTTTTATTAAAAAATAAAATAAAATCATCCTCCAGAAACATTACTCTCGTTGCGTCTTTTATACTTTACATCGAAAGACCGGACTAAAAACTTTAATAATGTTACCTTTTCAAAACTTAAATCTTTTGAATTTCTTCTGGTTTCATAACTTTACGGAAGCTTCTCAAAAAAAGAAATTTAGAAGTTAAGCAAATATAACTTTCATCGTAGCTTCGATTAGAATACTTTTATTCAAAATATTCCAACAGACTAACCGTACTTGTCAAAAATATGGTTCGAATATGTCGAATCTGTGTTTACACTATTTACAATGTACTTTCGCGCTTTCTTTTGAACAACCATCACTTGGCAAACATTTTCTCCGCGTGCTCTCGTTTCCTCGCGTACCACACGCTTTGATTAAAACTTAAAATTAACTTATGACAATCTACGGTGAACACGCTTAAGCGTCATTAGCGTTAGAAAAAGCTGAAGTCAAAGGCATCGTTTGACCTCGATAATAGAACAAGCAAAGAGTATGAAAAAAATGTATTCCGACGTAAGGCCTCTGATGATGAAACATGTTCTTTTTTTGTTTTGTTTAGCCACTAAGCTCATCTATCCGAGCCGCGATAAGTTGTGTAACCAAATGGACTTAGTAGGACGGGAATGTGATAATTGCCCGTTGGATTTTTCACGTCGAATACTATCTCGATAAATGGATACATCGTTTCTATGCGTCGCAGAGTGAAGTATTTGTCCACGTCGAAGTGCATTTTGTAACGACCGGCGGTGAAGTTACATTTGCTGCTGTCGACGAGATCGGCGCAACGGCCGTTTGGCGATGTGTTGCTAAAACGTAAACAAACATCAATACGAATGTTCGCGTTATAATATTTTTCTTTACTATGAAATTATCTATCTAAACTTTTTCAATCTCGAACTGATTTTTCACGGTCATCTGACCGTAGTAGAAACATAGTTTGAAGTTATAGACTGACACCGTGTCCAGTAAATGGTTCGCAAGTAGTTGAAACTCATTTCCAGGACTTCGAGTACTTTCCGGCTAACTGTTCACCTCGACTGAGTTTCTCAGATTCGATGCTTCGATTTCCTCAACAGTATATCGTTCGAATGAAATCAAATTAAAGGGATAGTTCTCACCTCTCGTTGAGGAACGTCCATCTACCGTCCATAAGTTTGTAGAGGCTGACTTGCAATCCGCCAATCGGAAGTCCTTTACTCATGTCCATAACCTGAGTGGAGATACAAGGCTTTTTGGTACCTTCAGTCTTCCCCGCAGTCTTCTGTTTCGGAGTAAAGAAAATTACCATCCGATAGAAATGCCTTTCTTTATAATTTATCATAATTTATCGATTGATACCTGACTAGAAGATTGCTGGCTGGTACTGGGAACAGACGAGTAAGGACTTCCTTGCGGAGAATTGTTTTCACTCATTCGTTCCGTCTTTATCGCGACCGCGCTCTGGACTCCGGACTTTCGTTCGGTCATCAGAAGCGACGGAAGATTACCGCCTTTCATATTGCTCAAAACGTACTGAGTACCGGGCCGTATGGTGACCGTCTTTCCGGAGCTTAGCTTGAAAGTTTTCGTCTGGCCGGACAGACTCGGGACAGCGTTGAACTGTGAGCCAACGACATTTATCGTGGCTGGCTTTATGCCGCTGTTCAACTGTTGATAAGATTGTTCAATTTTGTGCAATCGTCGCGGCGAAATTTCGGACTCGCTGCCTAATTCGCTCGAATCCCCTTCCTAATGAAAAAAAATTACAAAATTAGATTCACAAAAGATGCGTTCTCGACGAAACGTTTGTAGTCGAAGTTTTCTCGATTCAAAGAAAATTACCGCCGACGCTTTTGTGTCCTGCTCCTTGACGTTCTCGTGATCGTTTGTTTCAATGCCCTCCTCGTGGATTATAGTCATTGTAGGATCATGCTCGCTTTCCTGAATGACTCCGTCCTCCGAAGTTACGACCATTTCTAGCTCGACGTTCACTTGATCTTCCGTACCGTCGAGATACTCACCGTGAACGTGTGCCATTGCCTCGGCCAGCGCGTCACGACAATTTTCATCCTGTGGAACACAAATCGCACGTTAATATCGTTATGAGCAAGCTTATCAAGGTGGCGAGGAAAGGATCAATGAAGTATTCATTAAATGAGCTGCATTCTTCACCTCTCTTTCGAGTTTTATCTTCTTATTAACCGGCATTGGATCATCCTCGTCCATGGAACCTTGCTCTATGATTCCCTCCTCGTACTCTTCTCCCTCGTCCTGGCCACTGACGTCCTGTTCGTCACGCTTGGATTCATCGATATCCTCGTCGTCGATGTCCAATCTCTCGACGACATATTCGTACTCTTCATTGTCGTCTTCAACCTCCCGTTCGCTCTCTTTTTCGACTATGTGCACCTGAGATAAGAAATTAATACAGCATTGTTATGAGTTACATTGAATCTTTGGGACTCTTGAAATCATTCAAAAGACTGCAAAGAAAAAAGAAATGACATTACAACGCCCTCGACATCGCCTTCCTCTTCGTAGCCAGCTTCAATCTCAGCTATCTTCACAGCAGTCGCTTGTTTCGAGTTCATCTCATTTTGATGCAACAGAGCGGCTCTCTGATGTTTCATCGTGCACGTGTGCTTCAGCAACGAGAGACGATGGGCGTGCAAATTCTTATTGCAATAAATACAGTATGCCCGGGTCGCTTGAAACGGAACCGATGTTAGCCATCCTGAAAAACAAAATCATGTTAGTGCATTTATCTCGATCGCGATAGGCGATTTTTTTTTTTTTCTCTAAGGCGCTTGTTAGAATCGCGCATTATTAATGAATTACAATGGCATAAAATGAAACGAAATCGGTACAAATCTTCAATGATTTCCATACTGCATTTCGTTAAAAAAATCGCTTTTTTCTTTTCTTCGCTTAGATTTGGACAATTTTCAGTTGTTATAAACTACATTGTTATAAATATTCTGGCTGAAATTACAGTTTCATAATTCTGCGACGGATTATCGAAAATTTTCAAATTTCTGTCTACAATCTTATTTCCGGACAAAATTTTGGAACTTTTCTGCTTAGCAACTTCCGGTTTGATGATTTTGTTTCTCAAAAAACTTAAGTGTTACAGAAAAATTAGATTTCTTTTTCAAATCGTCCGAAACTCGATAAATGTGTGATGTTACTTCCGGTGGAAAAACAGAGAAAAACCGGAAGTGACGTCATAGCTTTGACGAACTATTAGCGACTTTCCCGCGGTTCGATCATTTTTAGCTTTCACCAGAAGTGACGTCGCAAAGTTTTACTTTTTTGTAAATAGGAACATCTTGCGTGTACAAGAAGTTTACCGATGAACCGAGAATCACTATCGGCAAATTTTCTAGAAACTCTGTTAGTCTCCAAACAGGGAAACAGGCAGTTCTGCCACTTTCTTTGCTCCCTGATTATAGTGACCTTTAAACTCGTTGTTGCTCAATCGAATAGTTCCGTTTGTAAATGTTCGGCATCGATCTTGTTATTGGTGTTTTTTATTAGATTAGAAAATGTTAATACTGCGAAAGCGGATAACAAATATCTAAAATAAACGATATCTCGGCCTCGAATTTCTCTCCACGGGATTCAAACGCCAAATCGACGCTGCGATCGATGTGTTATTAGGCTTAATCTTATATTGATCAGCAATTCGATGCATTGACATAAATATTAATTTGCATGTCCATCGGCCGGAAAAAAGATTGCTCGCAGGGTAAGAATGCGATACGTAATATAGTGCGAAACTCCCGCGCTTTTGCTTTAGTAAACAAAGGGTTAAGCAAATCGAGGGCCTAGGCAAACGCTTGTTACACGCCTGAGCCCGAGAAACGCGTACGCGAGCGTCACACTCGCGGTGTGTTGGTATCGCGAATGCCTTATTCGCACCAATTTGACGCGTTTTTTTTTTTTTTTCCATTCTCATGACTTACTCTCAATTCCGACTCGCTTACAGGATACCATTATTACCTTTAAAATCTGGCATCTGTTCCCATTCTTTGCGATAGCGTTGAGTGTAAACGCGTGTCTTGGCGTGGCTTATTTTACCGGTCGGCGTGAGACGAGGCTCGTTGAACATTCCGGCGCATAAAACTGTCTGGTCGCTGGTTATCAAATCGTCCGAAATTTTGTTATCCATATATTTCGGCACCTGTTACGAACAGTTTATCACACAAAATGTCCCGAAACTCGTAACACTAAATAACTAAATAGTTTTTTCGGTTCGCGAAAAATGGGTGGGGGAGAAACGAGTTATCACGTCGGCCCTCGAATCTCGATAATTATGCCTAGCCTAGTACCGAAGCTAACTCCCTAGCAATGGCAGCACGAAATAATCGTCCTTTCTTCTCCGTGAAGTGGAGGCATGGCCACGCGTCACAGGACCGTGCCGACTCTCGGTGCCACGAGCTTTACAAAATTATCGAAACAACCAATTTTCGATTTTTCCACAGCACTTTTAACATCGAAATTTTAACTCTTTGCCGGGTCTTCCATAATGGATTGAAAAAATTATTCGGGTGATCTATCACACGTCTATTATCGGAAAGTTAAAATCCATTTCATCCCACCGGGACACCGACGATCGTTTCGTTACTGTCCTCTTCCCCCAGACTCTAGCAGCAATTGCGAACGAAATCGATCTGCGCGCGCATGCGACCGGACGCGCGCGCACTCGGAGGGAATTTTGGACGCTCAAACAACACGCTTTTCGCGATTTTGGACGCTTTTGTTAACAAATGCTACACGAGACGACAATACTACAATGAACACTGTAGTAACAGTTGATGTATCGAAGATTAAACACTGTTCCAAACGTTAATCAACAGTAATTCAATAAGTGTTTCTTTTTTTCTACTCTAGATTCGCAATTATAATCGACGAATTCGGCTGCGAAGTAATGTGTGATCGTGAATTCCATCCGTTCCATTCTGCAGTGAAGCGATTTCGGAAGCTGACGTTAATAAGCACTTATTAAATGATTATTTTATCCTTTTCATTCCGTTGTAAATGGCTAATACCGATCGACAATTTTGGTTACGAAATAATGCTCGCAATGTCATTGGTAGAATCGTCGATTAACGCGATACTATTGGTCGGATGAGATCAGATGCTATTTCTTCCGAAAGCCCGAAACTTTTTAACCCAGCTGTACATAAATCGGAGCAAAATCTCGTTTCTCCGCAAAAACACACGAATTCGCTGTCATACAATATCTATCGTCAATCCATCATCGAGCTCGTTTAGACGGCGATATAATAGAAAACATTGAACGACCTTACCGAATTTTCTCACGGATTCGTAAGCGTACTTTACATGCCATTTTGAAACGCTACTCGGTATTCATGCACTGTGCATTAACACTGAACACACACATGTACACAAAAGTGTCATCGCATGACGTCAGGATTCCTCAGCATTTGAAGGTTACCGTTTGACAGAACATCGTTGAGAACTTTGCGCGTGAAGAAGGATCGTCGACACAAATCGTCCTAGAACGAAGACCCGAGCTGGCACTCGGATAATTCGGGGCCCGCGTCTCGATATCCTGCACAACTTTCGTCGATCGTCCGCGTCACTTGATGGAAATAACTCGTTGATCGGTCAAAGTGAAAAAAAAAAAAAAGAATTCGTTCCGTAAGACGGCCGCTCATTCCGCAACGAAGGAGATAAGTAATTTTGAGGTTTAAAGATGGCAACTGGCACGATGTTGCAGGTAAGATAAAAGCACGAACATCTTTGCGAGCGAAAATTCGACGCAAGATTTGTCGGTGAACGAAAAAAAAACATTTTTGTTTGTTTCGTCGCAGAAAGCCATAGAGCTGGTGACTAAGGCCACCGAAGAGGATCGTAACAAAAATTACGAGGAAGCGTTGAAACTCTACGAGCACTCCGTCGAATATTTTCTTCACTCTATCAAATGTGAGCGATAACCTTTTCTATCGTGACCTCTAACATTGTGGCAATTTTTTTTGTTATATTCCATAATTTTCTCACAGACGAAGCCCAGGGCGACAGAGCCAAGGAGAGCATAAGAGGAAAGTGTTTGCAGTATCTCGACAGGGCAGAGAAGCTTAAGGCGTATTTGAAGAAGGGCAAGAAGAAACCTATGAAAGAAGGCGACGACCCCTCCGAGAGCAAAGACAAGAAGAATGAAAGCGGAGACAGTGACGAGGACGGCGATCCTGAGACGAAAAAGCTTCAGTCCAAATTGGAGGGCGCTATAGTCATCGAGAGACCCAACATAAAGTGGAGCGACGTGGCCGGATTGGATCTCGCCAAGGAGGCGTTGAAGGAAGCCGTTATCTTGCCCATACGCTTTCCTCACTTTTTCACCGGCAAAAGAATACCATGGAAAGGAATTCTACTTTTCGGAGTAAGCATCGACTTTTCATGAAAAAGGTTTATTTTTGTTTATACACATGGGAATGAATATGATTATTTTATCAAATTTTCAGCCACCGGGAACAGGAAAATCGTATCTAGCAAAGGCTGTAGCGACCGAGGCGAATAATTCGCAATTCTTATCGGTATCATCGTCCGATTTGGTCAGCAAGTGGCTCGGCGAGTCCGAGAAACTCGTGAAGAATCTGTTCGAGCTCGCCCGACAAAAGAAGCCCGCTATAATATTCATAGACGAGGTGGATTCGTTGTGCTCGTCCCGTTCGGACAACGAGTCGGAATCGGCACGAAGGATAAAGACCGAGTTTCTCGTACAGATGCAGGGTGCGTAAACACGATTTTGTTTCGATAACGTGGTTTTCGGGTCGTCGAAACGATACCGAAGACACTTTAATTCGATTTTTTTTGTCCCTTTGAACGAAACGCGAAAAATTCGATTTTTCCAGGAGTCGGCAACGACAACGACGGTATTCTTGTTCTCGGGGCAACGAATATTCCGTGGGTTCTCGATTCCGCTATCAGGAGACGTTTCGAGAAAAGAATCTACATAGGTCTACCCGAGGAACACGCGAGAGTCACGATGTTCAAGCTTCATCTCGGCAGCACAGCTCATTCGTTGACCGAGGACGATTTCCGAACTTTAGCCGCTAACACGGAGGGATACTCTGGTGCCGACATAAGCATCATCGTTCGCGACGCTCTCATGCAACCCGTGCGACTCGTACAGACCGCGACCCATTTCAAAAAGGTTCGAGGCCCCTCGCCGACGGACAAGAACATCATCGTCGATGACTTGCTCACGCCGTGCTCGCCCGGAGATCCGGGAGCCATCGAGATGAGTTGGATGGACGTCGAGGGCGACAAACTCTACGAACCGCCCGTAACGATGGTAAATATCGATCGATATCTCGAAACAATAATTTCGGCAAACGAAAAAGATACCAAGGCTTATAAAAAATACTTTCTGATTACGCAGAAACACATGATGAAATCTCTATCGACAACTCGTCCGACAGTCAATCAGGACGACATGGCGAAATTAGACAAATTCAAGGAAGACTTCGGGCAGGAGGGTTGAAAAAAATATGAAAATCCCCAAAGTGTGCAAGTCTTTTCGCCACGTTGCTTAAAAAGAAAGGTATTGTTTTTCCAACGAGTCCGATTGGTCTACTTTGAATATTATACGATAAAGTTGAAAGAAAAAAAAAGAAAATGAAGCAAAGTATAAGAAAAAAAGATAAATAAATTGAGTTCTATGCTTGCCCAACCCGTTCTCGGACAGTGCGTCACCGTTAAATCTTTATGTCCATACAATTATTACCTACATAATTATATTATATCGTGCATACATATATTTATCGAGAATCAGGCACGATTGAGTATATTTTTTTAACAATTTCTTTTTCTCACGACACCTTTAACCGATCGTGCGTTATTCTCAATTTTCGTATGGATTTGTTCCCCTACTAACGAATAGTTATAAACGAAATGAAATAAAGAATGAAAAAAATGAAAAAGGAATTATGATATAAAAATAACTTCCACGTCCACGAGATTTATCGTTGTTGCCGTTGTCGGCTATATTTTCGAGCGATTAACATGATTTCACAAGCATGATAGTTTATATACGATACGCTTCACTCGAGTAGTTTAACTTTTCGGTTCGACGCTTAAATGCACTCATGAAAGGATCGAAGTTTTGCGAGTCAATTATTGTTTCTCCATCGTGTTTTTGAAAAAAAGTCGAAGTTCTTTTGAGTAACCCGAGTGATACGAAACGCCGACGAATGACTAAAAAACAAAAGGAATAAAAGAAAAAACACGATATAGTATACATATTATATAAATATTAAACAAAAATGCGAGATCGCAAATGTACATGTAAAACTATGTGTTATATTGATAAGCCAGGAACACACACCTCTATCCTCATGTAAATTGTTTTTATGGTTAACTCTAAATATATCACAAGCTATACAGTGGTTCGACATTAAGAACTTTTTCTTACGGTTCAGATTTACAGAGGTTCATCGGGGGCAACAAAAGAAACACAAGAATGCACGATTCCGATCGAAAAACAAAGATCGTAAAAAAAATTAAAGTACTTTCAATTTTTTTGCAAAAAATCGGAATCCATGTAGACGACGGTTATAGTGATATCGTCCCGAAAGACCCGAACAACGTCGCTCGGCAGAGTCAGTAATTGCGTTAATTTATTGTGATCTATGCCGCGATCGGTGCCGCCGAGAGAATTTCTCAACAGATGCGTCGCCGCGTTAACGTCCAGAGGCTTTTTACTCAAGCCGTCTTTGCGTTGCAGGAGCATCTCGTTGATCTCCGATAATTTCATATTAGGATTCGGAAGCTTGAGCGGGCTGAGAGACATTTTTCCGCTCATGTGTTCGGCGACGAGGCGAACAGCTTCGAGAGGCGAGACGAACTCCCAGAGGCCGTCGCTGGCTAGGATGAGAAACTTGTCGGTCGGATTCAGTCTGTGATACATTACGTCCGGGCGAGCGGTCAGGTACGGTGGTGTATGATAATTCGGTGGTACCGCGGCTTCGCCGAGATACGGTATAACCACTTCGTTCATCAACTCTTTGCTCCATTTGTAACGAAAATCGCCGAGGGATCGAAGAGGCGCCAATTGGCCCAATAATCGTTCCATCTTTATCACGGTCGATCTTTCGGCTCGAGGATGCTCGGACAATATTCTTTCAACTTCGGCACGGTTGTCCGCATTGTGCTCCACCGTCATCAACTTCGCTGACCAACCTTCGTCTTCTGTAGTGAAAGAAATTTAATTTCGTGACGTGTCGAAAGTTTGTACAATTGTAGCATACATTTTTAATTCGCTATTTAACGTAGAAGCTCCGCTGCGACCTTGGGTGATTTTGAAAAATTGTTAATTGCAGTTCGTTGATACTTGCCTGAGTGTACGCCAAGCACAGCTTGACAATCGCCGACGCCGGCGACGTGAAGATGCGGTCCATCGATGTGAGCTACAACGGCAACCGCTCCGGACATCGCGACGGACAGTGTTCGCGCGGCATCCTTGGTTCGCAATTTGTGCAGAGCCTCGTTCGACAAATCGTTGTCGAGACGAAGAAATGCATTCTCCAGCGCGCCTTCCATCTGGAAGTCCGTCGATGACTTCGTTTCCACGAGATCACGCAGAAAAGCGATGAAACTTTCTTTGTAGAGACTCTTCATCCCCGATACGAATTCCAACTTGTCGTTGTAGCGCTCCAAAAGCCGAAGATTTTCCTCGATGTTTCCGGAATTTAGATACTCCTTTAGGGTCCCCCGTGGCAAAAGACACGCGGATATATAGTGAAACAGCCGCTTCGACACTACTTGAGCACAGGCGCTGCCCCCGTGGCCGTCGAATATACCCAACAGTAAACCTGCGTAAATTACACATTTATCGCAATTTTCCCACGAGAAATCCTCTTTCTTATTAAAAGCCCCTTATGAGATACTGAAACATTTTTTTTGAGTTAACAATTTGTGAATTGATCGTTTATATATTATCGTTTTATATTAAACCATGCTTTGACCCTTGTTAATCATAGCAACAAGTAAAAGGTTCGCTAAAAATTCCGCTAGCGGCTAGAAATAGCGCTGGTTTTCGAAAATAATCTCAATCCCTCGCGTATGGAACAATTTTATCATTCTGTGTATTTTTAAAATTGGAATTTCAGGAAGGTAAAAAAATGTAGACAAGAACATTCTGGAATTTATCCAGGCGAAAAATGCCTGACATTTCCAACACGCAACACAATTCCAACAATAACAATTCTCAGACAATTGCAAGATTTATTAAACTATGAAGAATATCACAAGAATTAGAGCAACCAACATAATCTGAGATTGATACCCATATTTTTTAAATCTCATCTAGATTCAAGGTACCGCATTCGAATAATCCATTAAACTCATACAACACCAAAGTACACTGTAAAAAAATTTCTTTCCACTGTTTATGAGACACTGAGAAAAATCTTTTTGTCAACGATTTGTATGTAGGCGCTTGATATTGAATCATACTTGCCAAAGGATGTGTATTTTTATAAACAGCTTAACGAACATCGTAGGCTAGCTAATAAACACCGTCGATCCTTAATAATGAAACCAAAGCGCCAATGTTTGCAGAAAGGATTCTGGTGTAATAGGCGCTCGATATAAAATACATGCGATTCTCTGCGGTCTTACCGTTCGTCAAAAGGCATCTTGCCTCCGATCTAGTATCTTCTATAGGATTATTACTCGCCAACTGATTCGACTCATACGCTTTGACCGGTCCTGGCGTATCGAATTCTTTGGTAAATTCATTGGCTCGCAAAATCTTTGATACCTGTAAAAAAAAAACAAAAAATTAACCTTGGTCGCAAAATTTTTTTTTTTTACTATATTTGACTCGCACTTACATCTTGAGGTGTGAGCCGTGACGACGAGCCGTAGTGTCTAGTGAAAGACCTTTTCTCGTCGCTCCATCCGCTGCGACTGATTCTTGCATGATCGTAGCTTCTGATAAAGCGACGTAAGCCGCAGCGCAGTACCATCCTAACGCACGTATTTTAGAAGAGGACTATTTTCGCACGTTCACTCGAACACTAATCTGTCCTCGCTTTTTTCTGTTCACTTTTGTCAACGATACAACGCATGCTTTGCCTCTCGTAGGTTAGAACGTTCATCACCGGTTTTGGGTTCCTCGTTAAAGCTAGCCGAAGCTCGTGGATCGTTCGTCATCTCGATGTATCAAACATTTTGCAGATTCAATGACGACGCACAGTGCTCGCTCGTACTATTGCGACGCGTTGCTAGCTTTTTCCTTCTTTTTTCTCTTATTTCTATTCCGTTCGATTAATAACGCGAGTGAAAACAAAAGTGCCGTGTCGTATATCGGCTCGATCGATACTCGGCGTGCGAAGAGCCCGGGCTCTTCTTTCTTATTTTTTTGAAACACATTTGTGAACGCGAGCACACCGGACGATAACGACAAAGTCGAGAGGAGATTTTCTTTCGCGCGGTTAATGTTAAATAATATTATTTTTATTTGTGTAACAATCGTACTTATCGTGTCGTTCGTGGCGCGAGGCACCGCTAAGATTCGAATCGCCCCCTCCCTGGAGTCCAGTGTGTAACATCGCGGGGTTCATGAGAGAGTGTTATGCTCGCGGTTCATTGGATTCGAAAGCTGTACTGCTGTAGTGATATGTCGCGGCTCGGCAAATATCTCGCGAAACAACGGCACGGTATGTAAATATTTGTGGCATGATAATTTATGTTGTTTGATGATTGTTTTCCGACATTGGAAGAATCTTTGTACGCATCACGGAATCATGTAACATATTTGTAGAGAACTAACGAACTGCCGGATCCGAAGTTCTTGCTTAAAAACACGGCGAATGATTAATATATCGACGAATTAACACACATCATAACACCGTGTTTGATCGCGAAACAGTCGCGGCAGCAAAAACTTCGGGGGGAACCTTCGAACGGCGTAGTTCGTTAAATCTTTTGTTCGCAAATTGTTTTGATTCCTTTGTGATAGGAATTTCAACGAGGAACTCGGCAAGGAGGCCTCAGTAGTTGATACGAAGTAGAAACTAAATTAAGAGCCGGGTATTGTATTTTTTAAGGTACTTACCGCACAAGCCCTCTTTTCTTAACTCGACGGGACCGAAAGCATTCGCTATTCTGTATTTCCCCTAAGGTTCTATTCTCGATCACTTGCCGCAGTAAGCAATGCGGCGCAGGCGTCCTTGCAGTGGGGCCAGCGCCGTGACACTGAGCGAGTGGGGGCGCACGGACGTAGGAGAAATTCGGTTTAGCGAATTCGTTGTCATAGTAACGAGTTAAAACGGGCGGGCGGTTAAGTTAAGTGGAATTAAGAGAAGAAGGCTTTCACTGTACTTTGAAAATATTAGTTTTTCAATGGATATAAAACTTTTGACAAATGACAATATCCAAATGATTTTCGAGAAACTCGTAATTGTAAATATCCTACTTGGTAACAAATTTCAAGACACTCCAAAAAATAATGTCTCTGAAAAATTTCAATTGTGAGAGACGATTCATGGCAAAGGGGCCACGAACACGGTTGTAGCTCAATTAAATGTTATAAGTTTCTGAGCATTTTGCGACGTACGTCTTGCGCGTTCACACACGAGTCGTTTCTGTAGTCTACTTCTGCGGAATTCGGACGACCAAGGAAATTCGAGGGTTGAGGAATGAGTGATCGAGAAAAGGTAATTTCCAACGTGTTATTTATTGCAAGCGAGCTTGAGAAAGTAGCTATGATCTCTAATACATCGTAAATAATATTGTCAGACTAAAAAAAAACAAGACAAACGATCTTCATGATCTCGCACGGTCGCACGCTACACCAGCGCGGACTTGAAAGGCGTTTAAAACTGTACTGTTACGAACAATTGTATTTTTTCATCTGCAATCACGTGAACCATTTATCGTTTATCGTAATAATAATATATATAGGTACTAATAATGTATATACACAAGTGGCGGAGGGATTCGGGGGTTCGCGGAGAAATTATATTGTTATTAAATTATTCTTTTTTTTTCTTCAATGTTTCTTAAAACTTTGAATATCTCGTTACGTTAGCCTACGAATTAATGGAACGTTTCTTCATTCTTTTGTAAAATTAGATCCGGAGCACCATTTCGTGTTTTGTTCTTTTTTTTTATCGTCCATTCGAATGGTTAAGAATTAGTTTTTTTTTTATTTACAAATTCGAGCCGCGCTTCTTCACGCGTCGTGGCGAACTCGGCGCGTATCTCATACGCGCTGTTTCGAATACGACACGTGCTTTTTACGCTTTTCGGCTCGCGTGGCTCCGCGTAGCACGTTAAAAAAACATGGAGAAACGAGGAACAGAAAACTGACTATTATATCGCGAAATTTCGCGCCAATCGATAATGCAGAAAATTTACAATAGTATCGGTAAAGTACTCTGAGTTACGAAGTAACAGATTTTTTTCAATCCTTTTTTTTTAATAATCAAAAATTGTTACAATTCACCGAGTTTCGTTCGAAAGCTTGCGGTGACGTCCATCGCGTGACTCTTGTAACTGCAATAAGTGTCTCATTACTGAGCTCAAAAGTCGGGAGAACGTCGCCTAACGAAATATGGAAAAGAAATATACACGAAGAATAGTTGATAAATCGTAATTTCAGAAATAATAGATGATTTGAATTTGGCAAATATTGATCGTGGCTCGAAATTTCGCTCGGCTGACCACGGAGGCACGAGAATTCACGTGTCTCTTCGAGCGTCCTTGGTCCGATAGAGTAAGTAAGATCACAAGCGTCTTGGGGCGATTCCCTTTCGCGAGTCGCCCCGGGTTAGAATATACGTAAAACATAAACATTTTTTAGAGCTAGTCGTCATCGTCGTCGTTTTCTTATTCTCTCACGTGTAACTGTTTGGCTGCGACATTTTTTTCTTCTTCGTATTTACGTGTTGAGTGTATGTATATAGCAGTGTGTAATTCATACGCTTAAGAATAAAAAATAACTAATTTATATTTACAATTTCGTTTAGCCCAATTTCGTGTAGCGTTTTTTTCTTTACTACGCGAAAACGCGTACATTTCCCGCTATTTTTATTTTCCTCTTTATATATCCTTATATATCACATGCATATAAGAAGGCACCACGGCGGCAATGAGGCTCGATAAAAGCTCGGACGTATTTCAAAGTTAATTTTTCTTTCGTTCTGTTTGTCTACAATTACTCGAAGATTCGTTTCAAAATGTTACCCATCTTGAGAATCGACTTCGCGAAACAAAAATGTCGCGTCGAAAAAGAATTGAAATGTATTGCACAGTGCTGCACTCGAACTCGAGCGTCGATAGTATAAAAGAAATTTGCTACCGACGAAAATCAATCGACAAAAGACGATCGTCAATGTACACGATTAATTAAGACATATATTAAAATTTTGATTCTCTTTGTGAAAATTCTGAATAAATAATATAAAACTTTTCTCTCCGATTTCGATTCTTTTTTTGCTTTTTGCGTCAATAATCGTAAAAAAAAATTTATATGCGTTTCTGTCGATTCTCAATAAGTTTTTGTAGTTTTCCGTCACCGGGTAGGTCGGCGGGCAACGGGTTCGCAGATATATCGTGGACGACGCGAGCTTAACAAGGACTAGGCACTTAGTTCGATCTAAACAAAAATTCACTCCCCACTTTTCGAGTTAACGAGAATCTTTTTCCTTTAGCATTTCTCGTAACTCGTACCGTTCGTTTTTTCTTTCTTAAAAACAAAAAGAATCATTTCGTTTTTTCACTAATTTATCGCTTCTTTGAGAGCGGCCAATTGTTCCTCGCCGAGTTTGACCTTATCCTGAATCTCACGACCGTCCATTATCAATTTGGCTTTCATGTTGATGAAGTGCTGATAATCGGCGTATTCGTCGTCGTTCAGGTACTTGGCCAGTATCGCCGATACGTTCACGCTGCGCTTGTCGATGTTGCTTTTCAACGTCTTGGCTTCTTCCAGCTGGTCCATCAGTTTGTCGCGTTTGGACTCGAGAATTTTCTGCAAAAGATTAAAAAAATAAATGTTACTTCTCGCTCTCATTTTCCACACTAAAATAAATTACAACGCGAAGTTCTTACCCTTTCCGGATGATCGGCCGGCATTCCGTAAAGTGCGTTTTCCGCGCGAGCCAATCGCCCGCTCAGTCCGAGTAGTAGGCTCGTTATTTTTCCAACTTCCTCGACGTGCAGTCGGTACTTCGATGCTTCCGCCGGACGAGCAACTGCCGAGACGCGTGTTGCCACGCGGGCACCAAGAGCGTCGTTCACTTCGCCTTCTTCGCGAACTGCTTCCTGCTCCGCTCTGAGCACCACGACTTTCTTGTCCAACCTGAGTACTAGTTCTTCCTGAAATTATGCAAAGTCACATTGGCGATTAGTGGAGTAAAGGAAAAGCATTAATTCAAGAATGTGCAATGCCTTCGCGGAGCTTTGATTTTTCGAAAGATGTATTTCAGGAAGTTGAAAATCAAATATTGTACAGGCAATAGCTTTGAAAAAAAGTCCATAAGAAATTATCCAAAGTTCATATTTATCGATTTAACCATTTAAAAGATTGGTTATTTTAACCCGGCGTCAGAGATATTCTAAATGAATATTTTACCTTCTTCTGCCTGAGATCAAGACTGTCGCTGGGTCCATTCGTCGAATTGGCGACAGTCGAGTTGTCCGAGCTAGCCGAGATATCCTCGTCGGTTACGTCCCTCGAGTATCTCGTGAGGAATCTGGCTTTGCCCTCGGAAGTCGTGAAGTAAGCGGAAGTCGCTGAAAGAGGGCTGCTCGGATCTGTCGTTGACAAGGGGGTCGTTGGTGTCGATGGCATCGTGTCGTTCCTGAAGCACAAAATGATAACATATAAACCAATCAGTTTCAGATTAAAAAAGAAAAGAGTAAAGTAAACAAAAAAAAAATTACGACTCGTTATGAGTTGTCGAGATAGCGGTGCGGAGAGACAGACACGATTACGTCAACTGTCGGGAGTGAGTCATCGTGCAAGCGTGAATCAATAGGTGTGTACATATGTCTATAGTGGCGACGACTACGAGGAAATAAGAAAAGAATGAGTCGGACAATCCTGCATTACATTAACGCGAGGACAATGAATGACCGATTTAATAAAAACACCGAGCGTCCTGCGAAGTACCTTGAAGACCGTGAATTTATATTAGTTTTTTTCGCAGATTTTGAGAGCGGTAACAAACAGAATTCTATTATATTCCAGAGCGTGGTTAACGTTTTATATTCGCGTCTAACACCGGCTTCATAGTGAAGAGTCTAAAAATCAGAACGAAAAATTGGGTCGAAGGACGAATACATTTTGAACTCGAATAAAATAAGAGATTTGAACCCACTCGAAGCTCCATGAGACGATAGAGTTTATACCGAGTCTACTTTCGATTGAATCACACGCGTGGCCGATTGTCGCGACGATTCGCACGCAACTATCGACAAACTCTTCGGCTCCGTACTTGCTTAGGACACAAAACCCCGGCGTCCCTACTCGTACACTTCTTACCCGTTGACAATATCATTTATGGGCAAGAGTTGCTCAATTCCCCCTTCGGTGTGCACCGAGCACTTTCACTCGCCTTGAACGCGAGCCCCGCGTGCACAGTTATATCCTCCACGCGTGATTAAATCTCGAATTCTAACGGACACGAGACTTTTGATCCTTCGACAATTAAGATGCAGAAAAAACCAAGCCGATTAATAATTTTATTTTGGCAATGCGCGATCGATTTCACCGGTAGCGATTCGTTCGCGATGAAAAATTTCGGTCCCGTTATCCGAGTACTCGCAGGGTCAATATTTTTTTGATCTCCCTTGTTCCAGCAGGCGGCGGTAAGAATTCTAATTAAATTCCGTTATTCTGTTAATAACACCCGGTTGTAATTAATTCCCCGTAATTTTCGGAGACTGGCACACGCGATACTTTCGGGCGCGTGTCCAATATATTTCAAGGCAACCCTAAATACCGAAGAATGAAAAACGAAAACAAAGGAGACGGAAGAGATATGAAGTGGGCGTCGTCAAACAAGAATATCGACAATTAAATTCAATCATTAGGCCAAGCCTGTTAATATAATAATGCTCGGCTGTGCGTTTAAGGCCACGAGCGAGAAAATCTATGCGGGAAGCGCGCCCGCTCGTGGCCGGGAAGGAGACGGATCGAAAGGAGGAGAAGAAAGTAAGAAGAAGAAAAAAAGAACGTCACGCGATGTCTTCGGGCACGTGAGCGACTCTCGTACCCTAACGGGTTATCGCAGGTAAAAATATACGTACAACACTCTTGCCTTTCTTCGAGCGTCGCGTGAATTTATGGGGCACAGGTTATTCAGTCTTTTTGTTGGCTTCGAAATACCGTGGCACGCTTCTTTTATCGTTTATCTAACGCCTGACGGTCGTTATCTCTGCTTATAATCGCGCCGATACGACTCTGTTGTTGTAATCATCGGACATGCACGAAATTTCCCTTATTTTGTAGAGAAAAGCAATCGCACGTTTGTAATGTGCGTTCAAAACTGAGAAAACTTTCGCTTCACATAATTTTTTCAGTAACGGGCCATGAGTCTTGAGATACGAGCAGATAAAAGTTTCAACCAATAAGATCGTTGGGCGTTACGGGATGATATTCGTTGCCTCACGGTCATTGGCCGGAAACATCGAGGGCTCGTAACTCGAAAATTATGCGCCGTACGAAGTTTTGTCGATAAAAAACTTTACTGGGCATTGAAAGCAAAGAAAATAGATTATGGTGCGTTCTATTTACTTCGCATCGTCCTCGTTTTCGGTGTCGACGGAGATGACCGAATTCGAACCGTCCAACGATGGTGGCCGTCTTGGGCGGGGTTGCAAAGTGGCTTCGACCCTGAAGAGACCCGACACGTAGTCAGTGGGCTTTTTGTGTTCCGGCGCTGGCACTGGTAAAGAATAAAAAAACATCAATTAGTAATCCAGTTAACAAGAACATTACCGGTGATGAATGATTATCAACAGAACGAAGATGGATGAAAAATTTATTCATGTCATGCAACTCGATTGACAAAAACGAGACACAACTTCATACGAATTGTTCAATTATGATTGAAGGTGTGTGTTTTTTTTCTACAGGACAATAACGAGGCAATGAGAGATGCAAAGTGGTGCAAGGGTCCATCGAACCCGCCCGTGTTCGATGCAGCCATAAAGGTAATCTAATAAACGCGTAGCCGTGGAGACCCGTTGATCGTGTTAACGCTTATTAAATCGAAAGGTCGACGCTCCGGACCGCTGGCCACTGGCTTCCCGATTCTCTTATGCTCTCCTGGCCAAAGAATCCCACGCGCGGATGGTTACGCACGTTTCCATATAGTAATACACGGTTTTGCTTTCGAGATTCAATGCTATAATTTTGTACTTAATTTCATTAATAATGACTTGTGATAATTTCAGTAGACGCCTTTGCGCTTCATATAAACTTCACAAGGAACAAAAAAACGAAAGTAATAGTGGCAAAAAAAATTAACAGAATTAGAACTGTAAAAAGTTCCGGTTTTACTAACCGAAAATAACGATGACAAAAGATGAAAAATTGACTTTTTTTTTTTTTAATCTTTCTATCCGTACCCATTCGTCTTGTAGAAGATTCATAAAATCCTTAGAACTTGTACTAATCTCTATCCAAACGGCCGAGTGTGTCCAATACCGCAATCTTTTACAACGACACGCATATTTCCCACTAAATCCGGCCTACCCGCATATACCGTCCGATGTACACCTGCTCGTACATTAAAATCATAAAAGAGAAGAGAAACCAAGGTGACTTCTTCGGCGCTGCGTTAGTCACAGAGAAGCCAAAGAAATCCCCGTAACGTTTGACCGAACGAGGAACTGAATTGACAAAATGTCTGAATCACAAAACCGTAGGAAAAGAGACCCAAAAAAGAATGTTCAATTTTTCACTCGTCTTATTTAAACTGACAGTTATAGATGTTGTTAGTAAAATAAAAAATATTATCCGAAACATTATTTCTATGCGAGTAATTTTCAATAAATGAAAAGATTATTTTTGATTCCCCATTAAAGCACTTTCGATTTTCATTAAATGACTCTCGCAATGTGTGAAATGAACGAAAAAATTAAATCAACTCACCAAGAATCGGAACAAGTTTGTCGTTCGGTCCGAGCTGACTCGCGAGATCCCTGCTGAGTTCCTCGCACTCGATTTCTTCCGGCAATTTTCTTCTCGGTTCCGGAACAACTTCCTCGTCCGTTCTGTCCTTGGAATCGCCAGAATCTTCTTCGTCGAAAATTTCCGTTTGCGACGACGCGTCGCTGGTCGCGGCGTTGACCCTGAGAACGATTTCGGTTCTCTGAACCATGGTCAAACCTTCGATTCCCGGTTGAGGCGAGACGCACGGCGAGGCTTTTCCGTCGATCGGCGAATATCTCGGCGATGTCGACGACGAAGACGTGGAAGATACTTTCGACGCGCTCGAGATCGACGACGATCTCGATCTCGAAGTGGAATTTCGTCGGAAACTCGCCAGAGATCCCTCGGTTTGGCTCGATCTAGCTCTCGGAGAGTTCGTACCCGTCCAGCTGTTCTCCGTCTGCGAGGGACTCGAAACTTTCCGTCTCGGGATCGGCTGGGCTCCGTCGAGTTCACGGAGAAGTTTAACAGGCTGTTCGTTCGCGTAACATTGACTACCGAAGGCTAATTTCTGCGGCGAAGACCGGGACGATTGTACAACAGGATCGTTCGACGATCTCGTGGAGTTCGAACTCGAGCTCGAACAACTGCCGGATCGTCGGGGAACGGCGCCGCGAAGATTTCTCGAAGAGGCGGCCGGACTGTCCGAGCCGCGAACTAACGAATCCGGCGATCTCGGTGGTGAACTCATCGGTACCGGTGGTTTTTCCACGTGCGAATCGTTTATCCTCGAATTCGCAATATCTTTGTGATTTTCCGTAATGGCACTCGTGTTGTTGCTGGTATTGTTGAGGCTAACGTTGCTGCTGCTGCTCGAGCTCGAATTGACTCTCTTCTCGGCGAGAGCGTTTCGTCGATTCAACAATTCAACGTTTCTCGATGTCATCTCGATGGTCGCGCTTCTTTCCCGATAAAAGTCCTCGATACCTTGATTACCCGCTTCGGCACCGGTCAACGGACGATTTTGACTACCGACCGGCTCGCAGCTAGCCGCGAGCTTTCTTCGCTCTCGCTCGAGCTGACGGTTCCGGTCGTTCAGAACTTGAATGCTCTGCGGCGACAATCTCTCTTTGTATTCTTGGCGTTTCTCTTGACCGTTTCGTGGCTGATCCTGACAGTCATTGTTGTTTATTATGTTGTTGTTGTTGCTCTCGGAACGCGAACGATTTTCCGTCGATTGCAGCTTCTTCGTTAATTCGTGGGAAAGCTTGCCGATCACCTCGGTCGAATGAACGGAATTCCTCTCCTCGATGCGCTGATGGAGTGCGTCGACGCTGTGTGACTTTGGCAAATCGATCGATTGAGACGAATTTTGCGAGGGATGAGAGATGTGACTGTGATGATGGTGAAGCTGAGACGGATGATGCGGCGTCACGCGAAGAAGCACGGGATCGTCGTGATCGCGCGATGTGGCGGAATGCTGCTGTTGCCAATCTTCGAGGCGGGCCGTTGGAGACATCGTGCGCTTGTAACTTCCCTCGCTGTCCGGCGCTCCGCGCTCACGACGGTAGGCCAGATAGGAGGCTTTCGACTGACTCCTGTAATCAGAGCGAAGCATCGATTGAGTTATTGCGGTTTGCCAATCTGGATAACGTGGATTATAATGCTTTATCAAGGAGCTCTATCTATTCTAGTTATTTGTAATATGTTCGCGCAATTTCGTCGGGGTTTGATTTGTCTAGAATTTTTTTTTGGCTTGTTTACAGTTGAATGAGGCGGACTACGAGCGAACGAGTACGCCGAGGCGCCTATAAAGATAATTATATCTCCGGCAGCTAAATGCTCTCGAACGTACTCATTAGCGATCTCGTAGGATTAAACTAGGATTTTTTTATCGATGTCGAAGAAAAAAAATCCAATCTCAAGTGTCTGCACTCGTTTTACACTTACACTATTACAAACTGTTTATACCGTCTGGAATATTAGAAGAAAGTCGATTCAAGATAAACATTATATCCGACGATCTCACGCTAGGTCAAGATATTCGTTGAATGTATGTATATATTTTTTTGAGTCAGAAATTCTGAGCAATTAATTGCCAATGGGATAGACCGATCATTAGGTGGAAAAAAAAATCCTTCGAAGCACAACTACATACGCAGAGGTCCCGTCAGATATTTATCTGCACGAAATAACCTCGAGCCAAAGGTATGCCGTTTGCGATCCGTATATAAATAAATAAGAAGAAAATAAATTGTGAAACGGGGGGAAAAATGATATAAATTGAGACGGACCAAGATACAGATACGCCGATGATTATTTTCAACGATAGTTACGTCTACTGTGTTAACCAGTTACGCAATAATTGAATCCATTACATGTTCAATCCAGGGAGTTTTCTCGGCGCAGTCGGTCGCGTGTGGTTACTCGATCGAGTGGAACGAACAGTTCTAATACCAATCCTACTCCATTTCACTCTCTACTGTGTGTCTCGGCGCTAGGCTATAACTATCTATCGTTCTATCTTCGCTCGGCGGCCTCGGAGCTCGCTTGCATGTTCCGTACGTATATACGGTCATCGTCGCGGAGAAGAAACGACCGACAATGAAGCAACTTGTATACTCTTATCTCAGCGATTAGCTACTATTAGTCCTTGCGCCTTGTCGCCAGAAACAACCTTCTGTTATTCTCTTACGCGTATACTCTAATGATGTAAACCGACGGTATAAACAACCGATGCCGATTACCGATAGTTCGGATGTTCAGCTTCAAATGCGCCGTACAACAAGCGGTAACTCGACGATTTTCTCGATCATTTCAACGCAGTTTTAAGCTTCTTTTGTGCATTGTGAAGTCCCCTTTTGGGATCACGCATTCGAGTCCTTTCACCTCTGCGTTGAATGGCGAAAGACGAATCATCGATTGGTGGTTTCTTGGCTCATAAAACGTTGAAACATTCTTGCACCATTTTAGGTGTTGCTTTCAAGGAAATACTTTTCAATACAAAAAACGAACCTTTTTAAGAGGCTTTGAAACTTCTTTTAAGTCTCGAATTTTTTATTCCATCTACCGATACGGCAAATCCGTCCAGAATTTTTTTCTGGCTCATTTAAATCAGAATTACATATCATTTGAATTGGTCGGGGTTGCAAACGGGACAATTTTGCATTTTGACTGGAATATTGAAATTCTTGTTTTTTTTTTCTCAGGTATACGTAGGCTACTGGTTAGAATGGAAAAACAACGAGAGATTCCATATTGAGCATCTTTGTTCGCCGTGATAGGTGCAACAATGCATTTTTTCTTCGTACCATTGGAGTGAGTGTGATTAATCATGAGTCTTGACATTGATTGATCGATCCGCTGATTATAGCCTACAGGGAGTTCAGTCGTGAGTTCCGATTTGGCTATTGCGGATATGAAACTTGTTTTTCCTCGATTGTGAGCACTTTCGAACGATCCTTAATGATTCGTGTACTTCGAGAACGTGATCAGATCTAACTCAGAAAAAATGTGTGAAAGGAATTGATTTTTTTATCTATGTACAAAATATACTTTTTCTTTGTTGAAATTAATTTATTTCGGACATTTCAAGGATTTTTTTTCCAGATTTCTATTGCATTGGGAAATATTCGAAATTTGGCTTAATTGCCAAGTCGCTTAGACAGTCGATGGATAGCCGAGAATGAAAAAAATGTATTCAGAGTCAAACATGTTTGAAGGCGTTCGATTCGTTTCTCACAGTCGTCAGAAATCAAAACGGTTCACATCCGCTCGTCTGAGTGCCGAGTCCGATCGTCGCGGGTCTTATCTACTCGCTCGCGCAAGTAGAAAACAGATGAAGAGCCTCTCGTTCGCATGCCTTGGCAAAGGAGTCATCGACTCCAGTCACGTTCACGCGCCGAAGAAGCGACAACGCGACTTCGCAATTGACTTTGCCAACGTGTTTGGTATACTATAAGTTGAGACATGTCGAGAAGAAAGAAGAGGAACGATAAAGGAAAGAAGAAAAAAAGACGAAAGAAAAAGAAAATGGTACATCCCGGAAACGCGGCGAAACGAGTGACTTCCCGCTACGAGAGCTAATAAGCAACACGCGCGTTCTCCCAGTCTGAGATGCCACGCTGCGTTATTGCTACTCTGTTGGTCGCCGCCCCATGGTATCTATAGAGAATGAGATTGAATTTGAAAAAAAAAAAAAGTATTTTATACTATAACTCGGCTTGCTGCTGTTGGAGCTGAACTCCTATCGGAGTCGAAGCTCTAGAACGAGTAGAATAAAATAAAATAAAATAACGTTGAAAAAACAACATTTTATATATCGCGAAGATTCTCGTGGCGAGGTGTACAGAACCGAGCTCTAATGAGCTACGCATCGCTGACTTCTGTGTCCCTCGTACAAAGCCGATCGGTCTTTATGACATCTGGAGATAATTAGCGCCGTCAGTACACTCTCCTTTCAGCATAAAACTCGTTTACGCGCGATGGAACACAATTGTTTTTGTTGCACTTTGGAATCGTTGGGAGACTTTCTTTGGAAATAATAATTGGGCTCAATATCTTCGCATGGTTAGAAACCATGCAGCATCCGATCGCAAAGGGCGCAGGAAGTTTCGAAACTTCAACGTGACTTAGAGATAGGCTAATCGGAAGGGTTACAACATTTATTATTATTCACGGTAAATTTATTATTATTCGAATTTACAGAAAGAAAGTTTAAAACGGATTATGTCTGCATCCTTTATGAACCTCAATCTGTTTCTTTAGATCCATTAGAAAACTTTTAGTGGCCTCTTTCAAAGTAATGTTTAATTAGTAGAAATTGTTACAACCGAAATTTGGCGAAAAAAAGCAGGAATATCCGGAAAGATGTTATCGTTAATGCTGGAGTTATAACCGTATTTTCGGAGTTTGTGGGTAACGCGTGAGTCATTTGAAAAAACACGAGATAGCCGAAGGAAGGTAGTGAAAAATAAAAATATCAGAGTCGACGGTTACCCTTTACGACTGCGAGTCTTTCGCGATAAGTATTATGTTGAGATGCGTCTATTACGAACCGTTCAGCCATTACGACATCAGGGGGTAATTAGCGCTACCAGCACATGCGTGCCTCGAATCTCAAGCACGAGAAGTCAACTCGCAGAAAAATCATAAACGGAATAACATAAAATTAAAGGGGGAAAAAAATTATACGGATGCTACGCGTTCTACGATTCCCCGAGTGTTTCTACTATTATGTGATACGGAGAAATTTACGCGCGGCAGAACCGCGATACGTTTGTTTCTTCTTTAAAAAAAAAATGTTCTTTTCATTTTTTCAATTTTCATTTTTTTTTCTCGGCCCGGAATAACGCAACGTCGGATAACTCGTTCCTCCGGATTCCCGGCGTTGCGCAGCTTGAATTTCGTACAGCACGTTACAGTGCGTAGATATACTGCAAAGTTACACACGGAAAGCTAGGAGAAGCGCCAAGTCAATTAGCCTCGAGACCCCGCACGCATGCACGCGCACTCTTTCGTCCGTGTCTTTGACACGCGGAAACGCGTAACACGAGGGCTCGCTTACTCGTGTCTTCTCGCTCTCTCGATCTCTCGCTTGATCCTCGTATATCCACTCTAAACTCACTCGAATTGGAATTACAAATTTATGCTTTGCGAAAAGTGAAAACGTTCACTCCAAGACGCGTTAATGGTACAAACAGGTAAATTTTATATAGCAGCTTTACAGTAAACGCTCCGATAGTCTTTTCGTTAGAGTAACGAGGCTGCGATGTTGGGAAAACGAAAATTATAATTTTTTTTACCGAAAGGTGCCATTTTTTTAATATGAAAATTTGTAATTGTTTATTATATATTCAATTATATATTCATCCATTTTAAAAAATTGTTTTACAACTATTTATATTTTTTCATTTGTATTATAATTCATTATAAACAAATAAATTGATGACTGGTGAGTAAAATGCGAAACAAAATCAATTATCAAAAGAATTTGAAACTCGTGGCGATTAGCATTTTTCAAAGTGTTTTTTTAATCGTTCCGAGTGCCAGAAATGTTACCCAAATCTTCCCTGTTTTCCGTTTCGTTGACGTTTTACCTTGAAGACGTTTCGGGCAACAAGACAAAGCAATTAGTCCCGAATCGACCGAGCGCTCGAAAAAAAGTTTCCCTTTTACTTTGTAACAGCTCCGCGATAAATTATTTTGTCGCGTTTCGCGGAACCGACGGAACGAAAGGACTCGCATCGCAGATTTCGCACGAGAACGAATTAGAGTTTGAGCCGCCAACGCGGAGGCGATTTAATCAGAATTACAAATTCCGCAATACACGCATGAAAGTGAAAACTTCATTGAGCGACAAAGACGGACTCTTCATCGCGGTGGTTAGTGGGATGGAGTGAAAAAAAAGATGTGCGATGCGAAGGAATGCGTAACATTTCTGGAATCATTGAATAAGCGGCTTGGCCGGCAAAAGTGAGAACGACACGCCTGCTTAGCTAATAGAATACACGCCTATCCGTATAATTAAGTGAACTGGTTGCGGTATCAATAGCCTGAGCGAACATAAATATGATTATTTTATTATTACCGACAAATGTAATAAAGTTTCAGTATGATTAATAAACAAGGCAATAACACGTGTAGAACGTTACTCGAATGCAATTTTCGCGTACAGAAGTAAAATACAAAATAAAAGTGCTTAAAAAAAAAATTTGTTTATATTCACCGTTTACCGCTGATGCGATGTGAGTTTTTTCTTAAATCTCATATGAAACACGGAAACTCGTTAAAGACAAGTTATGTTTATATAATTAGTTTTTTTCAGATATTACCTAACAGAGTGGTTGTAGGAAAGATCCGTCCATTAACTAGAGAAGACCACCCCTAACTTTATTCCTAACTGGTCTCACTTTGATTCGAAGCAATTTCGTATTTGTCTTTTTTGCGCGTTCCTCAAACGCGGAAGCTCGTTAAGCGTTTCTATCTAAATATCGCTTATTTACGTTTATCTTGATCTTCGTTCTCTGTGTTGCGAGTCCGTTGCGCGGGAGTCGAACAACGAACTGCTTTGCCATATCGCTACCGAGTAGATCCACTCTAGAAGCTATTCAACGGAGACTGGCTGACCCTGAAAGACTCGTAACCGAGAGCTCCTTGTACCGCCCGGGTATCCACACGAGAGAAGAATGAGCCTCGCGTATCAACACGCGTTCGCATAAAAATCTCTCCCTCTTCGTTATTCGCGAGTAAAATATCTAACTAAACGTGTTCCAGGTTTTCCCATGCCAGGCGAGGACGTTCCAGAGTATTAAATACTTGGCATGCACCAAGCACGACGAGATCATCGAGAAACGAGGCGCATGTGTGCGTTTGTGCGTGTCGAGGCTTAGCGAGTGAACGATCAACCACGCCTTGCTTCTCTTCAGCTGGTCGCGTATTAAAATCCTCGGCGAAAATTCAACGACGCCCTGTTCCGCGATTTCTCTCTTCATCGTCCTACACCGGGGAATCTCTTGGCTCGCGACGAGACATGCCGAAAACGTACAATACGATGTACGTGACCGGGCGGTCGGAGTCACTGAGACACCGGAGATGTTCCGGGATGCCGTAGTGAGGAACGCTGGTCCAGTCAGCACGAGACGGACATCATCGCGACCCGTCATAAATTCAAGTCAGTGGAGGACTCGACTGCTCGAAGAACGTGAAAACGCTGCTATGTGACGGTGTCCCAGGCTTTTGCGGCCGGAGACACTGTGTACGTGCAATGTCGGTCGCTCCCGAGGTTTTACGACCTCGCTAGCCCGCAGAATGTAACGAAAAAGGTAAAAAAAAGGAAGAAAAAAAAAAAAAACGGAGAAAAAGTTAAAGAGAAAATAACGCCGTGTAGACCCAGCAGCGAAAATTTACTGTCGAAATAATCATTGAAAGTGGAACAAGTAGATCAAACTCAACAATCCGATGCCGGTGAATTTTCTGTTGAGCAACTTTTTTTTCTCATTTGCAATCCACGCTGAGACGAGAGAAAAAAACGAGGGAAATTAATACAACTTTTTTTGTCGATAAGAAATTTTGCAAGAATTTTTTCGAACGTTTCGACAAGTCGGAATAATTGAGTGTCTTGGAAAAAAAAGCTACGACGTTGCACGGTTGCTTTCCGTGACGATATTGATAGGCTCCCTGCAATAACTAAAGCCATTGCCAAAAGCTGATGTTTCAAAGACTCCTTCCATACATTTAAAGTGGTACAATACAATTTACTTACACTGTACAATTTACAAAGTCCAAAGGATGCCGAGGACGTCGAGGTAGAGGTCGAGACCTTCGCCTCGCAACGAGCACCCGAGTCACAGTAGTAACAGTGCGCGAGCCATCGGACACAGTAGTGCACTTCGACTGCTTGTATAGAGACTCACTTTTGCGCTCTATGGTATACTATTTACGGTGAATTGCGCAATACCTCGCGAGATTCAATGCTTTTTACACGACGGGAGATTGTACGCTTGTATAATAATGACTTTGTTACTTAAGTGCGTTATTAACTCGGTCTGAAGACTCTAACGACCCGTTTGGAGTCTAGGAAAAATGGGAACGAGAGATATTTACAATGATTATAATGATTTTGCCGGAGCGAGGCCGTCCGGAGGAAAAAGAGGCAAGAAACTTCGCGAGAATATGATGCATTTCTTGTGTTTTAGTCATTTTTGATTCAGGACGAAATTTGAAGCTTTAAAGGATCAAAAATGAAATAATATAAAAACATCTTCGATTCGTATGAAACTCAATTTTTCATGAAATAGGCGGCGACGAAAATTTCGATAAATTCTACGTCTCATTGAGCATAGCGAGTAAAAACGTTTCGACGATGCGAAAAGTTGTCGAACGATGGCCAAGAAGGCGTGGGAAGTGCGGAGGTTCTATCAGCTTATCGAGTGCCCGCATGACAGTAAACGGTGACGTTTGGAATATCGCCTTCATGTAGTCATACACTGCCGAGCTTGGAATACGTATTCGCAACGCTGCGAGGGAGCAAGTTTTATCTATCGAGGCTGAGAACGAGCGGCGTTCACCTGCTGCTTAGCAACTATGGTCGCTGAACTGAAGAGCCTCCTCGAACATTAAAACTACGGTAATACAGCGTAATGTTTTTTTACTTCTTCTTTTAACTCTTACGTAATAATATCTACAATCAGTCCAAAGCACACATAAAAATTGGTGAATCCTTCCTTTTGATCATAACAACGATCGGGATTTTCGAAATCCCATTTTTTTTCTTTGTCATCAATTAAATTATTTATCGAAGACATCGATATAACTGCGCCCTATGGTACGCCACTGCGAATCTTTATCGCAACTGTTTTGCACGTTTTGTTAAAGTTTCAACTGTTAATACACGAGTAAAAAAATAGGAACATTTTTCATCTTTTACGTTCAAAGAGATTATCCATTTTAGATTAAAAAAATAAGGTTTCGCGTATAGCTTTATTCTTTACGTCAGGAACACTTGTCGGATGAACCCACCAATTTTTCTCCCCTCTTACATTCAATCCGATATCGTGGTGATATCCGCGGCTGGATACTCGACCTCCACTGTTTGTTCGCCTAACATAATCGATCTTGTCCGCGAGTTTCTCGCAACCCGCGAGTCGAAGTTGCGCAATTTTTTTTTTGTTCTCATTGTACCCGCGCGTGTTTTGAATGAACACATAAATCAACGGCAGGCCGAAGGTTTCTTTTCTATATTTCGTTCGAAAAATTCTCGTATCGAGTCGAGCGTTTATGAACTTTTGCCATTTTTTTTAACACTTCTGTGTAAAACGATAAGAAGTCTCGCTATCGGGTTATTCTTCTTCATCTTCGTACGAAGACGACAAGTAAAATGGCTATTACCGTAGGCTCCAGGGTCGTCGATACAGTGTAAGCAAGTTGCACACTCGAGTGGATGGAAAACTGGTCGTTTCCTTCATCCTCAACGACGTGTCGTAATTAAACTTCGGACGTTTTATACACTCGCGAAGGTCGTTCGAGCTACACGAGTAAGATATTTCTTGGTCGCTTCTCCTCTTCATTCCCTTTTTTCTTTACACTTGCAAGTTTCACCTACGACCCTGTTATTCTGAATTTCTCATCGAAATTACTTCACCGAGAACATTATTTATTTTCGATGGAAAAAAACACATTATAATGAAAACGATGCGAACACTTCTTTCCCTCGATTCGATCGATACGAACAAGGACAAATCTTGTTGCGTTGCAAGTTCGAGTGAATAGTAAAATCGGTCAAGTTTCGAAATTTATTAAAAAAAGATAAACGATTTTAGTTAGTGTGTCTACAATCATTGGTTTATCGTCCGATGATAAAAATTACAAAAAGTATTTCATTTAGAAAAAGAACACTTTTTATCCGAATGTCGGGATTTTACTTTGAAATAAATATTTCACCATGCAGTAGCGGTGGAATCGATGGATCAGGATGCGAGGAAGAAATTTGTCAAGATGCCACGGTCGATATAGCGGATAGCGCAAGAATCGCGGTTTCTGAAACGCAGCCGCCGCGAGCGAACGAAAGGAAAATGTTACGGCAAAGTCGTAGAGAAGAGAAAAAGAAAAAGAAAAAAGAATGTTCGAAGCAAATCGAGTCGTGTTGAATGAGCGACCGGAGAGGCGTGAATAATAGCTATGTTAATACTGCAAGGCCTTAACCGGACAAATATGCGCTGGCACGGAGAGCCTTTATACCGCGGTATAAATATATCCAATGTGGTGAATATCACTAATACGACAACGACCTTAACACGTTTATCCGGGAGGTGCAAACGAGAAGCCCGCCGGGCATATTATTTCGTAGGCAACTATGTTTTTTTCTTTTCATTATTCGACGATGTGTTGTGACGTGTATTAAAAACTTCGTATGGTCTTCTCGTTGGATAAATTACCGAAGTATACGTATGAGATAATTACACGGTGAAGGCTTTTCTTCGGGCGGATCGCAGTCAGCAGGTGAACATTATAAGAGAAACGCGAATCTACGACGGGAGATAACCATGACCTAAGTTCAAGCTAATCAGGCATAATAAAAGCAATCTGTCCTTATAGAATCTTTCGTCTTTCTCGTTGACTTTTGGGTTATTTGTATAGTTGAATGAAACACCAACCTATCACCTTGTTGAAATACGTTTGGTAAAATTCCCAAACAAACCTCGTAACCCTTTAAATGTACTAGACGAACTTTATATAGTTTCACCGAGTCGTTTGAAAGATACAATAGATTTAACAAGCGCCAGAGCTATTCCGTTTTGTAATAATAGTGGAACAATTTCAACAGGATAAATTGCATCACATCGTAATCAAACATAATTTTACGACATGCAGTAACGTAACGAAGATTTCAAGTAACGAGTTATTAGTTAATCTATTCGATCTAGTAATCTGCACTTGTTAATGATTGGTAACTTCGAAGAGTGTTTGCGTTGCAAAGTGAGATGCAGCTTTTAGCGCGCATGCCGCAAAAGTGTTCGGATAAATAAACGTAATTGACCCTAAAACGTCACAGATACATAAAGAGTACCGGCTGACACGTTTTAATTTCATTTTGGAAAGCGAATTACGCATTGCGAATTGAGCCGTTCGATCGGGACTAGGACACACTCGCTTGGTCTTTGCGTTCTTTCTATTTAATTCACGTTACGGACGGTAGTCGACAGACTTCTGGCATTGAATATCGACACAGAAATCATGTTAATCCGACGTGCGCGGCTAACGATACCACGTCTGAGCGTGGCGATATATAAATCTGTATAATAGATAAGTACCGTACGGGTATAGTATAACAATCTTGTCGTGTTGTGTTTATGGGGCACCCACGTCGGTTCGAGCGGCAACGCCGATCTCGCCGTGCCGTTATGTCGACCGATTTGATGACGACGAACAGGACCTTCGATGTCTCGATATTACAGCGGCGTCGTGACGAAAGGGGGAGATCACAACACCTTTCCATTTCTCGAACGAACGAGCTCTCGCGATCAACTGGATCATTCGGACATTCACGAAACTCATCGGCGCCATATAAACGCAGATATCGCGTTACCGAAGGCCAAAGCGGAGAATCGTTATTTTGAATAATAAAAAACATTCTTCTCCAACTTCGATGTCGGGACATTTAAAATGATTAAAATATTTTAATGGCTAATTCATTTAGCGTTGGAAATGTATGTATCAGAAACATTATGAATATTGCATTTGCTTCATTTTTCTTTAATGTGACAATCTATATAAATTTTCGGTAACATATTTCGACCTTTCGGAACATTGTGACGATTGTCTGAAATTTCGATACGTTTTCATTTTTTATTTTTACGGACAAAAATTTTGCAGCTTGCAAGTTAAAAGAATCAGACTGGGCAGTTCACTCACTGCCGCAACTTGTGCCCATAAAATTTGTTCACTTCGCACATTTGCTTGGAAGATACGATGATTTTAAATGTATTTTCGCTTTCAAAGCAAGAGAGTGAAGAAGATAATGGAGCACATGACGGACGAAGGGTTGAATCTTCTTCTCCGAGAGGAGTACCTGAGAATAATATACGGTGCCTATAACGAAACGTGCGCGAACGAGGAATGCGATAGCTCGTAAATAGCTAATTGCTCGAGACGGTGCGCGCGGGAAAAGGTCGTTCAGCCGTGACTGAGACATTCTACTATGACCAGAGAGAACTCCATGTAACCTGCCACTCGGCACTTCGAGTCTCGTTTCTCGAGGACGGAAGAATATCGAGATCGGGACGAACCTGCACAGCTTATAACTATATGTCTATCGCGATAAAATCCTCCGAGCCGTACACTTTATAATTTTATAATGTATCTTTCAAGAAAGCAACAGCGATGCAAATTACGGGCGTGTCAGTTCGGCGTGAAATTCCCACGCATATCATGATTAATCAAGCGTCAACTACGAGTGGAAATTATGATTACTCGAACAATCGATCGGAAACTAAACAAAATTTCAATTTTTATTGAGATCTTGGAGCGGTGACGGGGTTTCGCTTCAATGATACCGTTATTGGTAATCGATTTTTATCTTTGCCTTCGAAGGACTTTGGAGCACCGTCTTCTATCTTTTTTTGCTTTTTTTTACCGCTACTTATCGTATTTTTGCCGAACGAAGACAATAAAAAATTGAATAAACAGTCGAGATGATAAGAGTCATCGAGACTGGTTTGCCGAGTGCGGCTTAAAAAAAAAATTATCGATACGCAACGAAATCCCGATAATCGTTGAAGTAAAAAACAACAGAAAAAATAAATTACAAGAAAAAAAAAAAACAAGAAAACGCTCGAAGCATCGAGCGCACCGGTAATCGCACGAGCGTACAATGTTTTTACTTTCTCAGCGAAGATTCCGGGCCGAGATCTTGCGAACTCGAACGATCGATTTAATCGAACCGGATCTTTTCAACGTCGCGGCCGGCAGCGCTCCTCGACGATACACAGTTGACGATCGGGCACGTACGTAGAATCGACTTTTGCTACGAGTCAACGGGGAGTATCGTTGGGAGTCTCTGGAAGATCGAAACCGTAGATCAAGAGATCGAGAGATCTCGCTTTGGGCTGAGCCGGAGAGGCCCGAGAAATCGAAACCGCTGAAGTTCGATCTACGAACCGTAAAAGTCGATTGATCTCTCTTCGCGAATACTTCGATGCGCGACGACACTTTCATCTCGTTGCGTCGGCATGTAATTCACAAATGTGTAAACAATTTTTTTTTTAAACACCAGCGAGTTCTAGAAATGTTTTTTTATTTTTACAAATTAACTTTGAATCGTCGTTCTTTCATGAATGTTTTTTGCAATGCTAAATCAATCGTTTCGAAATGGAAAAAAATGTTTCAAAAATTCTTGATGCACTCGACAAATCGTCGAAACACATGCACATGAAATTCGTGGAAAGATAAGTTGCGAAGTGTGTTCGAAAGTACGGGCAACAATAGAATTGAATTATTCAGTTAACCCTTCGGAGGCAAGTGGAACTCGAAGCAAAATCCCAAGAAAATCTTGAAAGAGTTTTACCGGTGGCGTTGCCGAGCGCGCCGGTCGTTTGTCATTAGCGAGGAATGCCTGGCGATCGTACGCCGGCTCGAAGGAGAGAGAAGGAGAGACGTAATTGCTACGGCGAAATTGAGTTCTCAGACACGGAGAGACGGAATTAGGAAGAAGTATAGTACCGCGACGACGACAGAAGCGACGACGGATACGACACTATTCGTCTTCGGTAGGAGCTTTGAGCTCTCGGCGTTTCAACTCAGACGAGAGCTTCTGGAAGTCTCAGAGGACACGCATTAGCCTTGTCTCGTCGATTTTTGTTCGAGTCCTATGACAAGAATGTGCCAAAAGTAGCTCAAAGATTTTTGAATCGCGATCTTCAAGCCTTCGCGTGCAAATTCGCGAGCCCGCAATTCCCGAATTACACAGCAAAATGTGTCGAATAAAAAAATCAGCAAAAATGCCCAGAGCGAGCTCAATACGTGGTTCGTGCGACGACAGTGAAAAGAATCGATTCCAATCAGCCATACAGTTGTTTGAGCCAGAAGAAGCCGGCTCTTGTCGTTAATCTTCGATCTCTCGTATCCAATAAGACCGATCCACGATCTATATCCCATCCATTTCTCATTCTTTGTCGAGTTTGTGACACTTACAGTATAGCGATACCGGTAGCTCTCACAGACGCGTGTTTGCTCGAGAACGTTGGGACGATTATAGCCACGCACGGAATTGCGTTCCGATCGAAACCTTTTTTTTCACCTCTTCTTTATTTGCTTTCCTCGATGATCTTGCCCTCCGTGGCTCTTGTTCCTCCGAGAGAACTCGACGAGCTATATCGCGCGCGCTTGAATATACATGCTTTTGTCATAGTATCGGCTCTACACTTTTGTGCGTTAAAGTGTAACAGCGCACGAGAAAGACGAGTCGCGCGGTACGATTATCGGCTATGCACGTACCGAGGTAAAGACTGCCCCGCGCGTGTCTGACATCTGTTCTCGCAGCTGGTTCACCTGGTTAGTTTTCTCGTTCGTTCGTGCGTTCCTTCGGTTCGTTCGGTTCAATCGCGCCACGATGCTTAATACGATATACCTACATACCGCTCGCTACTGCGACAGGTGAACAACCTACTTTGAAATTGTTCTTCGCAAGTTCCCCACCAAACTTGTGCGCAACGCTGATACGTCGCTCGTACGACCGGCAAAGTCGCGACAATGCGAACGAAGACGCGTAGGGTATGTAATAAATAATGAATGCTTCTTTTCGCTTCGGTAATAACGCGAACGAGCCGACACTCCTGTCGCGTTTTGCGTATAGTACGAGGAAAAACGATTAACAATCCCAACCGTTGTCAGATAACGATTGGCGAGTCTTTTTTTTTCGACGTTTATCTTGTCGATTGGCTGGTTCGACACGGACGGTAGATCGTATTGCGACGGAATCCGCGACAATGTGCAGAATGAACATTTCGAAATTCGGTGGAACAATCTAAAACGTGTACTCGAACAGGCTGTTTCTTTTCTAATTTTTTTGTGAAAAGTTCATTTCAGGAAGAAAACTAGAAGTTATGTAAATATTAAATACTTTGGCTCCACCTGACCCTCGACCGATCCATTAGTCGGGGTTAAATTTTTCGCGAACTCTTCAATTCCGCGGTGGATAAATGATAAATTGCATACCAACGTTCTGCTTGCGTAACCAAAAATACCGGGTGAACTCACCGCGAAAAAAGGTTCATGCAAACGATATATTCATATGCAGAAAACCCAGAGATCTCGTTCATACGGCACTATCTCGCGGGGTATGAGAAGGAAAGAACGTCTTACACTCTCCGCACCAATCTCTTTTTACGTACACACCTCTCACGAGATTTCCATGCAACAAGGTGTGTATGCCACAGGAGTACACTCGACACTGCATACGGCATGCAGTATGGGCCCATCGGAGGCGAGAAGTGCAAAACGGTGCGCGGCGGGTAGCGAAATTGTAGTCTATGAAAAGTAGTCGGACGGAGAGATAGAGATATTTCGTGGGACGAAAAGTGGAGATACATGTTGGACGACGAAAGACAGGTCGCAAGTATCATTCGTCTGGTGTGCATAGAAGGCGAATTATTATGCGCAAGGCGTCGCGCGTGGAAAGGAAAACTGGAACGCGGGCGCGAGCGTTAAATGGTAGAATGCCCGGTATGCCTCTCGCGGCCTCTGCCACATCGTCGTCGCCGACGACGACGACGTCTCGTTGCTCGTTTCGTTCCTAAGTACTAATACCTACTAACTCCTCGACCGAGTGATACTCAAGAGAGTAAAGTTCGACGTACAAAGATCGTCACGTACGTACGAAACACACCAATGCGAACTCTCTAAACGTTTGCCGGTCGCCGACTGACCGCCGAGACACCACTGAACTGAACCAATTACCTTCGCAGCGAACAAGACCAATCATCGCTTGCTCTCAATTGTCATATTAGAACTGTCCTCTCACGAAAGTCATTCCCCGGAACGATCAATTGTCTAATTCTCCCCTCGCATCGGCATTCATGATTTATCACTTTTTGCTCCATTCCGTTGGTGGAAATACAATGGAGAGATTGAAAAACTATTTTCTTTTGCACTTTATGAATATTTCACCTCATAAGAATGTTCGCGAAAAACGTTAGAATTATATACACAAAAAAAAAAGATTATGACATTTGATACAAAACAAGTAAAACAAGTAAAGCGCGATTGGAAATGTTCCCTTTCACCTAGTACAGCAGACCTTTACTCGAAACTTCAAACACGTTTTTTCGCAAACTGTTCCGTAGATCTTAAAATTGACACAAAATAGGCTGACGCACATTTAGAAGTCTTTGAAGATCTCGCTTTCGCAAAGTCGAGCTTTGTTCTTCCATAAAAAAATTGAATAAATTACGGAAAAGGTTGTTGTTCTGCCGATCGGTAAGTTCAGCGAAAATTTTTACCGTGTAAACTTCGTGCAGTATTTTTTACCGGAGCGATAGAACTGTAAAACATCGAAATTGGTTGCACTTTGCCGCAGAATAAACGTGCGAAACTGCAGTCCTTGTTTTTCAAGAGGATACTCCATCATCGAGGTAAAACAAGGAGTCTCGTACTTTACGGAGTCCGAAGTTCGAGCGTACTTCGCCGGGAGTCAAGGTAATCGTTGGAAAGATCGTCGCGATGACTTTACGTTCTCCCTTGAACTCTCACCGAGAGGTCGTGAAATCGACGGTAACTCAAGTAACTCGCGAGACATCAGCCACTACGATCTTAACCGCTTGTACGCGCACGGGCTTTTTGCACCTGTTTCGTGTTTTCAGTATCGCGTACCGCGTTCCGCCGACGATACGGCAGCAAGAAGTAATTATAATAAGCGTGTCCGACGAAGGGAAATTCTTATAAGACTAAGATATAAAGCTACTTACAGCAGAAACCGTACACACGAGAACTGCACGAACGTAGACCAACCAAACTGTACAGTTAATTTTTCAGTCGAAGAAGAAATCTATACTGCTGCAATGCGAATCGGCTATGACGATGGAATTCGTCACCCAAATATCTTGGCGAGGGGTAAAAAAACCTTATATTGATTTTTAACAAAAAAATTGTAATCGCGAAGTATGAAAAGTGAAACTTATCTCTTCTTCTCTGTGATCACGGTTATCTATATCTTTGGTATTATGGCTTTGATGGTAAATACATAAAAAATATATTCGACAATCAAAAATACAAAAGACTGTTTTTCGTTATGATAATTTATATGTGCGATTTTCGATAAAACCTCGTTATCAATGACGAAAAGAAGACCAGCGTCAGGTTTAGTGCGTTCGAGTTTTTCTCATCGCATCCTTGGACTATCGTTTCGCTGGAATTCATGCTTTATCTTCTTTCTCGGATGTTTCTTTTTTTTTCGTTTATTTTAATTTTATTTATCTCTCTCTTCCTGCGTTTCAAATAGACGATAAGTCGTCTCGAAGTCGTCGTTACGTATGTGCGCATTAAACTTGTATAATTTACAGCGCAACCGGGAGAATTATTAATTGCGATCATCGCTCACCTTCGCTATGAACGCGTGAGCCGCGCTTGCCACTCGCGCTCGACTGTATATACAGTTATATTATTGGCTTTCAATTAAAGAGCCCGGGAGCCTAATTGCAACAACCTTGCCGCGGCGTAAACCTCTCACTCCGCCGGGGGTGCGGCGTTCTCTTTCTTTCGGGCGCACAGTCGTGTGTTTCTCTTCCGCTAAACTTTGTATTGATTCTAGATCAAACACTGATAGATCGACGATTGTTCAAATTAGCGCGAGGATAATCGTTGCCTCGCTCGTTCGATCGATCTGATAGTTAATCGATCGTATCGGCACCATAACTTTCTAATTAAAAAGAAGTTGCTCGTCGAATCGTGATTCTTACTCGGAAGTTGGCGAGAAAAAAAGTGCATTGAACGAGACAAATTCGAACAGATATTTGCAGAAAATTGATCATTTCCAAGCTCGAAGTGATTGGCATAAAAAAATGTGTTACACAATTATTTGAAAAATTAGAAAAATACCTAATGCCATTTGAGTCGTTTACCAATAAGAGACCGACAATTTGTCGGTCTGTAATCGCGTTAATGGAGATAATTTCGAGAACAAAAGAAAAAAACGCTATTTGTATAGCAATGAGTAATAGCAATCGGTTGAAAAGAAAACGCTCCGTTGAGTAGAACCAGGAGGAAGGAGTGTCCTTGCGGAGATTCGCGCGGTGAAAGAAAAGACGATATCCCATGTGTGTAGGTGCACGAGGAGGAATAGCCAAGATAAATAGAAAGAGGAATAGAAATAGAGAAAGGGAATGGATTGCACTGAGAGACTCGGTTGTCCTTTCTTTATTTTCTGCGGGAACAGCGATAGAAGTAGTAGCTGGTTGCTGCTGCTGCTCTCACAGGTTCCCATGCAACCCAAGCAAAAGGCTAGACCTCCTAGGCGAGGTCGCAATACTTTATACCCAATGGCAAGTATATCCGTCAACCCACACGTGCGGGTAGGTTTCCAGCAGCGAAATATATATTACCTTCGTACGTGTGTTTGCACATGTTGATTTCGTATACCCGCGACGAACTTGCGGTCACGCAATCAATCAGGCTACACCGAGCGTACATTTCGAGTTCTAGTAATTTGCATGAGAAATTAAATATCTTTACTTTCTTCGACAAAAAAAAAAATATCAAAGGTAATTGATTAATTGTATCTTATTAACCCTCGACTTACAATTTTACTATGTAAATGGACGGCATTCGCGGTATCTCTTGTTGAAAATTAACCTCGGTCGTTAAATCCGTGAGAAATTGCGTTCTTTCCGGCGATCCGCGTTTTTCAACAAAAAAAAAACTCAATTTTACGCATTAATTTTATGGTATTGAACCATTAACGTACAAGAGATTTTTTTAGACGTTGTGCCTTCATTCGGTTACGACAACGATATGAATGATTGTGATCTGTTATTTTCCCATCGACGAAACTATACCTCGATTGCCCTGCCTGAATTTTTTTCAGACTTTGCGCTTCTTTTTGTTATTATTCGAAATGTTTGAAGAAGATTACCCAACACGCGATCGAACGTTTCTCTTATCTCTTCGGCAGATTAACGATCGTCGATACAGAACCGAATATTGTGACGATCGGAGAAGCTCCGGGAATGTGAAACAAAATAAAAAGAAATACGCGGACAAACATATATGTAGGTACGATCTTGAGGTTTTTTTTGAAGATTGTTGTATTTATAGAGAATTGGCAAACATCCGTTCGGTGACGCGGTTCTCGAACGAATTGATGATGCATCTCGTGCGGAGATTTCTCGATTTTACGATCGACTTTATCCATTCAACATTTATGAGCATTTTTTTTTCCAATCCAGTTTAAGGCGTTTGCATCGTAAATTCGGATAAAAAGCTTTTCTTTTTGGTACCTTGTCGTATAAAGCTTGAGCGGCTTTTTTTGTGTTGCCATAACGAATATCTGACTCGAAGCTTTGACGCAATAAAAATCGATAGATTTACTTGGTAACATTGTTATTTTGCTCATTGACGTCATTGCGAGAGCGAGCGTTTGATACGGCGAGGTCGCAGGACAACGGGAAGCTTCGGTGTAAGTGGATAAAGATAATTTTATGGTCCGCTACGTTACGCGCTTCGAGCACGGAAGTCTCTCGGGGAGTATTGCGGGTGTGTTGCTCTACAGCGGTCACTGTTATTCCTTCTGTTGTACCAGAAGTACGTGGCTTTCTTTCTCCGCCTGTGTACGAACGACGACAACGACAACGACAACGAAGACGTTGACTGGCTCCGCGGCGCAGTGTCAAGTTTTCTTTGTCCGCGCAAGTAACGACTTTACTACTGAAAATGACGCTCGCCCTATATCGTTTCTATTCCTTATACGCTCGTTACCGCCATAACCCCGCGAGCGCGCGCGCGCGTTTCTAACTTCTCGCTAACGTTTCTATCCGAAGCTATTATGTACAAGTCGGGCGAGTGGCAGAAAAAGAAACTGATTCAACGCAAGGAGAACCGGTAATTCGTTTTTTGTGTTGTATAAGAATGAAAAAATTGTTTTGTCGAACCCTTTACCGTTCGAATGAAGAGTTCGACGTTATTTTACGAAATTGTTTTGGAAACTTGAAAGGTTTATTTCCAATTTTTATTAGTTTTTAGTATCCTCATAGAGAAAATTTTGTTTTCGTGTAAAAAATTTGATTGCGAGATTTTCGTGCCTGAACGGTCAAACTCGTCTGGAACGTCGAGAAAAGAGGTTTAGTAAAAAAATGTACATGTGTATGTGTCGGCGCGTGACGCTGGATTTTATTACCGCTCTAGCAACTTCAATTTTTAGATATCGGGTTTAAATTTGGACCACGAGACGCCTATTATTAAATATAGTTTGGCATCGAATTTCGCACAGATCTTTCAGAGCGTTCGAAGTTTATGCTATTTTTTTTTATGTCTGCGCATTCTAATCACTGCGACTTTTGAGGATCGAGCTTAAATTTGAAGGTCAATTATGTTGCAAAAATAGGTTTCGGATGGAATTCGGCGCGAATCCGCCAAAGCATTTAAATTTATGGCATATAAAAAAAATATTGTTCGCTCTCTTATGGGAAAAATTTAAAAAATAGCGAGCTTTCTGCAAAAATATTTGCTTGCGTGCTCCCAAGTTTAAAAAGTACAATAAAAAATCGTTGATAATTGGATAACGAGTTCTTTTCATCTATGTTCAGAGTGTCTCCATTCAATACAATTATTAAAAATTGCCTACGACATTTTGAGGACTTTCTTCAAAGTTTTGGCTACACGAATAACGTTTCAAAAATAATTATTAGACAAAAAATAATCTTGTACCTTCTTATCCGAAATTTATTGCTCCCAAAGACCATCGTGTTGATGCTACCGACGATGTTGTAAACTCCGAGATTCAACATTTGGTCCGAGTTTGATTTTTTTCTGAAAAAACCTCCGGACAAACTATCGATAGGAGTATCGATAAAATCATCAAAGCGTGAACATCTGACTCCTATTATCCATGTTCACATTATTTCGACGATCGGCGGCAACGGCGACAACATTAACAACAACAACAGCAACGTTCAAACTTCACCCACCCACTCACAAGCGATAATTTTGCGAAACACACTCCAAAACGCCCGTCCTCACTCGGAGAACATTTTTCGAGTCGACACTTCGCAGCCCCGAAGTTTTCGCGCTAATCGAACGAGCCAGGGTGGCGACACCTGCCAATCATAGCCACTGCCACGCGCCACAGACATTTACTCGCGTATTTTTTCTCCCGATTTAACAGCCTCGAAGATTGTGGCTCGACGACAAAAAGAAAAAAAGATCGTTATTTACCAAGCGCAAACACTGTCACGGGCAAATATTATTTTCAACGATCGAAATTCCCTCGAATTATCGATCGTCAATCTATGGATCGCGAATAATCGATACCGATAATTTTGTTGCTGTATTTTTTTGGCACGCTACAGCTTCCGTGTTTGCGACGCGGGTGCTGTCAGCGGAATGAATCGTTTCGCAGCGGTGTCGAGTCGAGAAGCCACAAGGCGAGCGCTTGCGCCGCGCGGCGTTCGTTGTTGGGGGAGGAGGGATCTCTCGACCTGTGCTGCGCGGCGGCTTCGGCCGTTGCTGTTACTTTATGGAGGGGGGGTGAGGTAAACTTCACCGACGAGACAGGACACGAGAGGAGCAGCCGCGGGTAGACGAAGCAAGAAAGATATACACACGTAGGCAGTGAGAGAGGAGAGACTCATCGCCGGCGGAGGAAGAAGGAGGAAAGAGTATTTATTGGATCAGAAGTCGCGCGAGTCTGGGAACTTCGGTTGAAGAGAGACGAGGAGAATTGCGATTGAGACTGAGACCGACGTGAGGAACGAGGTGACTCGTGGCTTTTGCGCGAGAGCTATAACTATAGTTGTGCAAAGCTAGATCTCTCCCACTCGCGAATCTTCCTTTGCGCGATCGCGGTGGCGGGTCAGCGGTGTGTTGGGTCATCGTCGTCGGGGAGTCGCGAACCGTGGAATGGAGAGAAGAAATGTATAAAAAAATTGGAACAACGAGAAGCCCGGCGTGTCTGGGATTCTCTGGAACTATATTCTGCGCAATATTTACCGTCAACTGTGTCCGCACGGCTGTACATTTTAAGAACGCTATGTCGTTACGTATTCAGCCAAAAGTGAGATTCAGAGAGAATTTCGTAGAACACGCAATGGTATGAAAATTTGACAAAATTCAACCATATGGAAGGCGCCAAGAACATTGATTTTGCAAAATAATAATGGGAAAACTGGTTAACTAATCAGTTTTCAAAAATCGTTTGGCGAATTCTCCGATAACTTAAGTTTTTTTAGCAGAAGATGACTCTTACATATTTACAAAAAATTTTCGTCATTGAATTTTTTTTTTTATTGTACAAATTCTAAAAAAATGCATGTGTAGACGGAAAAATTAACAAATTCGTTTTTGCTAAAAATCACCGAATGATTCACTACACAATTTTTCATCAATCAATGCATAAATAACTTTTTTACATGATTATTATTCAAATTTACGTTCTTAACACCGTCTATATTGTTGATTTGCTTTTCATTTCGATTTCGTTGTAAGTATTCGAAATTCTCTCCGAATCTGACATTTGGCTACGACTGTAACGACACAACCTCCTTAAGCGACAAGTTTACGTGTTTTTTATCGCAGTTACACTGACAGATTTTTTTATTAACACTTTTCTAGGCTCATTCTCAAAATGATACTAATTTTTACGACTCGAGGACGGGACCCCAAAAGATTTCCATAAAGTTTCCTACGCAACGAGTTCTCTCTATAAAAATTGAATTAGCTTTGAATTAGCTTCTAATGATTTTTTTCTTGCCAAGGCCGTTCCGTCGATCAGTAATCCGCCTCGCCTATCGGCAATAAATCCTTTCGTAATAATAATACTTGCGGCTAATTAATAATAAATTGTTACTGACATTTCGACCTTCCACCGAAGATTCTATCGAGCTTCGGCTCGTCAGACCGATCGCTATGAAATTTTCGTACACAAACAATTACAGTGCGTATGTACGGTGGTCTCTCGTGTGGCAGAGAGATAAGGTGTACATAAAAGAGATCCTAGACGCTTTCGCATTCTCGGGTAATAACGGGTCTGCTGTGGGCGCGATGCTTACTCGATGCTTGTATGAAAAGAGGGGAATCGATGGCTCGATCGCGGCGGCTCGTCCTCGTCCCGGGACCGACGATGAAAACCGGCATCGAAGACCCCTCGGGCGATTGTCGTAGGTAAGTGAGTTCGACGTGGACATGCCGCGGAGTCGCGTGGTCAGCTGTATGATCCGAAATGGCTTCCCTTTCCTTCCTACATTGCTTCCCTTTCATCTAACCGACCGTCTTCGTAACAGCTAAATCTACATAATCGTGTATATAATACACACCCTTGAGGCATTTATAAATATCACAAAAACATCCCCATGGTATCGATACTTCGGCTCAAAATATTGATCATTTTCCTAACAAAACTTTATCTACAAGCGTATTCGTATTTTTCACAACATATGACGTATTTTTCTCTTTCATTGTTATTTATCATTTTTCAGTAACGATTGCATTATTATTCGTTGCGTAAAGATGGATGATTTTGCTTTCAGTACTCGGTTACTACAGATTTCTCATCGGGGAACGTTTCGATGATCCGAGCTTTCCGCTCTTCTTCCTTTCTCTTCCCTTTCACCCATCTTATCGTCTCTATCCGCGTCTCTGTGGCAACTTCAATCTACATATAATCGAAAGCATCCTACTTTTATAGTCCGGATCCCTCCTAAAATAACACGAATTTATACGTCTACGTTTTACGATCGTTTTATCCATCGCTGCGCGGAACATTTTTCCGGTTCTTTTGTACATCTTTTTTTTCGTTGCCGCGGCTTTTCGGTCATTCGTTATCCGCACAACCGGCTATCTCTGCCATCAGAACCCTCGAGGTGCATCCTCTCGACTATCAGTGTCACTGTTCCTTTTGCGCTTTAGAGTCAATATTCAACGCGCTTGAATTCTCTTCGAGAGAGATCTCGACGAGCAATGATTCGTGGAAAGCGAGGGTTCGAACAGTTTGAAAAAAAAAAAAAGGAAAATACGAAGCAGGGCAAAGCCCGTTCAATAAAGTTCACGCGTAGATGCTCTCGCCGGAACGGAGGATGCAGAAGAGAAGCTCTTGCGGCTGTCGAGGACGCTCAGAGACGTAACTGGACGTAACGCGAAATGGCTCTTCGTAAACTATACGTATATACAGGTATATATTTTATACAGCGTATAGTAGTAGAGCTTGAAGAATTCTTCAGCTCTCGCGGAGCTCTGTGCACTCGAGCCACCCCGCACTCGCGCGGTTGCACCGCTGCCTCGACTTCCGTGTAAGATGGTTCTACACGCCCGGTGTGCTCTGGCAGCATCTCTCGTCGATGTAAACGTCCTCGTCCATCCGACCAACCGCGAACAACGCGCTCGGCTTGCGTCGAGGTTGATGCACGCGCCAAGCAAATTTTTTTTCCCCTCCCTCTATAGTATATAACTCCATCGTTCGATACCGCAAAAAAAAAATCTTGTATTTTCCATTTCAAAGGTTTTAATAATATTTTCACCGTTCAACGTTTCAACTCGAGCCGAACAAGATAACGAACGCGAATTAAAGAATCTCGGAGCGAAGAGAGATTTGTAAACACGAATTGCAAGTGGATAAAAAGACACGTCAGTTAATTGGAATAAAGAGAATAAACAAAGAAGTGCGACTGCATTCGATTATTCTCGATGATTCACCGCGTCCCAAAGTTTCGTCAGACGCACTGCGGTTCACACGTTTCATCAAACACAATTCAACGAGCCTACCTGAGACAGCACAATGCGAGGCTCACCATCCTCCGACGGATATTGTCGCGCGATTAACTTCCTATCACGATTTGCTTCACGATAATTTTTCATCGATAACACGAAAATGTATTTTTTCACGGTAAAAAAATATTTATTTGAATCAATACATTTTTTCGAGACCAAAAAAATGTTCATTGAATCAAATATATTTTCAGGGGCAATGAATTTTGCTTCACAATTGGAAAAAACGAAATTTTTTTGTGACGGAGTTAAGATCGCGGCGATTTAAACGGAGCGGAAAAAGATCAAGAGAAATATTTTTTTTTCTATTTCACAGATAATTTCTGCGGGATCGTAATCGTTTTGTTTTTAACGATACAGATAATGGATGGTTCGAGGTGCAAAGAACGCGGCTAAACTGACGCCTGCTCAACGTTTACTGATGTCACTGACTATTCCTGCGGATCGTAATAGCAGCGTTAAACTATAGAACGCGGTATGTTACAAGCTTTAGATATATAACAGAGAATATTTGCCGCATGCCGGCGCGAGTCTGCTATTCCGGTCGACGTGGCCCTGGATAACGCGAGAGCAAAAAGGCTTTTTACCCACCAACGCCGGACGGTTTCCGCCCGCTCTCGAACGATGGCCAGCCGGTTACGTTTCACTCGTAACTGCGAGAGCACACACAGTTCCAATAATAAATCAAACACTCCCGAGTCCCCGGGTTATACCGATGAGAACGAGCAATTCGCCGGGCGAATTACAGCCATCGGGGAGTTGATAAAAAAAAAATTATAGAACGACCGTAGAATAAAAATTTATGAGCGAATTATAGAGAACAATTTGGGAAGAGTAAAAAGCAAAACAAAATTTCTTAAACTCCTCCCGCCGAGAGGAAAAAAAATTGCTGGCAAACTATGGTCATCAAGAACTTGCAAAAAAATGAATCGAATGAGTATCCGCATGCCAGTTACAGCCGACAAGGCTGAAGCTTAAAAAAAATTGTACAACGGAGAGAAATAAAAATACTTTGGTCTGTTATTTGATCCAATGGGATGTTAAATTTAACTACGAAACTGTGCAGAGTTTTTCTCGCTGATAGTTCAAATGATTTTACAATGAAACAAGCGAATTGTATCTCGTGCGGTCTTTTAGCGCTTTATTGATCAACCGGTTCGAAGCCGTATATCTCGCCGAGTCGTACGGCTCCTAATCCGCTGAAAAATGGGGTTACCCCCTTATTACGCGGACGTTGCAGAATCGAGATTTATTTTTTCTATCGTTCGTTCATAAGAGCCAAATTCGCCATTTTCATCGAGGTTTCTTTCGCCTCTTGCTTCGTCAAGTTTGCATCAAGGAAAAAAAAGACTCGAATGAGGTACGTGCTTCCGCGGATCGGGAGTCACGATTGTTCGAGTCGCACGTGTGCCTCACCCGCGAGTTTTCCACAGTTGTACCGGTGTGTTCCCGCGAATACGGAGTCCGCGGTTATACAACTGGTACGGTACAAAACCAGTAAATAGGGAGTAGGACAGACAATAGAGACGAAGTAAAGTCGAAGTAAAGTTCAGGTCGTAAAGAGCAATGCGCCTCTCTATTTAAAGCGTGCCCCACGGACTCCCCGGGGGCTCCCTCCTACCGGTACGTTCGTATACCGGCATGCTGTAAAGGCAATTGGTACGGTGACCATAATCGGGATCGAGCGGTGCAAACCAACGACGAAGGAGACGACGACTGACGCGTCGTTCTGCTCTTATATACTATAAACACATACATATACAGCACGTACGTGTATATAATTCTGCCTCTGTTACTTTTCTCGTGGTCGCCATCACCGGAGAAAGAGAAAGAGCCCTCGAGGATTCAGTGAACAGTCAGCGTTACCGTTTATGGCAGAGAACGAGGACGAAAACCACACGACGGTGATATATACAAAGACCGGTAGCGGAGAAAAGATTGTCCATGGGCTCGCTATAATTAACTACCGAGCTTTTCTTCTACGCTTGTGTGAAAGAATAAACAACAGAAAAAGATTGTCCCGTTCGCGATCCGACTTCGCCGCGATAAAGGACACTGAATTCTTCCATGAAAATCGGAAAAAATCTATCATATTCAATCAATCAATCAATCGTAATCAAAAAGTTATTAACAAATTCGTTAAACAACAAATCAATCAACTGATGATCGGGTAACCCAAATTTGTATTCCGCAGAAATTGGTCCATTGATTTTTCTGACCACTGAGAAATTTTTAAAAGAATCTTTACTAATTGTCCACAATTTTTTCTATGGATGGAAAGTCACTCCTGGAAGTATTATTATGTACTCATTGAATGAGAGAAATTAAATTAGAAGTACAGTACAAGTTCGCGATCGCGGTTTTCCAACGTCTACCGCATTTTTCGATTTCCAACTCTCTCTTTCGGTTCCTCGCGATAAAGTCTGAAAATAAAATCTGTGGAAGTGCGTACGGATCGTTGAGCATCAGGAAGTGTTTGAAGTCTGGATGGAACGTTTCTGAATATTTTTCTGTTCGACCAACGCAGTAAATTGCCTGCAGTCGGGTGGGAGGAGGGAGTATTCGCGTTGGTTCTGTTGAGCGCGGCGGTGTTGCGCCGATGCTGGACTGGCTTGCCTACCTATGGACGAGAAAACGAGCGTTCGCGAAGATCGACTGGAGCGGCTACTGGCTTTTACGAACGTCCTTCTATCCCTCTCGGCTCTTCTCTTTCGCTTTTTCTTTTTACCTTTTGCCTTCCTGCGGTATATATACGTATAGCAACTGCTGTGCTCTCCTCTCGTCTTTACCGCCTTTGCGAACCGTCCCGAGGAGAGCTCTCTTACAGCTCCGACGATGTAACGGTTAATGCCGTAGTGCGACCGCGGTAATAATCCCCAGGACAATTTGCTCCATGCGAAGGTAAGACTGGCCCGAAGTGTCGCCGGGAAAAGCAAAACAGCAACAACCGCAGCAACAGTAGCAGCCGAGAGAATAAGAGTCAACAGAATGATATACCGTTTCTCGAGAGACTCGCTTGGCGGACTTTGTGTCCGGTGTCGCGTCGTTTGGTGGTGTACCAACGCCCGCTTCGCCCGGTCATTGTCTCAGTGGAAGAGTGGTACATTGGCCACTCTCTCTCGAAACTAAATCCCGCTTTCGGTTCGATTCCTTCAAGTCTTTCATATCGGAAGAAAACGAAACACTGATATTATCATATTCGGCGATGAACTTGACCTTGCAATGCTTTAGGTTCGACTCGATCAATCATCGTCGAGGAATCATTTTCTTCTCATACGAGTGAAGTGATATTATTATCTTTTCATGGTCGGCGTGAGATTTTATTCAAGGTCTTCGTCGACCGTGCCTCGATTCGCGATTTTTCTTCACCCCAATGTTCATCGCTAAGTTTTTTCCCTTCTAGCTCTTTGCGTCGCACCTGGCGAGGTATACCGGCTTGCAAGAGCACAGAAGCTATAAAAAAGCAAACGGACGACCCCGAGTACAGCATTTTTCCGAGGACTCTATTACGAGACGTTGGAAAATCTGCGGGGTCACGCGTCTCGACGATTGTCCGGAATGACCCGGTGGTCTTGACGAAGCATCCAAAAGGGACGAAGAAGCGTCGAGTTGCATTGTAAAAAAAAAGTGACTCATCGCAATGAATGAAGAACCGAAGGTACGCGGAGTGGAGGGAACTCCACAGAAAGAGCCAGGAGAAGGCACGTGCGAAAGAAGAGAACGCGCCATCGACAATCCAGCATGAAATAAGTGTGGAACGCAAAAGGTGAAGTCAATCCGGTATGTCACAAGAATAACCGCAAAAGTGGTTACTGTAAAGAAAAAGGAAAAAATCTGCTTGCCAGCTGTCAGGCGTCGTTTTCAAACGAACCACGAGTCGTCGAAACTCGGCTGTTAGACAATTCATCAGTCACAATAAAAATCCAAATAGAAACACTCCCAATCGCATTTTTCGGCCTGTTTGCATTGAATTTGAGCACGAGGATAATAAAAAAAACATGCACACAAACACTTTGATGATCGGCACCGATAGATCTCACCTCTGATCTGGCTTTGCCATAATTTCTTGCATGTACGCGCTCGTTATACGGCGCAGTATAGATCAAGCAGCGTTACAGACTTCGAAATCCATATAATTGACCCCGTTTCCTAACGAGCTGACCGGCAGCGCACACGCCCAGTACGTTGGGCAAGTGTCTCGAAAAGTATACCCGCCGCTTATACCGGGCAAATCGATATTATACTAGCGAAATGTCGAACTGACAACTTCTGGTTTATTAGCTCCTACAAGTTGCAATATTTCTTTTGACACACGAGAATTGGAATGTGTGCAACAAAAGTGATTGGTATGGTCATTAAAAAAAAATCGTGATAAAATGTTTACACGCTGTTAATAGTCTCTTCGACCCTTTGGCATGAAATCCATATTTTTCTCGTCTCTGGTTGAGCAATATTTGTTCCTTTTTAACAATCATCATAAAAAATAACAGAAAAAAGCTCAAATCTTATATCGCCAGTATTGTATCTTCTTTTATTACAAATATAAAAAAAAACTACCCTAATTAAATATGAACTGAAGGTGATTAAAATGTCTTATTGAAAGTTACCTTCGAAGGTGTTGAAATTTTCATGACGATGAAAGGAATTGCAATTGTTTTCTTGTGTGGCAAAAAAATTAATTATACAAAACGACGGAGCGAAGTCGAAGTCTGTCGTCCACCTGCAGGTAATTCAGACTCTCCTTCCGTAACTGGTAAAACGATCTGCAATTCGTTTTCTTAATTTTCCGCTTCGCGCAAGCTCGCCAGCGTACACGTACGAGCCTACTGCTTGTTAGTCGCGTTTTTTTTTTTCTTTTTTTTTTTGTCGATGTCTCGGTACGATAGTAACGCGTGTGTACGCGGTCGGTAACGAGTCGAGGGACTTTTGCGACTGGATGTTAAGTGATACCCCGTCGTCGGGCAGTTGTTCGCGACCGCGGGATCTTATATACCATACCCTATGGTTTGTGCACATATATATATAGAGAGATATCCTATGCCGATGATACTTTATAATACAGTCTATCCTAGCGGATGGTTTTGTAACTGGTAACCGGTGGCGAACCATCGGACAACGAAGACGACGACGAAGAAGACGGCTCCGACGATCCCGCAAATGTCTCGCCGAGGTCGCGTGGTCGCTTTTGCCGCGTGGCCACAGGTGCATTCGTATGCCGGAAACTAGTTTTGCACGCGCGCGTTATCGAAAAAACTCAAAGATAAAGTAAATGATATACGAAACGAGAACGAAAATGCCACTTGTAGCATGATGCAACTATAACAAGATTCGATGCAGCTTTTCAAAATCCGAGACGAAAAGATATGTTGACCAGCATTTTTAGCAAAATCTTAAAAAAAGGATATGCATGTAGAAAAATGGAATGATCAATTTCTGTTACCAAAAGAGTTTGGTACCGGATGATCCATGAAACAATTATTATAAACGTTGAATCGTCAAACATTTTTTTGGCTCATTACTTTTCAAAAATAATGTTCTGAACATTCTACGCGGCTATTTTTTTCGATTTTTATCCGATTCGGAAGTATTCAAAGTTCTGTCTGAATCTCACTTTTGGCGGACATGCGACGAGAGATCCTCATTGAAAAATCTTTCTTTGCTACGTGCCAAATTTTTAGCGACAAAGGCTGCATCTCTCCACAGCCGAAGAGACATCGCCAGTGCATGACGAGGTGTACGCGAAGCAAGCAGAAACGGTTCTAGACCTCTGGTGCAGCGAAAAGAAACGAAGAGAGGCCCGAAACTCTTCTTGGTCCCTTCACCGGCCCGTGACCGCTCCAACGATACTTTTGACTCCGTTCTCCGAAGGTCACGAGGCGAAGGAACGAGAACACTGGATCTCTGCCGCTTCCGGGCGAGAGGCCGCAAAGCGAGAGAGAAGAAGAAGGCAAAAAAAGAAAGGTCGAGAGATGATTGAAGAGAGCAGGTCGTTGGGTCTCGCAGCAGTGCGTATCGGACTGGGCGAAAGACACACAAGAGCTATATAGGTGGGGCCAGTCGAGCGTCACTCAAGATACACACCGGGAGTGACGACGAGACACAAGTGATCACCCAATCAGAGCGAGAAGGAAACAAAAGAAAGGTGAAAAGACTTATCGTCCCGTGAGATCGAGCCAACATCCTGCATCCTGGCGAACCTGCCACGGCTCGAGCCGCCATCGTTCGGCGCGGAATAAGAAGAAGAGAACAAGCAGAGAGAAAAAAGCGAAAACGAAGATAAAACCAACTGCGAATAGAATCACCGACGAGCCTTGAACCGGTGAAATTGTTATTGGCCGATTGTTTCCTGGCTTTTATCTCGAAAGCTTCCTTCCTCCCGTGCACCTTACTCCTTCGCGCGGTATTCATATACCGCGCCTCTTGCTTCACGCTAGCCTCTCAACCCTGATTGACTTGAAACTTAGACAGTGCACTTGCGATCTTGTAAACCATCTAACTGTATCGTTACACAGTCCAGTGCGTACGGCGATGGTTCTTCGGCTAACTCGGTCAGAACGAAAGGAACGATAAGGGCTTCTCGTTTCACGATCTACAGTAAGATCGGATTTGGAAACTCAATATGATGACATCTCTAGCGGTCGCGTCAAGCCTTAGATCTGGATTGAAGTTCAGATCATCGAGACAAATATTTAAAAAAATTGGATTTACGGATAATTTTTTTTTACGTGGAAAAAGATCTATCTGCGATCGTAAAAAATGTCCAAAGCATGCACTGTAGGGTGAGTTATGTCATATAAATGAAAACTACAAAGTGGGCATTGTTCCTCGGAAAACAAAAGTAATCAAACATTAAAAGAAGAAGAAAACTGAATCCTTATTGTAATTTTTTTTTTTCAGTTCTATTCATCTTGACTACTTTGCTAAGCTCGTAGATCGAATAGATCGTTTCCATCCATCGTTCTTCACGGCTCGTTAATGAGCTCGACCGAGTCTATGCCCTCGAGACCACGTTCGAGCGAGGTACACATATAATACCAAGGTATACAAGGCATCTTGGAGGAAGTTATACGCATTGGGATAGTGGCTCGAAGGCTCGGATAGAAGGAAGAAGTGAATAAGAAGCTCTAATTCGATCGATCGATCGCAGCGATATATGAACGAGCGCGGAGAGCAAGACAGAGATAAAACTATTCGCGTAGGTTTCAGGGATGTTTAATGAACGACTTTCCGTCTCTGCCATCTCGCTACGGTCATTTACCATTCAATTATATCGCAATTATAAGGGCGAACGGACCGGTGGATGCCCGCAGATTCTCACACAGAGATACATTGGACTTATGCCGATGCTCGGGCCTCGGAAATACACGAGAAGCTTGTGTTGGTTGCTCCAATACCCGAGCAATGTGCATCGCCACTTTATCCTCCGCGGGAACCTTCGCCGCGCGATGATCGAGAAAAGTACTCGGGTAACAGTGAATTGCCCACACGCCAACTCGATCCTTCACGAACTTCGCCGTGACGGTTGGTGAGAGAGTGCAGAAACTTCGAGTACATGCAACTCTCTCGGCTAAACGATTCAACCCCCTCGACCGAACATTTATCACCGGAGTGACGCTAAGTAAGCGGGCTGGAGTAATGGCAACGGCGTCTAATTGCTCGCGCTCATAGAATAATCTCATAAATTCCTTGTGTCACCTATCGAGAGCTATAAACGAAATTCTATTAATTTCATACGCGTGATTCATCCTTGATGTGGGAAGCCTCCGGTAAGATGAGGAGTGTAGATTTCACTAACAAACTCTCAGCGATCGCATTAGCGATGGAATTAAACTATTAGCTCTGTTTTTCAAAGTCTCTTCTTAAATCAGATATTTTCGGGCTCCTTCAAAGGATAAATACTCTAGTTGAGAATTTTTCATTTTGTTCCGAAAAGTGATCGGCATCCCTTGAAAATATCCAAGACACTTTTGGTACTATATTTCTCGAATGAATGATGGTAGAGAGAAAAAGAAATCTTGATCAAAAACTCACCCCTGTAGAGTTTGCGGCGGTGCGGGCCTCGGCGGTGGCGGCAGCGACTTCCTTCCGGGTGTATTCTGTCTCGGTGCCAACGGCGGTGGCGGCGGTGATCCCGGCTCGCCATTTCCAAATCTATCTCCCGGACACTGTGGCTGAGGCTTTTGTTTTATACCCTCGACATACTTCGCCGGTAGCGCGTAATAATTTCCTCTATTTCCATCTCCGTGCCTCGGGTGTTGATGATGATGTCCCGGCACGTATTTCGGCGGTTCGTGATACTTTTGCGGACTCGCTTCCGCCAGGAGTTTCGAGCTTGCCTCGTAGCCCGTCTTCACGGGACTTCCAACGCCGTATCCGTGACTTCCGGTTCCATCCGCGTATTTTCCCGAACTTTTGCCGTTCTCCCCGATCGGCAAGTAGTTCGGTCTGACCGGCTGTGCCGGAGATGAAAAGTTTTTCTCGCTGCCGCTCGCGTTCTTCGGTACTTGAGGCTGAGGCCTCTGTCCCGACGACGATTCGTATCTGTGACCACCCGTTTCGTTTCTCAGCAATCCCGAAGCGTCTATCCTGGTGCTCTCGACCCTCATCGATTCCTGTCTGATGATTCTCGACTCCACCGGAACTTGGGGTGCCGGTCTCTGATTACCCGAGTCGCTGTATCTCTGCGATACCAAATCAGGAAGTCTCGCCGGCGGCCGCGAGGAGAAGCATCTCTCCTCGCCGCTAACCCGTTTTATCTGACCCGCACGTCCGTTGATCATCAATTTTTGCGTCGACGGATAGCGCAAGCTCGATCTTCCGGTAGCGACCATACGGTGTGTCGCGAAACCCGCGGAAACTCCGTTCTCGAGCAAGAAATCCGTTTCCGCGTGTTTCAAACTCGTGGAGCGAACGAAATTTTTCGACTGTTGATTGTCGGTGATCATTTGCTTCGAGGAATTGCTCTTCGTCGGTGAATTGATCGGCGACGATTTCGACGTTCTCTCGTCTCTTTCGGAACGTTTGCCGTGCTTCGATCTTCTCGACGATTGTCTCTCCGTGCCTTGCGAGTTTCTGTGACGCTTCTTGTTATCCTCGACGACGTTTGGATCTTTGACGATACCGTCGGCAGTGCAATTGTCGCTTAATTCCGGCGGCGGTGGTGGCAGAGGGTCGTCGCAGTTCAATACTTCGTTTTCTGTGACCGTCGGCGGCGACGGAGGTGGCAAATCGGGGCTGGGCACACGATCGTTGTAAGCGGCGCGCAAGTGAGCTTTCTTCGGCGGTCTCTCCGGTACCCAATCGTCTATCGATATCGCCGGTCCGACGATCACTGGACCGAGCAAATCGGTGCTCAAACTTCCGCAGCTGTTGCTGTGCTGATGCTTCGGACTTGGGGCTTCGCTTCCGTTTACGCTTCCTCTGCTCGTTTTGTCTCTCCAAGTGCCGGACGAATAGTCCGAGGCCGAGCTGGCTCTTCGCGAAGACGACGGCCTCGGGCGAGGCGGAGGCTGCGGCGGCGGACTCTGAGCGGTCGGTGGGACACCTTGAGCCAACTGCGGCTCCGATCTCCAGGAGGACTGATGATGCCTCTCGTAGAACGACAACAGAGCCTTTTTTTGTATAGCCTTCAAAGTAGGATCCGATACTCTGTGTCTCTTGTCGGGATCGAGATAAGTGTAGCGCATGGCTTGCTGCTGCTGTTTTTCCAACTCGTTTATTCTCTCGGCGACGGACAGATGAGCTTGCTGTGGCGATACCGGCGAGACGGACATTCTTCGGGATGAAAAATCCGAAGAGACTTCTTGGGGCTGTGTCGTCGAGATCGGATAGAGTTTGCGTTGTGATCTCTCGCGATCGAGATACAACACGCTCTCGGAATGATGCCGCTGCGGCGTTTGAACTCTGGCACTGTGAGCTATGAGCTGTTTGCTGCTGCTGTGGAGAGCCAAGTTTGCCTGACTTACGTCGGACATCGAGCCGTGTAGAGGATTCCATTCCTCGGGTGATTGAGGATTCGCGAGACTGTTGTTTTGATGCTGAGGACTCGAACGGGACGGTGCTTCGATCGATTGAGAAGAGTCCCACGCGCATTGCGAGATTTTCGTACGTTCCGGGTTTCCGTCCTCGTCGATGTTGGATTCCTGCCATTTACCCTCGCGCGGCAGTGTCGCTTGGCAGATGTCATTGACAGAGGCACAGTGCGTTATCACTGGGGGAAGACTCGTGCGCGACGTCGATTGGACGGACGAAGATTCCTTGCAATTCCTGTCGTTCATCGATGCTTGCCACTTGTTATTGGACTCTTTCCATTTGTTGTTTCGATTGTGTTTCGCCGGAGACATGAGAGAGGTGCTGAGGTCGCTCATGGACGTTTGCCATTTGGTGTCGTGGTTTGGAGTGGATTTTTGGAGGTTCACGGGAACGAGGCCGTTCACGCTGGAGATGTCGGACATCGAGCCGCGATCCCATCTGTCGTTGGGTGGTTGACGAGCCGCCAGACCGCTCGAGACACTCACGTCCGACATCGAACCGTGCCATTTCAGCGTCTCGCTGCTCGAAGCACTTCCGCCGCTCGAGGTCGTTACGACGCTGTCGCGACCTTCGCGCGATGCTTCTTCCCAGGAGGAAGCTGGACGTTGTGCGACTGCCTCGCTGTCCCTTCGGAGTCTGAAAAAAATGTAAAAAAACTGTTAAAAAAAATCGTTATCGTAGAATTTTTTTCAGTAAATATTAAACCGGATTAATTGATGTACCTATCCAAAAACGGTGTGTTTGTCGTGGAATCGACGCTGGACACGTAGCTGTGATATCCTTCGGATTGCGCGTAACTCGCTTGTTGCGAGTGTTGAACCCTCGTGTACTCTTCCAATCCAGCTTGTGTCAGTGCCGTCTCTCTGTAGATATCGACCTGAAAAACACAACCAAAAACGCATTAAGATTTGTTTCGCTAATCGATAAAGGCGTATCGTTTCGTGCGAGTATCCGTATTTCGTTGAATACTTTACCTGAGATACCTGAGGATCTTGATAGCTTCTTACGTACGCCTCGAGCTCGGCGTGACTTATAGTTTGCGAGGGTTGTTGCTGTTCCCTCTCGGGCGGCGACGGGACAACGTATTCGGCATCGCCGAGCGGCTTACCCTCGCGATCAACGCGAGGCCACAATCGAGGCTCCTCTTCGACCGCGTTGCCGCGCGAGCTCCTCGACTCGAAAGTCTCCGCCGGTATTTTCTCACAACGTTCCATCACGGTCTTCAGCTGTAACAGGAGCGAGACAGAGGTAGATAAACGCTGTTGGAACATCAATATTCATTTGAGATAATCGTAGCGTTATGATGCGGTCTGATTTTATGCGGGGTTTCTAAGTACAGGTAGTAGGAAGAGAATCGCGAGACGATTAGAGCGTTCCACAATTGGGGCATCGCAATATCGTCCGACATCGCTGCGAGAGACAACAAACGAAGCGAAAAAGACACGGTGGAAATTGATGCTAGGCCTCTTTACACAGTGCGCGGAATCGAGAGTGACGTCAGGAAGTGCGCAAGATAGAAAGGAGAATGTGGGAGTGGTGATTAATTGTCTTTCGCGATGTTACTCCCCTCACGGTCGTTGCTCGATCTTAACTCTCACGCGTATATCTCACTTTACCGATGTCTTGAAAATTATAATTATATACACCTTATCTTAAAGCTCACGGAATACTCGCGATCGACGCAACTTTAATTCTAATGACGTTAATTGCTTTCAGCTTTTTTCTTCTCGTTCGCGCTCTCTCGAAGATTTAATCTCTGAACTTATTCAAGTTTCTTCTCATGCACATTTTTTTGAAAACTCGTTTCAACGTTCGAGCGTCAGCTATGAGAAAAGTTGCGATAGAAAAAATGTTTTCAATAAAACATTAACAGTTTTGCGATCGGTGTAAAGGAATGTATTGTTATCTCACTGATTTTAGATCTTTATCTTAAGAATTTTAATTGTAAAGAAAAAAATTTAAATAATTTTAGAAAAATACCTGCTGGGTAAAGGCTGGATTGGGTCGCTTCGCGAGTGGTCTGGTGTACTGAGCAGGTTTTTCCTTGGGGTAGTTCGTGTGATCGGTCCAAGATTTCGATCTGTGCGAGCCACTGTGGCCGCCCGTGTTGCTGTGGAGCTCTTCGTCCGCGTGGCGCTCGGGGACGCTTGGCCAGGATGGATACTTTTCGTGGCCTGGGCCATAGCAGACGCCCTTGAGGCTTGACGCATCGCGTACCGGTGGAGTCGGTGGCGGGGATGCGTCCTCCCTCTCGTTGAGGGGCAAACTGAAGCTATCGAATCCGATACTTTCGCTGTAACTGTATATAAAAACAACGACAATAACATAAATCATTCCGATCCCTCAAAAATGTACTCTTAACTTAAACTTAATAAATCAATAATAAAATTGACAATGAAAAAAAACAAAAAAAATCTCAGCTTCGAATCTTTGTCTAGATGAAGTAAGGACGATAACTGACCCGCTGTCGTTTTTATAGCCCGGAGTATTCTTCTTGTAACCCTCGTTGTAACCGGCAATCGTGCTCTTTTTATTCCCGCTCGGATTGTTCGTTTCGGCGATAGCAACGACGTTGCTTTCGTTTTCGCAGCTTGGGTTTCTACGGCCGCCGGAGCTCTCGGATTTGCGCCGATAGCTACCGTTGTGATTCTGCTGCTCGCCGGGACTCGCGCCGCGCGTCGAGCCGGTGTTCTGTTGATGCTTGTTAACGAAGCTCTCCTGACCGTTGTAGCTGACCGCGGTGCTCTTGACGTAGTTGTTGGCGATCTGCTGTTGCTGTTCGGGGTGGTGAGAGTGTCCCGTGTACTTGAAAGACCCCGGGCTGCAGGAGGTTGGACCCGGGGCCTCATCCTGGCCGCGATATCCCGGCGGTGACGGTTGAATTTCCGTCATCGCGTTACCAACGTCCCCGCCATCCGGAATACAGCTGAAAAAACAAACGAAAAAGAACACAGAATGAATAAAAAATCGAATGAGATTTAACAAAGCCATTGCATTGAATTTTCGTTAAAAAAATTACTGCATAATGGGCCGGAGATAGAATCGAAGAAATAATCCAATGCGACAGATACGGATAAAAGATCGTTTAAGCGATATTGTGCACGAGCCACCGAATGGTATCCGTTTGTTGGAAGACATATCTATATTCGTTGAATAAGCGAATATAATTTATTGCGATCGTAATTCGATAGGCTCGATTTCGTAGTATATATTGTACACGTCGACGATTAATATATTCGAAGGATTCTGTGATACGGCACACAACGTATACAATATATTTATACCTGTAACAGTTACGCGCGTTCTCAGCAGGTATGTTACACAGAAACTGCGATATTAATCTATTGCGCACGGACAGTCGAAGATATATAGCAACTAATCGTTTATAGTCGCGATGATGGTTATCTGTCGTAGCATAATATGGAATTATACGTGTGTATGTAACTGTTACACAATCGGCCAGGCCATAAAGGTTCGCCACTATTTGACCTCCCCCACTCGTAAATCTTTTTGTTTTTGTCGATCGGCCCCGATGCCCATCCTCGTTCGATATCGACAGTGTTTATTAAGGAGAATCGTTCGTCGCAGTCCCAGCTAATAGTGAGGTTCCGAACGAATCTTGAATAGTTCCGAGGAATTGATCGAAACTGTTGGCAGAGATCGGTCAAAGATTTTTCCAAAAAATTGATTTTCGAAAATCAGAATAAATTCTACAAAAATCCATATGTATTCGGACCAAACGAATCAACTTTTCTCGCTAACAAACTCTAATAAACGTTGAATATATTAATTTTTTTAATGAGTTACTCAACTTTGTAAATTATTATTATGCGCACTTCATATTCTTAGTACCTTCTGGGTAGCTGATTTTTTTTCCGATTTCTATCTCTTCGGGAAGTCTTCGGAATTCTCTCAAGATCTCTGGCTAGGAAAGTAACGATGCACACCCATGATTTACCACTGTACTTTTTCGTCGGCAGAACGAAACTGTATCAAATGTTTTCCATAAGTTCGAAGGATTGGAAACGTGTATTAAAAAAAAACTTTAAATACTTTTCCATGTTTGTTCCTCAATATTTTTCTAACATTTTAAATTGTGCATATTTTCTTGTTTAAATATACAATAACATTCTCAACTCGAATTCGAAGGGAGCAAAGAAAAATATGCATCTCTGTAAATGTATACCTGCTTGGCCCCTTCGTCTACCCTGATCTTTCATTCATCCCTGAATTCCACGTTCTCGTTGCTCCCGCGCGTTCTCGTATCTTCGGAAATCCGAAGTAGGAGGTGCTAAGTGCCTTTTCACATCTTTCGTATCCTCCGCGGCTTCTCTCACGCACGTTCGAGCCTCAGCCTCCCCATTGGCATACTCTCGAGATCGGAGCGCACGAAGGGAGCTTCTCCTCGCGTTTTTAGTTTCGTCGAGTTCGAAGCGTGAATTCCACTCGATGTCTCCTCGTCGAAGATATCCTGGCAAGTGTATGTATGCTTGCTTTCTGACTCGTTGCTTCTCAGCGTTCTCGGAAAGCCTCGGGGTACATTATGCTTGTATGCAATACTTATCGGTATACGTGTATCGGTATACCGTTAGGACTCACGCAAGCAGAGAGGGAGAGAGAGGGAGAGAGTGCGTATTGTATACCCGAGAGAGCCTACGGTCCGCAAAGATCTCTCGAGATTAAGGGTCATCCACCCGCCGAACCGTTTCGTATATACATAATACGCAACTTGCCAAAACTCTCTTTCCACTGCTTGATCTTCGTTTCGTTCGTGGCCTCGAGGAGATACTCTTCGTACACTTGTGTGCGTTAGTTTTCGATCTTCGGCAATCGCGGCATAGGGCGCTTTCGTGCGCCCCGCGCTTATGGATTATGCTCCGAAGCCCCCGGGCCAGGTGACTCGATAGGTTTCTTGCACCGGCCGTACGAAGCACCGGGCATCGGTATAACTCTTACGAGTTCAGTATAACACACGAAGCCACGCCAGGAAGAACCGAAAGAGCGAGCGCTCTTGAGACGGCAGAGAGGGGAGGTTTGCACACAAATCGTTCTCGCGCTCATAACACAATGCGGTGTTGGTATTGTGTGCGTGTATTATTGTACAAGCGTTAAATTGTAAGAGTATCTCTTGCGGAGTGTTGTTTTTTTCTTATCGCTTCTTCCATTCGCGGGGGACGAGACGATCGAGGAAGCGGAACATCGAAAAGGGAGTGTAATGATAAAGCATTTATCTCGGCTGTAACTCCGCGAGGAAGAGAGAGAGAGAGAGAGACTCCGCGATGATAAAGTAAAGTAATTTAAAAATATTCATAACTCAAGAGCATTGAAAGCGAGACGCGAGAAAATTTATCGAAGGGATTCGGAATATCGGGGAGTTGTATTGGAGACATGAAAAATTAATGGGCTATATCGATAATTTTACGGTCAGCATATTGTTCATTTTTTTTTTTCAAAAGTTGGCTTAAATTCAATTGGATTTATTCAATTCGTAAATTACTCATATTCTTGGAGAACATCTTTTTGCATCGACACTCGCACTATTAGCTTTTATCCAGTTACGAATTCTTACGAGTTAAGCGATCTATTTCGTTTTTTATCTCCGGCGCAAGAGTGCCGGCACGCGGTCTCGATTATATCCTTTACTGCCTCGATTCTTCGGCAATATAATGGAGGTCCTTCGTGTGGAGTACGCAGTTTACATTCGCGTGTTCGATGAATAAAGCTCTCGCGGAAAGAAATCAGTATAGGAGGTGAACCTGCAGCGTAGCGAAAGCAAGAATAAAGCAACAACGCACAGGTACCAATATTACATCGGGGGAGAAGCAAGTGGAGAACACCGGAGCAGCAACGGCAGCAGCGGCAACTCCGAGTCTCAGCACACCGAGACTCCTAAATCACGTCTCTTAATTGCCGTGAAAAGGACGGCGAACGCCGGGGCACGGCAGGCTCTCTTTGCTCTCCGAGTGTGCACACAGTCGAGTTTCGACGAAGCGAATATTATAGCTGCGAAACTCGTTCACTGTTTATGTTTATTTATATGTATGTATATATCTACGTATACATAAGCGCATACCAAACGACCCAAAGATTTGCTGCTGCAATTTTAGAACAACGCGGAAATAAAAGTCACCAGTGCGAAAAGCGAGAAAGCCATCGAATCAATCTTCGATCACATTTTTAATTCATTCAAAAATAAGAATATTACTATTCCAAATTTGATTGAGATCACAGAAAAAAAATGGATAACAACTAATAATATAATTGTTGGATCCAAGAAGATTCCGACATTGTTATCAAAGGTTCGCTTCGTTCGTCGCGTCCTTGCCGAGGAAGAAGATTGATTGAATCGCATAAATATGTATTTCGAGGAAGAAAAGAATTTCAGGAAATACTAACTCACAGTTTATTCTTAAGCCTCGGTAAGCAAAATTAACAAAAAAAAAAAGAAGAAGCATCGAAGAGTGTTGCCGAGAAGTCACTATATAATATCCTACGGTCCTCACATACATACATACATCTATATAGATACATATATAAGGAGTGTTATAGCAGACTGAGAAGATTACATCACGTTATTAATGCGCGCTGAGTTCGTTGACTGGTCGGAGGTATTATGCCGGTGGTTCGTATGTAATTCCGGGCGGAGATCGTGACGCCGACGAAACGAAGGAACGAACCGAGGTGGGCATCGAGAGTCACAAGGCAAAGAAAAGCGAAGACAGCGAGATCGGACGAGGGGAGAAAAAAAACGGGGGAGAAAAATGGAACAAGAGGGATGACGAGTGAAGACGCGCAAAGGAAGAAAAAAAGAGAGATAGAAAGGCGGAGAGGATAAAGCGATGGGGTGGGGCAAGGAGGAAGCGAAAGAAAAATTGAGAACGACGAAACGAAGAAAGAAGAGATCCTTACGAGATCGGCTTTAATCTCGAAGCCCCCATGAATTATTCTGGTGGCCTTATACCTCGCAGCAGCGATCACTCGTGCCCCCGCACTTCTTTTACCACTGCTTCTCTGGCTTCCATGCATCAGCCCATATATCAGCTATAATACTGCACTTTGAAACGGAGAACTTGATAGAAACTTGATGACGGGGGCGCCCCCTCTCCTCGAGTCTCACGAATGAAAGATCGAATAATCGAAAAACTTCGGCGAAGCGGAAGCTGCGAACGCGCGTTAGCTACGCTTATTTTTACAGCGGGGAAATTGCAACGGTGCGGATCGGAGCATGGATTACACGAAGTTGAGTTTAGTAGCTGGATAAGTCTCGTGTGTCTCTTCTTACCGATCTGTATCTGGATGAATAAATGGATTTAGGTCCGATGGATATCTCGGAATCGTAAATATTCGTCGGGTAAAGTTTGAAGCGTAGTATTGCACGGATACGCAAGCGCTTGTTCGAAGTAACGTATCGTGGAAAATTAGTTGGAAAAAGTGAGAAAAAATTGTGATATCGTTTCAGATTCACAGTGCTCCTTTACGTGTATTGTGCATGATTTTTAAATACTCCACTAGGAAAATTAATAACCATTTTCTCTTTTCATCGTCTCATAATTTTTTTTCATCTTACAGAACGTCATCTAATAACCCTCAATCAGTCTAAATTTTCTTTACTAAAGACCTATGAAGAAAAAAGGTCGTCGCAAGGAATGCTCGAGTGTCCCATAAAATGCGGCCGGTTTTCTCTCTTCAGCATCAGATCCGTAACTATACCTACTGACGATTCTGCAATGTGTCTCGCTGTGGCAGAGGCCAGAAGTGGCCAGGACTGCATTCTGCGATATCAGCGAAGCAGTGTAGCTATTCGTTGCAACGAATGCGTGGAGCAATCGATGCGACGTCGTCGGGATTTGCACCGGACTTGGTGAGCGCCCGGGAAGCGGGATGGAGTAACGCGTGGGCCTGAGGCCTCCGCGTGATCCGGGGCCGTTACGACCGGTAGCCGTGTCGCGCTACCAACCCCATCCACGATGGTTTGAGGAGAGCGCGCGTGCACTCTCGCATGCATACATGCGTCTTTCGTCGAGTCGCAGAAGGCGAAGCTGTGATCGCTAAAGTATCTGCAGCGGTAGCTACACAAGAAGAACAAGAAGAGGAAAAAGAAGAAGGCGTTCGAATGTTGGACCGTGTGGGCTGCTGGACGATCGTCTCTCGGAGAGAACGAACTTACGAGTACGATTTTCATCGGTTCATGCAATAAACGATCGAACTATGCAAACGCAAGTATTAAGAACATCAAGCGAAGCGTAAAATTCTATGCAAAATAAACTAAGACTATACAAGAGAGTCGTAAATCCGAGAGAAAAAATAGATAAATTTCGTTCCAGCGTAGAACGAAAAAGAATTCTTAATAGTTTCATAAAATTTGCCTACCGGTTAAAAGATTGCATCACGAGAAGAAAGTTTCGGAAGAAAAACGGAAAGACAGTGGAGTTTATGAGTTTTAAGAGTAAATCTTTCGGTTGTAATTTTGAATGAAATGAGATCCTCGTAACCGGGCCAACTCTCCGATCGTACGGCCGTGTTCCCAACCGCGGTGGCCATTACTCCGACACCCGTTTACCGGTTCCAAACGTTGTACCTCCGCTCGATGTGCAGTTAAGCTTGATTTACGGTTCTCCGATTTGTAAGTGCATCACAGAAGCAGCGAAGAAGCCACGAATATCGGATACTTGGTCGAGTGTTTGGTATTGCGGATGCAACGACAAGAAAAAAAAACAGAGATGGCCCAATATTTAATCGGCATTAATGCGCTTGGTCACGAAATCAAATTTATTTCGGTCACATGGGTTATAACGTTTTTTTTTTTTTATCAAATTTATGATCGAAAATCTTTCGTCTTTTGGCCATTACACGCGACTAAAGCCGGTAGCTGTTTGCATGAATACCTCAGGAAACACGATTTTTTGTTGCAATTAACAATGTTCTGTTCGACTTCAAGTCAACACTTTTACCAAATTCGAATTGAGTGAAAAATAGTATCGCGATGTGGGCTCGGAATCGTTTTCAAACCTTTTAGATTAAAAAAAAAAAAGTGGCAGAACTTTTCCATATATTCTGTTGATTGTCATCAGTTGCAAAAACAATTTCAAAATTTTACCAAGTGATCTACCGCGCGTAGTTTCCCTTAATTTATTTTTACATAAGACACTTCAGATTTATCAATATATTGTCGCATGAATCAAAGACATCGCAATTTTAAAACTCCATATGAAATCTGATACGTCGATTGCAAATAAAAAAATCTCTTCCTCGCGACGACGTTACATAAAAATTTGATCGAATAAACGAATTAAAAAGATAACGGCAGATGCGAGAGATAGAGATTTGATGAATAGCGCAAATGACTTCTTTTTTTAATATCATTCTCGCTTGTATTCTTTTCTTCGTCGATCGACGAGAGTAACTCGTATATTATGTATAGCGTTCTCTCAATCTCTCGTTTCGCGCGCCCATTTTATAGTCTCCTGTTATCGCTGATCTCGCGCATTTTAATCGAGTACATTGACCCTCAACACAACACAAGCCGGCGATAGAGCGGGATCCTCGTTTCGCTACTGGCTTGTTCCTTCGGCCTAATACTAATATATATCTACCTATATGTATGTTACGGTACAGTGTACATAGTTTGCGATGTTATTGTGGTGTATATCACTTCCTACTCGTGTTACGAACCCCGTGAGATTTCGAGCGAGTTTCTTCTAAGCATTCTGCTTGCATTATGTCTATACCTGCCCACCTCTTCCGCGACTGTGTAGCGCAGATTGTTTATCCAAGATTTTCCTTTTCGTGGAAATAAAATCCATCGGACGATGAGAAGGCTATTAGAAACAAAGAACTTTAATCGCCTCCCGTATTTATGAAAGAAAAAAAAACAAGAAGCGAGGTCCGCGAGCTCGAACGAAAGAGATCGAGAAAGAAGGCGACGAACAACCGGTCCTCTTCGCCGCCTTAGTCTCGCCTTCACTCGTACGCTTTGTGACCAGCAAACTCGGAGCCCTCAACTTTCATTGGCGCAGAGCTTGACCGACGTCCACTCAAGGCGTGGGTGTCTTCGAAGGGTTCTTCAAGAGTTGATCTCTCTTCGATCTCCCTTTCACTCTTGTCTTTTCTCCTCCGTTATCTTTTCTCATCATCGTCGTCTCGGACTTATACGCGTCAGCTCTTCAACACGGCACGACATCAAGTGCCGGTATTTTTTCTTTATACACACGGGGGGTTTTCAATACGAGTGCACGTGCACGTTAAATTCAGCTCCCGGTCGCTCGGCTGATTTTCCGCGTCTTCAATGTTTCCTTTTTTCCGTTTCCAGCGAACGTCATTGCTTTCTTTGGACTCAATGATAGAGTTAATATTTGGATTAATTATTTTCGAGGACTCTATGATTCTAATTTTATGTACACTTTTTTCTAATTTTTTTTTGGGATTTCATGTTTTGAAAATAAATAAACGATTTGAACTTTGTCTTCGCACGTCGGTTCGAAACACGATCGCGAGGTGCAAGATACGGTCTTTTCGTTCACTGCCAAGTGGACGTATCGTCCTCCCGCTCAGGTCGATGAACTCGTACCCGCAAGGAAATTCGGCGCTTGTGAGCGCGTGGACGTGTGCGTATAAGAGATTCGACAGAGACGACGGAAGCCACTTGTAAATATATGTTTATGAATATGAATGATGGAATAAATTTATCTGCTGTGGTGAATTGTAGGTGTTGGGTATTAGAGGACCAAATTCTATCTTCGGCTACTGTGGGTGTGGGTGTGGATGAGATATCGACATTTTTGTGTCAATTTCCTTTTCTATTCACGATTGTACGATTAATATATATATATGTTTCATGAAAAGTGTGACTCATAAAAAACATTTGATCGAGGCTGATAAACTGTAGATTCTTTTGTTGGAGTGAAAACTGAGTGAGCATTTTTTTCGGGTCTTTCTCTTTCTTCTCTAATTTGGACGGACCCAACTACAGTAACGTCGGGTTCTCCGCCTGGCCACGGGAGGAGCGCGTGTTTGCGAGATATTATTTTCTCGGGTTGCACTATTCAAGCTCCCACCTAATGAGATTGTGCGCGCCATCTGCAATCTCATTGGCTTATCTTTATACGCACGAATCTCGACATTATTATTGAAGTGAAATCTCACGGGAAACATTAACGCAGTTTCGAAATATAAATTCAACCAGACAATACTTTTCAATGCGGGTGTATCTCGACATTCCCAGCCAAAAGTGAGATTGAAAGAGAATTTCTTAGACTTTCCGATGGTATCGACATGTATTCAGAAAACCCGTTGGTCAATTCGTGCGAACACACGTTGAGTTCTTGGATGATTCGTTGAATAATTTGAACGTGAGGTAATTTGAAATATTTAAAAGTCTCTCTTCAACCTAAAGTCTGAGACACTTCATTTACATCGATGCGAGCCCGGACTAACGTGAAAAAAACTAAATATTTCGTCTCTATTCTGCCATCAATGCAACCGCCGTCGACGAGAATGAAAAGATAAAAAAATTACGCGAGTGTGCTGTGACAACGGAAATTGCGCGAGATTCGAAGGAAAGAAAGAGTTGTGTGTGTGTCACGAAGGTTCTCAGGTGCCATAGTCGTCTATAATAGTTGCGTCGTTCGTTCTGGGAGAACGCGCCTCGCCAATTATTGCACTATCTTATTTCCTCCGGGTTTTCAGTTGTCGCGCGAATTCGCAAGCCACCGTGAAATACGTTGCATCGCGGAGTCTTGAAATTGCATGCAGATAGAGCTGGAGGAGGAAAGAGTAAAGCTTGTAGTACGAGAGGATTCTCGATTGCCGAAGCGGTACAGTGGCGAGGACTCAAACGATAAATGATCTCGGGTGCGCATCCTCGAGCTAGGAAGAGAAGGCGAACAGGATGGGCAGCGAGACTGCGATACGCACCCCGTACTGCCAATCAAAGTGTCAACGCGCTATCGTGTACTCGCCAGCCGCGAGGTTCACGGCGATGCTGCATCGAAAAGGCAGTCTGGGTACATCGTCGCAAATGCAGCAGCAGGCAGCCTTTGCCCTTGGGCGTCAAGAAGATCCATCGTGATGTAATGAATGCATTGCTTATACTATAAATCTTATATGTATGGATAGACCAGTCTCATGTATTCGTTATTATTTTTACTTCCATTTAATACCACGTTTAATGCTCTCGAAACGCGATTACGCGATACATTAAACATTGAGGAAACAAAAAATTGACGATACTTTTCAGCATTCAAAATTTTAAGCGATGCGACTCATTTTTAGCTGATGAGAGAGATTTTTTTAAACTACGCCTGAGCATTTTTAACATACTTTAAAAGTAAAAAGCCTTGGAACCATTTTCAAAGGCAATTATTGGCTCGATTCGGAAAGGTGATTAGGATCGCACAATATTTTTGTAAATTCTTGCTCTAGCGATTATTATCTTAAGAGGGCCATTATGAAAAAGAGAGAGTGTTTGGTTCGAGCCGGAACGTTTTGATCCTTTCCCAGGCCCAACATTTCTGGCACTGTGCATATAGGTATATATTCTACGAAATATATACGTATATAGTGATATTTTCTCGACGCGCGCGTACCTCCGTAGGGTTCGCACGTTAATTGAATAATTTGCATCCCACCTGCCGACTTCCGGCAGCCCCGATGCGGGCTTAACCGCGTGTACTAAGTTCTTTCTTCGCGGAACGTTCAACATTCAGTGTGTGCAAGAGAACGAAGACGCATAGGGACGCGGTGTGGCGCTTCTCTCCTCTCTTTCTCTCTTGACTGCAAGACACTCTCCACGTACATGTGGAAACGCATATGAAGATATGTGTTAACGTATAACGCGAGAACGGAGAAGGCGAAGGGAAGTTTCTAACGCGCTGCTCGACGAGCCAAGGAACGTTAAGCTCGCGAGAGCCTTCGAAGGGGCAGCGAACATGCGGGAACCTCGGGAGCGTCAACATGGGGGATCCTGACAAGACGAAGATGATGCTGGCAGGAAGGGAACGACGTACCCATGTATACCACACACGGAGTCATTTCTCGATAAAAAAAATTAAACTTAACTGTAGGTATTTTTCTTTCAAACGGATCATCGTGCGATTATTTTGTATTAATTGATTGATTAATATAATTTTTTAAATTGCAAAAAAATAGTATGGTATTACTTATGAATATCTGGTTACAATAAATACCATTTCTTGTATCAACATTTGTTTGATCGGCGGGACATTATTTTCCGTTGAGTGAGTACTTTTCTGTCTATCAGGAAGCAGTTTCATTTTCTACGGTAAGCTGATAGCCAGTTTTCATTAAAATATATCGGATTTTCAGCGTTCGAATCGTTTCACTCAACGGATGTGGGTATCAATTAAGATCTAACACAAATCAAGTTGTCTATGTTCATCTCACGCACACTGGACGGAGGATTGCCCTCTCGTCGATCGTTCGTAAATATTTTCACTCCGTTAATTTCACCGGCGTCATGTTTATTTAAATTAGCATAACGCCGAATGAACACGCGACACTTGCCCCCGAGGAATTTGTGGCGCCCTCGGCGACGAATTTCTAATTTGTGATGTGCGTTTCCGAGCGAAGAAAAATACTCTAATGCAGAAATAGTGAAATAAATACGTATCGCGCCGAGTATACGGAAGTGAATGTATGGAAAGTACGTGGGTGCGTATTGCCACCGTGCAAGAAACGCCGTCGGCCAGATGTCATCGGCCAAGAAGACGACCTCGTGGCGACAAGTATTAAGGATGCGGCAGCCACTGGCAATGGAAGGAAGAATAAAAGAAAGACAGAAGGGGATTAAAAAAAAAGAAGCGGCGAAGCAGTAGTAGGTATGGAACGCGAGCCCCGGCGCGTTTAATCCAGCAGTGTTGGTTACGGGGGCAAGAAATACCAGTGCGCACCTGGAACACCTGTCCCCTTGCACCTTCCACTTCAAGAACTCTACTTCGATACTGCTTCGCGAAATAATTCGCAATAATACATTTCGCTAACAAATACAAATTGTTGAAATTTTTCTTTCACGCGAAAACACCGCGTTTTGTGTTGGACTTGTTTTTTGCATGTAAATGCTGACTTTACCTTGTTTTTTTTAGAAATTATATTTTTTTGCAATTGCTTGGTTCTCAAGGACAGATTTACAAATCGGTTCATGCTCAAGGGCACTCCAAGACCAACTTCGGATTGGGCAAGCATAATTTTCATTGGATGGAGCTGGTGAAATAATTTTTGCAAGCTCGAAATTCGAACCGCATCACCACTTCATCGTGCTATGGCCGACGAGGAATGCGAGTCGACACGTAGCTCGAATGACCACGGCGAACGAGTCGTGTGTCCCTGCAGACTTCGGGGCCACTATACAACCAGCAGCTTCTTCCGTCCCTTGTATGGCTGCTCGTACGCGCATCAGCGACGCAAGAAGCGGTCTTCCAAGTAGTAGCACGAAGCAACCAGATACCACTTGCCCTTCGGGCAAACTCTCCGATGCGTCTTTTCGTTCGAATTCCAAACAATTATTGTATCCGTCGCGAAGGTCGATCTCATATTATTCACAATGCATCAAGAATATGTCTAACTCCATCAATCGATAAGCTATCTTGAACTTAGTTTCATTTTCTATCGACAGCTCCAGAAACCTTGGAAAACCCAAAACTGGTATGAAAAAAGGCGAAAAATTTGCAATTTTTTTGCGTAATTAAACTGTAAACATTTTTTAAGATAAGATACGTTATTCTTGAAGACTCCAACCTTTCTAACGTGGTCAACACGTTAATCGACTGGGCACAGCAGACTTGTAACCATTTATTTCTTCAAGGTTTTGAGTACCAAAACAACAACAGATAAAGAAGCCTCTCAACCATATTCCACACTGTGTACATGCAGTTTCGCAAGTACTGCATGCCACGCATTGAATTTTCTGTGACGCGAAGATCCCGAGGAAGAAAGGAAGAATAAAAAGAAAAGGTTGAATAAGAGGAAAGAGAGTCTCCCCGGCTGGGTGCACCAATAACTCACGGGGTCCGCCGCAACTATCAGATATACGAGTTCCCTCTGGTTCATGCACACCGAGATTTCTTCCTTCCTTCTCTCATTCTTTTGTTCTTCTTATTATTCTGTTTTCTCGCGGATTCGAGTTGTACCAACGTATATACACGTATGTCTCGAGGTCCGGCCGAGCGAGCATTGTTGCATCTGCCTCGGGTAAGCGCGAATGAACGACGATTTATCTCGACTGCGGTAGCCGGTCAAGCAAAAGAGGCGAGGGAGACCCTTTTTCCAAGGGGAAAAGACAACCACGAGAGGGTGCAGCGAAGCGTGTACAGTGCGCTCTGCGAGAATAGGGAATGAAGGGAAAAAGGATAGCCGTTGAGAGTAAGATAAATACACGCTCGCGCGACTTTATCGTTGGAAATTCTAGGAGATAGTACCCGAATACGAAAGGGCGAAGCGCGAATCGGAAAATAAATAAGAAATATCCGAAGCCCAGACGAAGAGTGTTGCCGAAAATATCTAATGGATACCAAAAATTGAGGATCTGAAATGTATGATACAGCTAAATTCCGTGACTTCAATTGACAATGAGACGAAAGAGTAGAGTTTAGAGCTCGAGTGAAGAAACAGAAGCACAAATTCTATTATGCAACTATGTATGGAGTTAAAATTTTGAAAAAACAAACCGTAATCATTTGCTTATTTAACCAATTGTGACGGGTGCTAACAATGGTCTGGAATGAAAACGCCGCGACAAATTCAAGGACGTTTCCAGGACTTTTAGGACGACTGGACACCATGTAACAGCCACGAATAAGTCCGAATCCATCCGGAATTGTACATTGAGTAGGTTGATCGATAGAGAAACGACTCAACTTTGAGAGAACGAGTTCGCATCGTAAATTTGGTTAACAACAAGACTCAACCCGATAAAAGTGCTCGCTATCGGGTATACATACAATTCTTAGATGTTATTCATCACCTTGTTTTTTCGTTTGGTTTATCGTGCGTAGTTATATTTTTCATACGGTTCAAAATAAGCTTCCAAACGCCGTCAGAATTTTCGTACTCGTGTTTCCGAAAATTAAGAGTAGGCCTATCGGACTCACATTTTGACCACATTTTTAAAGCGAGGCTACACGGCGAGCGGAGTATGATGGAGACGATCGCGTGCAAAGATACCGGTATCTTCGTTTGTTGGGATAGGGATATATATGTATATGTGAATGCCGCAGTAGATACCAAAAGCGGTGCTCGAATACACATCCGTACGTATGCGCCGACGTTCGGTCTCTGGTTAGTCCTTATTTTTTTTTTTTTCGAGCCAACGAACTTCTGTGTTCAATTTTTTTTTCTCATTTCTTTTCCTCTCCCTCCCATTTTTTTCCTCATTGGTTTCATTCCTTCGCTTCTTATTCGAAGCGAAGTTACGAGTGCGTGTACATCGCTACGTTGCAGGTACCTCACATGTTGCTGGGAGCTTCCGTATACAAGCTTGCCTGTGCGTACGCGTGTATACAAGAGCAACATTTTCCGTACGCCGAAGCAGAAGCTTCGGGCTTCTTGAATAATTTATGTCGCCTCGGAGTACACGCTATGCGGAGCGATACATAATTTATTTTGACAAACTTCCTCTTAATATAAGGCTCGTAATAATACTTGTAAAATACGACTCACATCCTCCCCGCTCTCTGCTTCGCTTTCAACATTCATGTGTTACGATCGGCTTACCTGAAACACACAATATCGATATGAAGATTAATATCTTTTGGATCATAGTATTGAAATATGAAACGAAAAAAATAACAGAAAATAAAGATACATATTTGGAGTTTCGGTATCAGTAAACACAGGTTTTCTATACGCGTGCGGCGCGACTTTTCAGCTAAAGAAAGAAAAAACATAAGACTAGATGTAGCATTCATGGCCATTTCTATTGCTGTAATCTTCGGATTGTTTTTCTTTCTGAACGTACATTCATTTTTCCAAAGTTTCCATACAAATTCATTGCATGATGGAGTTGATGTTTTTTTTTATATTTGTTTATCTTTTGTTTTATGCCTTCGAATGCGCCCTTTTTTCGAATTGCGTTTCGTCGCAATCGAAGATCTTGGAGTCTCCAGCTTCCGCGGTTTATCCAGTTCTAAGCGTACTCAGGTACTGATATGAAGTCAACGATGAACAAAAAGTAGTGAAAATAATGAAAATATGGCTCGGTCGAACGAGATGAGCGAAAAAGTCACGACGGGAAGCTCTGCGCGCCACTCAGGCAAGTCGAGAGATAGAGTCGCGCATTCCGAGGAACGACATCTGTTCCCGATCGTTCCGCGTTCTCTACAGAACAGAGAATCCGCGAAGCTGCTGTGTATGCTGTGCATCTTCGAAGCCCGCGCGCGCGCGCTTCTTACCCCTGGGAGAATACGCGAAGAGCAGCAAACGCTTATAGCCGCCGCGCGGTAATTGCGCTATCGATACACCAGACGCTTGTATATATGTGTTTCGCATTTCCTGGATACCCGTGGTGTACCGTGAAAAGTTATCACTGAAAGCTCGTTAGAAAAATCGCTCGCTTCGCGATAATCGCCGACAAGTAATCATCGAGTTAACAAACTTTATTCGATCGTTTAGTTTCAGATTATTGCACCAGGTCGTAATCATAATTTATATTTTATCAACTGGTACCAAAAAATATGGCTTTACGGTACTGGATAAAAATTAAAAGGTCAAGAGCCAAAAAGAAGCAACGAACGTGATTTCAACGCATTGGCAAAAATTGTTCGGCGAGAAATCCTTACGAAGGTCTCGCGCGTGTTTGCAGTACGCATAATACTGCAAGAGAGTGCAGTAACCAGCGGCAATGGTACATAGAGGCATGCGTCGCATACCGGTGAGCTCGTCGACGAGAGTGGCAAGAGGGTCTCCAAGATCCTGACAGAGAACGACGAGAAGCTCGAGCTAGCGGCGGCTCTCTTCGGTCCTTGGCTTGTATTAGCCGATGCCGTGGTCCACGCATCGGGGAATGCCGGGGACGAGTTTTTGCTCAGGTGCGTTACGGTTAACCTGCTGATGGCCACGCGTACGTAGAGGTATATTCTCGTATACATATATATATATATATATCCACAGATATAGATATACATGGCATATTATATAGTACACAGTACAGAGGTACTTGAGCGCTCGAGTGCAATACGCTCTCGTCTCTCAAGAGATGAAAGAAATTCTTCTCGGTCGTTCAGTTTCCGAGGTCGCGAAGGACGAGGTCGCGAGAGCCAATGAAATACAAAATTAAATAACGAAATTCGTCATTCGCTTTCTTTTTCTAATAATTCCATCCGTTATTTTATCGAGAAAACAATGAACTTTTAAGTTCATACTAACTGTTTTTTCGATCTCAGAATATCTTTTAAACCGGCGTAAAAAATTTAAGATTTTTCCAATGAAATGGAAATCGTGGAAACGTTCTTGAATTTTTCTGCCGATCTTCTCAAATATCTTGCGGCCCTTTTACCGAACACCATGAAAGAGCTTGGTATTTTATTCCATGGGAATAAGTGTTTTTTCTGTTTTTAATTGCAAACCTCGAATTTGATCGAAATTTTGGATTTACGTATGAAAATCCAGGCCTTAGTTAAATTTATCTGAGCAAGCCGGCCAGGGTGAGTACGGATTGCAAGACTCGTCGGCTTCGTGGCCGGTCTGAACCTTCCAGGAAGCGAGTCTCGGTACCTTCGCCTTTGACACTTCTTGCTCCGTTCCCGTCGCAGCGAACGAGCGAGAGCTAACGTATATAGCCGACTCTCTTCGTCCTTCTCTCCCTTTTTCATCGGGAGACTCTTCACATTGCTCTTTCCTTCTTTCCCGTGGCAGCGGCGCGATAACCACGTCCACCGCGGGAGTGTCACAGACCAAGAGCCGAGACTACGTCACGACACCGTCGACATCTCAGGCCCCCGCGGCAAAGGTCACGGGATCGGCCTCGAGCGCAACGAATCGACGTGGAATATCAAAGATTCTCTAAAGAACTCGATCTTCCACCGTTACATACAGTTTATATATCTTCATAGTTGCGTTAAACCACTACACCGCGAACATCGTCGATTCCTCCGGTATAAGATCATCATTCAATCCCCCCCGACGATCTTGCTCGGAATATTCAACGGTATATCGGTCGATTAATGTCATTCCCGGTGATAAATTCATCAAAGTAACAAGCTCGGAGATAACTTTATCGTCTCAACGGTTCGAGCGCAAAGGAACGATCGGCGATTTTTTACTACATTTTTATTAACGGAAACTAACGAAACGACCGATTAAATCTTCAGTTTCACAGGTCATAAACAAATTGAAAAAAGCGCCAAGTTTAAGCTACTTCCGTTGGCGGAGCGATAATTGCAGGAAAATAATAAAAAGCGGTGGGATAATCCTATTGATTGAACGGTACAATGAACATACAGCTATGCTCGAGCGTTCGTCTCGGCACTAATTAATTTCCGATCTTTGGTCCCCGAGGTGAAGAATACGACGAGTCGGGAAGTGTAAACTTCTTGCGCCTACCGGTGCACCGTTTAACGATGTTCCGGGAAGTGAACTCCCGGTATTTCCACGTTTGCCATTTCTTACTCAGCTACATATCTGTGTATGTCCGCTCGAAGGTCTCGGAGGTCTAATGTATAACCCACGGTATACATCTCGCGACGGTGGAAGAAGAAGACGAAAGAAGATGAAGTAAGGTCGCGAGATCGCGTCCTCGCAAAGTAAAGAGTTAGCGACTCGGCGGCTCATCTACTCTCCGCCGCACAACTACTAACTGACCACTCTCAAGACTCGATTAGTTCACCGGTCGGATGAGACCGGCAAAGGCGTTTGGCGAAACCTTAGCCGAGCCTACGATCATCATGACGATTCCGAGAAAGCAAAGCGTCGAAGAGAGAAGTCCGTGGCGCCGAGCTATGCTGATTTCAATTAATTCCACCGACATTCCGACTTTTTGTTTACGAGCATCCTGACTGAAGCTAACTGCTTACGCTTTCTGCGCCGCGACTCAGACGGCGGACGAGACTCCCACAGCGCAACGGTCGATTAAAACGCGACGAGGGAGGACATTTTTCTTCGGGAGCGAAATCCGTTTTGCTCACCTTTTGGATTTTCAAACATAAACACAGTGGCCGGCAAAAGGCTCGCGAGAAATTATAGGGAGAGGTGAAAGTAAATGAAATTATTAGATAATAATATGTATTTTACTTTTGAGACGGTAATGCAAAGCATATAATCGACTCAGTGCGGAATAGAGCTTCAGATTTCCAAGGAGGTTGGATTCTTTTGCTCATGTAACTATTATACGAAATTGCGACAAAAAATTATTGCTTCACCATCAAAGAAACGATATTCTCACCAATTTTTTCAGTATATTTCGCAATTAATCTTACTGTTTGGAGGTGACGGCTCGTGATCAATGCCGGATGAACGTTATCGGGATTTGTGGTAATACCAATAAAATGTAAGGGTCCGAAACAAAATTGAACCAAAATTTGGAACGCAACGAATTACTCGAAAATCGCGAACGTCGAAAACGTGACTAATTTTTGTTCGTTAATTTTTTTGCAATTGTCACCGTAGATTAGATTCTCTCGTAATCGCAGATCTCGGCTCCCAACCGGTGTGAAATTGTGTTGAAGAGGAGTAAAAATAGCGGTAGCGTTCCACCGGGGCAGCAATGTTAGCTTGCGAGATGTGAGGAGAGAAGAAGTCGGTTCGTCGAGGTTTTCTCGTTTTACCTGCGCCGCCGCCGCGGTAAGCCCGAGAGGAAGTGACCCATTACAATTGTCTCTTCGAGAGTAATATCCCTGGTAAATACGAGTTTACCGACTGGCGAAGCAGAAGCGAAACCCCTCTTCATGGTCTCTATAGTTACAATTGCACTGACACAACTACAAGCATCGCTCTCTTGATTCTCTCTGTACGTACGTCTGTAAGTGAGTAAGTGTTAACACACAAGTGCGTTTAACTACAATAAGGTACGAGTATACAGCAAGGGCACGGTAATACAGGTAATACAACGGCTACAGCTATATACTTGTCTGTCCCGACGCGCAAACGAATAGAATAAAAGAAGCGTATGAAAGGGTTAAAAGAATTGCGAGTAGCCGGCGAATGTCAGACAACACCACGATAAAACACTTATAATTGCCATTCGTTTGGAGGGGAGGGATCCCACTGTTGCCGCTAAGTAAGGATAATTGGCTTAATGACTCGAAGAAATATGGTATTAAAATAATCTTGAACTCGCGGCGTCGAGTTTTTCTATTACTGTACTGCTACTCTCGTATAGTTTCTTCGCCTCTTTGATCCGCGAATCGTTTTTCAGTGCTCCTTTTTTCCTCTCCTTTATTCGCCGATTTGTTTTGTTGTCGCGGTTTTTGTTCGACGGCAAACACACCGAGTTAAAGCGTTCTTACTGTATAACCTTCGCTAACGAGTTGAGTGAATTAATGTTTTTTTTTTTATTGAGGAATGAAGAGAATTGAAGAACGATGATTCATTCGATGGGGGTTTCGTAGTTCGAGTTTCTGTACCAGTGAAATATACAAGGTATGCTTGGTTCGTACGGGACGCGTTGAAGCATTTTTTCCTTTTGCTTAAATTAATTTTGCGCACGCGATTTCGATAATCGATGTATCGAGCTGCGGATTAATGCTTCTCATTAATTGCTATAAAATGGAGTGTTTTGCTTTGACCTTTTTGAAGAATTACGTTGGATGTTGAAAATAACAATGTGGGTACGAGGATCGTGTCTAGAATCCGGAATTTAGAACGCACGACCTGCACGTTTCTGGTGCGAAGAGTCCAAATCTTCTCCATTCATTCATGTGTTTGTTTGTTGGATCTCTCGCTATTATTCCGCAGAAGCCAAGCTGTTCCTGCTTACATAGCGGCGTTATAGTTGAGCCAGCAAACAATAACCAGGAAATTCGTCACGTTCGGTGGCGGTGTTACGGGTTTCGAAAAATATAGATCACACGAAGATCACGTTTTCGTGTTCGCAACATCGCGCGGATCTCGCGTATAAAACCCGTACACCTACAATATACGTAGAGGACGAGATAAATTTCTCGCGTCGAGAACGATAAATAAAAGTCGCGAAAAGTGTCCGGCAAACTTTCTGATATCCAAAAACTCTTCGTGCGAAACTGGGTCTCACCGTGCCCACGCGAGAGAACGAACCGGCGATCTACTTGCATCACTTAAGAAAAAAAAACATACACACAATCCAGTTGTCGCCACTCGTTTTACCTTGTTTTGAAAACGTGCTTTACAACACCATGATATCAAAGTAATTCACGACCTGGTACGTATAAAAGTTGTGGAATACGAGTTATACCGTGCATGGAGTCGTCCTCTTATTTTATCGCCGTAGAATTAGCATTGAATCCAGAAAGTAGATTCTCTCGCCTGCCGGTCAAGCTCATAATGTCACGAGCGTCACGCCGCTTTTTATCAGGTTTCCGGGTAAAATCTGACGAATTTTGGGTCAGCAGGAATAACTCGGGCTACAGTAATGTTGTTGTCAAGTTACCGTAATGAATTGCGGAAGTTCTGAGGACGCAGTAATTACAATTAAAGTGGACCAGGGATGTTTGCTTGACCGAAGTTAATTTAGATTGTTTATAACAAGGCAAAAACTACATCTGAGCCGTTATCCATGCGATGGGCCTGAATGTCAGCAGTTACTAAGTAGGAAAATATAGACTAAAAATACTGATATCATTGGTAATAATTGTAAACAATGGGAAAACTGCAGAAAATATCGTCACGAACTATAGAAGAACTATTCTTTCCAATACCTTGGCTTGTCCACTAAATAGAATGCATGTCTCCCGACTGCTTGACATAATTTGTATTATCCCCTTTCGTTCTCAAGCATTCTGAAACGGATCGCTGTCTCGAAGGAATGTGTCTAATTGGGAAAAATAACTTTTGCAGATCTGCGAAAACGCAGGAAGTTCTTCATTCCTCGCTACTCGGTTTACTCGGCTGACTTTAACTGTGCCGGGAGCGAGCCAGGAGAATCTTTCCACTCGAGGTGTCTGCAGAGGGAGCTGTCCGGCCTGTCGAGTCGGCGAAATAGGAAGATCTTCGCTTAATTTATATGCACACGTTGATCCGATAAGCATCGAGGGAACAGAGCATTCTTTTTGTCGTTCACAATGCCGGAAATGCTACAGCAGATACGATTCGACGATTTTATCCACGCTGACACTCGTCCGATTTGTTCGCATCCTGCTTGCGGACCGACATTCAACGTGCCGATGGAGACTCGAGATGCGTTAATAAGTTGATAAGAATGGAGCCGATTTGGACGTGAGTCTGATCGATCAAACCGCACCTACTATGCGCTGATATCTTGCTCGCAATGATGGACTACGACTGTATCGCGCGATAAGAAGACACACGTCGAATCTAGTTCCCGGTGAAACTATAACGCGACTTCGAGATCTTACGATTGGAACTCAAGTTCGAACTGACGTTCAAGCTTCAGTTAACGTCAAATGAAATGAAAATGTTCGTCTAGTGGCTGCAAAAAAATACACGCGCCAATATATCGCATACGCTATTATGAAACTAAATTATTGCGAAGCTTTCGTGAAAACGTGTTAACAATCTTTCAAAACGTAAGAGAAGTTTGAAAAATGTTAAACTTGCATAACTAGATTAGGTCTTTCGTCTGCATTTTTGGGTCATATTCGAAATTTAATTGAGCCATAAAAAAATTATGCAAATCACATTTATACACCGCGTTCTCATTTTATTTTTAACATCGTTTACAAAGCTTTCACTATGTGGATGCCAAAATGAGTTAAGTAACTTTCTCATGGAATCGCATTGTCATCTTTAAAAACAAAATAACGAAGCACCGTGCAACTCTATATTGCATCATTTCTCGATTGTTATCCCTACAAAATGATTTTAATGATCAAAATCAAATTCGGATCTTCGTGAAATGTTGAGCTCGCTATATAAAAAAAAAATTATATTTATCAAAGTGTCATCTCCCCAACATAGGAACCCTTCTTTGATCTATCTCTGGGTATCTAGTTCACCAAGCTCTAGCTTCAACTCCCAGGGTATCTTGTAACATCCACGAATGATAGAGTGTATCGCATCACCATGGAATCTGAACTCGAATCTCGTGGTTTCGATAACGAGCTCCCAGTACACTGTAGGACATTTCCAAGGAATCCCGTACGGGCGAGCATCTCGCGTTAACGCGACTTGCTATATAATAATTCATCGAGTTCCACGAAATCCTGGCAATACCGCTTTGTCATTCCCGAGTTGAGTTGAACGGTTCTCGCCTGCCAGAGAGCTCTCAAGATCTCTCGAGACTGTACACTTTCCGTGGCTGAAACTACATCGACATAGTTGCGGCACACACAGGGTCTGTTCCGAAGCCACTGTTCCGTAGCGACGGAGACTACGAACATTGAATGTTCACTTGATTTTCATTCTCCTCTGTTCCATCTTTCCTCTCATTTTCGCATTGATCACGAAGCGCGAATCCACGACTGTTATAACCGGTGAACGCGTAGAGGTACAGATCAGAGAGCAACGGGGCAACACAACAACAGATGAAAAATTTTACACAGCAGCGAACTCACGACGGATCGATGTGTATCTCTTTCTTTCTCTTTTCGTGGTGTACCTGTAGGTATTATAAGTGCCCGAGGGAGATCCGTGCACATCGCCATTACCGTTACGCGCCACGGAGACGCCGGTCATGAAGAAGCGAGGGAGTTTGCGAGAACGAAAGATAGGAAGAAGAAGAACAAGCTAATTTATTGCGCTCTGTTTAGAGGTCCCTTAACCCTTCGGCTTCAGCACTGTTCGTGACTGTGGCAATTAACTATAGTTTCGAAAAAAAAAGACACATGTTTTCGAACAGTAAATTAATCACAAAACAGTTAATATCGTTTTCTTTTCGGAAACTTTGCCGTGGCGAGGTCATTTAATACTCGTAGGCCTGCGAGTCGCCAGGGCACTCGGTGACCTCCTGGGACTCCATTGGCGTCGAAGCTGAATAATAACCATACTCCACCGATTCCTCATCGCTGGTAATTTCTTCATAACCGCATAGGTTATGTACATTTTTGTGACAGAGGACAAGCCATAAATGTGTCCGAAACAGTTGAATCCAAATTACTTCACTTGACGAGTAAAACAAAATCTTTTTTCAAGCAGATTCCTTTCTAAAAATAAGCTAGACGACAGGTTCTTCATGCCCAATATGCATCCGTTTCAACAGGGTAATTAATGAGTCTGAAATCATATTCGAAAGTGCCTCCGATCTCTTTTCCTAACCAATCTGGAAACGAGTATTTTCGAACAATTCTCACGCAGAAGTGATGGACATGGAAATTCATCATCATACGTGTTTCTGGTTAACCGAGGGAGTCGACTCGGTTTAAACATCGAACGTGAGTGGCCGGAGCCGTACTCGCAAAGGTGGGCTCCACCTTTGATTGCGGAGCGCTAGATGTACTGTATTTGTAAGTATCTTTCCATGCAGAGACAAAAAAAACGGACGCACGAAACGGTATATGGGTTTAAAACGTGTCCTTTTCTTCTTCTTCGACGATTCCATACAACCGCTCATTTCGATGAACGATCAACGGTGCGTGGTTTAACCTCGACACATATATACGTACGTTCCATGGTGGTTAGGGCTTTGCCACAAATGCATGTACGCATCGTGCATGAATTAGGAATCATCTTGGCTTATTCTGACCGCTCGTTTTCTAGACCGTTCGCGGTTAGGGCAGTAGACCTTACGCCTATCGCTTCTATCCAAGTCCGGTAGTTCTTTTGGCCTGCACTTTTCTGACAGCATTCACGACCAAATGAGACAGTTCAGCAAAAAATTTTCGATATAACCTTCCGGCGTAAAAGCTTTCGGGCCGTTCATCTAGGCTCGACGGCTCTTCGATTGCCAAACCGCAATCTTCAAACTGTGTCACGACAGATCCTAATGCACACATTTAGACAACAAGCAGCGATGGTACAATGTAGCACTCTCTCATGATATCATGACAAATTAATTTTTAACGAGCGGAAGCAAAAGAAGCTTTTGTATATCGCCTCACGAGTCTGTTCATCAAAGCAACGCTTCGAGAATAGTATGGAAATGACATCCAAGTTCTTCAGACTGGATCATAATGTTCTTCGCGATGAGCCTTGTAAAGACGAACGCGTGCGTGATTTTGTACACAGATTTTCTATGGCTGCGGCGGAGGTGGAGGTTGATGGCGATAGAGGTGGCAAAGATGCAGAATAAGACGAAGACGAGGGCGAAGAAGAAGATGAAGAATAAAGAGGCGAAGGTGGAAGAAGGTTAGGTAACGGTCCCGCAGTCAAGAAGCCGCTTTGCAGACACGACGTCTGCTGTCCGTGCGAGCTAGCTCGAGGCGAACGAAAGAGGATTGGAAGCGAAGAAGCAACGGGCAGGCGGAGAGCGAGACAGGAGCTTGCCTCCGGGACATCCTCCCCTCCCCCATAGTCCCCCCCTTTACGTCATTCACAGTGAAATATGGAACATTACTGCGGGTGAAGCAGCCCAAGCCCATGAAGTAGGTGGACTGTTGCTCGTAGAAGGTTGACGCGGAGTTGTGAGTTGCGAGATGCACGAGACACCAATGACGATGGGAGGATTGGTCGAGAACGTTAAACCTCAAAAGCAACGGCAAATTTGTGGATGCATCAGCGTCACAATCAAGAAGGCTTTTTGACCACTTTGTTGCCTGTGCAAAGCAACATAAACAGCATATTATATCTTTCGGTGCACTCGCTTTCTTTTATTTGCCGTTTTCTTTTCTTACCTTCGTCTTATATTTTTGACCCTGAGAGACCACACGCATGGTTATAACCCGATCCCCGCCAAAGTATTGACTCAAATACACTTTTTTCCTTGTGTGTCGTGGAATTCGATGGTTCATACAAGATCGCAGTCACTAATACGATCTTGAAAAATGCATCGTAAGGTATTACCTAAAATTTTCGCTGATTGAGTTTTGTTCTTTCGCGCCGCGAGTGGAAGAAACTCGTCGGGCACTCGTGACCGGGCTCACCTGAACCCGGAGTCAGGGCGAGACGCTATCTCCCCACGATATCGTTGGCCCGGCAACGAGCATGACTGCGAGAAGCCGAAGAAGATGCTGCAGCAAGAGAAATAGCAGAAACCCTCCCGTTCCGTGGAAGGCCAACGGGAATAAAGAAGGATGCTACAGGCTATACCGTTCGAGTTATTTTTCTCAGAGAACCTTCTGCTGCGATCATACACAGTAGAACTCTGCACTGCCGTTTGTAAGTATTTTTTCTTCACATACCAGAAACCATGGAGACACTCGAAGGTCGGAATTCTGGGATGAGCCACAGGGCGGAATCTTCTTTTCTTCTCTTGACCCTGTGCTTGAGTTGGAACGTTTTTACGGTGAATTATAGCGATGCTCGACTGATAAAGAGGCTCTGATGCATTGCGGGTCGTTTATGGATGCAGTTTTTTTTATTTATCCTCCAATCCCGAATGGACTTGAAGACACGGTTTGGCGCACAAGATAAAAGATATAACTTGAACCAAAGGTCTTCTTCTCAGTATATCGATAAAATTTATCTCACGTAGACTAAAACGAATATTGTTTCAATTTTTTTTTAGCCCAAGTTACCATTTTTGCTTACAAGATACGTTGTTCCTCGGAATACGCTCATAAAAGATATGACTTTTATACTTTTGTTCTATCTACCGGAGTCGAGAGCAAACAAATGAATAACACTGTGCCCCGAAAGGCGACAATTTTCATGGTCTTCACCGCCGATAGCCTTCGTGACTTCGATAAACAGCGTGATGCATCGTCCGCCGCGTCGAAGGTCGAAGGTCTCCGAAGGTCTGAATAAAAGTTAAGGTCGAACGGTTGCATACGAATGGTAGACGAAAAAGAAATGGTAGAAATAAGAAGGCGACGCGAGAACGCAGAGGTGAAAGGGGAAGGAAAGTTAAGTTCAAATCCTATCGACAGCGATGCAATGACGCTCTCACCTCGTCTCATTATTTCGTATGGTTTGCCCACGATGTGGCATATTTAAAGACTTCTGGTTAGCGGAATGCATACCGACGCAAACCCGTTTGCGTTCGAAGAATCTACAATGCATATAACAACAGTCAAGTAATTGACCGTCTCGAAATATCGGAAGTTCGTTCAAACGAAGTAGAAGGTCGGCGAAAGAAAGTTCGAAGTGGTTCTCGGAAGAAAGATGAATCTTCATTCTTCATCTGCTATACGGAACTTCGAGTCTCATTATTCCATACGAAGCGTTCACGAACTGGAGCATTAAGATTTCTGATCTAGCACATTTCGATGTATCTTCATTGAAGTTTGAGAAATCAGGCTTGCTATATACAGCTTGCGGGGCCTGCAATTGCTTTACTACTGACTAAATCGGCAGGACATCTCAAGAGGCAGATTGCTTAAATCCTGTCGCATCGATTTCACTACAGACAAGCTGATGAACGTTCATTCCAGACAAAGTACGGTCTCGATGATGACCGTCATTCATGGGTGGTCTTCTGGGAAAAAGTGCAAATCCGGTCAATCTCTAGAGATGAAACATGTACGGTAATAGTAATCCAAATTAAGAATGTACCGGATGCAGGGAACCCGGTGAAAGAAGAATGAAAGTTCGAACTAGTCATTTAGAACTTCGGAGATAGATAATCCCAATTGCACATACAGGTATGCATGCAATCGATGCGCAGCTGCAGAGCAATTCCCCTCTCACCACACCGAAGTCTCATTATTCTCGTCCAACAGCGAAGCGACTACCAATAGATAAATGCAGAGAAAGACCGAGTTATATTCTCACATATCACGAAGCGATGACCTCAGCACGAAAGGCATCGATCTTGCCCTCGTGCTCGGGGCGCTCTGCTGCACTCGAACTTCCCACTCATTATTGTACATCTCTTCCTATGCACCAACCAAACACACCTCTACTAACATCAGCACTGGTAGTTCGAGCAGCAACCAATTGTGGAAGAGCAGTGTTACAATTCTTCCACAGAGAAGGATCTCCACCACATATGCGGGGTAAGCTGGGGAATAAGGGAGAACGGGACGGAATGTAGATCGTCGGGCGAGCGACCGAGTAAGTGTTTGTGTAGAGAAAACGAAAGTTTCGGTCCAGTAGTACAGACTTCTGTGGCACACCACCACTATTGTCTACCTCTTTCACTTGCTTTCTTTAACTTTTCGTCCTTTCTACCTCTATCTTAGGCTTGTTTTTATTCAATGGTAGAAAGGTCGTGGAGGCTAATGGAATGTTTCCTGAGATAAGCCTTTGGGTTGCCCTGATTCTCCTTTCGCCATTTTTTTTTCTCCCGATTATTTTTAACTGTTACCGTTTCGCCGGTCGCTTGGTCTTGTTCAATCTTCTGTGTCTTTCCTTCTGGTCGGGTCTTCGTCTGCATCTTTTGCGAGCTCGTCGTTGTCGTGCAAAGGGAATCGGGTTTCCGGATCTTGTTGAAAGCGAGCGGCAGGAATGAAGGAGTGAGATAGGAACGCGCGTCACCTAGAAGCGGATCTCTTCTCTGGCTTGGCCGTTTCGGCCTCTGGAGGATTTGCATGCATTCTCAACCAATACTATCACGACGAACGAGCGAGCCAAGACGTGTAGCATCTCTACACGTTTTACGAGCTTAACCGCCCGAGATTTACGGGATTTCGTTTCTCGAGGCCGAGTGACCTCGGAAACCTCCGAGCTCACGGATGATACGATGAAACGCAGTGGGACGATGCCGGGATACAAAGGACTAATGTAGTGACGATGAGGATTCTCGCCGAAATGGTTAGACTTCGGGCGTCGCGAGAAAGTAATTTTAACGACCGTTGAGAAACATCTTTTACTGCTCGACTAAATTGAGGGCCGTTTCGACTGTATTAAGTTTGCATAACATCCGGGAACGAAAGTTCTCGAATAATTTGTTATAGTAATACGGGCGTTTATGATTTTATTTGGCATTGATCGATCAAGCCGATTAAAATATGGAATGGAATGTTGTGTCCCGTTTGGCATGTCTCATACATGCATCCATTTTAATTTACACGATATTAGCGACCCCCTTCGAGAAAACTTCCAGCCCGTCGCTCTCGTGCATCAGGCGTCACACAAATACCATCGCAAAGGCATAACATGGCGTCAACGATATCACCTAGGACACATAGCAGCATAGCTTTAGACGCACGATTTGCATAGTAGACAAGAGGTGAAGTAGCAAGAGCAAGATATCTTTACGAGGTCGGTGGCTGCCGGCATAGATTTTCATAGAGTAACGCCTCTCTCGCCTTCTGCATCGCCGACTCTCTCGACCGCGTGTTATCCTCAAACGTGTAGCATATAGATGCTGTGGGAGCTCGAAACTAACGCTCTCTGTAACTTCGTTCGAGTAACGGACGTTTTACCGAGCGTGCGGTGGCGGACAGATTCGAACGAGCGAAAGAGGCGCGTGAGAATTACCGCTAGGAAAATTCGAGAGGATCGAGAGCTGCGGAGAGTCCAGTTTCAGGCGATCTACCAGACAACAGCCAACAGGAGTTGGTTAGACTTAACGCGATCGACATAGTTACCTGCTTCACTTCGGTACTATATCGGATACGTGTATAAAATTGTGTACAAAAGCCTACTTCACTCCTTGGATGTTAACATTGCCACGCCGTTAGACGATTCTGTAACGTATGATGTACCTACTTTGTATCCGCATGTACAGAATCAATGTAACAGCCATGCAGTAAGGTATTATGCAGTGTGAAGCGGAGACAATTCGAGAGTCACTGCGGGTTCGTGGACCCTTGTTCTTCCTTGAGGCCTACAGGGTACACGAACCATCAGGTAAAGACAGGAAGTGAAGAAAAAGACGAGAGCCCGAAGAAGCACAACGGGCCTTTAATTACGCCGATATCACCGTAATTAAGCCAATCAATGCGTCGCATTGTTCGAGTCTCAGGATCGAACCCCGCCTCCCGTTGTCTTCGATTCGAGGGGGTAAGTGATCGAGATCCAAAAGATCATTGCCCTGAGGAATGACCATTCACAATGTGTGAATGAGCAAATGAACTCGATATGAAAATATCTATTACACACTATTCCACCGAGGTTATTCATTAAATGCAAACATCGACTACATCGCTAGACTCCATGTTAGATCGTTCTTTTCAGATTCTCCAAAGAGAATCCTTATCTGAAGTGTTTCCATTGATAAGCAATGACCCGATGAGCGCTGCTACGACTCGATCATTTCTTTTTCATGAGTTGATTCCGCTCTACATCCGTGCTGCGCAAATCTACTAGATCTTTAGTAATATCACACCGACTTATGCGATAGACTTGAATAACGATAACACTGAATTGCTATCAATAGCTGTTCATTAGGGATTGCAATCCTTGCCATAAAAAAAAATGTATTTCCAACTAGAAAGTAAAGAAGACGGTAACTCGTTCAAAATGACCAGCGAACGAGAAATCGTACGCCGTCTACAGAACTTCAATTTCTCAATCGACTTCAAGGAAGTGAAGTCGAAGCTCCGAGGTTGGAGTTGAAACAAATCGATAAAGTGTATTGGATAGATAAACATAAGAGAGTTGAGAACCCCACAGTGAGAGATGCCTACGCGAACGCCTTCGAATTCGTACAAGGGACGACGACAACGACGAGGCGACGACGCGGAAGCCATGGGCTCCTCGATTTATCGTCTATCGAACAATAGATCTGCTCCGCTCCTCGTACAAAGCAACACACGAGATATAATCCACGATGTTACACGATTGTTCTTAATATAGAACAAGGAGTTCGCGGCTTGTCTGTGATTCCGATTCTCGCGTGCTTAGCCACCTCTCGACTCCTCGCAGGCGGTGCTTATATAGTACATCAGCGTGTACGTTATTATACACGTTTCATCTCGCCCGGTTGCATGAGCTGTAACAGTGGATGCATCTCGGATACATCACAGAACAGAAGCATTCGCGAACGCGTTTCGGTATTCTCTTTATTATACTGTATATTCATCATCTGGAGTATATATATATGTACATATTAATACATATATACTATATATACATAAAGAGAACAGCTGAGAAGAGTATTTCGCTGCTCGAGATCGAGAGACGTAACACCGTGGGAGCGTGCGAACGATGGTTTCACGGTTTCTTCCTCGTGAAAGTGATATGGTCTCGCAGTGCAGTAGTTGCAGTTTGCAGTGCATTTTTCTGCGGTAAGTTCATTTCGATGTAGGCGAACGGGCTGAAGAAAAGTGGCGTGTAAAGCTTGGCCGACAAACCGACTTAAGGGTAGTATTCGTCGAAAATAGCCAGGGTAGGTCAAATCATTAGAAAAAACAGGAGATCATTAGTAAATGAATATTACAGAAAAAACAAAGTGCGAAAAATTTTCAAACAGGTAAATCAAACCCCCGATGGACGAGGCACGAATTTGGCAACCTTTCATCGAGTCGTTAAAATGCTTTTCGGCTGATATTAGTCAACAGCGTTGAACCGACTGCGAGATCTGCGGAGGTACCCGCAACGATGAAGAAACCGAATCACAAAAGCCCGTTGAAACTCTCGCTTAGATCAGCGCCGCTGATAGATCGCGGTCATTTGTTTGTCCGACGATTGCGTCCTCCCGTCGGTTTGGTTACCCGTACTCCTACCGGGACGAATACGTATCGAGGCACCGGCATCTCTCTTTGCCTCGATCCGCGTCTCCACTCCTCTTGTGTAATTACCGCTTGTGTTTCGTACTACACACGCGGCGGATCTTGAGATATCCGTTGAGTCTTTTGCTTCGCTAAATTGGCCCCTCGTAAGACGTGTCGCTTACATTATGTCGTATCGATTTCAACCTTGCCAAACTTAAGCATATGTATATTGCTTGCAGACAATTTGTTGCAGAAATATTCGAGAATCGTTGAGTACCGAAATAATTATTGAAAGAAAAATTACACTAGTACGAGTGAAACTACACGAACATAACGGACGGCGGTTGTAGGTTGACCGGAATGAAAGACCCGAGTGCGTGCGAATCACGCCTGTATTATTGCGTATGGCTGGGAAATTTCTGATCGTCTCTCGTTCACGGTCGATACGCGAACGAGAGTTGTTTCCCGGCTAGAAACGTGGGACGTGATCGACGAGCCGAGAATTAATCTCGCCTGGCAGGAGAGGGAATTTACTCTCGGTGCTGGTGCGCCTGATCCGATTATCCGCAAGACACGATCGCGGTGCGCGAAAAAAAAAGTCGAAAAAAAAAAACATGTTCCGATCCATCTGCGAGGAGCGAAGAAAATTGAAGCAGCGCATGAACTATTATAACGAAATTTCATTGATTCTTCGGATATCCGATGAACAAATTATTATTATCGACAATATAATCAATAAATCCGAAGAAAAAAAAATCGATTTAAGTACCGGATGCGAAGACTACGTTACAATAAAGCTGGGCCGCAAATTGAATTAATTGAAAGATTGCACCTTCGAGCGGGCGAAAATAAAAGTCTGAGTAACTCTGCATAGCTAATAAACTTTATTACCGAGAAAGGGGTCGAGATCAAAGCTGTTCTTAATCGAAGCTTTATCGCCGGTTGACGGCGGCGTTGCGCCTTTCACCGATCGAATAATCGATAAAAAAAAATCGGCTCGTTCTAATGGGACTATCGGAACCGATCGGCGTCTACACTAAACTTCATTGCATGCTTCCACATGGATACAAGCTCAAAACTTCTATCTATACGTCCATACGGCGCTTTATCGTCGTTATTTCGATGCATATTTGAGTCCCACTCCACCCTCATCGATGCTTCGATTATACTTCGTAAAACAAGAGAATCGCCTTTTCCCCCGCCTACAAAATAGATAATAATTTATCACTCGTATCTTTTGCGATTTTTTTTATTACTTTATTTTGATTTAATTCAGCGATTGAAGCCGCGTGGGAGGAGCCGATCGATCGAAAGCTCCGTCGATATGTGTGTTGTAGACACTGCAAAAGATATTAGTAGTTATCTATATATATATTGTGTGTATATATATATAGATAATAATACTCGTAGTCGGTTCGGATCTCGTTTGCGGTCTCGGGGCGGGTTCTGGCCACGATGGTAGAGATTTCTGACTCGACCACCGGCCTCGCGGACGTTTTGCGGTGTTGAGAACGATCGAGTGACTGCAGAGCCGGCGACCCAACCGAGCATCTCGGCCAATGAGCGGAACAGAGACGGCTAGACAAAAGTCAGAATGTTGCACGATGCTCTCGCTTTCCTCGGCAGAAATCATGCCAAGGAAGACACGACTCGTACAAATCGAAGGAGATAAGTTGATATTCAGAATAAAAAAAACGATATGTTCATAAATAATGAAGACAAATGAGAAAGCAACGAAACCCGTGATGTATGGCGGATAATTAGGCACGAGAGTACTCGTTAGAGTTCGTTGTGAACGAATAATCGTAGGCGTGATGTCATAGCAACCTTTGACCGAGATTTCGAGGCTATACAAAAGTACAGCGGAGAGGGCGGGAGAGATAGTGAAAGAAAAAGTTTGAGGCTGCTAGAAATTATTTCGGATGACAATGAATAAAAATATGTATTTATAAGATAGTACATTATAGATGTACGTATATGCTGTATTGTCGTGATTAGCCACTTTTGTCGAGTTAAGAAATTAGTGATCATTTGTGCGATTTGAGTTACGCAAGATTGTGCATTATGCAAGATCCGAATTTTGGATTGACGATTATAGGAATTTATTTTTATGCGTGATGTAGGAGATGCTGTAACCCTAAGGCCGGAGATGCAAGAACGTAAAATACCACAAATACTTTAATCTTTATCGGTAGGTTCGAGTCTGATTTAGGGGATGAACCTGGTTTTAAGAGTTACGATTTTGACGATAAAATTCCGTATAGGAAGTATCATTTAATGTAAAAAAATAGATTTTTTGCAGTTGGAAGACCGGACTTCCCCATTAATACGATCTTAATTTTGAACTGCAAGATAGAATAAAAAAGTGGTCAGCATGCTATATTTTTGTGTCTCGCGATCGATCCGATAAGCCGAATGTGTGTTCATGAATACGCGATCGCACTAAAGAAATCAGTAGTAATCGATAAAGTAAACATGCAAATTACGCAAGACCTGCTAACCGCTCGAGTTCTTAGTCATTTGTTCTCCTCGGCTGGACCACGATCAGTCACGACAAGAGAAAGAACAACAGCGGCCTCTTTCTCGTCGTGACTCAAAGCCACTCTATGAAACGAGAATCACGCCGAAGGTCTCTTCGAGTCTCCGGGCGAAGAAAGTGAAAAAAAAAAATGAATTAAAAAAAAATACCTATGTTCGAGTGATCATCGAGCACGTATCCGTAAGAAAGTTCGATTTCCATGACAATACTGTCGTTCGATTTAACGACAGGCGACTGCAGTCTCTCAACCTGATACGAACTTCTTTGCGAGTTTGGTCACACCTTGAATAAAAACTGTAATATGTTTTTTACGTTCCTGTGTGAAAACCGGTCTGCCTTTCTCAAGCTACAATAACTATGTAGATTTTTTTAAATTATCTTTTTTGTCTCATTCGAGAACGTATTCTTTTAGCTAGCTCCGCATTTTTTTTCGATTTAATCGCATTCTGAACGGATTACGAACATCAGCTCGTACTTTTCGAATACTTCTTTTTATATATTGAGAACAGCACGTATCTTCGTTTCTCCATTTAACTTTTTTCTCTTTACTTTCACGCACTCCCTGTTCGACGTCTTCCACCCAAATTTTGTAACTTCGGTTCTCCGTTTCATTTCATACATCGTTTTTGTAGAGGCAGTAAATTGTAGTAGCTCGATAGGATACATCGTACACTTATGCCGCCTTCGCAACGCGTAGACGTAGAAGAAGGGGGAAGTTCGAAGTGGTGGCGAGCGCCGTGTGAAGTAGTCGCGCGAGACAAAGAGGGCATTAGAGGGGGGAAAAGCGTCGAGACCGGGGCAAGGCTCGCTGCCAAGGGCGCCAACTCGGTCCCGAGCAAGCGAGCGAGCAAGCAAGCACCACCTTCTTCGTTCGCTTAATGCTCCTTCGTCGTACCTACCGACTTCTCTCACTATTGCGGAGCTGCTCTCTCGGCAACGACTAAAGTGCGATATAATAGTTTTATACTTAGAAGCCTTCTGGAACCCGCGCCTTCCAATGCGTTCAATGCGACGGCGAAGAAACGCGCGAAAGCTAAATCTAATTCTGCCTGCCTCATTGCGTAAGAAAATTTGCACGACTCGCAGCCTGCCAGCCAATGAAGATGGACAATGATAACGTGTGAAAAAAAATTTCTTGATAAAATTTAAGCCCAAGTACAATTCTTCTGAATTGTTTTATTCGGTTCCTCAAAAAAGTGTAATTTTTTAAAAGTAATTTCCTTCCAGTAATCTCTTTCCATTCCATCTTCGTTACGAGGCATTTTTTTGTAATTTCACCCAACATTCTATTTTTTCTTTAAACTCAGACGGCTCAAATTTTGCTCACAATGAATATTTTCAATGTTTCTTATCATTTGTTGATAAAAATGATTGATTATCATTAATAACAGATCTTATGATTATTATTAAATATTTTTTCTCTTTTTCATTATTTGCTTTTGTATTTACATCGTTCTATCATTGCAGAACCGGTGGAAAATTGAATGAGCTTCGTCACGTTTCAATCGCATGTGTTTGCGATTCGACGAAACGTGACGATATTTAAACTTTGACGATTATTGACCCCGGTGTTGTCACCGTCATAGTTATCGCACGATGATTCGCCGCGACGTGTGACAGAGCAAAGGCAATGAAGAAAGGAAGCTCTAGCGAGCCCCGCGAGATGAGCGTAGTAGAGAATAACGGAGAAAAGTTTTGCCCCGACACGATGAAATATCGTGCGTAATAACAGAGGCGACTCGTTATTTGTGGTATAGACGTGATGGTTTCAGCGTCGCCGGCGGTCGGTATGTTAAATGCTTCTTCTTCTCGGGATCGCGTTGAATCTTCCTCTTTTTTTTCTCCACTGGAGCATCATCTCTAAGCCAGCAAAGAGGAAAGTCCTACTCGGTCCGAAGACCCGGGAGAACGACGAGTATCTCGAAGCTATTCGCTTGACGGCGAATCGCCAGAGGTGCACTCAGGGAGCCCCCTTGTGCGCGCCGACTTTTGCCTTCGCGAAGAAAGAGAGACGCGATCGAGGTGAAACTATAAAATCTCTAACTGGCTGGTGCGCGCAGAAAAGCCCAACGATGAGGATAGAGCGAAACACTCCCACCTCGGCTTGAGCTCCGACTCGATCATCCGGACAAGATACTTCCAAGAGTCTAATACAATCCCATTCTGTACTGTGCCCTCCTCGTGGTACGTATACAGATTGTATACATACAGTAATGCATTACTGTACAGAATTGTTGGTATGTTCCGATCGCTCAGAATAGGAGACTAACGAGATCGAATCGTAAGACTGACAATGCCGAAGTCACGGCAGCCCGAAATCGTGACGCGACGACTCGAGAGCGTGACCCAAAGAAATTGAAGAAGAGCAGAATAAAGGCTCAAACTTTGGGTACAAAAAAAACAACAAAGTTTGAAGAACACAGGTAAAAAAAAGAATCGAGGAAAAGTCCAAAACGTCGAAGTGTCATTTCGTCCATAGTGTTTTAAATCACAACGTAAATTATGGTATCGATAAAAATTAAATTTTTGAAAGTAGCGCGAGCGACGTTAGTCGGTCTGTAAATGAAATTTATTCAGGGAGCGAGTGATACGATCGCTCTAGTTTGTATTTTATTCCGTCAGCCGCTGTAGGCTCGCAGACTCAATTAGCGAACCTCGCGAACTCAACCCATACAGTAGTTGCACATTCAACAAACAAGATTATTCGAGGGGCGTGTACAATAAGCGAGACGATATAAAAAAAAAAGAAAAATTTATTTCAGCCGGATTCGCGGTTGTTATTATAATCTTGACCGATTTAACTCTTCGAATTTCTTACACTCGAACTAAACGCGATATAGGCGATTACAGATCCTGTTCGCCAAAGGCGGAACGACTTGACCCTAGGCAATCCGGGCAATTATTGTAAAAAGAATGATATATAATTATAGGTGTCATTGACGTTGATACTTTTGCCCCTGACAATACTACGAGTGCTAAGATCTTGGTGGAGATTTTCAGTTCGAACTTTACTCCGCGAATTTCACCTTAAAATTGATTCATCATTGCCGGACAAAGTTATGACTTATTTTTCAACGCGACCACGACAAGCGATGAAGAATTCACAGATTCGGTACCGAGTGCGAGCATAGTGCGCTGTTTAATGCGCAGTGGGGAAGTCGGTAGCCAGCAATAACATCGGCAAAGTGGAGAACGAAGCGTCATACGTGCCGTACCAGTGCGGACGTATCTACTAGCGGCGTTTATTCTTACGAGGTGGCGGCCACTCTGATGCCGTTGCTACCGCTCGGTGCTCACGTTACTGCTATACTGACTTCTGTTACGGGTTACGCTAAACGCTCGCATTGCAGTTGGCAGTAACCTCACGTACGGAACTTTGCCTCGACACCATACGTATCTATATAAATGCATGCCTGTGTGGGTTGCTCGCTGCCTTTTAATCCTCCCTCTTCCCCTTCGTAGCTTTTTTCCTTGTCCCACGATCTTGTAATCACGTATCAAACCCGATATCCGACTCGTGGTTACGATTCGGCGGAGCGATTAAACACATCGAGAAAATAGCCATTCTACATGGCGCTCGCCAAAGTCGACGAAATTCAAGACGCATCAAGCCTAATGTCGATACTCCGGAAGCTCGTGTGTCGCGCACGACTTCTTCTTTCGTATATGGTTATTCAATCTTTTTACTTACTCAGAAAACGTTTCTGATTTCCTGTTAACGCGTGTTAAGACAGTCACGCAATTCGGATACGGCGCCGCCAAAGTGAGATGGCAAAATTTTCGTCGATCTGACGCAAGAAGTCCCGACAATTTACATTGCGATAGAAACCTATACTAACGTAATTGCAACGTATCGATCGGACGCAATTTTATCCAAAAAATCATTCAAAAAAATTATTGCTCGTCAAAGAATCGTAATATTTATTGATTTGAATAACTCATTTCGTTTTTTATTTCGTATTGACCGATTCGACTGGGGAGTGTCCACAACGGAAAACAGACCGAAAAGTCTTTCAACGACCATAACTTTTTCTATTTCACACGTTGAAATATTCTTTGCAACGATCGAAATGCACGTGCACGCAAGAGAAAACTGTTCATTCACTCCCACAATTTGAAAGAAACAAAAATCCGAACTTTGACTCTTATTTCCAGGCGTCGGGTAGATCATTCATATTATTTTTAATTGAAAAAAATGCTGAATGTTCTAAAACGGTTTAATATGAACCTAATTCATATCTGGCCAATATGAGTCACGATATAAGACGAATACTTTGATTTCCCATTGGACGAGTAATCAGTAAGTCATACATAGATAAGTAGTGTACCTAAACACCGCACCACGGTCGTGAGACTTGACCCACATCCGACACACATGCCTCGGTGTTATACGATGCACTATGCGGCTTTAACACGAGTCTACGGTAGAACGTGAAACACTCGCGTGTGATATATACAACGGTGGTACACCGTATATAACGTGTGAGAATCCGTGCAATAAAATGTAAGCCAGCGTGAAGTAATGACCGAGGACATCAACGAGCCCATCAGCAGTCCTTCACAACGCGGGTTACTATTTTCTTTTCTTTCTTTCCCCAATTTTTTTTTTTTTTTTCATTAACTCTTTCTTATCTGTCAGATCATTTGTTGTCTTCCCTCGTGGTCCGACACTCCGTGAAGTACGATGAAGTTATCTCGAAATAAGTGTGTAACTGGTTATGGTTCCCAAAGCTCGAAGAAGTCGAGAAATGACTGTCTCGACTCTGACCTTTCCTCTTGGGCTATGTGGTCGTTGCACATCGTTCGCTGTTGTGTTTCTGCTCTGGGGGCTCTCTATGGCCAACGGACGATTATCATGATTATCATGATTATGTCGCGTGTGAACGGTCCCTCGGTCTCGTTGCTTCAACGCTGCGCACTTTTTCTTTCTTTTCGTCGGACACATATACACTTTTTTTTTTAGCTATAACGGAGCGCGTCGAGGGTATGTAATGACTTTTCGCACGTGACTTTAATGTCAACTGCGAACGAAACCTTAGAATATTTATGAGAAGGACGTTTGGACTTGTGTGTAATAGTATCGCTAGATTATTCGTTTCTATAATCAAATCTAACCCCCTTTTGGATTATTCGCGGAATTGTATCTCTTTGTTAGACTTCATCGATACTTTTCTGGCACATTTTGCTACTCGAGACGTTGAGGCAGTTAAACGTAGACGACGAATCAGTTAATCCGTCGAAGACTCAACGATGTTTTCGAGTGCCATTTGCAATACTAGACCGCGGTCTCTGAAACACCTCGCGTGACTCATGCCAGGTGAATTGAGGTCAAATTGATACGCGAATAACTTCCACACATCCAAGTTCGTTCGCGCCGCAGCGTTTTTTTATCAGATCATTGCCTCTATCGAAAACGAACAGGAATAAAGATTGAGACTAAACGATAAAAATTTAATCGGCCGGTAGATAAACTAATAAATATTCTTCGCCTCGACGTTGTAAGTATCTTTTTTTTTTACTTTTCAATCCGGTTGTTTATTTATTTCGTTTCGTTATTTCGTTCGCGCGGCCCGCAGTCGGCTCACTCGAGGGGGCTTAATTAATTGCATAATTCATGAGTTGCCTCTCGCGAGTGCGAAGAATGCAAGTTAATGACTGACTTGGCGGGATAAAAAAAGAAATAAAGGAGATATAAGCGTCGACGCACACGGTAGTGGTTGTATTTGCCCGGAGATAATATTATAATTCAAGCCGGACGGCGTGACATAAGTGCGAGCACGCAAACGTCGACGGGAAGATCTTTTCAGCTTGGAACGCACAGTTGAGCGCACGCGTCCACCGCGACGTTAATATAATATAAATAATACGTTAATGCAACCGCTGCGTAATTGCAGCCTACTGGACGATGCTCCGCTTTTCATGGTCATGAATTCATACGTAAGATTTTTCATAAATGTTATCTCACGACATTCCGTAGATATAACATAAATTTGTTGTTGTACACGTATAAATAGTAAGAAACAACCTCTTCCCGAAAGAAAATCGCTTAAAAAAAAATTTGATAACGTTACTTCGCGTTGAATTTTTTAAAAATATCATGAAAAATCGTCGAATGTCAGTGGTCATTCTACTAAGTTTATATGGAATTTTGGTAATATTTGATTATTTATCGAAGCTATAGTGGAAAAATAATTGATTATCAGTGTATGATAACAGATTATTAATATATTTTTGAATATTCAAATATATATTATATTTAATGATAATATATCGATTTTTTTATTCAAAAAGGCCTTTCTCGTAGCGAATGAATTGAGTCTAAAAGCACAAGCGCCTCTTCGCGTGCGATTTGAGAACAGAGATCACAAAATCGTCGGAGCTCCGCTCCGTGTCGCATGTACAAGAGGCACGCCCACGGCCGTGCGTACACGGGGAACAAGAGAGATAGGAAATGAACAGTTTTCATCGTGCGAACGAGCAAAAGTGAGACCGAAAGAGACGGCGAGGTTTAGAGCTATGGAGCTCGCGTGTCTACGAACCCTCACGCGAGGTGACAGTGAAAGTAACCAGTCGCGCATTCCGCGAGTCGTGCTCGACGAGCCGAGAAACCACGATAATGATAATCGTCCCGGATCGATTCAAGTTGAAATATATAGTATGCATGCTCGTACCCCTATTTGATTCATTCAATTTAGATTATTTTTCCTTCCTCTTCTTCCTCTCGTTTTCTTCGTTCAGCGGCGTTCGCTACGTAGCGATAATAATTTATGACTAATGAAGTACTCACGAATGTTTGCGCTCACCCACCACACCCCGTATAAGCTTCGAGAGCGTTGCGTCAGGACGAAAGGATCAACGACGTATTCGCTCGATGAAAAAAAAAAGGAGAAAGAAAAACAAATCTCCATCCAACGTATTCCTTACCTGGAACAATAAAAGATATGTAAATTAGTCGATGATGCAAGATTCTTCGCTTCGACGTTAATGCAAATTCGATGGGATATAGTAACCTCGAGCTTGGTATTACGTCGCGATAAAAATTTCAAAAAGGGCAAGTGTGCCCGCAAAGTAACGATTAATGAGGCTACCGGTGTGTTAGAATCTACTTATAAAAACAATTGTAATGTGGTAATGAAAAGAAGAAAAAAGAATGGAAAAGGAAACAATCTTTAGCGAGTAGCAGAACGTGATGGCAGAGACGACAACGGGGTTGTAGAACAAGCGGATACTAAATAACATCGCTAACGAGCTACTAAATTAACCGCAGGAACACAATCTACCATTGTTCGGGTGTCGGGTGTAGCACTAGTGCGACGAGATCTCTGAGACGTATACCCGCCCCCGCAAACATTTGCTATGTTTTCATGAGACACACGCGGGGGAGGGCAATTATTACTTTGCAGCGTCAAAGTTCCTCGCCCCTCGGTCGAGTTAACCGAGTCAAACGTCACGCTTCAATGGAGATAAAACTAGGCAATGACGACATTGCAATCGCGCCGAGCCAGGTCTCAAAGATCGTTGTCGATCATTCGAGATCCAATTAAACTCCGAGCGAATACAAACTAGTCTGTAGAAATGAGAAACAGGAACGAAAAATGTCTTTGCAAGATTCTTAGAATAAATAGCATTTTTTAAAATATGAAACGATATGAATAATCATAAAAAGTCTGTTTTGTTGACTATAACAAAGCTTCCTTAATGTTATTTTGAGGAACCTCAGCAGATTTTATCCCGTGCGCTTTGTCATTACTTTAGCACCTCAAAAATGCGAAATGACTAACTTTACATTCTCGTTAAAAGCCGGGCTCGTATGTCAAAATCATCGCAGTCACTATTATTAATTGCTTCGAAATCATGGTTAATCATTTGTTTCGCAAAAACCAATCGGGCTTCTGAACAAAGTGGATCGATAAAAAATTTTGAAATTCACTAATGTGAAAAAGAAACGAAATTTATACGTATCGACGCGCTGACCAGGCATGATTTAGCTCCGGCGATGCGCAGGCTATATGTTCGAGATGAGTTGTAAAAGTATTAATCTTTCGTTTTCAAGATCCTTTCGATGATTTAACGATTATGCGATCCGCCAGCGGCGAGTATGACGTCTTTCAATCGGAAGGCGACATTTTTGTTTTCTCTATTTATAAGATTCACGTAAGGCCAAGCTGGAGAATCGGTCGAGTGATCGAGAGCTGCTCGAGGGGTTCATTGAACTTTCTACACCAATATTACCGCTCCGTCGCACACAGTTATGCGTGTACACACAGAGCCGAATATCCCGGAGCAGTGTGTATGCCATCAAGGTAGCTCGAGTGAGCGCGTTCCGAAACCAGTCAGTTTTTTTTTTGTTTCTTCTCCGGAGAGTCGAGAGACTCGAGAAGGCCAAGGAACGACCTTCGTCATCGTGGACCTCCTTTCAACTACCTAAAACGCATGGTGGCATACACATTTGTGTCGCATTCTCGCTGTATCCGGAGCTTCACGGCAAGTTCGGATGAAAATGTTCTGTTAGAAACCAACCGAAGTATGCGTGCGATCGTTATCGTGACTGGTAACACCAAATTGCGTTGGTAATTGTCGCAATAACTGTAGCCACTGCGAGCAAAGTAACGATTAATTTGTCCAGGTGTCTCGAGCTATGAACTCTTTAATTGGCAGCAGGCTCGGAAATCCTTCTTTTTTCCGTCTATCTCGTAGCGTGTAGTATTTATAAGAACATGAGAATCGTAATATGTGCGGGTTGTATTGTTGAACGTCGAGTAATATCGTTGAAAATTGAAGATAAAGGGCTCGGATTCCGAGAGGAGAACGAGAGAGAGGGAACTTCCTGCGATATAAGTTAATGCGTTAGGGGGCAATGGAGAACCAGTAATAGGGGCAGGTGGCGAGAATTCTCAGGCGAGTGCTATGATGTAGACGAACAAAAGGATAATGCTGCGGTGGAATAAGAGCGTGAAAAAAAATATCGTTGAAGAATTATATTTTCAACTTTAACGCAAATGCTGAAGATTCAACGCTTATTATCGAAAAATTCTTCTCGAAAAATATCATTCTTAGCCTGTTGATGCGTAAAATTACGAAATTCGGTGACATCATCGCCAATCGACTAATCGTGGCATGAACGAAGCGAAAGAAAGGCTATACTTAAATTAGGTATCAAAAAAATCTCGCAACTCGATAATTTCGATTAGTGGTGTTGATCGAATTGCAGCTATAATTCAGCGACACCGAAATCTATGCATTATAAATAAATTATCTTAATAGTAAAAAAATGATTATATTAATTTTCGATTTTGAAACTCGGGACATTCGCATTTCAGCGATGACTAACGTTCGGCAACCCTACGGCTAGAATTGTGTACGAAAGAGGTTGGGGTTCGAGTTGACCGATGTGATTCAGCCCGGAGGCATCCCAGCAGGACCGGAAGAGCCACGGCCAAGATCGAGAGAGGCACCGAAAATAAAAAATATAAAATGACCAAGCTCGAGATGAAAAAAAAAAGATTTCGAGATGATCAAGAAAGATTGAATCACCTCTGATTGTGAGTCAGAGACTATGTATCTCGACGCAATAATACTATTCTCCCTTTCTTCGATTATACTTCTCTCCGGTTACGTTTTTTTATTCGTTTCTTCTTTTTTCCCCTCTCTTCAACCCTCTCCTTTTCCTTTCACTCGTTTCATTTTGATCTTTTTTTGTTCTTGCTTATCTCCCTCACTCCTTTCTTCGCCGTCTCGACGCGCGTGAATCCCTTTGTGCGAAAGACCACGGACGGAGAGGCTGTCAGCGCAACTTTGACTCATCGTATTTGTCGTGTTACTGGAGAATTCTACGTTTTAACGAATGACCCGGTGTCGTACTGACTCTCTGTTGGACGCGCGTGCTCGATGTACCAGCGTGATGCCACGCGAGGATTGACTAATTGGATCGCCGGTCGAACCAAAGACCCAGTATATATATACATATATATGTACGCGTATGAACACAAGTTGTATTACGTGTCCTTATGTATTCCGAGCACCCAAGAGAGACTTTGCGACGTCGCGACGCCATTATTCATCGAGCTTTATTGCCCCATGCCCCAGGTTCGCGATTCTCTTTGTTTGTTTCAACCATTGCGAGTGTCGAGGCCAACGCTAAGTGACTGATATAAATTTCACGACAGGATGCTGCGAGAGTGGAGGATACATTTGTAACTTGAGAAGAAGAAGAAAAGATTCCCTTTCATCGAGATCTCACACTTTGATATCGATTACTCGAAACCATAGGGGCCTATCAACTGTATTCTGCGTTGGGATATTGAACGATTAATTATGGACTGTTTGTGTTAAAAATTAAGATTTGTTTTTGTATTGAAGAAAATGGATTAATCATTTTTCATCATCTTTATACCATATCATAGCTGCTTTCATTTTCTTTATTTTAGAAAATGTATTAATCATTCTTTAGCACCTTCATAATTATTTCTTTTGTCGCTTAGTTCCTCTAGTTCCTAGTTCCTTTCTCTCAGGAGCTTTTGGTCTATGATTGTGGGCGCTATTCGCTACATAGGCACGGGACTAGTATGGAGTTGTGCACAGTGTCTCTGAGAGGAAGCCGTGTTCCAAGAGCGCGAAATAAACAACTTCTTCTTTCTCTATTTCTCGGATCCCTTGGTCGGAGATCAATCGAGATTTCGCTCGTGATCGACGCACCCCGCGCAAACGCACTCGAGGCAAGAGTACGTTTCCCGATACAAACGTCAAGCGGGTTCTTCTGCCGCTCGCGGAGGCCTCTATCGATAAGCGAGAAGCCTCGCGATAGACGTGAGTCGAAGCGACTGCGCGAAAAGTCTTCGAATGCATCGTACACTTCGAGTCCTATATCCCCGGCGAAGATAAGTACGTACGTTCGATAAGTCGCCAACGAGTCTCACTCGTTTATTCGCTTCGAATAATCTATACATGCGCGCCTCACTCGCGGCTATTCCGCGAGCACTTCGAAGGACTTCAAGGATATCCTTCGAGGCTCTCCGACTACGATAGATCGAGATTTCACTCGAGATCCACTGAATGCTCGGAGGGTCTGTCTCTCGTCGTTCGACGGAACGAAGAAAACCAACAGATCTCATCGATCCCAATGAACGTATATCTTTATACGCTCATTGTACGTTCATATATGCGTTGATATACATCCACAACTGTACACACGAGTGACTGTGCATTGATTTCTTTCGCTCCGGAGCGACCGGATGGTGGACGTCGATCCTCCACCAGAGCTCATCAAGTACCGATTGGAAATAGAAACGGACCGTTTGGAAAGGTAGTCAGACGATTATTAATGCAATCCAACTATTGAATTACGATTGTCAGACCAAACAACGTCGAATATCGCTTCTAGAGATGCTCTCGCGAGTTAAATAAGAAAACCAACTTTGCAGAAAATATAGCTGAACCGAACGAAAGAGGTTTCATTAAAAAATAAACGCAATGTTTTGTTTTTTTCGAAGGTGAATGATGAATGGAAGAAAAAAAAGAGGACATCGTCTCAGAGCGCGCGTGAAAGATTAAAAAATATGGGCTGACTGGCGCCAAGCCGCCGAGCCTCTCTCTGTCGTTCTCTACATCGTCACTCGATTCTTTCTCAACTTCTTCACCATCTCTGAGCCTTTCCCTTCCTTTCCTTTCTACCTGATGGCGCAGCCTCGTTCGCGCTCGATCTCTCTCGGTTTATCAATTCCTTCCTCTTTTTTGCTCTTTTTTTTTGCAGCTCGAGGGTAACCTGGCTGGATTCATGCCCTGCTGGGCCATTCGAGATGATCCGAGAGAGGTATGCGCATCTTTATGCGATCATTTGTACCCACGTCGATACTAAAAATAATCTCACTGCCTTCGGATTTTCTTCATTATTTTTCGTTTTTTTTTTCTTCTTGCGCTCGAGCGAGATCGAAACCTCAAGCGTCGGTATACTTCAGTGTGAATATACCCGGCTATGTGCGAGACGTCAGTGAAAATATTTGTGCCTCCGAAGACCCGATAGGATCGAAGAAAAATGATTTACAGAGAACGGTCCGATCGAATTCTACGATTCTAGCGTCACAGATCTGTTTCAAGCTTGAGAAAAAAATGTACAAGCGGAGATTCCTACGAAACAAACGGTAATACGAAAACTGATTAATTGTTTAAGAATTTCCGTGTATTCCAATCACGCCGGCATTTCACCATTGTCCTCTAAAGGAATAAAATGGAATGTAAGAAAAACCGACCCACTTACCAAACTCCCGCTTACTCAGGTACAAGATCCGCGAGGCTTCACGTCCCAGGAACGCAGAAAAAAAAGGTCCCACAATAAAACGTTGCGATACTTGCGTAAATTGCGTTTGTTGCGTGGGCGTGATGCGCCTCTGCCCGAGTCATACGCAAACGCGTATCTCTTTCTTTTCGCATGATTCTTTCTCCTTTTCTCGCATTAAACGGCACGCGGCATCTCGCCGAAGTGCTCTCTCCGCGGTGCCGGGCTCGTGAGTCACGGAGAGGGCACGAACGTGCCCAACTCGATGCGCTATTTATTTACGACTATGTGCAATATATGCCTTCGCACACCGCGAAATCCGCGCCTTTCTTCCGCACACTTCCACGACGTGGAACGTGTCCCTCTGCGCATCTCTCTTTCCTGCAGAAAATACAATCTTGTCTCGCTCGAGCTGTATCTCCGAGCTCGATCATTAACGCGCTTGAATTCGCAGTCGCAAAACCATAGGCCGTACGGTTAGCGAACGTGTTAAGCTCACTCATTGCGAGTGTGCCAGTGTGTTGGACTTGGACTTCGCGCCACTGCTCTCGCGCAGTTGTCTGTGCAGCATTTCCCTAACTCGCACTACGGAGTCTTCGCACAGGCGTGCATACGCGGAGACACAAGCCGTTGCGTCTGCATGAGCGAGTGCCGCTGCACCGTGGTGCATACGACCCGATAAAGCTATCTCGGACCGCATCGCGTTTAATACCTATCCTGGCTACGTACATGTGTGAGCCCGTGTACACCGTACGTATCTTACGTGTTCGCAGCCGCGCATCCTCGTACATGTACTGCGTGCTCGCAAGAACTCGGGGTTACAGGACAGAGGATACACTGTAACCGTACGCATAGATAAACACCGCTGTGGGTTATAAGCGGGTGGAGAAGACTCAGATCTGAGAGACGAGACGCTTTCCACGGGCGAGCGGCGAAGTGGCCGTAGTGCAAGAAGGAGGCTATACCGCGATCTCTCTGCGTATGCACAGAAGAAGATGAAGCGAAAGAAGATGGAGGAAAGATTGTGTGGGGTGTTATACCGTATTCTAGATATGGCTCTAAAGCAACGATACTCGCAGTTTAATGTATTACGCAGCGAATATGTATGTATGAGTTAAAGAATAGTGTTTATTCTCGATGGGTCTGCGTACTGAAACGTGCAGATAGGCGAGAGTATACGGTTGAGTATATAGACGCTATTGAGTATGTTGTGCATAAAGCGGTGACATTAATCAGCCGGGTAAATGCACCGAATGCATTTTTTATTTCGAGCTGCATATGTGCATGCGGGGATAGGTGTGTAGCGCCGAGCGATTGTACACCCTCGCAACCGGGTTGGGAATAACGAATGCCGCTGCTGCGGCTGCGACTGCTGTCGGGAGAGTATAATAGCCCGCGTTACAAATTATTTCCGAGAGCAGTCGAAGACGCGTGGGAAAAAGCTGCGAACCGCTTCGGAGGATAGTAACAGGTAGCAGTCACGATCGACGTATCGGCGGATTCTGTTATACGACACACGCAATTTGAAGATCGAGAAAAAAGAGATGGCAATTTTTTTTTGTTTTGGATCCAATTCATTTTTTTTCTGTAAACCTTGTGTGCACTTTTATTCATCGGCATGGGCGTATAGCATTTTGTAGCCCGATGAGGCAAAACACGGGATTTTTATTGGCTCAAAGATTGCTCAATCAATTTCCAAGATAGAAAAAATAATGGGTATGGACTGTTTTCGAACGCTATCCGTCACTCGAACATCCTTCGATCGGAACGATGCCAAACGCTCTTGTAAATCGCGGATTACGAACACGTTCGACCATTGACTTCCGCCCACATCGATAATTTCAATGTTCGCGTACGAGAGATGAACCGCATGAATCGAATTAAATAAGATCCCGTGGAAATAGCGCTTGACGAGTGGGTTGCTAGTTATTTTCGTACGTATATTTATCGTTCCCTATCTACATTAAACTATCCGAGAAAACGTTTTATATACTTATATATTTGTGTGTAGCGAAGTTTATTGCGTCCCTTATTATCGAATATTACACACGGAGATCCACACAACACAGCCGTGGCCTATGCGGTGGGATTTCCTTTTTCGGAATAATTGGCTCTTTTCAGCACTCACTCACAAGCGAGGGCTCTCTAGCCGAGCCAGACTCGGAGTTGGAATTAATTTGAGAAACTTACATATATATACACGACACATGCGTGCATGTATTCACGATATATAAGAAGTTGAGGATATTTCCGAGGTTGCCTCGCGTGTTTCGTACGTGGGATGGATTATCTTTCTCTCTCGAGGACGGGTTACGGTGTGTATAACCCACGCAGCTGAACGTGAGGTCGAGAGTCACGCGCGTCGGACCTCCAACGATTTTCTTTTTTTTTTTTCCAACAATTGATAACAAAATTCAAACTTTCAAAATGTTTATTAACTGCACACAACAATGGGACTCGTTTGATATATCTTCTTCAATAAAAAAGAAAATCGGGACTTGTTTATCTAATTTCGTATTCAAGAGCCAATGTATAATAATTTTAACGATTGAACGGTAAAAATGATTGATTGAGTACAGTTCGAAGTTTGGATGCAAGTGTAAGAAACGGCAAGAGTTACATGTACATTCGTCTCGTTCCGAGCTATCACGTTCTTTTCCGTTCCATTGATTGAGTCGAGAGCTTCTCAGCATCGTCGTCGAACTCAATGTGTAAGTCTCCTTCTTACGGCACGAGTATGTATGCAAGTGTGTGCCGTGCACACATCCGAAGGAGAGTGAAGGCACGGCTGAGAAGCGTCTCGAGACCGATCACGATAAATCACCCTGTCAGAAGAGCGAAGACAATGCCCGAGGTGGAGACATTATGAATAGGGTATGTACGTATGTATCCACCTTATGTACGAAGCTAATGCAGCGAAGCGCGTGCAGGTCGCACGAATATCGAAAGCGACGCGTGCAACACGCCTCTATCGCTCTACCATCCTCCACCTCCATCGACTTCTTTGTCGCCACACTTGCTGTTCGTTAAATATGCAAGTATTATATGGACCCACGTTTATCGAGCCTCTCGATTGATATCACGCGCTACATTTGCGTGGGTCTGCCGGTGTAATCGATACACACACCGTCTGTGCTCGGGAAAATGCTTCGCGTCACGTTTAACAACACGAGACTATACGCCTATTACTTTTCATTGGACTTCGATACTCGGTTTAATGACGAAAGTACTTTTTCTACCGTTTGCAGACATCCCAGGAGGAAAAATGCGATTCTAGAGAAACACTAGAATTTTTTATTGGCCCGACTAACCGCTAGAGCAAATAGGATCTATGCATTTCACCGAGATAAGCGATTTGTCGGGTATGTGCTCAAAATAGCTGAGAATTATTTTACATAATTTATTTAACGGATACCCTATCATTGTTTAACGAGAAAAAAATGAGAATATTGCGAAATGTAAGAAAATAAACGAAACGCGCCTTGAAAATTCAATATAATTAGGATGGTCTAAGGGAATTTTAATGCTTTAAATAGCATCTTTCAGCATTTCCGCGGAATTGGTGCCGGACAGCTGCATCAACAGTGCAGGAAATGCAGCTGCAGCGCCGTAACGACCGGCACCGAATCTCCATCATCGTTTCAACGACACATCCACCACCTCCGCGACTCCTTGACCTCCAGGACGCGCTTCCTCGAGCTCATACACCGCTCACGCGTTCCACAAAGTCTCCCTCGCTCTCTCCGTGTCGTCGTTCTCTGAATCCACGATCACAAAAATCCGTACCACTTTCGATCGCGTGGGAGTTCCTTATTCTCCGAGGACTACAAAAAAAATCTCTCTCCGACTCTTCGCGTTTTACGATTCTAAATAGCTTCTACTCTTCGGACACTCCGAGCGAATCGAAGAACCACAGTAGAGAACTAGAACCGCTTCGTTGTTTTTCGTGAAAACGATGAAGAAAAAAATATAAAGAATTGCAAAAAACTCAGGTAGAAAAGGCGTTTTTAGTTTCTACGCTTCATGCTCGGGGGCGAATGATATACCTCGGTTGTAGGAAACAGATTCGAGACGCGAACGAATACGAAGAAAAATTCTGTTCCCCCGCAAACACTTGTTGATTTCGTCTTTATTTTTTTCATTCTCTTTTTCGCAAGCTCGACCCGGCGAAACGATCGGAAGCATCAAATTCGTTTGGAAGATTTTAGCAGAGATAAGATTGAAGGCTGTTCGTATAGTGAGAGAGGGAGAGAGACAGAGAAAAAAGAAAGAAGAGAGAGACTGAAAATTAGTCACAGCCTTGGGCGAGCAATCTCGGTCGGACTCTCGCGTGTCGTTGTGGAACGCCTAGCCCCGAAGAGATGAGATAAACTGTAAGAAACTGAGAGAAACTGAGAAAGCAGAGTGTGGACGGGTACTACAACTACGCTACTATGCACTGAAAATATCATGCCAAGAAGCGAAGAGAGAAGATAGACGAGAGCACACGGAGCTCTCACCGGCGAGTGTGCCCCGGAGATGTTTAGTCCGGGTAATCGCTCGGGCAAAACCCGTGAGAACTTCCCTTTCGTAGAGACTCGCCAAATTTCCTGCCCGACTTCCGTCGTCGGCGAGGACTCACATCCGCAGGCTACGAGGAAGAGGAAAAAAAGCCGCGTGGATTTTCGTAAAAAACGCCGACAAGGCACACGCGCGCGTACATTCGTACGTAGTCTTGTACAAAATTGGATGAAGAATTCGCGAAGAATGTATTTGAAAAGAATCCCGAGGACGCAGAGACGAAGGTGCGCGGCAGGTGAGAAGGTAAAAATAATACAGTGGCGTGACACCCACAGAACGCAGGTGGACGGCGAGAGCAAAAATGAGATTGCAATGGGAATAAATCTCGTGGAGCAACAGGGAGACGGATATTGAGCAGATGTTTATAGTCCGCTTGGGAGCTCCGATTTCAATTTACAATACGATCGTTCATTTATTTATACCCGGTCTCAAGATCGAGAAACGAAACGGAACTTTATCCCAGCGCCAAAAACGTTTTTATGTTCCTTCCTCTCTTTTCAAGAACAAATGAAAAAATATTGAGTCGAAATAATTGAAAATATTGAATGCAATGGAAATTAGTTGTGATTCTTAAAGGCCGGATGAATGGAATTTGATAACAGGAACTTTGTAGAATATGTAAGCTACATATATTTTTTACTTCGACATAGAGAAAGCTTCTTTTGGTGAAAAAAGGTATCGAAATTTCAGTAAAAACGTACAGAATATTCTACAATAACGGAAACTCATATTTGGAACAAATGTCTGGAGTGTGTATCAATGTCAAAAAATTTGATATTGAAAATCGAATGACCTATAAAAAAAATCATGCGTATTAGATTGACAGATCGCTTTCGGGTTTCTTTATCAATACCATTGAAAAAAACCCTCTTTACGAGGAATACGAAATTGATTGAATAATTTTTTCATAGCGGAGCGTTGTAAACGAAGTTAAAAAAATGCGGAAACGATGTATAGATTTAATTTGCATAATTTTTTATACACCGATTTTATACACTGATACACTTGTCCTAATTCTATCTTCGTTAATGTCATTATAGCTTTGGAAAACGATTCCGACAGTGTTGACAACACGCAAAAGGGTCCGTCTCGATAGAATTCGAAGACGATGAAAAAAAAATGATTTTGCAAATTACAGCTAATGAAATAGCTTCGAAATTGATACCGAAGATCCGAGATAAGATCTGTTACGGACAAAAAAGGTTGAGATTGACGAGAGATCCGGTCGATCCGCATTCCTCTATCGAATCCTAGGAAACTCATTCCAACTGTTTCCAATGATCGAGCTCCTTCTATCGTCGTCGTAGAGTTCGTGTGTGTTTTTTATTGCCGTTTTTAGAGACCACCGTCCGTCGCCGCTGAATCGATGGAAAGACCACCGTCTACTGGCATCGCAGCCTCAAATTCGAACGAACGACTCGGAGTAAATTAATCGGTTCAACATTGTTTTCGGAAATTCTGCTCGATCGAAAATCGAGGCAACAAGCCGTGCGCTTCGGAGGAACGCAAAAAATGAGTTAAAAGAATAAACCAATCGAAACAACATAAATCTGGTAGCAATAAATTTGCACACTAATTTTAATTGCCTGTTTCTCGCGGCTATAACCTTCTCTGAAATGGATATTTCAGCAATTTTTTTTTACTTCTTTGCAAGCTATCGATCAATAAATACCAGATCCATGTAATTTGTAAGACGAATAGCAGTCGAGCCAAAAAATATTTCCCAGCCAGTAAGATAATAAAAATGAAGATACAGATATGTGAACCGAAGGGATGCGCGCACCCGGCCAGACTCGAAGGACGATGGAAAAATGCGCAAAATGAAGAAAAAACGAAGTCGAGAAAATACGCAAAGAAGAGCGCGTTCGGTATTGGCCTCTCGAAGGATTAACTTTCGTACGCGTAGTGGCCCGTGCAAAATCGAACGGACAGGGCGTACCAGGCGTTCGCGCAGCTTCGAAGAGCTGTGTGGCACGTACGAAATTCCATCCCCGATGATTTAGCGATCGTATTTCTTGGCGGCCAGCAGCACGGCCTTGAAAGTCGAGCCGCGAAGAGAATCCGCGCGCGCGTTCTCCACAGTTCTGAGATGATGATGACTCTTCCATCTCTCTTTTCTTTCTCCCGTTCCTCGATCCCTCGACAACTTACGTAATCGGCTATGTTCTCGCCGAGGCCATCTTTGTCTCATTTATCGCGAGCCCCACGTACCGATCTTGATTTTATGATAAATCATTTGAAAAATCGTCGAGGCTGTTCGTATCGTTGAAAAAATAATCGGACAAGTATACATTTTTTCAAAATATACTTTCCAATCTATTTTTTCCACTAATCTAACGTCCTTTATTTATTATATTATTTATTTTTATATTGTTTATCCATTTTACTTTTCTATTTTTAAAATTAGATATACGTTATTTTTCCAGTTCAAACATTCATTTCAACTACTCGATTGTATGTATCCACGATTTATCCGGCGCATGAAAATTTTATTTGTGAAAGTGTCTTTTTCTTTCTTCGAATCAGTGAGCTAATTATTACTACACTTCGAGCAACGTGGGAGAAGGTGATGGCAATTATCGTTACTCCGTGCCGTCACGTTTTTCGAACGTAGACTTTATCAATCTTATGGCATTCCAGCAGTCACACACAAGGACTCCGCTGCTGTTACCCCTCGCGGGGCCATCGAGATACACAGAGTGGCTGTTTCTCTTCGGCTACTGGCTCATCCTCCACGAGTCAATGAGCTGGAATGCTAGCCGGCTAGAGTTGACCGAACGCGCGTTGCCCGCCGATGCCACGGTATTGGATGTCGAGGACGTGGCCAGATGCGCCGCGAGCACAGGTAGCCAAGATAGCAACGTGAATACCTGTTTTATTGGGCGTTCACCGGCAACTCGGTCTGTACCATGTTTAATCGCTGCTCGATATCGAAAGACAGCCCGTACAACGAGCGAGCTCGGAGTCTCTTGGAATGCAGGGAAAATGCATTTTATCGAGCAATCGATCGGAACTTTTATGAAATATGATTTATTAGCAATAGTCAATAAAAGAATTTTTTTTCCACCGCGCGAACGTGTTCGCTCTCTCGTCTCGCTCTGTTAAAACGAGCAGACACAGTTAATTTTTTAACAGCTGTCTTCGGAGGGGAAAAAAAATGATCTATTTTATTAACCATCGGGAATGTCGAAACTTTGAACTACTTTCGGTCATACGATCGAACGAAGCATTCCACTCGCGCGGCTGGATCTTTTTTTTTTCGCAACGAAAATATCTATATATTCATGTATCCGTCTGAAGAGCCTTCATCCACGAAGAGTTATTACCAGTTTAGAACCCGACAGAAACGTTGTACGATACATACGATGTTAAAAGAATGATGAGAAACGAATGTCAGCCCATCGGTGGGCAAGTCAGTCTCGCGCTATTAAAGCTGCATCGGTGTCAATAGCATATACGCCACCGCGAAGAGAAAAGAAACCACGAATTTACTGCCCAAACCTTTAAAGAGAGCGTGCGCCGTTGAGCACGTAAAAAAAAACGAAAACAAAGAAAATATGAATAAAAATGAGATAGAAGGAAGAAGAAATAACGAAACCGAGTTTTGAATTATAGTTTCGGCGAAGTGGCCCGAAGCTTTTTGAAATTCATGCTAATTTTCATCTGCAAGACTCTTCAAGAACATCGTAGTGGGGCTCATTTTTTTCCAATACATATAAATAACGATACCGAGCGTATGTTATTACACGAATTTCGCTCCGCTTGACCGAAGCAAATTTTGCAATGTATTCATGGAAATATGTTTGCACTGGCCAATACAACTGCGCAGGAGAGCATCTCATTGACGTTGCGATCTTGAAGGTTTCACGAAGGCTGAAACTCTCTTCGCGCAAAACGCATAACGAAACGTTGCTGAGTGCGGCTGTTTCTCTCAATCGTTAGGTTACTCGCTTCGAGTTGGGTATTAGCATGAACCTGTCAGCGGCGAAGATGCATGTAATTACGAAAGAAAGAGGAAGTTTCGAGCGAGTCAGAAGTAGAAAACTATACAAATACAAGAATGTTTGACGTGTTATCGAAAATAAAGAAATGTATATACGAGCATATTATGAAATCGCCGTAAAACACGATAGTCATCTAGGTTTTTGCGATATTCTGTCTAGAAATCGCAATAATGCTATTCAAAAAAACGACAAATCGCAACGAATTCGCAAAATCGGTCGGGAATTTTTTTTTCATTGTCAGTCTTTCAAGAGTGAGAGCGAACAATCGGAAATGTGTTTCTAAAATTGTAAAAACCATGATTTATGATGGAAGCGTCCGTATTTCACATAAATTTTATACTCCGATGGTCAAAGGCTTCAGAAACATACCAATGAACAGCTACTTTCGTGGCTCTTTTGATCGAAAAAATTATTCTTAAGGATTCAAAAAAAATCCTGTTATTTACAGCGCTGAAAACCGGGCCCCCTTCTAAAGACTGTGTACGATGTATTTTTCTCTTCCAATCACCAATGACTAATTTATTTCAGTCCCATGATCAGTATGCTTTACGTTAATCCAGGTCGATTACTAATAAAATATAACTTTTCGCGACTACCGCAACTTCTAGTACAAAATTTAATCGCATGCAGTGCGCCTGTTAATCGGTTAGATCTAAGAATCAGGATAGTTTCCGTGCTACATCCAACAGGCTGTGAATATCGCGTGGCTCGAAGAATCGAAAGTGACATATCGTCGTCGTCGTCGTTATCGTCCGTTCAGGGCCGGGGCTTGGATTAAGTCTGACGGGAAAGAAGCTTTCTCAAGCCACCTCCAGCTTCGACGAAGAAACGAAGAGTTTTCTCCGGTTGAATGAATCGCCCGTCGCACGTTGCCACCGCGCGCTTATCCTTCCACTCGCGGCATTACTAACTACTTAAGTACTAACTCGCCGCGATAACGGTGATTCATCACGCTTGTTCTCTCGAGAAGATAATCCGGCTCGAAGTAACGCATCACAACGACTATTAGATAGTTCTTTCCGTCGTATGAAACATGTAATTCAATACCCTCGCAATCCTATGTTATGGTCGGATCTTCAAAGCGATAATCTCACATTATAAGAAGCCGAAATATTCAAATTTCTTTTTGACTATTTGAATGATCGTAGATTTCTATCGTCGTCTTTTCTTTTTCGCATCAGCCCACGACGTCGATTGGTAGCAAGAATCGTAAATTCATTGTACTAAGATTAAAGTTGAAACGTCTGACTCTAACCGGCAAATCTACCAGTTCTTGCCACACTAAAAACCTGACTGGTAATCCATTTCTATCGATATTCTTCGCCACAAGCCGCGAAAATAATGGATAAATCAATTATAATGCGGAAACAAGTTATAATCAAAATTCTTACTGTACAAAATGTCCAGCAAACGAATCTTTAACATGATTTCGTAAGGAAATAATTAATTAGCACCACCGGCAATGTTTGTGATCTGCTCATTGATCGGCATCAAAAAAATAAACATTTTAACCCACTATCCGTGCTGAAGGAAGTGGTATTTTTGTTATTCGAGCTCCCTTCCTGTCCGGATACTCTGCACGATCGATTCAATTCATCGTGTGGTACGCAGTTTCCGTAGTGAGCGTGTATGTCGTCTCACGTTATAGGTACGGGTCGTGTGTGTGCGCGGTCTGTTGGCAGTGACCTCGTTGGATCGCTGCGTGTGTCACCCTGGGCAGCTGAGCAGCAGCAATGCTGTTGTGTAAATATAATAACCAGCACATCGGTCGTGTCGTCTCACTAGTAGGGCATCCTCTCGGTGGTAACCCTTTCAACAGTTCACGAACGAGAACTCGAAAGCGCCGGACTAGCGCGCAGAAGCCATACGTGTAACGTAACGAAGTTTTGTGCTGTACTCGCTCTCGTTACACGGCAATCTAAACTTCGTGTTCTCGTGAACTTTTCTCGCGACCTTCACGAACGCGTCTGGCGATGATCCTCAAGAAAAAGGTCCACGATGTCACACGCTCTCTGGATGTTAAACTATTTACTAGATTTTTTTTCGTTCTCTCCCGCATAACTATGATAGCCTATGAACGCGCTCAGAACGGTAACCATTGCGAGGTCCCTCGGGAACTTCGGTGAACCGCAGTTCTTCGTCGCTGCTCGAACGCTAACTGGTAGCCTCGAGGCCGCCTTAATGGTCAGGGTTCCCTCGGGGCCATCGCCGTTCCGTTGTCACAGTCGTTAACCCCGGGAATCTGATGACTACGCGAAGCGAGTGGACGTTCCGGCAATGGCGACATTGTTCAGCTATAACTCGCGATGAGACGCGAGCCAAAACGTATCCATAATGAACATCGACGCCGTTAAGGGAAAGGCAATTCTTGACCATTTTTTCCTTCGGCCCATCAGTTTTTATTCGTCACAAACGTCGATGCCGCCCATAGCCACGCTCGTCCTTGACCATTTTTTTGTCGTCCGACGAATTTTCTGCTCATAGATATAAAAGTCTCGTATTTCTCAGGGTTACGAGCGTTTGGAAATTATCATAAAAAGTGTGCGACACCTGGAACGTCTGGATTCTGCGGCTCGGTCCCGAGACTCATGAATGTCACATATGAAAAATTAATGAAGTATGTCGAATTTATTCGATAGAGTTCGACGGCGTTTGATATCGCCGCTTTGTCGTAATCTCCGCTTATTCGTACCTAATTACAAACACGCGCACATCTATCGAATACCCGCACACCAGTCGGAGCGCGCGCTACGCTCGCGCCCACCATAAAAGAAAACTAATGGCAGTATAGGAGACTCTAACGGGCAAAGAGTGAACAGTCGCGCGCGAACACATCAAACTACGCGACAAGTTTCACAAATTAATATCGAAGGTCGAGTTAACCCGAAGGGGGACCGGTGGGAACAATTTTTTCTGTTGCCCCGGGCTGCTACCGCGCGGGCGCTCGCTCGACGCACCAAAGATCCAAGATCGGCAATGACGTTCCACACGAAACTCGTACTCGCTTTCCGCTCGTCGATCTCACTTTCACGCGTTCGTTTTTTTTTTTTTGCACTCCTGTACTCTTTCTTCGTCTTCGTCGCGTGTCCGCCGCGTGGGCGTTTAGAGGCTGGCCAATACGGCGTGAAATTTACGCGCGATTAAACAATGCCCGTAGTCGAAGAGTCGCGAAACTGCGTTTACCGATATACTATATGCATATAAATGGTATGCGCATGTAACCGGCATAAAGGACTGTATAAATTATAAAACTTCGACGCTCGATTCAACCTCGAATAAATTGTTTGCACAAAAAATTCCTCAGGTTACGTTACCGTACTACGGCTCGTTATCTCGTTTGCGAAGAAACATCCGCGTCGTTTGAATTCTAGTCTTCTTTTTTGCTCATTTTATTTCAATCAAGCCATTTCGGCTTGCGATCGAAATTTCTCATAGTAATACTCGCTTGAGAGATTATTTCTAAAGATTCATTTGTCCATGAGAAATCATATGATTGATGATTTAACGACTTGCATCAAGAGATTAGCATTTATGCTCGAAAAAATTGCAGTCATTTGAGAAGAACGTTTTTTTCAATGCTTTTTGTTAAAGTCAATTGAAAAAACCGTACAAAAAGGGATAATTGATGCTAAAAATAAAAAAGTTACTTCGACTTTTGTTATAAAGATAAATAGGTGGTTATTTCTGCTAAAAATCAATTTTATAAGAAATTTAAGAAAAATTGAAAGTAGAAGCGACGATTCTTTGAAGGTTTAATAAGAATTCGTCAATCTATCGACTTTTTCATAGAAGAACTTACTGTAAAAACCCGGTACTTGAAATTCCAAATGTTCGCTATCCGAAAACACTCAGTTTTGAACCATGATTACGGCACAATACTCATCGACCTGGATCTCGAAGTTTTTCTTAGGACAATCTTTTTAGTTTGATTCCGTATCGTCTCAATGGTAGGAATTGTTGGCGTTGGTGCATCGAACTGCGCACAATGGTTCGTCTGCGTATACCGAATCCCATAAGATACTCAACGTCGCGTGGTCGTAGCTCGTTACTCAGTCTCGTGGCAGCTGTCTCAGCGGTCGCACTGTCTGTCTGTCCGTCTATCTCCATCTTTCTTCACACATTCGCCAAGCGACCGAGCAGAAATATCCGAAGAAACGAAGTACGCTAGCTATATGTATGCAGGGGTTTAGCGAACACTTCAGCACGACCGTCGGGCCGAACGGGCCATTCGACTGGTCCGAATCGACGCACACGGGAATGTTGTGCGAGGCTGCACGGCATCGAACGAGAGGAACCGGATAATGCAGTACTATCCATTTTAGTATAGTTACATCAAACAGTGCATTAAAGCATAGCACCAATGCGGCGCGAGCATGCACATAAGCGAGAGTCTAATGGTCTTGTTCGATTCAATATCTTGACTCTCGGCCGGCTATTGCGTGGCGCAATCGCGACAGCTGTGTAAGCGCACCGATATAATCCGATTGTCGAGAACCTCGCAGTCGAAGAAGAATGAATCATTCGAAAAAGACGTCTCCGATTATCGTCGAATTCGTCGCAATAGAATGTATCTGCGTTTTAAACAGAGTGCATCGCAACTTGGTGTGCGATGCACACCAAGCGAAAAGTCAGATTTCAAGCAAATTTTGAATATTTCTTAATGGAACAAAACTTCAAAAAATATCAACCATACAGAAATTCGAATAAAAGTAATATGGATTCGGAAAATACAAAAAATCGGCTTCCGCTAGAACAAAGTTAGTTTAAATGACAAATTTGATTTGTTTTATGCATAATCAGAAAAAACTGTAGGAATCGACAGGAATTCTATGGACACCATCGGGAACGATATAAGAACGAATTGCACAACGAATAAAATACCATTGAATTAAGATAAAATCGTCGACCGGTGATACGATAAAAATTCGTTATCGTATTCACTAACTAACTGAGATTACGCGATTGCATTGAAATCACGAGATCTCGCCGCGTCTTGTACTGGATTGTCCGTGTCTCTTAGCCTTCGAGAGGCTGTGACAATATTCGCGCAAGGAAAAGAAATCTGGTGCTCCACATTGCGTATGGGGTTTCTTTGATTCTTGCACCTGATAAAGTTTAACAACGAGATTTGTTAACCATCGTTTGTTAACTATCGACAATAAAGTACAATTGAACTGAGATAAAAGTCTCGTGCGGTCACGCGAGCTTGCGAGAATATAAAAATTCGATGCTTGAATTTCATTTTATATTCATTTAATTCAATCGACAAGATCGGCAGGCGCATGTACCGGCGAAAGAATAAAAATGAAGCGGGCAAAACGAACCGTAGGAAAAAGCAAAAGAAGCGGAGGAAGATTCGAAAAGGAATGCAGTTCCTTCGCACTCGAGTCTCGCGAAACGGCGAAACGATTATATCGACAGGCAACACTCGAAGCAGCGTGGCGAATATAAAAATTTCTTGAATATTCCAACAGCGGCTTCTCTATAGCTTAAAGTATAAAATCGGATAAAATATATTCGTTTTATATATCGACGTTCGCATAACGTTTTTCTGCATAACTCGACCCTTAAAGGGTGCAACGAAACGAAATTACGACTTTTGCCGGAGTAGAGAGAGCGCGGAGGCAAAAGATGATGGGAGAGAAAAAAACCGGGAAAAAAAGAAACAGAACGTTTTGCCAACCGGTAATCGAGAATCTTGTGCCTCGAGCGTGTATTTCGCTGTTCTCTCGTATTCCGAGCGAACTGTACACGAAAGCTCGTTTCTTCTAGTTCTTTTTTCGCTTACCCGAAGTAAAATTTGTACCAGCCAATTTGCAACTTCGGTGCTCAAGTTTAATACAAGGAAAAGGAGTTTAGACGTTTGGCTTCAATAATTATCTTTTTTCAAGCGTTCAGCAACTTGTATTATTGCCTGGCTAATTTAAAGTGTATTTCCGGAACGTAGGTCCGATTACGATGACTTGCCGAAATGTAAAAAAAATCCTTTACGAACTAATCAAGGTAGCTTTGTAAATGAAGTATCGATCCTGATTTTGGTCCGCATAAAATTCAATTCTTTACTAATGAAGCTACTGAATAAAAATTTGCAACTCAGCAACGTTCCGGGGCATTTCTCGGACGGAGAGGCTAACTATGGCTCATCGGAGCTAGATAAATTTCGTAAATTACATTTCAAAAAAACCGTACAAATGTGTAAATACGAATGAGAGAACGCACGCAACGATGTGTCCTGTGTAACGGGGAAAGTAGATATGGACCGCGAGTTATCGTATGGTAGGTGTTTATTCGTACTCTCGTCGCAATGTCGAATGTGCGATACATATATGGTAACGACGCCGGTATACGCACATGCGCGTATACGGTTCGCGTGTCCAAATAATCGCAATCGTAAATACCGTGGAGAGACTCGATTGTTCGATATCGTTGGTTCGCGTTATTTGACTGTAAATTGGGACGTGAATTTTCACCTTGCCCTCCCAGTAGACTCGAAGCTGAGGTAATTCAGTGATAAAAATACTCGAACGAAAGGAAGAAAACTAACGAGGTTGCTGATAAAAAAGAAAAAGGTTATACAACGATAGTAAATAAATGCATTACAGTAGTCCAAAGAAGGCTGGAAGGTGGAGAGGATTATATTCCGTACAGTGTACAGCTTGGCTTTAACTTTACTGACTCTAAATTGGGCCATTGAAAATATATCCTCTGTGAGAAGAAGCCTGAGAACGGAAGGCGGACGAGAACAACTCGTAATACACGGAAGATAATAACAAGATTGAATTACACCGCTCTCTCGCGAACTGTGTATTGTAGCGAGAGAATCGTCATTATATTCGTAACGATAAATAGATTTATCGTGTATGAACAAATTGGCGGCAGATATAAATTTCGAAAAAAAAAAAATGAACGCAGAATAACACTTTGGCCGCGTATAAGGAACGATTGATTGAACCATCGATCGCAAGGGAATTGGGACAAGGCCGTGAATTATGAGAATGCTACGCTGCAAATCGGCGAGCATCGGTAATGTATAGAAATATCATCTCACGCATCTCTCGGTCGAGGCTTCAGCAAAGCAATAGCGAATAGTCGTACTTCTTCGTGCAAAGTTCAAAGGAGATTATTCGAGCGGAGAGTCATTCGTTTTACAGAGCGTTCCAAAAAAAAATCTTTCCTTCTAAAAATTAACTGCACATTTTTCATTTGCTAAATCATGGACTATCAACGCGCAAAACTCTGTTTAGTCATGTAAAATGTTATTTTATGCTCTGTGCAATGAAACTTTTGAGCGAAAATTGATGAAATTCTGCGCGAACAAGATTCAGCATAAAAAACAGTATATCTATTTTTTTTAATAATCGCAGTTCTTGAAAAAACTCTTTAAATAATCAGCAAAAAAATCATCCACTTTATATCACCTCAATTTGTATAGTAAATTAAGCGAGATATCGTAATTTCTATATTCCGTAAATATGAAAAAAAAAGGGCAGTTAAATTTTGCCATAATCCCGCCGACGGATCATTGAATATTGGATCTATTGAACGATGCAAAAAAATAATTGCTTCATCGCAATGAGAGACTAGTCTCAACGGTTAGTAATTATCGGTTCTTGTACGCCCTGTACACAACAGTGTGTATATCGTAGGAGACTGCAGCAGCGGCAGCAACAGCACCGTTACAGTTCTCCTTTTGGTTTTATCGTGTATATTTCGTAGCCCGCGGCGGGTCGTATACTATCTGGTATACAACCTGTAGGACAGTGCCTAGTAGCAGCAGAATGCAACAGAAACAGCGATATTGTGCGCGGAGAGTCAACCCGACAATCGAAGTGTACAGAGAGGAGAAAGAGATAGATAGGAAGCGCGCCGAGCGCACGCCGCACGAAGCGCATCCGCTTGGTGGAGTTCGTGCGCTCGTATAATTACTAATTAGGGTAATAATGGCATAACGCCGCTTGAATACCGATCGGAATCGACGTGTAGCGGACTACACGCATCGGCGAACCAACCAACGATGAAAAGTCCATTCCGCCGGGCCTACTAAAGTCGGATAGTCCATAGTTTCACGTTATGATACTTCTTCGCTTCTTACATTACGATCTCTCTGTTCTCAAGCTCTCACGGTTCTACGGCTAGAAATCGATCTTCCGCTTGTTACGAATATCTTGCCTTTTTTTTTCCTCTTCACAATGATCCGATCGGGGATTATACAAATGGAAACGAATGGGTATAAAATTATAGTGTCGGAATGAATATCATGGCGAATGATATCACCAAAACAGCTCGCGTACCGGCTCGAGGTCGAGCGAACAGTGTTTTTGCAGTCCGCAAACATTAAGATTTTCATATAGAAAGGAAGAGGCAAAGAACACGGAACAAATTGTACTTTGTTCGATAGAAGGAAAAAAAGATTAATTACCAATATCCATTTCGTTGTTACGGCGAAATTGATTAAGCAACTCCATAACGGCTGACTATAGTATCAAGAAGAAAATCGTCATTAAGGAAGAAAAAAAATGAAAAGTTTCGAATGTTCGATTTGATTGTCGAATTCATCCGTCTGATAAAGCTGCGTCGAAAAGTGAGTAGAAAGAATCGACGATTCTCGAGATAGTTCTGAAGTGTTCGTCGATCGGCGAAGAATCGTTTCTTAACGAGCGTTAATCGAGAGTTACCCAAGACGATCGTGCTCGCAGCCGAAGCAGCCAGCGTTACGTTGGTGGTTGCTGGTGCCATGCTCTCTTCGCTTCTTCGATGTTGCGCTTTAATAATTCAGTGGCGCGCCGTTGAACCGTTATATCCATGAAGCATCAAACGCGACGCGTGTTCGCGAGAGATCGGCATCGCGCGCGGATCACAACGGCAGCATCTCAGAAGACCTCGGCTCCTCGATCTCTTGAGCAACGAGCAATATTTAACGAGCTGGACCTCGGCGGTAACAGCATCGCGCGGCAGTTCAAACTCACGACGTTTCACAGCGATCGAAACGCGTCTGTTAGGGATATAGCGAACTATTGTGTAGGTGGTTTGAGGTGGTGTGCTGGGCGCGCAATGTGTTTGTGGTTAAAATATACGCTGCCCAAGATGGATGACTGCGAGTCATGATAAATGAATCGATCCGGACACCCGGCAACTCACCTCGGCTCTCTCACAATGCTTACAAACCCGAATGATATTATATCATTTTCGCGCGCGGAACTCTCCGAGGTGGAGGAAGTTTGAGGCAATCAGGTTCGGGCTCGCGATGGCTGTGCGTTACATAACGAGAGTTTGATTCGTGAGAATCGATGAAAAAAACATTTGATAGACGCGATCGATTTAGGCACGCACGAACGGGCGGTAACGTGATTGGAACCCCGACGAGAGGAATAGACTTTTCGCGGGTTCTCGAGACGAGCCTCGAATTAAACCGAGAGGTTGCGTTTTATTTTTTTGCTCGATTCTCGAACGATCTCGGAATATCCGAATTAAACTCAATTATCGACCGGAAAATGAATTATTTTTTCGTCGAAATTTTAATGCAACGTACATTGACCCGGTGAAATACGGCAGAATGTTCCTATCGCATCATTCGTAACGTATCTTTCGAACGACTCGATGATTCATCACAAAATTCAGGCATTGTCCTCAAAGGAACCATGCTCGTGTTCGAGGATTTTTTTTTCCATTCTTTTTCTCAAATTTTTTCCAAGGTGATCCCTAATTTTTTCAAGAAGAAAGTGAGATTTGGAGAGAATTTCAAAGACTTTCCGATTGGATGTAAAACTCAATAAAGTCAACCATGCAGAAGGTACTAAGAACATTGATTTTGTATATTGATAATAGTTTCTAAAATTTGTTCACGACCTACTTGAAAAATGAGTTGTTTAACGAATCATCCGGTAAAGTAATATGTTTTTTAGTGAAATTGATTCGCCAGTCATTCCGAATACATATGAATTATTTCAGAATTTTCTACATTCTATATTATTGCCGCAAGTGTAGATTCAGGATCTTTGGATATCCGAAAGAAATGAAGTGTTCAATACTATCCGAAACTGGGTTAAACAACGATTTGTACTCCAACGTTATCTTCGATTCTCGAGGGCGACAGTGTCACGAATCGCGCCCCCTTCCTACCGAGAGGCTGAAAGATTCTCGGTGTAATTTCGCGTGTAACGAACGAAGAAGATGAGGACGAGAACGGAATGGAATGAGCAGCCGAGAGATATCCCGCAAACGTCGATGACACGCTTTTGCGGCGAGAATCAACAGTTTCTCTCCGACAGTTTGAAAACTTCTAAGCCAAGCGTCCAAAGTGTTGTACAGCATACTCGATCGTCATTACACGAAGGGGTGTAGGGGGAGGAGAACCGAGACGGTTGGCCCGCAAACCGTGAAAGAATTGTTGAGCAATATCGCAGCCTCTCCGACAGAGAGAAACGAATCGTGACGCGCATTGCCACGAGTAATACTATGTACAAGGCTCGGAATTGGTTGTAACAGTCTGCGGTTAAGTGAACCCCGAGCTGAATTCCATTCTTCTGCGTCAATGTTACGATATCGTTTGATCATGATCTTACATGAATAAATCAATCGGGAAATAAGCGAATTGCCAGTTTTTTTCTTCGTTTACCCGTAAATAATTTCCTGCTAAAGCCTGATGGCATTTGTATATACTTTTCAATGCAAAACTTTGTTAATTTATGAACGGCAATTTTTTTTTGCAACTACATTGAGATAATGAATTATCGATTTCTTTCCGTATGTCAAATACAAAGATACCGAGAAGAATTGGCGACAACGACGTATACGCGAGGCGATACGTTTATCGTATGCAACGCTGTGAATTACGTTCGAACACTATTGCAGCTCAAGCATGTGCATGGCGCATGCACCTCAACCTGAACTACCTGTGAATACCTCGAGGGAGTATTGGATTCTATGGCTATGAGTAACACGGTTAAAATGGGTCGAGCCTCGGGAATGAATATATACTTGTCGTTGTAGCGCTGTGGAAACAATCGTTGCTCGATTGAGTACCACAGATCAGAGAATTGCACATTGTGAGTCCTGTAAACCATCGGCTGTATTACGGGGCAAAGCGCCGATAGATCCGTGAAATATAAATTAGAAGCGGCGCAACAGTTGCCGCCGGATCTGTAATGTCGTTTGCTTGTTAAGTGTTCGCTCGAATTTATATATAAACGAGCGACTGGAGAACTATGGAACTGTCGATTGTATTACGATCGGCCGGGTTGAGTTAAATTATTGCGGCTTTAGGAGGTGAAGGTTGGAGAATTGTAACTACCGACAGTTTATGCCCCAAGAGCGACCGAGAATCGATTTGAACTTGCCGCGGTTTCTTCTTGCTGGACTGGAAGAAAATGCAGTATGATTATGGGATAACATGGACAAAAGAAGAACAAATGTATGTAATTAAACATTGCTTAAACATATAAACGTCCTTCAAACCGCAGGAGGATTGTTCAAACACAATTCAGTCTCGTCCTCAAGATGAATGAGCGGTTTTGACGTTTAAGTAAGCCCTCAGATATGTATGTATGTATCTAACAGTTTATATTACATATTTTCGAATTTATCTTCGCAACAAAGTGGCCCAGGCATTCAGCCGTACCTCACTGCCTATCTAATAGCAAATAACTACAAACAAGGTAAGTATAAGACGAATCTTTCCTACGGCTTTCCGCCTCCTCCAACTGTGTATTTATCCAACGAGATAGCCATCGGGCAGACTCAACCGCTTGCTTCCTTCGTTCCTATCGTTTCTAAATCAAATCTTAACACGCGTTACTGCACAGACGTGCATACGCGATCATAAGAATACGGGAAAGGCTTTCTTACAGCGTGTACCACAGACGTTTACGATTATTCTGGTTACGGACTCTCTCGTGTGATGCAATCGTGAGTATCGCACGGAGAAGTCGTTCTCGCGAAGACTCGCCATTGATACCGGGAAGGAAGGCCCGAAGCCATGAACTTGAGAAGACTACAGTGAAAAGGGAAAAACTTTATTGATATTCAATCGTATTGTCGGTTTTATCCAGAAACGTGATCACTTCTGGCGTCGAAAAATAAACATTTTACGACGAATCGTTATTTTAACTTTTACCATCAGATTCCCATCAGCTAATCGAAGAGTATTTTCTTTTTGCGGTTTTTGCAGATTTTTGCAATTTATCGTATAACTTGCTAGTCGCAGTTAAAAATGACGGAGCGGCAGCAAATTAATCGAAAATTTTATTGTGAAAGAGTAACCTACTCGGCAGTTCGATAATTTCACGATACTGTGTAAGGTACGGAATTAGCCTGATCACTAAGCAAGTACCTTGTTCAGAAACTTCAAACTGTCTACAGCCTATCCTTAACCACAAATCAGTGGGCAATGAAAAATTCATTTCCACGCAATTTTATTGCAGTTATTTCATGGTTTTATCAAGGCTGGCGGGATCTCGGTGAATCTCCTCACAGAAAATGGCAAACCACTGCTGAAATGCTCGAACCGCGCGTACCATTAAAGTACATCAACCCGGTTCATTCTGCGCTGCATGTATATGCATGTACGATAATAGTTGCGTGCGGATAGTAGCCCGAACTCACAGCAACAAAGTTTCACGTGGGATCTGCATAGGCGAGCTGAAGCGGAGAGCTACAGCGAAGTACATCTTGGTTTGCCGATCGTTAAGAGAGGGGAATCATCTTTAATAGCAATGGGAAAGCAATAATGATGCTCTCGCCCAACGTCGACGTTTACAAGGTCCGGTTATTATTGGCTGGTCGTACCGATGCGTACATTAGCCCCCCTCCGCGAGCGAAGGTCCATTAATCTATGCATCCGTATGTGGATTCTTACTTACTAATACACCATGTTGCGCACAGCAAAGTGAGGCATTGAAGTACCTCAGCACGAACTTGTATTCTCTATCTTTCTTTCGTTATTTATTTCGCCTTTTTTTCCCCAATATCCCTTCAAAAATCTTTTCATACATGTTTCAGTCATTCTATCTTCGATCTTTATGGGTGAAGTTATCGATGGTTACCGGAAATTCAACTCGACAAGTGTGTGGAGCAACGAAGGAAGCCGCGACGTAAAATTTGATTAGTTTTACGGATTGTATTTCACAAGAACTATAAAAAAAATGTACAAAGATTAAGAAACGTTCGGATGAAAAAGAGACTGTAGCTCTCGGCTTTTTGGGTTAGCAAAGCTCAGAACTGTTAGTGGACAATCAGGAGTTAAAAACAGAATTTGTGAATTACGGATATAAATTCAGTTTTTTTAATTGCCAATTCGTGTTTTTTTTTTCAAGTTTTTTAAGTAGGCGTTCTTTGACCCGAGTATAAGTTGCCTTATTTTTTATATTATAATATATATATTATAATATATATTTTATAGTATAAGTTTGCCTAATTTTTTTTCATGAAAAAAAAATGGTAACAAATTTATTCTTTCTCTAATTTCCGCACACTGTTCTGCGAGCGTACAACGTAGCGGGGTTGATAGCTCCGAGGCCGGATAGAGGTTTATGCGTTCGTTCGTCCAATAGCCAGCGGGTTGAATACAAGTGCACATCGATGCCCAAGATTACGCATCCCGATCCGGTGGATTGGTTATACTCCGATGGCAGCGCGCAATTTCAATGGCCGTTCGGGCTTGTTCGCATTCTTTCATTCTTCATCTCCTTTGCCTATCATTTTTATTTCCTCTCACTCTCTTCGCGCATTCGAATAGTATGGGATGAGTATTTTCAGCATCTCTTTCTCTGTGTTTCTGCCAATAGGAATATTAATGGGAAATGGGTTAGCCGGGCTCTTCGAGAGCTCGAAGGACATCCGGTTCATCCGTGTATGCGTTTATCTCTGTGTACGGCACAGTACAGTGACTATATTTATCCCTTGTGCAGTTTGCGTTGTTTAATATATGTGCAGTTACTATATATAGGAGAAAAAAAAGGATCGCCCTGCAGTCTTGCGTGTGTACGAACGATTCGTAGTACTATATTATTGCACGTGACGCGTTGCACTATATTATTCCCGAGTCTGTACCTCTCCTCTGTCCATGTCTCTCTTTCGCTGTTGGCTTATATGCCACGCCGTGTGTGCAGTTTAATAATACTTTATTGCCAGCCGCTTTGTATACTTCCCAGGAAGATTCCCGGAGGGTGTACACATGCCAATTGGAGGATTGAAATTCCATAGTTTGCCGAAGAATCATCGAACGCTTGGGAATTTATATCGAAACTGCTTATGAGAGACCATATAAAGTAATCGATAGGTAAAGAAACGTTTGAAAAACATTAAAAAAGAAAAAGCTAAAAGATTGTGCAAGTGTACGGCAATTTTGAAGATCGAGAATCAGAGAAAATCATAGAGGCAAAGTGAGAATAAAGACCCATAAGTTTGCGATCTTACAATTTTTTGAATTCCTGAAAGGTCCATTGGCAGATTTACTAAATTATCATTTTTCCCTATTAAAAAAAAAAAAAATGAAAAGTTCCACGTTTTTACATGTATATATGACGATAATAGAAATTGAAATGCATCTTATTTTTTGTTGATCCTTCACACGTTAAATAAAAAAAATGGACTAACATTTAAATTTTTATCGTTTTTCATACGAATGTTCATTCTGTATGAATTCTTTTTTTAAATTTTGATGTTCGAATGACATTTTTTTCAAATATTTTTTCAGGAAAGTAAATATCCGTTAAAGGGTTGAATTGAGTGGTCATTTCGAAGAAAAGAAACTACACATGCAACGCAATGCGGTAATAGCGCGGCGGAAAGTCTGCGATAATACTGAAACTGAGGCTACATTTTCTTCGTGGAAGTAAACGTGTGCGCGACTACCGCGTTCGCATAATCCAGACGAGACGCGAGAGGGAAAGACAGTCTAGCGCAATGGGAGTTGTGCAACGTGTATGGAGAGAACCCGACCGGCTTCACTCTTTTCCCCACTTTTCCGTCGAGCCAGACTCTTAGCCAGAGATAATAACGTTTCTCCTACGCTCTTTCTCTCATTACACGCTTAGTCCATTTTGTACGACACAGCGCGACCCACTGTTGCACTTCGCTGTATAGCAATTGCTGCAATTCCAATGCATCTCACACATTCCCCCCCATCGAAACGTTCGGATCTTCGGGTTGAATTCAAATGTCTTCTGACGTTCCAACACATTACAAAATCGCGACGATCGATCGATTTTTCAAAGTACTTGGCTTATTCAAAACCGATAGTTGACACTAAGTTTAATTATAACGATTAATAATTAAACTCATTCACGATCATTAAATTTTGAATAAAAAAGTACTTGAAAATCGTCGCGGACGCAGATTTTCATTTTTCGAAAATTGTTTTGTAATCGACATTATGAACTAATTGGACAAAAATACAAAGTCTAAGTATATACAACAGTTATAATGCGTTCCCTTGGATGGTAAAAAAGAAAAGGAATTTTAAAAAACCGTTGAAAATTCAACAAACTTCGCGTAAACCTGTTATTACAGTAAACACGCCTAGCGTTCCAGCCGCGCGACCTTGCCTTATCTCGTGCCTCTATTTTGCGTGAGTCAATGAAGAAGATGTAGATAAGATTTCTTATAGAGATAAAAATCTTGTATCCCATTCCTTCTTCCATCGGGCTCTCTCTGTCCACTGAGAACTTTATGATCTTTCTCACTTTCTTTCTTCGAGACTCGCGCGCACGTTCGTTGTACATGCAGTTGAATCTTCAAGCGGCTAATATATTTCTGAACGCTTTCCAGTACCCACAGACTTAAGAGGTTTGCCTGTCCACCTTTTTTTCTCGTTTCATTTTGAGTTTCCTTTTTCTTTTTTTTTCGTTCCCGAGCTCGGCAATGATAATCCCAACGGAAATAACGACTCCCGAGTTACGAGAGGGTGGGAGGGAGGAAGACGATTGGCTGAGGGTCATGACCCACGTGGACGACCCGCTGAGACAGACGAGCCAGGCCGCCTCGAAGGTAATAGCGATTTAATAAGCGTTACTGCGCTGCTTGCGCCTTCGAACCGGCTCGGACAACATCCTCGCAGGTATATGAAGTATTATATAGTATAAACTTCACTGCCATATTCCGACTTGTGAGTGTATTGCCCGTTCGTTTGAGTTCTCTATGGAGCCTCATGCTGCTGCTGCTTCTGCGCGACCATAATCGACTCACGCAGGTACGTTACCTGCGTGAGCCATTGAAACTCGAGGCGTGTCACGCGACTATATCACCGGGAAACGATCGGATGATACGGTGTACAAAAATCGCTCGGACATTGGTTCTTCACGAATTTGATGAAAAAATTATGTAAAATTGCGTGAACATTGTTCTCTAAATACAGATGGCTTCGAACGACTCTGAACTACAAATCTGAGGAATTTTTGGTTCTCTCGAAGGAATTTCGTTGGCTCTCGAAGTCGCACGCATAAGTTTACACGAGTTCTGGTCTCATACTAGTCCATACCGCGTAAAGTCACTCACCCCAATCGTCTAATCAGCATCAATGGATCATAAATTATGCCCCGTTGCGAGGCAAAACATACTAAGATATCCGTATTATAGAAGAACCGGCCCATCGACGCGCACGATGTTCGAAGCCGAGTCAAACAAGTGTCCCCCACCTCGATTATCAGTGAGAGGAGTCGACGCGATCTTCGGAATATTTCAAAATTCGAGCTTCAAAGAATCGAATTATGAGAGAAACACAATGAAATTTTCAACGCTCACGCACAATAGAACGCGAGTTACTTGCGTGGAAGTGCTTTTAGAATTTGAATTATTTGAACAAGTGCGCCGGAGTTATGTGTGAGAAAAGCCTGGGAAAATTGGCCCCTCGCCTTCGCTCGGCCTTCGTCGTTTTTTCTTTTTCCCTTCCCGGACTTTCGTGAGACTGAAACGGCTGGTTTGATAATGGAAGCTTATTCTCGAGCGCGTGTAACGAAGTCGTACCGGTAAATTTTCTTCAGGCGAGCCGATCGTCGGCGAGCCGAGAGACCGATTGTCGGCGAGCTCGAAACTGACAGACGAACCTGTGAGATGTACCGCTCGACCACTAACCGCGGTTCTAATTATTATCGTAAACAACGGATATAAGTTGAAAAAGATAAGAGAAAGTAAACGAAACAGAAACTACAAAAAATTCGGATGATAGAAATTGACAAAATTCAACTGATTCAACTTTTTCATTGAGATGCTGAACTCTTCGTTAATTAGTTTTTTTTTTTTTCGATGTATCAAACATCGGTTGTGAAAAAACATTCATTTCGCCAATCACCTGCATCGCCTGATAATTATCGTTGAAAGAAGAATAATAACCCGCGGACCTGTATGTATTCGCGATTCGAAACGTGCGAGAGACTAATTCGAGTTATTCGTTAATAAATACAATTCAGCAATTCCTTAGATCCCGGAAATAGCGATAAAACTTATGCCCGTTGCCGTGTTTCAGTGTTCGTGTTCGGTTCGTTTCGCGCGCGCGGTTACCTTCTTCTTTATTTCTCTCCTTCGCGGCGTAGCTTCGCGCGAGGGAACCGTTAACGAATTCGTCGTGGAATTTTCTCACATCCCCGTGTAGTCAACGAGGCGAGAGAGAAAGAGAGAACGGGAGGAAGACAACCGAAAGCACGGGCGAAGGGTGCAGTGGGAAGCCGGTCGTTATTTTCCGGCCTCGCCAAGAGGCAGCCTCATTGTTTCTTTCTATCTCGTGTGTGTGCACACGCGCGCTCTGCCGAGCGCCTTCGGTGGATATAAAAGCGTTTGCGTTACTTTACTTTCTACTAAAAAGGCGCTCGCACGCTCGGCAACTCGAAAATTCTTCTAGTTGCAGATACATGATTGCTCTCAACATCGTCAAACCTCGCTTTTCGCAGCGTTATTATCTTTTTCACAGTCAAAACAGGCGAAAAGTAATTAACGATAATCGATTGCGTGAAGCCTAGTTTGTTTCTTACACAGTCGTTAAGTTATCTTCTGTTAAGTGTCGAAACGACGTGAATTAACAATGATCTTGTGAGAAAATCGTACGAAAATAATTCGATTCACTATCGCACTCCATCAATTATTGTACCAGCTTTTTACCAAAAGAACCGTTGCATAATAGAATTCATATTTTTCGTCCGAAAATGACTACAGCTCCTCCGCGCTCGCCGATCATAAAAGTCTCGGTTGAAATAATTCGATGAAAACTTGATCCAGCCTCGAATCACGTCGACAATCGTTTCGGTAATAAAATCGATCTCGTAATCGTCGATTTATCATCTCTAAACGTAATTCCCGTATCAGGATTCATAGGAACGATCGTTTCAGTAATAGCGATTCAATTCTCGCTACGAAATTGGCAATTGTAAATCGATCGAGTGAAAATTGCATCGTGATTGCATTGTTCCCGAGTTTCCCAGGGGTATCGGATGTCGTCTGATTGTCACAGGTCTACCCAGCCCACCGGTCGTCCGAGCAACGTCAGCTCTCGCAGACGCTCGCGAGAGGTTAAAGAAATAAACGCCGGTGCGAGAGATTCGATGGCCTTAACCACCTGCCTTCCCACCTACCCGAGTCTACGAACTCGCCGGCGTGTCTCGAGCCGTAGAAAAAGTATCGTGAAACTAACCTGTAAGACTGCAGGATTCCACCTGTTGCCGTGCCAGAATTCTTCCGAGCGTTCGTCGTCTCCTCCGTGCTCTCAAAGTTCAATTAAACTCGATTCCTAGTTTGCAGCGCCGGTAGTCCGCAATTTAACATTTATAGCGGTATCCAAATAATATCCATTTATCGATGTACCTTTGTTTCTCGCACTTCAAAGCTGCGCGAAGCGTTCGCAATTATCGCATTGCAATATCGTGACTAATGCCGGCTCGAACCAACCACCGGCACGCATACGCAAACTTTCGATGTGTACATACAAAATTCACTTCACACACGCGCACCTCCGAGCATTTGCGATAAACAGCAAAGAAATTGCATGGGTTCGATCGAGGATCGAAGTAAAACAAGATTTTTTTATAACTTCCACGTCTTTCGTTGTAAAAAAGTAAACTACGGCTTCGAATTTGGGATTGTCTCACTATCGTCGAGTAAAAAAAATCTCCACTTTCAGGTTCAATGTCGATCACATTGTTATTATTGAATTCGAGGGCTTTTTTTGTAGTTTACGAAGAGTAAAGCATCGTATGTGACCGATCGCGGACGCGACATACACTCGGTGTGTATCGAAGGAATACACACGCGCGACCGCTCCGGGCAAGCGCCGATCCACGACTGAGGCTGGTGTTGCACGTCGCGCTGGGCCTCGAGTATCGCGGGTATCGGCGCCGCGGCCGAACGTCGACGGGAATTGCCGAAGTTAACGCTGGCGCTGCACGCTACTACTGCTGCGAGATTCTTAGAGGATCTTTTACCTCTCAGCCGGTTCGTGAGGTATATAGAGACAAACAGGCACACACAGGGAGCTCGCGGACCGGCCTATGCGGCCCTGTCGTCCACTGTGGCTCTGACTCTCTGGACGATCCTGTGCGCTCAGCGCTACTCGGATGGAATGCGCGCGGCGGAAACCGGGCGGGATCGGAATCGGGATCGGGGCCTCTATACTACACGCGTTCTATATACATGTACATATATATGTATTTATTTATATGTAGCTGTTACTATATGCATGTGTACAGGGTGTACCAAAACCCGTAATTAAAAAGCGCGGGAGTTTTAATTTTAACATTGAACGACGTTCGATAGAATTTATTATTATTCTCTATTTTTAATTCGAAGATGGAAAATCGTGGGATAACTTTCGAGAGGAGAAAATAGGAAGTTTTTAAGACATTTTTGAAGCGTTTGCAAATTTGGAGTACTAAACTTCGTATGGCATTTCCAAGAATATAAAATAAAAAAGTTAGTTGTTGTTTACAGATTCATGTGAATTTCTGTTTATAAACAATTGTTATTTATAAAAATAAAATTCAGACGAATCTAAAATCAATTGTCATGTTAAACTCGTCGCAATTCGAGAAAATATTTTTTGGCATCAAAAGATGTATTACCGAAAAATATGCAAACCAGTCAACCGTATCTTTTCACGCTAAACCCGTTGAAACGTAGTAATAATATTTTTAGTACCTTTTCAAAGAGCTACGTCCTTTGAATGGGTCAATCGATCATCATGAAATTTTTATGACATCCTCGCAAGGTTGACACAACGGTAGACATCTCTTTTATTTTTTTCAAAATCTTGTTCCAACGTAACATCGCGGCTGACAATCATTAAGCATTCTCAGCATAGACATAAAATAAAGAAGACTTTATAAGTTGTAAAATTCATCAATGTACTTTACGTTCGAATGGAAAACAAAACGTGTGTAGCACTTCAGAATTTGTTTAAGAAATCGTTGAATTTTCCAAAATTAAACAAAAATACGCATTATAATACCTATTTTATTGAACAAGGATGCCCCAACCCCCGCATTTAGTAATTACCGGTTTTGGTGGAGCCTGTATGTGTACAGACCATCTATACACACTTATACAGCGATATATATGTATATACATATATAATACACCTAGTATAAGTATAAGCGAGGAGTTGAGGTTCTCTACAGGCTCACTCGACGGGGTTTGAAGGCAACCCAAGGCAAACGACCGCTCTACCGGCTCCGTCGCTCTCCCTCGAGTTCTCGACTATTTATCTCTTTCTCCCTCCTCCATCTAACTTCTTCGTCTCTTTCGTCGTTCTCGCGGTTCGCGGAGAACCGCCGCGGAGGGGGCCACAGCGGAGGCACAAGGCACGAGCGCCTATACTACATATATCGAGTACCTGCGAGAGGACGAAGAAGAAGTAGAAGAATAAGAAACAGAAGAGATCCCTCTCCTTACACTGCAGCAGATTTTCTCTCTCTTTTCATCCTCTATCGCGCGTCTAGCCTCTATTATCCGTCTCTGCATTTCTCCGGCTATCCACAGTAACCCAAGATGATCGTTTTTCTTTCTTTTGCTTCTTCCTCCTCGTCTATGCACCGGCGACAAGCTGGAAAGGCAGACTTCCTCGGCCTTTCGATTTTCTACTCTTCGTCTTCGCCCTCCCCCTTCGCTTGTTTCGCTTTCTCGCGTCCCCATCGGTTCCGATATCATTTTTTCTTATTTATTGGACAGCGATCCAATTTCTCAAGTTTCGATATTTCTCTCTCTAATGCCATCAATTTTTCACTATTCTTTGTTTATTTAATTTTTCTGCACACTAACTTCTGCCTATTCGTTTGATTTCTATTCTTTATCTGTATCGCACGAGAACCTTTGTATCCTCGAATTTCTAAAATTTATTATTATCTGTCTTTCTTTCGCCGTCGTACTTGTGAACGAGATAAATGTTTCTGTGTTTTCTTCTGTTTTTATAAAGACCCTCGGGTCATTTCAATTATCTCGTTAGGCAAGAAAGGGATCGATCTATCTTTGAGAAAAAAAAAAGAATCGAAAGAGTTTCAACGAGTGAGGCTTCGTCTAAGGTAGAAGTAGAGGTGTAAGATATAGGTACACACGTAGACATATGTATAGCTTGACTCGTAGTTATATCGCGCACTGACCAACAACGTCTTGCCGAGCTGACCATCTGCCGTGCGGGCGAACGGAGAGAAGCACACGGCGGGCCTCGGCCCCCCTGCTCTCTGTTGAGCCAAGGCCGTCGAGTTCGTTCCTTCGTTCCTTCCTTTAGCCTTTCGTTCTATTCGTTCCACGGGGAACTCTCTACGTGCTCCGTACTCTCTTCTCTCAGCCGCTGCCGGAGACAAGGGTTTGCCTGGCTTGATCGCTTTCATAGTTCGTGATTCAATTATTGGACCACGATTAAATACTGACGAATGCCGAAGAGCGACAAATCTTTAACGTTGACCATCATTCCAATAATTGATATTCTAGACTGACAACGCATGGCAAAAGAATAAATCACCGTTTTCCAGATTAACCAACCCTTTTCTTTAGTTACAAAATCTAGTTAGACGATAGACCTGTGGAATGTGTTAAATTTCTAATTTTCTTATGGAAAAAAATGATCGTCTTGTTACGCTTTCGCTGCAACTGCACTTTTCTTCCCTTGAAATTATCCTGGAAAAATCCTTTCAATACCTATTACGAGTTACTGTCTTGCAAAATAAGTATTCAAAGTTCCATCTAAATCCCATTTATTTAAGAAAGGGTAAAACACAGATTTTTGGATCGTGCAACGGTGAATCTTCCGTCACTTCCGGTATAGTAAATATTATGTCTAATGCAATGTGAAAAAATGGCTGGTCGCATAGAAAACTTGCACACCCCGCTTGGTCATCCGTACAATAAATTCGAAATACCTACGGATATACCGGGAAATATACCTATCGAGTGGTCCGCGGTTCTTAACTCTTTACACGGGGCTGAAAGTTACGTTTAGTCAAGCCGGAGCAACGGCGGCCAGCGATGTGCACGTGCGGCCGGTACTTCGTATATAAGTTCGCGTACAATACTATAATGCCTGGTCGCATGTCCCAATTAGCGTACGAAGCTTGCGCGCACATACACGTACATACGTATATAATTTGTGCCGAGGCGTGCACTCCTCGTTAATTATACCGATTGCGTAACCCTATGGTTTTTCCACCGAGGCGAGGGCGACAACGGCGATTTGATACAGTGCGGACTCGCGCCCGAAGATATTTAAGAGGGAAACGAAAGAAAGATATGGGCAAGTACGCTCGATCTATCTGGTTATAAGAGCTAACGAAAGATATGCGAGGCGTGGTGTACCATAAGATAGAAAATATAATGCTATAACTAAGGTATCATACACGGTAATTGACTAACTGAGAGTCCGCTATGCATGGGAAAGTATCCGCGGATTTTTTTCTCCGATTTTTTTAATTTTTTTTTTTTTCGTTTCTTTGGTCGTCAATTGATATAATTTGCCTCGTAATAGGTACGAGAATATAATTTAACAATGTATCATGCAGAAATTACGACTGGGGTAGTAACATAATGAATCGGTGATTAATGAGCTAGTGGAAGTCTAGAAATGGCTTAGTCACCGTTACCGTAACTTGTAAGTCATGTTTGTCGTTCATGCAAGGTAATATTCATGCAGAAAAAAAAGCCTTCGACTATTAAATTATGAAAGGAGTAATTCCGAGTGGAAAAAAAAAAAAAATGATCGATCGCCACAAAGGGTGTTGCGAGGAGATTAGAGAACAACCGAGTTGCGAATAAGGATCGGGAAATTGCGAAAAAAAATCCATTCGAATGATGTCCCATTTGCATGAAGCCGCGGTTAACTTCGCGAAGAAACGGAAGCTATGCGCGCCTCTCGGTGTTTCTGGCGAACCACAAGTGGAGTCTCCGCGAAGAGTCCTAGTCAGTCCTGGATCTTCGCGTATGAAGTGATTTACCGAGACGAGTAGTATGAATCGAGCTCACCGTTGAGCACGCCCAAATATAGTCAAGTTTCGCGAAACGTTTGTCCGTGTAGCCTGCATATAACGTATATGTATACATATACATACAGAAGTGAGTCTCGGGGCGCATTGCGCGCGAGGAGCGTGCGCGACAACACTCGTTTTTCGTTTATTCTTCAAAGGACTTTTTAAGGAGCGGACGAGAGTCCTCGCGCATCCAGTCGATGGAGAGTTGCGAAAGAGATGGCAAATATACATACATACCATACGGAGATCGAAAGAAAAAAAGGAAGAAGAAAGATAGCGAAAAGAGAAAAAGAAAAGGGGTAAAAGATCGTCGAGCGACATGCAACGCACTATACGGCGTAATTGACCGCGTAATAGAAGCGCAGTTATGCAGTACGCGGGTTTTGCTCGACGTACCTACTGGTAGGCTCTCTCTAACGCAGGGATGGAGGAGGGGGGCCTAACCAGTCGACCTTGAGAAACGTACACGATTCCTCGCGAACGAGATTTGCAGTTTTCCATTTACGGTCCTGATCCCATGAACACTCGGAACACGATTCGTCGTATTCTGAGCACTTCTAGTGAAGCGAAATTATCCAAAAAAATATCCGGAGATTTCTTCATCAATGAACATTATTTATAATGTCGAAATCTGTTTTTTATCTCTTGGGTCAAAAGTCGCGTTGAGCTTTGATCTTTTTACGATCTCGGAGTTTTTGTTTTCATTATACAACGGCTCCGGAGTGATACGTTGCGAAAGAAAGGGTTTTTTAAATGGTAAACAAGAACTCCGATTAATTTCCTAAATCCATTGGCCGGCACGGGAAACCAGACGCCAGCTGGGATCGCCTCCTCCAATCAGCAGGCCCCACAAAATTGACAACGAAGAAGAAGAAGAATTTTCTAATTCCAATATAAAATTAAAAACCTATTAGTTCCGAATGCCAGCGTAACACAGAAATATCAATGAGATGGAAAAAAATTATTATCGAATTTTTTCTTCGTCGATTCTCTGCGCGAATTGAAAAAATAATTATCGTGCCGAATCTGTCTTCCGAATATTTGTTACTCTTTTGCTTGAAGATAAATCCCCGAAATTGATGAACCAGCGTGGGAATTTCCATTTTCATTTTTAGGTAACTTTTGTCGCGCGAACGGTATTGCATGAAAAACGTGATATATTATTCAGACGCATCGACAGTAGACATCGACAAAAAAGACTTCGCTTTTGTCCCTTCGACCCAGCGTAATGTAGTCTACCTTAACATAGACTCTTTAGCGAGAAGGTCTATAGAGTCTCGTAGAGGAAACGGGGGAAAGCTAAAGAAGGGAGTCTAATGCGGCGAGGCGAAGTCCTGAGCACGCGCGCGCATGCACCTTCGCAGCTATTTTTATTGTGTCGGACGCAAGGGGTTGTCCGGTGCATTTGTGGCCTTCGCGGTGAACGAATACGAATCAAATTGAAGGACACTGACGACAACGGCATGCAAGCAACAGCCCAGCGTATCTGTGTTTACAGAACTGTGGGACACTAAATTTACAATGGTGATGAAAGAATATATGTACTTTTGTACAGTAGAATTAAAGTAAATTACTCAATTTAAGAATTTAAGGTACTTTGATAGTAAAATAAAAACGAATCATTATAAATAAAAGGTCGAGTACATTTTTTAATGTCCTCTACTTTAATTTTCCATTACATCTGCACATAAAAGTAAATGTATCAGTTTATGTATTGAAACTTTGAGTATCGGTACAATGACGTTTCAGTATTCTTTTTTAGATGCCGTACGAGTAGATGAATATTTCTACTTTAAATAATAAGGAATGACGATCAAAAACAAAAAATACCTTCAGCTTGCAGCGAATATGATCGGAAGCCATAAATAAGGTTGAAAAAATGTACTGACTTTCGGAATTCGAAGTATATTCCGGAATGTATCGAGAAATATCAAAAATATCGTTGGATTTATGGATTGCTTTGGTCAAGATAGCTCATGGATACTTGTGAGTATTTATGTATTTCGAGCTTCCACGTATGCCTTTGGATGTTTTGCCATTTAACTCTCTACTCTTTATTTTTCTCATTCGCCGATCTTCTCTCTTTGTATACGACTATCTTTGTTCCTCCGTATGCTCGAACGATGCTCGAAGAACCGAGTCGAATCGAATGCACGAGCGTGCAGTTTAAACTTGCACTTATACATATTCACGCACACGATTCTAGTAGGTAGGTAGACTATTTTTTCGTCCGAGTTTTTTTTTTTCTTTCTTTCTTCTACTCTTCTTCCGTTCCTTCGTCCGGTGTACGAACGAGCCCTTTTATAAATGTGCAGGATTCTACACGGAACGCATAGACACTTGTAGGCAGTTATTCTCATAGGCTTCGTGATCTCTGTAACAGCTGCATTCGAGTCGCTCGCTATGCTCGATACCCTTTGGGTAATATGTTTGAGCGTCTTCTCGCGCGAGGGAAAACAAATATCTCGATACCCGGCCCAAAGAGCAGAATTTGCAGAGAAAGCCAAATGATATTTAGTACGTAGGATAGAGTATATATCGCGACGTGTAAACTTGCCGTGTTTTCTCTACTCGAGAAACATCTTCATGATTTTACATATTCACGTACACGATTCGACGAGAATTTTCGGAATTGAATCAACCTGCGGCCTACGTATTTGTATGTAAAGCATACGACGTAGATTCATTGCATTCTGTAGATGCGGAAAGTCTCCGCCGGGTGATCTAAACGCTGGAATATCCGAATGGTTCTTTTCCGCATAAGCTCGGAAGGCTAAGATATTTTTTGCACCTTTTCAACATCTGCGACCGACAGTTTCATTGTGGCACTAAATTGCATGAAATCGATAGCGATTTTGATTGACTTTTTGTATCAACTTTCCTCTAAAAAAAAGTTGACTAAAAACAATGTAAAAAAACGCGATAAATCCATCGGCGAGGCTAGAAATGCCTATTTGTTCCCTTTTCCCACATTCCACATTTGCTATTTCGTGCTTTCCTTTCTCATTTGTAGATCGCGGCCGAAACTGGCAAGAAATAGAAACTGATAAGACCAAAAGTGAAAGAGGAAAGATTGCAATCAACGGCTCGTTATACCAGCCGGGCCTTACACCTCGAAATCGTGCCCGCAAAGTTTCGGGGTGAGAAGTGCTAAGGTACGAGAGATACCGTGAGAGATCGATCTATTTGCTCGGATAGATCGATCATTTCGTTTATTCGATTGCTCGCCCGCAATCCTCGCGAAGAGCCTCGGCAGTGGCTTCAACGACGACGACGACAACCGAAGTCTGTTTCGACGCCGTGAGACTCGATCACTCCGAGATCCGATAGGGAGCTAATTTTTTTCTCATGTTAAACAGATGAAAGTCCGGCTGTGCGCTCGCAGTTCGGTTTTGTACCAGTAGCGAGCGGCTAACTCCATTGCCGTGTAACTGTTACACTATGCACGCCTCGAGGTTTCTAAGCAAAAGCAAATGTAAATGTTCTGTGTCTATTCTTGCGTTTTTTTCGGCTCCCTTTTTTTTTCTTTTTGTTCTATTCGACTCTTCCCCCCTCGTCCCGAGGAGATCTGCATAATTCGCCACGATAAGTTTCTCCGACTCTCTGTCTCCGCGTACTTTGCATGTCTCTCGCTTATACCGGGGGGCTTATACTCGAGAGCTCGACGAAGAATCGAACAACCGGAGGTGTCACGACGTCCTAAGAGACGAGTGAAATTTGCCGGAATTTCATTCCGGTCTCGTTTCGACAGATAATTCTTATTCACGAATTCAAGTTTCAATGGATCGCTTTATCTTACGACGCCAATCTCATTCCTCGTCATATTTTAGCATACATTTCGTAATCCATGGGACAGGGCAAAAAATTCGCAAAATACATTTCGCAGTTTTTCGGAAGTAAAATTCGGAGAGAACTTCGAAGACTTTCCGATGGGATAAAAATCTTCAAAAAATTTACCTTACAGAAGGTCCGAAGAATATTCACTTTTTATATTAACAATGCCAAAAATTACTACTAAATTAAATGAAAACTACTCAACGAATCGTTCGATAAACTACCTTTTTTGTAATGGAAGTTATTTCGCTACATTCGTTACAAAAATGTCGAGTGAAATTTTCGTTGAAAATGAAAAACCTTTCTGGTTAAGGTAAAGTTTTGCTTGGCTAACGGGCAGGTAGATTTTTCAGGCGGCGCGGTCTCCCTAAGACGCGGCGAATTTGCCAAGGGTACTTTTCAGGTATAGTGTACACGAGTATCTTCGCGCGTCGATAGAGAAATTTAGATAAGGATGGAAGTTTCGACCGGAAATTCCCAATAGTTCAAACAAGACGTACAATTTAGTGACATCGGCCTTTCGGCGTGTTGCAGAGCTTTGGCAATAAAGTTTCTGAGCAAACGAAAAAAAAATGAATGAGATAAGACTACTTTCTTTACAAATATAGTATACTCGAACGATATTAAAAAATTATTCATTTAACACTTTTAGTTCAAAAAAGTAACTCAAGATCGTTCAGTTAAAGTCTCGAAATGAATGTTTATGAACATTTTTAAGACCCTATACAACATTACAATCTATCTTGCCATTTTTTTTCTAGAATATTTTTCATCCCATTCTCTTATTAATTTAATTGGCTGAAGCGCGTTATCTGTAAAAATCTGCACGAGTTTCTAATTTCGAATATTTCGAATAAATAGTTTGAATAAAAATTCGTCCGCTATTTTCGTGTACAGTTGCTTAAGAAACTACAATACCACCGTAAAATCTTTTTTCATATACGTTTAGCTCAATAAATTATAATAACCGCCTTGCTACAATAAAATCGGTTCAACGATCCAACTTTGAATTACTAATTTCCGTTATTTCGCACGAATGGTCGTAAATATCTTGCAGATAAGAGTTATAAACAAACAATTAATGAAAGATTGTAATATTATAATTTGCAGGACTAATAAATGTGCGGATCTCAGGTGGTTGAACGTTAATTCACGCAGACAAACGAGACCATCTATCGATGAGACTGAGGGAACGGATAAGTAATAGGCAATTAGACATCCGGTAGCAACGAGATGCGATAATCGTAGAGTAGCGAGGAGGCGCGCAGACACAGTTATAGGCACACAAATGCGCTGATAAACACTGGAATGAAACTCTCTGCAGGAGAAAAGATATCAACACGTACGAACATTCACTCACACGCACACACACATGGAATATATATCTATATAAGGAAGAGACGTAATAGTTCTCTGTTCGTGTTAGCAACTGCCACTGCCGGTCATTCGTCTTGACCCACGAACGACGTGACAGCCACGAATTAATTCGAAGCGAACCAGATACGCCACGTAGACTAATGACTTCCTCTGGCTCTCCACGCTCCATTCGTCCCAATGGATCGACTCTCACAAAGCCATCAACTCATTGCTCGGTAAATCTTTAAGCTCGAATTTCTTTTTTTGTACCAAATTCAAAAGAACTCCGGCGCAATATGTTCGTTCGTACTGTAATTCTTAAATAATCGACGTACTGTATTAATATTTGCTCGACTAAACTTTCGGTGTTGAGACATGTTAACCCCTTTCGCCGCGAGGACGTTTTACCGGTGGATGGCCATTCATTCTTACTTTTGCCCAAAGCAGATGTTCATAATTCATTTTTTTTTCTGTGAGGTCATGCGAAACGCTTTAATTGAATTGAGTCAGTGAATTTGTTCGCTATTCTTTTTTCAATCTACGATGTTCTTATTGATTTTATTCGTTCGACAAAACTACCTTTTTCATCGTTCTCGCTCGAGTCGTGATTTTGTTGTTTTTCAGAATCGATCTCCGAAGATCGCGTGTAGCATAGCGCGTTCATGTATAGATATATAGTTTGGGGTGTCGTAGCTGAAGAAACAACTCACCAAGCAAGATGTGCGCACAGTTGGTGCGCGGGTGGCCCAGCGAATTTTTAACGGACGCCCGTGGTTCGCTACGTGGGTGGACACGCCCGCCTGTGTGTGTTGGAATCACGAGAAGACGAAGGAAGGAAACGACCCACGAGCCAACAATGAGCCGAGCTCAAAGTTTCCAGACGAAAGTAGACTCCTTCTATTGTACATTATTGTATAGAGTCCCGCGTGGAGATACCCTCGGAAATAAATCAAAGCCTCGATCGTCTATCTGCTCGATTATTTGGTCCAAACTCGACTACATCCCAAAAACTAAAACCATCTCTGAATCTCTATCGATCGGTTTTGCTTCGCCGCAATCAAAGAGCTACGATAGGCATGTTTGTAGTCAATTTGTTTCATCCGTCACCGGGTAATCGACACTCGCGAACTCTTTGATTTTTTCTATTCTAATCCTCCTTACAACACGTTTCATTATTATTCAAACTGTCCGAGCATTACGAACTCGCATACTCCGACTCGATTCGTTATTATCGAACAATAATTCGCGCGAGAATCGCCAACTCCGCATAGCGTATCTCGTCTATTATGATGTCCAACTGTCTGTCTTGTCGAGATGTATATTATGGCGCGAAGAATTTCTCTCCTACATACATACGCCGAATGGTTTTCTATCCTCGCATGAATAAACGTCAAATCTTATGAAGTAATAATCGAGATCTTCTCGCCTTCTCTCGGCTCGTCCGCAGCTCCGAATGCGACATTCGAACTGTCACCCACGCGACTTCTTATGGAAGAAGCGAAAAAAAAAGACGATTTAGCACGGACGGAAGAATTTTAATCGCGCCAAACTTCCTATTCGCTGTTACGACAGTCGTTTGAAAAAGTTTTATCGACGTGACTGATTCTTCACTCGAGTTCACTCTCTCTCTATAACTTAATGGGAATTGTAATGAAATAATAGCGGCCCCGAGGCTACGTTAAATTGAAGTAATATTCTATATTGTATATTCACGATGAGAGTTATTATAATCGATGAGGATTATAATAAATAGACAATAATGATAATAACTAACGTTGCTGAAAGCTTCATTCGGCCGTGGAAACTTGCGTGGATTATTACGAACGATTATTACCCTCGAGCGAATGGGCCTGCCTACACGACTCGATTAAATCACGCGAATATTATTCTATCCATCTGTCTCGATCTGCGAGTTCGAGATGACTAAGGAGCGAGAAACGGGGTTGAGAGGGAGAAGGAAAAGAAGCGGATTAAAAACTGCGGTTCATCCACAGTCGATTATCGATCAGCAACGTCCTGGCTTCTTCGAGCTGGCACTCGAACGTTTGACCTTAGTCATCCTCGTCACGGTCGTACGAGTTTCATCGACTTTCGGACTGCCATCAGTTTGTACGCCGCGTCCGGCGTCGTCGAGGCTAATTTTCATCTGTGGGAACGCTCGCTCGATCTCGGACTTCAAAATCGCAAGGTCCTTCAAGGTTTGCTCCATCTTGCGGAGCACCGGACTGGAATTTTTGCGAAGTTTCTCTTTTTCAGCCGAGATTCGTCGAGAGATTTTTTTGTACACTCACAGAGCAAAGAGCAATCCACCACGACGTTTCCTCGTTTCGCAAGCCTTGCGCGTTCGAAGAAGAGCCTTCAGAGCTTCGAAAGCTTCTTCACGAGCTTTCAGAACTTTGGATCTCAATAGTTCTAGACGATTCTTCTCGTGATGAATGTCAGCGATGTTGGAGACCTCTTTCTGTTTGTAATTCGACAAGCAGTCGAGCATCGCTTCGATACTAGCGAGAATTTCTTTTTCTTTATCATATTTCTCATATCAATCCTTCGCGGCCGAGTGATAGAGTCTCGGGTACGCGAAGGGTTGGTAAAAAAATTAATTTCAATTGTGAAGTACTTTCTGTAGAGTTTCTCAAGTTCTTTCTCCCGCTCTTCGAGCTTCTCCTTGTGACAATAATTCTCATACCGTAACACTTCGTAGTCCATAATCGTCATACCTTCGCCGAGAGTCTCGACGCGTCGAAGTTTCGCTTTCAGATCTTCGTAACGATGACGATAGAAGATGTATTGAAAACGATCGCGGTTCAGCGAATCTCGACGAATGATCTGAATCGCAATATTTTGTTAATAGAATCCTCGAAATAATTGAATTTCGTTTAAGGGACTGAAATACGAGGGCTCACACCTGGCGGCGAATCATCGCTTCGATCGCTTTAACGCTCAGAATTCGAGCAGATTTTTCACATTTCAATCCCACTCCCAACTCCCTCTCTCTGTCCAGAAGCCCGCCGAACGATTCGGAATCATCGTCGAGAACTGTTTTGAAAGTATTTTCGATATTTGCGAGCTCAACGTTAATTTCGCATCGGCGAGCCTCGATCTCGTCGACCGATGTTTTGTAATTAAACAATTCCTTCATGTATCGATTTTCGGAGAGTCGGGAATTCAAGGTTTCGTCCTCGGGCGTCATTTTCTGATGCTTCTGCGATGTCAGATTCGTTGAAAAAAATCGTTTAGCTTTCACGCACAGTGAAATTTTACTACGTACAAAACATTGTGTTTTTTTAGTGGAATTAGGATTTGGAAATTCTGAACAATTTTTCGCGCCATCATGTAAATTAGACTTTGCGGTCACTCTATGAAATTTGTCAGGAATTTTTTTGTATTCTACTCGAGTAGTTTAAAAATTAGCCAATGGTATTTAGTACGCGATGGTAATTAGTACGCGAAGGGCCCCGAAAAATCGATCTGACCTTATTCATCACTCGGAAGACCCAGTACTGATACAGTCGATTTTTCCTTCTTAAATCAGGCTCCGCGTTTCTCAATTCTCGCAATTTTTCGATCAAAGCCTGACGATCTCGCAAAATCTAACGAAAAATAAGACACGTCTTTAGAATCTCAATTTTATTACTCTGCTGATATTGCGATTGAAAGAATACACTTGGAGAGAATAAACTGGTTCAAACGATAAATAAGTAGATGGGAGTCGCGGCGTTTTCAGGGGATTAGGTAAGTCACGAGTAATTGCAATTCAACCGGCAGGATGAAGTTAATGCGAACCTCTGCAGGGATATCGGCAAGAACATCGACATCGTTATCTTCGAGCTCCCTTTCATCGATTTCCCCGCGAGATTCTCCTTCGAGCTTTTCGCGATCAGTCGAGCTTGACCCTGTCTCGTACGGTTCTTCCTCCTGTTCATTGTCGGTGTCATAAATATCGTCGAAACTGTCTAATCGATTTCTTTCTTCGTAGTTCTCAATGACCGAATTGTCATCGAGATTTTCCTCGTCGAATTCGGGCAATTCCATCAAATCTGATAACTGCCGCCGAGACAGCAGATCATCCGTGGTTTCTACAGCGTCAACAAGGTCTTCGGAAGATTGTTTGAAAAATTCCGCTTCGTTGTCGAATCCTGAGTTCGAATCGATTGGTTCAATAGCCAAGACATTTTCGATATTTTCCTCAGGCTCCAAAAGAGTCATTAGCTCGTGATCGTCCGCCGCAATTGTGTTCTGCGATTCCATCGATTTTCTCCACGTATCAACCATTTTTTTCGAAGAATATGGTAAAAACGTGCGGAGAAAGGGGTTAAAACGAGAAGACTCAACGGACAAAACACGCGAGTAAATGTCAAGCAAGGCGAAGCTAATCAATCGAAGAGTTGAAAGTCAGATAACAAATGATAACGTACTTATCGACGGGCACTTACGACCATCATCTGTGCAGATACAAGGAAAAAAGCAAACCCAATCAATCTTCTGTTGAAACTCCATACGGTTTTTTTGTAACAAGAATATTATAAAAAAGTAATTGATATTAATCTGAATGATTAGATATTTTCAATAGCCTTATTTCAAAACCCAACAGGATAAATTTGTCATAATTGCACCCATTATTACGGAATACACTGCAGAGAAGAGAAAGTTCAGAATAAAATTATCAAATATGCTCAACACTCGAACTTTTCATGAAATCATCGGCACCAATATTTTTCTCGATTACACAACCTTTAATTCGATCCAAAAGCTAGCTATAGTCTGCAAATTTAATCGAGACAGCAGTAATGTCATAAAAAGCCCAATGGTCTAACGAAAGAGCGAATAAAAACCTCGGACGATATTTGACCCTTCATCCATTTGCCAAAAAGCTCCGACAGTACCATCTCTTCTCCTTGGTTCGCTCGCAACACGAAGTACCCGAGTTATGTGTACAAGTGTTCAAGATAGTCGCCCTCGCGGCTCACGGGGAGGGATTAGGTCGCGGGATGAAACGAAGAGTGGGGTATGTTACCTATACGTACAGCATCTAACAGATATATAGTGGTATATAAGCGAAGCCAAAGGATAAAAGAGTAAAAGGAAGAAGAAGCACAGAGAGTTCTGGCCGTGGCGTGGGCTGCAACCGCTGCATTCCTGTAGGTTCAAGGATCCCTGCTGGTTGCATCGTCGCTCCACCACCAACACGGACCACACCGCATGGACCTCACTTCTTCTTCGTTACACCCGTCCACTACTTCTATATACGCCATTCGAGCGAAGATTTTCTCTCACTTCTGTATTCTATAGTTTTATTCCTCAGCGTGTGGCATGCGTGTATGGGGCGATGCTCGTAGTATATGGAGGAAGCTGTATGGAAGTTGTCCAGTTGAAGTTATTGCATGTGTACAAGCGTTACGACTACCGGAGGACACGCGGAGGGAGAAGGAGCGAATGTGTAAGTAGAGTATTCGCACCGATGCGATCAGGGGGCCTTCGTCTTCGTCTTCGTTGGCTTTTAATGCAACTTCAGGCCCCTCGGAGATCGTTTCCACCCACGCTAATATATACGTTTGTGTCGTCGAGTTTGTCTTCGTTCTTGTGCTTCGTTTTTACGAGTCAACTTCGTCTTCATCTTTGCCTTTGTGAATGTTGGAACTCTCTACATTACGGATACGGCGTCATCCGTGTCCTTCGTATATGTGCACGTCGTCACGACGTTTTGTGAACTCAACTTCGTTGTTGGCATTTTTTTTCGTCGTTCTCCACCGTAACTTTGTTTCGTGACAATGAGGCGTGTTTTCAATCTCGATGGAGGCTGTATAATAAAGTTTGCCTCGTAGTCTTGCCTTACATGCGAGTGTCATTTGCTCGAGGTATTGTAAAGTCTTCGGACAATTTTAGAAAGTAATTTTTTTCTGTCTCGTTGTCGTACTTTACATGCGTTACTTTTTCGCGAGGTACTGAAAAATGTTGAGGTATTCCCGGAAGGCAATTTTTCAATGCAGATTTTTTGATTTTTTTTTTCTTCGTCTAACACGTTTCGCGAAAATTTACGGATTTCGGTACATTTACACAGCGATATGTCTGCTTCTTGATGACGAAAAATTAAAAAATTCGAGGCGCCTGTCGTGTTCTACGCGAAAATTTTTTTTTTAAATAGGTCACGCAGAAAATTTCCAAAACCAGCGGCACGAGCATCTCTTTCTTTTAAGGAGTCACGGGGTGGTGAATGAATATCTCATGCATTGCAAATTAGTCTGCAAACTCCTATTACAATTTAGATGTGGAATCAATGCATCCCGATCGTCCCTTTCGAAATCGAATTTCTTAGCCAAGAATAGTTGTGTAAACACCCGATGCAGAAGAATAATAGAAGAGGGCGTTGAGAAAGTTGCATTACAAAATAGAAGATACAAGATAAAAATTTATTAGCAAAGACAATCTATTTCTTCATCGTCTTCCCATCGTTGTAATCGCTTGAAATATTATTCCCGACGCTAGTAAACCGAGATGTGACGAAACCGTTAGGGGCACGCACGAAGCGTTAATTGAAACTTTTCGTCGGTACGAAAAAAAAGGGGGGGAAAACAGTAAAAAGGAACGTGAGAAAAAAGAAGGATGCGAAGTGAGCGATTTGCAAACTTCCTTGAAGATCAGGTTCAATACCAGAACTCCAAGAATTCCTGCTCCTGCTGGTTTCGCGAATGGCTTCCTGCTCGAATCTTGCTTCTGCCATATATTACGTGCAAACTTCAAGGAAAACGAAGCAGGATACATTGTCGTGTGAGCGTGAACGACTATTGCATAAACCCGCCATGTTGGTGTATCGTCAAGGACGCTCAAACGAAAGCCCCGTAGGTCAACGTCCTGGTACGGGCGCAATCGCTTGCGCGCACGTCTCCTCTTACTCTCCTTCTTCGGCATTTTCTTCACTTCCCAGCAGCCGCAGCAGCAACAGCAGCCGCCAACAGCAACGGCATCGGTGCAACAGGCTCTTGGGTAGATGAGTAGAAAAGAGAAGCTGTTCCATCTCGCAAGTATCGCAAGTCGTCCCGAGTCTCGTCCTCTCTCGTCAGCACGAGTGGGACGTCAGTGTCATTAATCCCCCTGATACTACCAGTTCTTGCCTCTCTCACTCTTCTTTCTCGATTCTCTTCATTTATGTATGCTTCTTCATTGCATCGTATAGTTTATATCTCGGGCTCGTTAATTAGAAAGGTTGTGGCGCAGTCATAATGACATTTTTGTTTCGGCACATAAATATGGAATTGTACGTTAAAAAATCCGTGAAGGCAATTTTTCCTTTGCTGAGAGTAGAACGGAGCTAAAAATTATATTCTGAATTCAAATTTTCTACAGCTTTTCCATTTTTTTCGCATCTGCTTGCGGTTAGAATTGTATGAAACTGTTGAACCTGACGATTTTTCTATCTTCGTAAGGATACTGTACACAGGACGGACCTGAACGATCCAAGTGTGTTCGCCACAAATCACTTAGTAACTTGAAACCGAATGAAATTCCTCGCGAATTCCAATCGGCCGATAATAACAATAATTCCGAGAATTAATAACGAAGGTAACGACAAAGTAACGAGACTCGCGAGAGGAGCCCGAAGCCCGGCGCGATAAGAAAAACAGAAAACATTCAGCAGGGATTGCGGAAAAGAAGATGAGCAGTGGAAGTGGCTAGACGCAAGGTTGGAAGGATAGGGATAAACGTGAGGAGAAAGAAGAAGGAGAAGATTATGATGAAGCTCAGCGGTGGAACGAGAGAGGATTCTGACCCCGGCGCAGAATCTCATCCAAGCCCACAGGGTTACGTTCTATTTATATGCCTCGGTTAGCTATATTTAGCTCGGTGCGTCGGATACGGGAAAGTGCGAGGGTGGAGAGGGAGGACCCGAGAGATATCTTTGCGAAGAAGCCTTTGAGGCGTGTGGAAGTGCTGATGTTCGAAAGGGGGGAAAAGAGGGTCAGAGTGGGCCCGCGGGAGAGGCCTCGCATCTCTTCGCTCTCGTATCCGAACAGCTCCAAACGCGCGCGTACGCTCTCTCGTTCTTTTTCTCCCTCCGTCGTTGAATATACACAGTGAAACGTTTCGACGGAATGCGTATTTGTACGTGGACACATACACGATGAGATGCAAGTTTCGAAGGGACATGACGAATGAAGCATATGAAGAAGAGGAGGGAATTTACGGTGTAACTACCCCATTGTTCAAGACGTAATGTTGAAAAATCAACGAAGAATCTACTTCATCCTTTGGGAGTCGAATTCTAACTCGATGCCTGAGGGAAAACTTAAATCGTGGTTTTTGTGTACAAAGATCCGGAGTTTAGATTCGCATCCTTAATAAAAAGATAATAAAAAATATCAGAAAAACCATAAGATATTCGATGGCGGCGGGAAAAAGTGGATTGCAAGCGTTCTGGGGGTTCAAGGAAGGCAGTCTGCGCTCGGCACATGGAGGAGTTCTTCGCGCGTAAAGGTTTGAGGTAGGTACTACGGAACCGGAGCCGAGATCTACCTACATCTACGTGCGTGCCTTGCGAGACAGAGGAAGAAACGAAAGTGAGAAAAGGTCCGTGCGCCGATGAGATGCAGAAGAGGACGGAGAGACGGAAAGAGAGAACGAGAAATAGAAAACTAAGCACGGTAGGGACGTCCATATATCCCGGTCCTACACACCAACCGCATACCAGACGCGGACACTTACAACCGGCGTGAGGTTCCCTCTGGAGCGCGTGCTTCTCGTATATACACCGAGAGAGTCCGATGAGAGCACAAGCTCGTTCACCGGTCCCGCACGACCCGGAGTCCACGAGCGAGCAAGCATTCTGCGCGACTCTTCCGCAGGGTGCAGAAATCTTTTTGCCTCGACTCTTTTTGCCAAGACTGTGTGTGCGTTTTCACGGAGATACAACTGCAATCCGCAGATACACGAATGGGTTCCGGGAGGACCTCTTCGGCCAACCAGCAATCCTGAGATCTCACAGTTGCCCGAGCGCCCAGCGGAAGACGAGGGAGAAAATAAATGTAAAATCTACGATCGAGAGAACGCAGTTTTTCTTCGAGATATTCTCTACGAATGGGTTCAATGAAATAGGTAATCGAAGTTCCAAAGGTCGTGACTCTTTCATACATAATCAAAATGTCCTTTTTTTCAAAGACTTTTTAAAATCGCAATTATGCAACATTAATCTTCTAAGTACCTTCCATAGGAATGGTTTTTTGAAGATTGTTATTCTTTTATTTGACTTTTGGCTGGGGTTTTCACGATACGTCCTCCTCAAAGATCGCCGATAAACCAAAAAGTATCACAGGCCATCATAATTCTTTCTTTTCACGCTTCGTTTAGGAAGAACAGGGTGAAAATGTGTGTACCACTTCACTTACCTTATTCGATGCTGTCGACAGTGCGCTCTGGTTTCGTTCATCGAGTGTCTCCGTCTCTCGCGTTCTCGTTTCTTCAGACTCTTTCCCTCGCTGCCATAAACGGCATCACACCTCGCGATACTACCGAAATCACTGGATCCCGACCTTTCGCGAAAAATCGTCGCGTCACCGTTCGTACAACGCGGCCGTTCCCGCGTCACGTCGTAGCTCGATTTGCTCGTCGTACCGATATGAAAGTGTCGTCGATGATGCTCCCGCGGCAAGCTGCAGTACAAGTTCTGCGGTGTGTAGGTCGTTCTCGTCAAATTCTTGTCACTTCCGCCCGACGACAGATCGTAAGATGTGTTGCAACTTGTTCGACTCTTGGAGGGTATCGACGGAACGGTTTCGTGATTGTGACCTCGCGAACTGCCGCCCAGATGGTCCCTCAACCATTTTCCGAAACCTCCGCCGCCACTGTTTCCACTTCCGTCAGCGTCCAAGGCCGTCGTATGACCTTCGCTGCTCGTCTTGCTTCTGTAAAGAAATAAAGCAAAAACCCATCTTTACTCCCTTTTCTTCGTTTCTTTTCCTTCATTCTTTCGAAAATGTTCAATAATGTATCGCTGTGTACGTGCAAGTGGAATGTATAAATGTATGACAAGGTCGCAAGAACGGCGGCTTAAGTAAATAAGAAAAAAAAGGGAAAAATCGAAAGAAATGATTGCGTGATCGTGTTACTAAGAGAACCGGAGTGCGTGGCATCCAAATTTAAAAGGACAAAGCCACCGAGCGAACTGCTCGCTCGGTTCGCTTTGAAACTCGGCCGCGTCCTCGGGTATTGAAAGAAGTTGGTCGGGGAGGAGACAGATCACAAAGTGTCGTTTGCGAAGGCAACGGCAGTTTTCCCAGTCGCGCACGCAATGACCGGGTCTTCCCGAGGGACCGAAGAAACCCGCAAGACGCCTGTCTTACCTCGCTGTGCGCTTGAAGCCGGCATGTACTGATACTTCTGCCAATTCGGCTTTTGTTCCTGTCGCGGCTTCGTCTTGGTTCTCGTTTTGGGAATTTCGATGCTTGGCGATGCCAAGGAGAACGCGAGCAAAGGAGCAAGGAGCATTGCGTGTAACGAGGCGAGGCGTTGCGTGAAAAAAAAGTGTTTTCACTGAAGTGCTCGCTAATGTGGAGTAGCGGAATAAAATAAAGGATAAAAAAGTTCGATGTATTTAATTTTAGACTCCTATGATAATTTAGGTTCTCGACGGCATGTTTTTCTCCAATGGAATTTCAAAATACAATTAACGCTTCGCCTAATTTTTCAACATTAATGGATTCTTTGAGGTTTTACTATGGGCTGAAAAACAAACAATTTCTTCGGTTGTTGAAGTCAAGGTCAACCAACCGTCCGAGATTCAATCAAGCCAAAGGCAAGACTCAACGATCTTTTTTTAAAATTCCGTCGAGGAATTCTTTTTCGCTTTTTAGAGCCTGAAAAACGCGTAAACGGCGGAAAAAGAGGGGGACGTGCCATGAAGAAAAAGATGAGTGGGTACGAGAAGTTTTGTGGTTCGAAACGAGGTCGAATGAATGGCGTTTCGGTGTGGGGGTCCCTCTTTCCACGACGAAGCGGGGAATCAGGGCGAATGGTTTTATAATAATAAGGGCCCGTTTGACGTAGGGCCCGATCTGGGCGGTGGAAGGGCCCCCGCGTGGGTTGTTAGGACGCGCGGATGACCTTGGCAAGGTCAGTGATGCTTCTGGCCACGGCCAGAACGCGCCGCCACCGCGCGGAGCCCTCATGTAGGTCTCATTGTGTATCAGTTCTCCTTTCTTGGCGTCGTCATTCGCTCGGGAACTCGAACGAGCCTCGATTCGCCGGTCTCTCCTTGATGTGAATCTTCTTTATCGATCATTGCGAAAATTTTATCGTAAACATCGATTTTACGATGTTGTTCACAGTTGAATCTTAAGGTCCGACGGCTCATATATTCGCAACGTTAACCGTTTACTCGAGAGTCAGCGCTCTCAAAATTTAAATAGACGAAGGGTATCTTTTGTTGAAAATTTTTCTTTGCTTTCTTTGTTGAGAAAAAAAGTGTTACTACTAGAAGTGTTTATTCACGCCTTACGTTAGCTTTATCACTCCTGATCTATCTTTTCTTTTAACTGTAACGAACATGTAGATTTTTACAGTCAGCAGAGAAACCTAAAATATAAAAAAGAAACTCAGCCAAAAACGACGCAGTGTTCAGAAGCCATCTGTACTATGTGATTCTCTTGAGATATTGTTTATCACTTTTTACCCGGTCTCCTTTTTTGTATTTGCGCTGTTCGATGGTTACAGGCTAGCAGTAGTTAAAGAAGCATCACTTGCCGATGAGTTTCAGTGCTTTTGTCCGCAGGAAACGCAATTTTGTACCACCCGACAGGAACAAACGCATTTGGATATTTTATCCGTCGGGATTTCTCGAGTTCTGCGAGAACTTGGCGAGCTCGCGGGTCTTGCCGGAGATTTCTTCGTCGAATAAACGTACATACGAACGTACGAAAGAACAAGACAACAAGGAAGTAGGATTCTTCGACGTGGCCTCGACGAGGTTGGTCCACCGAGTCGGCAGGATTCCGGGGTGTGTATTATTCGTGCGCGTTACGCCACTGTATAAAATTCCGGTTCTGCAAGCCCGTTCGGTCGCTTCGGTCGTCTCTCCGGCTTCTTCTTCTTCCTCCTCTCCTTTCCTACCCCGTTCGTGTTATCTCTTACCGGCCCTTTTTCGTACCTCTCGTTTTTTGCAATCACGCTCAAGACTCCGCGCGAGCGCACAGAATCCCGCGGGGCAATGCCGAGCCAACTCGACAACGCTCGTCCCCCACCTCCCGCATCTCTCTTATCCGGAATAAATTCTACCTCTCTAGACGAAAAGCTTCCAAATGAATTTGCAAAGAAAAATGTCGAATGAACAAACGTAATCAACGATATCAATTTTTTTTTTCAGTTCCGTTCAAGCTTTGAATTTTAAATTTAGCTTCATACGGAAGCTCATCCATTTCCTTTTCATGATTCTCAAGATATAGTTTCGATCAATTTCTCCAAAAATGGATTCCATAAGATTAAGCCGCGAGTCTAATTTCCTTCACCAAGAAATATATTTTTCCCCGCATTAAATTAATATTATTTAACTCATCATCAACACGTTTCTTACCACGAAATAGTCTCCAAATTCATTCGGATTAATTCGTTTATTCAATTTTATTGAATTCGGATTAAATTTCAACCTACTTTGCACCGCCGAATAAAATGCCATCCCAACACCGTTAGAACGTTAAAATGCCTGGAAGTAGAAGGACTCGTCCCCACTTCTGTATCATTTATCTCGCCAAAAATGTTAATTGCAATTCATCCGTGCTTGCCGTCGAGAATGCTCTCGAGTTACCCACATTGCGCTCACGCGGCTTTCCCCCTTTTTCGTTTATTTCGTCAGAGAGTCAAGCGTTCCACGAGTTCAAACTATATCGTTTCTGTTGGTCCTGTTGCGTCCCAACCGGAGCACACAACCCCCCCCTCGAGACGAGTGCTCAACGTGCACTAAGCAATGCATTTGTATGCGGTAGCCAACTCGCTCGGTTTTTACCTTGTTTTTTTCGTTGCTTTTTCGTCTTCGTTGTTTTTATTTTAGGCGAGAACGTTTCGTTCCGTGCACGCTCAGTCATCCCGTTCCAGTTTATTTTCGCAAGGCGTTATGTGTCCTGCCAGGTCCACCGCAGTGACCCCTCGCTGAATGTTTTATATACACATATACAGATATACCTAATGTACACGCGAATCAGTGTGTGTGTGCGGGCGAGCATTCGCCCTGTGTAACTGGAGGCTCTCGCGTTGTAACTCTAAATGACGGCACGAGAGAACTTTCGCTTGCCTTATAGAATATCCTTTTAGTCAGAGCAGAAAGTCCTCTCCCGGCGAGACACATCCGGAAATTTGTCATACTCGCATTTAATATTCTTCCTTCATCCGTGTCCCTTTTTTTCTGTTAAATCTTGCGCAACGTCGCCGCCACTTTCGCTTCGTTTTAGTTCATATTTATTGTAATCTTGGCTTCGAGCATGGGCATTTCTTTTTCACTCATTTTTCATGCGGCCGAGCATCCAGGACCACGTTTGAAGTATTCCTTCGCCAAATGGTATTTACATTCTGCTTGTTTGCCGAAAGTCCTTCTTTCCATTAGCTTCGGTGCCGATACTAGTTTTTTAGTACTCGAGAGTCAACGTCTCATTGTTTTTTCATCCCAAATCGAATTTGATTCATCGAAAATATCAATTTTTATTAAATAATTTCTTTGTAAACGTAGAATTCCTTTTTTAATTTGCGCATTAGACTGAAAAAGATTCCGGGCAATCGATTGAACACATTCGCAAATATCGGTCTAAGGTTTTTTTCAATTCCTGCGAACCTCACTTTCGGCTGGAAATGTAGCGATTCACGCTTCTCAACGAGAATAACATGAAATGTAGACGATCTCATTGTCAACTTCGCCGAAGACATTAAAACTTGTCTCTTTCGTCTCTCGAACGCTTAGCAACAGCCTTGGACCAGTTCAATCTTTCGCGGCAAGGACGCGTCCCGGCCGGATCTCATGAATGATCGCTTCGCATCTTCTCTCCGTCCGTTCGTTTATCGATTTACAACCCGTTAGGCTCAAGCGATCCGTGTAACCCGTCGAATCGAAGCTAAAAGACGCGAATAAGCCGATTTTGCCTTAGCGACGAACGCCAAAACTCCATTTCAATATCTCGTCGGGATCTTCTGGTGGTTAATATCCCTTTGCTCTCGCGCGCGAAGTCGGGAATATTCTTTTGATGATTCGAAGCTCTCGCGGCGTGGCGGACTTCGGTAGAAGCCATGAACATGGCGCACCAATTTCTTCGATACGAAATGAAAGCACCCGGCTTTCGTAACCGGATAAGAGAAGAGGGACGAGCGAGGAGAATGCTTCTTCTCGCGAAGCATATCGATATTCACACATATATATATATATATATTATATTCTATATGCAATGCTTTACTATGATACGACTATATAGGAGTTTTGTGACGATAAGATCTCGAGAAAGATTTCGACGATGCCCGTCCACCCGACTAATTCTGACGCGCCATTGTTCTCAAGCGGTTACGGAACAAAGGGGACCCGGTGCCGCGAGTCGAACCATATCGTGCAAGTTGTTACAGTGTTGCAGAGGTCTCTCTTTTGCTTTCGTTTCACTACGTCGAGGCGATCTTTACTGCCGCGTGGGAGACAAACGAAAGCGAATGAGATCGGAACTTCTTACTGGTTTGTCATTCATGTCAAATTGGGCACTTATTGTTATTTTCTTTTTTGCATCTTTGTTCCATCTCGGGACGCAAGAGATACCTCATATCATCGCGTTCAATGGACCAAAAGTCTCATTAAGCTTTTATTCGATTTTACTAACCCTTAGAAAAGATGTCCCACATATCTGTAATACACGTTCATCGTAAACAAACATATACAAATAAAGCAAAGACATAAAAACTTGAAGAAATGAAATCAATCCGTTAATTTTTCTGGGAACTCTTCGAAATTGTCACTGAATCGCACTTTTGGTTGAGAATTCGATCTCCGGCTATTTCACGAAAACTCCGCAAGTCTTTCACTAAAGCGTTCGAAACCTTCAATACCGTATTGACCTAATTCGGATATTAGTCTTCAAAGGATTAACCGATACTTCATTCCTACAAAACATAATACAAAAAAGGTGTGACTCATTTTACTCTCATGACCGTATCTCCCATCGTCGAGAAGAAAAGAGAGAGGAAGAAAAAAACGAGAGTAAAATTCTATTTCGTCTTTGTCATCTTCACTCGGTCCCGGTCAATATTGGCCTTCATCTGTTCTCGCGAGGCAAAGGTCCTGCGGCCGAATGCGGGGTTCGTGCGTGAATCACGAAGTACCCCAAAATCCCTCAGAAATTCAGGCCGTTTCGGGCACAAACGTGTGCGAGTGTGTCTACATTCGTCCGTTCCCTCTGCGAAGAGAGTCGACCGTATAAGCATCGCGGAAAGAACAAACGAGGGATCTTTTAGGGTTGAACAAACAGTCGGCATTGTGCGTTAGCGAATGGAGTCGTAGAAGCCTGAGAGCAGAGGTGGGGTTCTCGATATAATACCGAGCATTATCGTTCTCTCCTCGACGTCGACGTATTGGCTAAAATTCATCGCGGTCAAGCGTCTTTCAGAATTTTTCGCCTTTGCCCGCTCTTGAAGGCTTTTGTTTGTCGCTTCGAACCGACGATCGCGAGAAGGGCTCCCTCGACGCAACAACATACCGACATACTCTAATACACGAAATACATATCGTCGCTACACTTTCTGCGATGCCGGACTTTCGTGCGGTCGATATCGGTGTGGGATACTCTCTTCCTCGATCCGATTATATCCCAGCGGGTGTGTAGGAGTAAAAGTTAGCCGGGACAAAGCGATCTCTGTGTCGCCACGATGAGGACGACGGCCCGATCACTTTACTTTCGATTTGTCGATACTCTCGCGCAATATTATACCTTTGCTATTAATACTTCGCGGCTCGATCAGATATCGGTAGGTTCGATTTGTACGAAATTTCTTTTATCCAAGCTCGGACTTCACTGAGAAATATTGTAAACAACAATAGCTTTGGTCAAATGTACACGAAAAAAACTTTCGCTAGAACTTGTTTTTCACTACAAAAAAAATGAAAATAAATAAATAAAAGTGGAATTCTCCCGGTTCTGAATGAAAAAAATTATAAAAATTTGAATCGACAAATTAAATGCAACACACTTGGTCTGTAATGAAAAAAAAGAGGACACAGTCATTTTTTGGGGAAAAGTGTGTATAATCAAAAAATAGTAATTTTCCATCACCAAGAATTGCGTCACTTGGCAGGAAGATTCCGTACGAATTTGTTCTCATAGATGCTTGTTTCCGTGACATGCGATCTGATAATATCCTGTAACTTTTATTCACCGTTCCAACTCACGAGTTACCCGGAGCCACGGTGAGGTCGTTGTTACGTAGCGGAGTTCAGATTGAACGAAAGAAACGAATGAAATAAAGAAGAATGAAACACGTAGGGCCTAGCAGCGGGAAGCGATAGCTGTGAAAGCAATAGAGGCGATGGTGCGAGAAAACGACGATGCTCGCCGAAGGGTGACGAGAGGAAAGAAGAATGAAATCTGTTGTCGAAGGGCGAGTGAGCTGCAATGACGAGTAACTGGAGCAAGACGCTATGAGAGCGCGGTCTGGTCGCTATAAACAGTTCAAACTGCATTCCCTTACACAGTATCCTCGTCTTTCTCAAACTCTTCTCCGGACTCTCTCTCTCGCCAACTCGAATGTCTCGCTTTATGCTTTTTATATATACATATATATTCTCACTCGACGCTACGCGAGTTCGTGAATACAAAAATCGGAGCGATGGGAACGATCGGAACTTGTCGCGGTCGCTTCGCAACCTTCAAAGGGAAAATCAATGAGGCGAATAAAAATTCATCGGATGCAGAGTTTACTACTTTCTCAGACCTTCGGCAAAATATTTAAGGATATTGTATCTTGAAAAAAGGGCTCGAAGCGTTTGAATACAAAAATAGACCGAGACGATCACTTTTTCACATTGATTCGGTCGCCCACTCGTTAATCGCGATCAGCGCGATTAAACACGGCTTCTCAGAAAAATCGTGAAACGATAATCAAGTGTCGATGATTTCTGACAGTGCGCGATCTTCATAGATTCGACGAATTTTATCTAAATCGAAGTAACCGTCTAATTGAGTTTCTAATTTGTTAGAATGTGGAGGATGTTTCCTTTCAGCTTTCCTTCGTTCCTCGCGGTACGGATACCGGTACCGCGTTAAATCGAGCAATTCTCGCGAAATCGTCAAGAGTTAACCGAGTCCGCTCGAATTTACGACCGGAGCCTCGTCCACTTAAAGAAAATGGTCCGCAACAGTCTCCCGCCGACACTGACCTCCGCTTATTCTCCCGCTTATTCGAAGGAGAATCGTTGCGAGGGTCACGAGGTGACTTCGCGGATACTCGATTGACAGACCTGGTTTCCTCGAGAGTACCGTGAAGTTTAAAGGTGGTATCGATGGAAACCGAGAAGTAAATCGACCGGTTGGAGCTAAAACGTCAGCGGTTTAACGGCGAGGTCGAGGAAGTTATGGAGAAGTCGTCCAGTTAAAGGAATCACTTCGGCAACAGTTAACATCGAGGCCGACCGAAGTATTAAGAGAAATATACAGCGACAGTTAAACTTAAGTAGCATTAACTTCGAAGAGTGTGTTCTACAGTTCGTATCTCGCGGCATACAAGTGTAACTGATGAACTTTTTGATGCGGTCTTCACGTAACTGGACGAAGTACGAAGGCAACGCTTTCTAGATAATCTACCTAATGGAACTTCCATGCGGCGGACATTCATCAACATTTTTTACTGCACGAAGACCAGTTTCAGAAGATTCGATCGGGAGCGCTCGATTCTCAAGTGATCACATTCACCTGAAGAGATTCGAAAAATCGATTTTTCTTTCCACTTCCTTAAAATTTCATTTTCCAAGAGTTCTTGTTTCAGAGAACCCATTCCGAATGGAGAGTGTCGACCGCTGAATAACAAGAAAAAAAGAACCTTGCTGCCGCCACATCTTTTTTTCAATATTTAAAAATAGTTTTTCTTGAGGACCGAAATATGTGCAAGCCAAAAAAAACAGTTACTTTTCTGTATGTGGTCTCTCAATAACACTTTACAGACATTTGTCGCGTGAATGATAGTTTAATGGAGAATTAAGTAAAAAAAAATGATGTGACTGGAAGATCACATCGGTCTGAAAGGGTTATAGAGAAGACGGCCAGACATTGAAGAACGTCTAGCCACCGTGACATCGTCCTCGTCATCCCGATCGAGTGCCTCCACCTTCTCTTTATATACATTTCTTATCTTCTCGTCCTCTGTTCGAGTCGTGGCAAGGGTCACGAGGTGAGGTTTTGTTTAACGGTATATCCCCCGTTCGTCTGTCGTTACTTATACTTTATACGAGATATATACATAGTATATAGTATATATACGTCAAGTCCGTCGATGCTAATACCCCGAGGTACACGATCGTTACTACGACGGGTTGGGACACTCCGATGGAGCCTCGTTACGTCACACGATCTCACGCTAATGATACCAACAAGCCACCACCGGATATCTACGATCGGACGATCGTTTCGGTGGAATGTGAACGACCGAGAATGAGAAAAAGAAGACGAGAAGGAAAGATTAAGGGGAGTGGAGGGAGACGAAGAAAAAAATAACAACAGCAACGACGAAAAAAGGTTCTATGAAGAGACGAAGGGTACAAGAGGAAGGACAGAGATCTTAGATCGCGAACCGATCATGTGGGAAAATCGAGGGCGACCTCGTAAAGCAAGCCTCCATCAGGTAGAGTGTCCTCAAGGATGTGAAACGCAGATTGCACCGAAGATAAGCGTCCTGAAGATACCGATAAAGCCTTATTAAGTAGACGATAACTACCATCATGAATATCCAAGACTATCGATTATGTTATTTGGCTCAATGCGATGCATTTTTTTTACTCGCTGATTGAGTGTGTACGATTTTTATTCCATCCTTCGCGTGCGTTAAACTCTCTGCCGAGTCGAGTTCTCTCCCTCGCCTTGTTTTGCTTGCAACAACAATACGGATTTTCGAAATTACTGTTGCTTCGGCTAGCATCGCTTCGACCATGAGAATCCCATATTCGCAAACTGGTAAGAAGCTAATCAATTTTCATACTCATGGAAAGTATTGAATTCTCATTTTTTCCATTTTGCCGATAAAACAATTTAATCTCCACGTTCGTGCAATATTTACGCTTATCGAGTTTTATTTTCAATATTAGACGACGTGCATAACTTGATAAAGACGTCGCTAACGCTGCGACGGGTTTTTGCCCCGAGGCTACGAGGGTTCAATATTCATATAAATACTTGTCTAGCTGGTATCTTAGACTTCGAGCAACAAACTCTAATGTCTTAATCCTATACTTGCGTATTTTTCGTTTTGCACGATTAGATCACCGCGCGGCTTGACGCGTATCGACACTCAATTGAACGTACGCTATTCGTTCCATCCCGCATCGACTGAATACGCAAATTTTCCGTGGTGATTACGATGAATTTATAAGTAATATATTCGAGTGCCTGGCAATCATATTCAATCGACATTCTCCGAAAAAAACATACAACTCGAGATCTCACTTTAAAAAAATATCTTCTACACAGCATGGTTACCGCAAGAAGTATCGAAACACCGGATTCTTCGAATAAAAAAATCCAGACGACCGTCTACTAAACAGCGCTTCGTATGAAGTCGAATATTCGAGGAACTTCTATCGAGCTCTTCGATAGCGCAACTTCCACATCGTCTTCTTAACATATTACACATTGTACAGACTACGAAAGTAACACGTAAGTGCATACATTGTGTCGGGCGTGTGACTTCGATAGTATTCTTCCCCCATGCCCAGTAATACCGGTAGTTTTGTTGCTTTTTTGCCTAGTTGCGTTTCTTCTTTTTACATAATCCTACACACATTTCCCTTCCATTCCTTTCGATTCCCGAGCTTTCTTCCTCGGCGTCTCCGGTCCTATCAACCTGCACACTTTATTGTATAGTTTTATACCTGTATACGTACAAGGCACTTAGGCACGCCTGGGTAACGTAAGTACCGAAGATATAGAGAGTCTTTCTTTACCTGTCTTTATCTTTCTCTGTTTCCACTCTCGGCGTCTGTTCTACGTGTGTCTTACCGATACACGCCGGTCTAACCGAGCGAAATCGAGAGGAGCAAGCGAGATGAAAGCTCGCAAACTCCGTCGGGTGTAACCCCGCGCTAGCTCGCGGTATCGCTGATTGCTAGGCCATACTATTGGCCCCGGGGGTTGGACAAGGCACTACCCGAACACATTCGAACTATGTTCACTCTACGTTCGAAAGGCTCTCGAACGTTGAGACGCGCGCGCGGGCGCGCTCATGGTCTCTCTACGTGGGCTCGTTATCCTTTTCTCCGGCTCCGATAATGTCCGATTGAAATGATCCACGTCGTAAACCGTGAAATACGTACCAATCACGTACAAAGAGTTACAGTCTGCCCTCGATTGTAGACAAACTCGAGTATTCGACGGCAGATTTCGCAACTATCGGAAATATTGAATCGAGTATTGAATAATATTTTAGGCAATTTATATCGTGTGTCATTTTCAAGTAGGGTGTATCGTTAAATTCACAGCTAGACGTGAAATTGCGAGCGAGTTTCGAATACTTCCCTTTGGAATAAAAATCGTAAGCAATCCAACCATCGGATGATTCGTTGGACAATTTTTTTTCGAACAAATATGTCGACACCTGTATGGAATCATCATTGCACAAAATGAAATTTTTGAGTCATTTCTGTATCATCTTCAGAATCGTATCCCATTGGGAAAGTCCTGTTTTATCGGCCGTAATTTTTTTGTTTTCCAAATTCACGAAATACTTCGATGGATCGATTCAAATGAGCCAAGATACGCATGTTCCGTTAGAAGCGAAAGGGTTAAAACTGTACCTGACCAAACTGTATGATACGGTAGACCACAAGTGTGACCGCGTCCCTCGTATCCGACAAGAGGCAACGCTCAACTCTCGCGCCCATACGGTGCAATTTGAGCGTTTAAGAGCCGCAACACGCGATAAGAGTCTCCGGCACTCCGCCGTTCTTACAGTATACTATTTTTTTTTCCCTATAGATATGTACACGTACGTGTATGCAGATAGTTGTGTGTAGATTGGAGTACAACAAGCAAAAGGCTATGTGCCGTCATACGCCCAGGCAACACTTTCATGCGCACCCCGAGCACTTGAAAGCGTACCTACTTACCGCACGTGGGTACGTCTCTCCCTCTCGCCCCCTCGCGCGCGTGGGTACTTAACTCTTTTCTTTAAATACCTTTCATTCGCTCTACCGTGGCTCGAAAATATATGTGTAACGTTAAGTTTGCAAAGCGTGCGAGCATCGACGCCGAGGTAACAGTTGTTGCTATACATAAAACGAGATGATCTTGCATGATGCATCGGCGCACACAGCTTCCTGGAAGCGTGCATTACTCGTTAAAACCATTTTTACCAAATCGGCATAGAATAAGTCAGAAATGAAGGGCATCACATGGAGCTTTTAGAGATTGTTACGGAGTTTTTTAAATGATTTGATCGACAGTAAGTTAACAATTGGCGACTGAACGCGGCAATTTTAACACTACTGTTGTTACGGATTCTTTTTCAATGATTCAATGATTGTTTTGCAAGAATATGCAAAAATATTGGAAGTGGCTGGAGCGATGACAAAAACTGCAAGGTCGAGATGAAGTAATATATGAACAATGAAGGGAAAGGCTGGAAATGTTATCTCTATTGAAAGGTAGACCGAGTTGAGTAGCTAAAGGAGCTCCAGAGCGGAAATGAAAGGGTCGATCCAAGATTACGGGGCACTCGTTCGTGTTTAGCTGGAATTACGTCGTGGCCTCGACCGGGGGGGTCGAGCCGGAAACTCACCCGACGAATTGCACACCATCAAGCGAACTAATGATAGCCGCACTATGGGCTAAGTCAGTGGATATACGTACGCTATGCAATGTACGTACGTTCTAGACGAGCGAATAGAGCTCCCTTGGCCGAGTGATCTCGAGTATCTCGGGCTCTCCTACGCCTCCTCCCTGTACTCCATCTCAAACGTTATCCCATAGTCGGACTATTCACCGCATCTCTGCGGAGCAATGATTTCCGGTTTTCTCGTAAATAGTAATACGAACCCGTCGTCCGTGGCATGCCGAGAGCCTCCGCGATGTATCGCGATGACCAACTAGCAAATATTCATACTTTGAGCTTTTTGTTTTCGTTTACGTTGCGCCGCGAATAAACACTTCGGGTTATACCTAACACGGTTTAACGTTACATAGAAGCAATTTATTGCAAATGTTGTATACGGCATTTTAATTGTTTCACACAAACAATCGCTTGTTACTGAAGCTTCCGAATTGATTTTTCGTTTGTACCTCCCGGATTGATTTCCATATTGAATATTAAACCCATACGGAAATCTTTTTTTGCTGGCTACTTGCGACACTGTTTTGTTCATAATAGCAATGCGAAACTTTGTAAAAAAATTATCTTTCAAAAAAGAAAAAACGATACATTTTTTTAGAATTTGACTGAGCAGTTGAAAGTTCATATCACACACGCTTTAATCAATTTATGAATAAAATTCGATGCCTAATGGATTATTAAAACATGTACGACTTTCTACAATTAAAGTTAGCTTAGCGATGGGATTACAGAATTGCGATGTTTCTCCATACAAAAAAATTATACTTAAGATCCTCGTGAACAACTTCCAGTCGAGTTGCATAACTCAATTTCATAAACGAATAAAAAGAGAAAAATACTCGTTGATTATTGATCGATAAGAAACTCGACGAATCTTCGAACTAATACTGTTCAAGGAGAAAAAACAAATTAAGATAAAAGTCTCTGTAACACCAAAGCTATGCCGTTAAACATCGTGTATTTTCATAATGATGAAATAAGTTCTTTCGAGGCCTTACGTATGAACCTCAGAAACGCTGTTACACGAGATATGTAACTATGTACAGTACTGTACATAATAACAGTATCTATGTAAGCATAGGTATAGTATAATTTACTTTCTTACCATATTACACATAAACGACCTCGGTTATTTTTGTGCATCATCTTCCGCCGTCGAGCCTACTCACGGCAGAGACATACGCGCAAAACTAGAGAATTTTATTCCACATAGTTATACAGAAATAAAGTACACAGTTTGTGTATGTTTGAAATAAGATGCAATGCGCGCGGGGGTAAACTACGTAAACCTCGCGAGTCGGAACGTTACGCCGGGCTGGGAACTTACTGGATAATATACTGTTACCATACAGTAAGTTGGATGCACGTACTCGCGCTATTGGTTTTGTCAGAGAACGGGCTATCCTATTTTTATATACATCATTACCAATACACATTACTATCCAGCGAGATGCCGAGGATATACGCGAAGAAGTTTAGTATCAGGCGTATTACACGAGGATCTTCCATATTGGGTACTTCATTATAGTTCTCAGTTTTACCCTATCTTCGTGCATCATCTCTCTAACTCGCTAACGTAATTAGATGCCGTGGGTTACTTTGTCGGTAGCTCTCGTGAGAAATGTATCATTAAAATTGTGTGATAAATCGTTGTCGAATTTTTCAACTTTTTCGACAGTTTTTTTTCCGTTCAAACAAGGACACTTTGAGATCCCACAATAAACCTATTGTGCGATTCGTTTCATATACAAACAAATCTTTTCTAGGGAATGTTCTGTGAAACGAAAAATAAAGTGTGTCTGACTTGAATGTTGCCAAAAATACGACCTTTTCAATTACAGAGTCCCATTATCATGTTTTACGCTACAGAACATTTCGTATATTATGTACAGACTGCGAGGTACATGTGAATTATTGTATGTAAGGAGGTACGGACGATTCGTTCGAGTTCGGTTATTCGTGAGTTCTGCACGACAAGAGCCGGAGAGCTCCGTAATCGAGAAGCCGCCTGTGTGCTCCATTTCCCGCGCGAGGTCCGCTCGTATTATACATGCCGCGGATAGTTCGTTCAAGAGCTGAGAGATTCGCGACGTAAAGCGATGCGGGGGCGCGCGAGAGGGAGAGATCCCTTTTACACGATACATCGAGGAGCGCCGACGTTGTTTAACGTTCGGCGTGTATGTGTATGTGTATCTTACTCCTTTTCCGTACGATAGTCATGATGCGAGAGTAACGGGAGGCGGCTCTCTGCGGTTACAACGGGCTATGTTGCACCAGGGAAGTTCACGAGGTCGGGTCAATGCGGCGCCGCTCGAACTCGCAATTCTGGTATCGACCTAATGCTCGATTCCTATGCTGGAAAAACTATTCGCTCGGCGGTTTGTCAAACGATTCGGCCGTTTTGCCAGCATTCATATATCGTGTATACCGAAATACCGCGCATGATACGACGCGTGAAACCGACTTTGAAATGTATTGCTACATTTTCGGCCAAAAATGAGATCCGGTTTGAATTTCGGACTTTTCAGTCGGAAAAAAATCTGAGAACAATCAACCCTCCAAAAGCTGTTAAGAACACTCATTTGGCACAATGATAAATCCAATAAGTTATTAATCAATCAGTTTATTAAAAAAATCATCCGTATGAATGTTTGCAATTTTTTTAAACCCTTTTTCCAATCTTCTGTCCAAGCTAATGCGTAGTTTTTCGCTCTGAACAATGAAATTTATGGGCACTCGTCTGTTTCAACTGCATTTACGCCCGGCTGATTTCATGATAGGGCAGAGGCGGCGCATTATCTCGGGTATTCTTTCGCGTTATATTATCGAAAAGCGACAAAAAATCCTCGCGCTATCCGTGTATATTTTCAGGTGAATATTATTCGTGCCGTTACGTCCGCGAGTTTCGCCGTTCGCAAAACACAGTGTTTATAACGTAATAGCAAAGTTAAAATCAGTCTGGTAATTGAATTGTTCTACTAGTATTCACGTAATACCGGTGTAAACTACACACAGCATCAGCGTGACCGGAGTTATAGATGGAACAGAAATGCAGCAGCCGAAAGCGTGTGTAGCCCGGGTAGAGTTGAAATAACGAAATGAGATACGGTGCGCTGCTCTCCGCAGGTATCAGTGTATACTATACGCCATGTATTATACTAATCCCAGAAGTAATCCGGGCATTACGACAGTCCTCGAAGGCTCTCTATCCATTTTTTTTTTTTTCGATTTCTTTTCTTCTTGCACAATTTCACGATGTATAAGCTGCCATCTCTCGACTGCCATTTATAATCGAACGAGAATAATGTGCTGTGTAAGACTAACTCGAGGGACGCTCATTCTGCCCATTGTGTACTCTCTTATAATTACTTAACTGGCGTGCCTGTGCGATGGACGAAGCGAGTGAGAAGCAACGGAATAGTCGCGACGGAGATTCGAGTGCGAGAAGAAACTTTCCAAACTCTTCTCACCTGACGGCTTATCAAATGTTGTGATTGATCTGCTACCGTAACAAATTCGTTATGGCGCTTATGTTTTAACACCGGAGTTGGAGCATCGATGTCTCGTACGAGATATGGATCAGTATTCGATCATTCAGCCGGGAACTTCTTTAGTGTAGTGCGAGCTTTTTGCGAAACGTTTTCGAAATTCCGAACTTTTCACCCACAAACAAAAAATACACCAGGACAAAAGTGTGCACCAGGAAAAATTATTAGAGAAATGAACGAATCAATTTCTACTACAAAAATGTTAGACCGCTGGATGGTTTATCGAATTTTAACGAAATAACTAAAAAAATGTGAATCCTTACAATGGATCTATTTTATGTGCGAAACCCTTATTCGACCGATGAACAAAACTGACCTATCGTATTGTCTTCTGGAATTCAAGTTTTGTGACACCCTGTATATAAAAACCGAAGGTGCACTCTCAGATATGCATGTATACAGTAATAATAACGTGCGCGCTCGGATGTCGAGATTTATAGCTTCCACTTGTATTTTCCTTACGCCCGGTCGATTCGCAATGTCCACCTCTTCTCGCTATATCCGTACGAGAATTGTGCGGAACCTCAAGGGCCTCTTCGGAGCGTCCGGTGTTGCACTTTCAATGCATCCATGATACGTGTACATTGGTAAAGCGAAGTGGGGAAGAGGCGAGACGCGTAATAGTTTCCACTTCCAGGGCCTGACCCGGGGCCAGACGATAAATCGCATCGGGCGCGCGGCTCAAGCTATATAGCTCGCGAGTGGGGACCCCGAGGATATTCGTCGGGGATGAAGCCGAGTCTCGACGGGGTCTTCTTCCAGTATATAACTAGTATATACCTACTATGGCTCAGAAACGATGGGCGAACGCTCTCTGCGCTCTTCTTTATTCACGACGTAGGTAACATATATCGAGGGCGAAGAGATAAAGAAACGGCGAAAGAGGAAGAAGGGCAAACAGGACGAGAGGAACGAACGAGAAACGAACACCGGCTCAGTGAACCCTGAAGGAAGACCGGGACGAGAAAACGTTGAACTCCCGAGACCTCGGACCTTCTTTCAATGTATTTTTGTTTCCATTCCGATTCTGGCGCGCAAACTCCTTTTGAGCGACAATCGAATAGTCCCCGAGGAAACGATACATGGAAGATTTTTTTTCCAAGCAAGCGAACCTAAATAAAAATACGAATTCTCCCGAACGTGTTTTTCTCATAGCCTAATATTCCATGTCGCGTGTCAGAAGCAAAATAATTCGAAAAAACAATATAATCCGATCGCCGAAACTATTTTTCTATTTTAAGTGCTAAGATCATCATTGACTGTTTGAGCGTTTTCACTTTATCTACTGAACTCCAATAACGCGCTATCGGTTAGAAACGTGTGCGAAGGAAAGGCTCGTCCCATAGCAAGGTTAGGTTGCAAGCACTATCTACGTGCATTTAGTTCGATAAAAATTGGCCATTTATTGTTATAATTGCCTTCCCAGTTTTTCTCTTCGCCTCGTACTGTAACCAGTTTGCTGCGAACTTTTTTCGCGCACGTTCGTTCCATTCAAGAATAACTGCTGACGCGACTTTCATTCAATTTTTCCCCATCGTTGCAATTCAATTTCACCGAATAACCAATCGTATTATATGGTCGTTAACGATGTTATCAATATTACTTTTTGCGTTAATGAGTACACCCATGTTTCCGACCCAGGTGAATTAAAAATCAACGATTAAGAGTAAACCAAAACGACTCTGCGGTTAAACAAAAATAATACAATGTTTTCTTCAGGCTCTAAAACGATACAACAGTACAATATTATCGCAACGGATAATTTATTACAAGAACGATTATTTGTCGGTGGAAATAAGTGGCGAGGGAGATGACTCGGTCATTTTTATGAACATCGACAGACCCATAGACGAAGAGGACGATATTCAGGTATAATGAGACGAGGGGAAAAAAATGCTATCGGACGAATCGAATCGGTATTAAGAATAAATACATATTTGATATTTGAGAACACGAGTAGAGATCTGCGAAACGAGCAGTTTATGTCGTTCAGGGCAATATTCTTACTGGTGCAATAATCGCGTGTCGTGTTTCACGAGCGAGTTCCTCTAACTTTATGACACCGTGGATGGAACCCATCGAGCAACAGAAACTCGCGGTATATATAGTAGTCTTCTCTAGTCGTTGCCGTGTATTCTCGATTTGACGAGTCCGCGGTTGCTCAAGTCCATAGATCTCACGAGAGAGTTACCTATCGCGCCAGAACGAACATACGAATACAAAATAAATAAAAAAATCTACCGTTTGCTGCTTTTACTGCACTTCCTGTATGAGCCCAGATCGTTGGATGGAATGCTTTACATTTTTTTTGTCATATACCGAGAGTTATTTAATCGTTTCCGATTTTTGTATATTCTAGAGCAAAGATATCCTTATCGTATAAAAATTTGTGATTAGCCTAATTTTTCTGGGGAGATAAAATATATTTTTTTATCATTCATTGTTTCAGCTCATATTAAAACTCAAGCGAGCAGGTGAACCGGACGTTATGCCTTTTCAGACGGAGATCTATCTGTGCTCTTTGATATGTACCGAAATTCACAATTCAGACGGTATTCAAGCATTGTACAGAGCTTCGCAGGCATTTCATCTCGATGGACTTGAGTGTCCCGTAGAAAAGGTTCGATATTTATTTTTCTACTCGCGACTACGAACAAGACTTGAGCTTCGAATTATAAGTTCATCGATGCGCGTGATTTCTTTTTTACATCAAATACCATTTCTTTTGCTCGTTATCCACTTCAAGAAAAGAACGAATCTCTAAGTTAAAAAAAATTGCAGCGATCACTGAGATTGATACCGTGGATAATGCCGAATCAACACACGTTCGAGCCAGGCATAAAATGTGGTATATGGAACTACGAATTGACTCTGCAACAGTGTCCAACCGAAAATTGCACACTTCTGATAGTCGCGGATCTGCAAGTTATGATGAACGCCGCAAATTCCTACACCCAAGATAGTATTCTCGTTTAACGTTTGAAATCCGACAAAAATATTTCGATGTATCAAATAAATTGGAAAAAAACATAAATATATCTTCAAGTCAATCGAAATGTTCTTATCAATGTTTAATGGAAATAAAGTGTTATCGAACTTATCAAATAAAAAACTGATTAAAAAATCTTAATTTTTTTTCACCGTTTTCAAGTCGATTATATTCGTAAGAGCACTGATGAATAGAAGAAAGCAACATTATATTGTTTTGTTAGTTTTCTTGACTGCATCGCTTTTGAATCGACGAAAAATGCGTATAGAGCGAACGAGATGGAGGGTAAAAGAAGATAGTAGAATGGAAAGAAGAATAAGAGGTGGAGGACAGGAGGCCGAGTAATGGTCCAAGATCGTGGCCAAGGGGTCGGTCTCCGCTGAACCGTACACGGAATCTTAGATTCTCGATACCCGCGGGAGGCCCCTCCTCCCTTCCTGTCCCTCTCGCGTTCATATACTCGTCGAACTCGTCTCACTGGCCCCGCTCGGACAACCTGCCGTTGTCCGTTATGCATTATAATTGTTCACGAACGATCGTGCCTGGTGATACGCTACCGATAATGGGCTAACTTATCGCAGGACATTGGACATTCACACTCCGGATCCATCGCTTTCTTTCCTATCCTTATCTTCTGCGTGTGTGAATTTGCGTCTGTCTTACTATAGGCTGTTGCAAAATTCACAAACTCGAATGAACATTTTTATTGAGCTATTGCCTGTCGTCCCGCCCCTGTTGCCACGATTTCCTTTATTGCTATATTTGATTGAAAAAAAAAAAATAAAAAAATATTTGTCATGCTAAGTAATTTTTTTTCTCTTTCAGAAAGCACAAGGATTCGTCAAGTTCGGATCATCGAATCGGAGTAGTGTTGTTAAAGAGAAAACAAAAATGTGTGTGTGTAAGGGAGGTTGGCGCGAGTAAATGAAGCGACCCTCGTCCTCGAGCGCCGCGAGGACCGCTGCGAAGAAGTCGATTCATTAGTCGAACAACACGGAAGTGTTGGGGACCACTCGGCTTCACCTCGCCCCTATGTGGATCCGTGTGTGGTCCATGCTTCGATCTTTTACGTCGTCTCTTCGTCGTTGTATTTCTATACGGCTTGCCCACCCCACGGCGCCTTACGAGTGATGTCCCTCTGTCCAGGGGTCAACCTCGAGGAACCCCGGAAGACATGACGGATTTTTATTTTGACTCGACGATCTTATCGATGACACTATTAATTTGGGCTATGACACCGGCACCGCGATCGTGATAAACAGTTTTTTTTATATTTACATTATGCGAATAATCGCATTAGCGTCGGCAATATGTTACCAAATTTCGGAGAAATCTTTTTCATCCGTGCCGTTAAAAAAAACTTACACTCCGAGGTAGTTCGGTAAATGTTTTCGCTTCTTTTTTAAATCCGTTTTATCGATTCTCAAGTCGGGAATCGACTTGTACAAATTCATTCTAACGTTCGAGTAAAAATATTTCGAGTCTCATAAGGAAGCGATCGATTTTAATGTCTCGCGAGTAAATCCGGATTCCCTCCTTGGTCGCTGACGTCATTCGAAAAAGGGTCCTCGACCCTTTTAGTCAAAGGTAGGCGGTTCCTGAGGTCCTGCGAGTTCGGGCGAACCGACGGCAAACAGGTATACCGTCGCGGCATTGCCGCATATATGCGCGGTACCGGGCAAAGAAGCAAAACGAAAGAGTCGAGAAAAAGTGAGACGCGGAGAGGAAGAAAGAAAAAAAAGCCCCGACAAAACAAGACCCTCTCGTGATATCTCTCGAGATTCTCTCCGCGAGATCCAGAAACGTGCCAACACGGAACAAGCTCGGGAGTCGAATCGTCCCGTGCGTACAAAAATGGCGAGGGGAGCAGCGCAAAAGACCCGTTTGGGCCTGTCGCGTTTGTACGGACGCGGTACCATAATGGCGGGCCAACCCGTCGCGATTTTACACGTACTTATATATCATTATATGTATCGCCATACGTATCGACTGATCGCCAGTTCGATACATTCTTATTCTTATTTTCATTCGTGTATATGTAAATCTTAAGATTCCGTGGAATGATTCTCATCAAATTGCGATTTTTATCAATGTAGCGATAAGTATGATGAACACAATTTCAAAAATTTTCTCCCATATAAAAGTGATCGACATATCGAGACATTTCCAGTCAAGCATCCACCGATTTAATTCTCTATTTCGATAACTATCATCAATTCTCATGATAATTATGAGGAATTTTTTCAATCAACATTTTCTAAAAACTAACTTGACATGCAAAGACATTTGTCTATTTGTATTTTCTTTTTCACTCACCGATTGCTCGATTCCCGTTTTCCCTGCCGCCGCAAACTGCCGCGGCTGCGTATGAATTGGAGAGCACCATTTCCGAGTCCGCCTCCATTTCCTCTCTCGGCTCTATCGGAATTAATCCGTTTACAGGTCGAAAGTGAAGCCGGGATCCACTGGTGTTCCATTCTCGTGCCTCTTCTTATTTCCTCCATTTCACTTCACTTTTATTTATTCGAACGAAAAAAAAAGACTGTTTTGCCCGCGCACTTCTGTCTATTATTGTCTCAACTTATTTTCGTTTTTCTCCCTCCTTCTCTATCTCTAGTTTCGACTCTCAAACAGTAGTTCGACCTCCTATTATTCGCACGAAAGTTCTCCACTCCAGATGTCTACTCACTCGATTCTCATCCGGTTTGATGCACAGCAGTAAATACACATAATAATAAACTCGGCATTATATTCGAAGAAAGCAGACCCCCGCTGTTGCTTAGTTCTCGTCAAGTTCATCGCAGTAACGTTTGTGAAACCGATCTTCTCTACACCGAGAGAATTTCTGATCTTCTCGAAGATATCAGTTTCTTGCATCTTTTTATATATATATATTAAAAAAAGAAAAAAAAATCCCTCCAATAAGGTTGCCGTATAACCGAAGAAGATGAACTACCGATGTATGTATAGAGTCTAGTTTGTAAGTTGCAAGTATAACTATAGTACGAGCTCTAGGGTTGAAGAAGAAAAAATGTGTATAAAAGAGAGAAGAGAAGAGGTTGATGGGAAGGCGAACACCGCGCCTCACTCCTCCGCTTCTATCGTTAATAATGGCGAACGGATAAATGAGTTCGCTATTCTCTTGTCTCGTCCGTAGGATCTCATGTTCGAGCCTCTCTTCTGCTCCTCCGTCCTCTCCCTCTTTCTCTTCGTTCTCTCGTTTCTCTTTCCTCCCTGCAGTGGCGTTCGCTTTGATTTTGCTGCTGGACCTCGGCCTGCCCTGGGCCTCTAACCTTATAACGGATCGCGTCGAACTTGCCGAGTCCGAGAGCGAGCAGTTCTTCTTCTTTCTCCTCTCCTTCTTCTTCGGGCTTCCTCCGCTTCTTCGCGGTTCGAGCGACTCGCAGCCTCGCCGAAGAGTCTTTATGGCCGGATCGTGAAAACGAGATCGGCAAACTCGATCGTACCTTTTGCCTTGCACCTCTCGCAGTACCCACGAAGATCGAGTTTATGTTATATTACCTGAACCTTGGACTTTGATGGATCATAACACTTTGTAGATTAGACCGTTTTCGTTTTTTTGCCGAACCTTCGCTTCGTTGCGGTTTCGAAAAAAAGTGCTCGCGATGTACTATTGCATCGATTATCGAGTATTGCCGCGTGCAGAATGCTTTGATAGAGCCGTTAACATTTCTTCCCTTTGTAGGTCAGAATCGAAGTGTTTTCCACCGTATTTCCGAAGACGCAAAATTATCTCGTGATATTGTTTGCAGACGAAATAAACTGTTAGGATCTTTTAACGTGTCTCGATACCTCGTTATTTGGTCCCGATCGCAATCGCGGAAAATTGTTCGAAAAAGGAATCGCGATATTAATTTTATGTTATGTTCGAACGCCGAGAGCTTTTTCTTTCGTTACTTTTCAATTGTCGATCCGATTACCGAAAAAACCGTGTTTTTGTTCTCATCGAAATGCGCCGTTGAATCATCGGTTACTTTGTCGACGAGCATCGTGTTGCAAAAGGTCGTAAATAAACTGCACTGATCACAAGAAGTAATCGCCCCGCAAAGAACCTTTTCGAGGCTCCTTTGCGCACGCGTCTTCGGCGCCGCGATGATCGATAGTGACTTTACGACTATTATATCGATCGTTTTGTTCGCCGCGCGCGAGTGCGGTGCGAGTGGCGCGAGGGGGGGAAGGACGATACGACGGCGTCAAGTGCCTCGTTAACTTCACCGCGAGCGCATAGTTTTGTTGCATAGCACCGACCTAGGCCGTGAGAAAATATAAACGTACCTAGGGCAAACACAAGTTGTGCGCGACTGTCGGTTATTACGTGCACCGCGTCGAGAGTACGCGCGGCGCGCGTCACGACGCTTCGCAGGTTATGTCGCGTTGTTGTTGAGAGAAAAATCGCGCAACCGCACCGACGCCGTGCTCGCGAGGTCTCGTCATCGTGCTCGTCAACTGTTTTCCGTAAGTCGCTCTCGAGCTTTTGAAACGTTCCGACGAATTATACAACGAACACTTCTCTCCTATTAATTCGTTTCTCGTTGACACAAACTTCCGCGCGTACCGCGAACTTCACTCGCCGAAGCGCGACTGAAGTTCTCACGACTCACGACTTCGCGTCGTGAGCGAAGTGTCACAGCACGTCTTTTACCCGCTCGCGAATTCCATTGTGTCAAAAACGCGACTGATCGAAACCGAAGTACAGTTTTATTTCGCACGTTAAAATATCGCGAGCCGTTTAATTTTTTAGTCTCAAACTAAGACTTTGCGAAACGACCGTCGAGCCACTGCGCATGCGCAAACTTCGATTACATTTGTCAACTCGTTTCTCGTCGATTCAACTTTCAAACGTCCGAAAACTGTGTGAATCGTTGATCTTGTTGAATTCACGTACGAAACACGGGACACCGAACAAGCACAATTTCGAAAAGCGCCTAATCCTTCGAGTCCTTGGTCCGAGAGCTCTCACTTCCCGCCCACGAATCTCTCCCGATTGCGCAACAAGTTCGAGCCTTCCCCGGCTCTCGACAGCGTCCTTTATTTTTTTTCTTTTTCTTTTTATTACAGAGATATTTCGATTTCTACCTGCTCCCGAGGTGCTACGAGAGCAAGAATAAAGAAAGAAAAAGAGAGAAAGAAATGGAACGAAACAGCGACGACGATGACGATGCTCGTAGTGACCACTCTATATAACCCCGAGAGAGACCTGCGACGGGTTACCGGATCTCTCGCCGCGCGGTTAGTGTATATCCCGGTAATAAAAGCACGTAGGTACTGTGCGGCGCGTCGAGAGGGACTGCCCCGGTATTCTCTATATATTCTCTTCCCGTTTCTCTCCTCGCTCGTCTCGCTCTCGGGACTGTGTGTTGTGCGAGGGCCTCTTGGCTTATTCTCACAAACGCTTCGGCTGCAATGTGCGCGTCTCGACTCCCTTTGCGCCTTCGCTGTGCCCTGCTTGCCTCTGCTCTCCTCGACGTGTATAGTTGTTCGCTCGGGACCGAGCAGTTCCCTCCACCGCGGTTCCCTTCTTGGCTTTCAGCGGGCGCGCGCGCGCTTCTTCTATACGGCGATTCGCTCGTGCGCGCGGGGGCACCGGTCCTTTGCGCCGAGAACACGGCCCTACCTCGCGACGGAGCTGAACGTTTTTTTATCCGAAACTCGCACGGGCGTTTTTCTAAATCACCTTGTACTTGAGAAAATTTTGGTTACGCATTTCGAGTCTATTATCGGCACGGATTAAACGTCCGGTAATTCGAGCAAGGATTTTTTTTTTTTTCACTCTTTCGACACCGAAAAGCCACGAGAATGTTGTTCGACGTTCGAGCGGCGAACCTTCGCGCAGGTTGCGCGCGAGCAAACTGTGTGTGCAGCACACCGGGTAGTCCGAGAGGGATCGCGCACGGAGCACCGTGTGCGAGTAGCGTGTGTGGCTTCGCCGGAGAGTCGAGACGCCGGGGCACTCGCGAAGACCGTTGCTTCTCGCGTAATATACCGTGAGCATCACCGGAATCGGCCATAAACGTCTTGAAAATCCTCGGTATCGAGAACAACACCTCTGTTAGAATTTACCGGGCAAACGAGAGCATCGCTGAATAATAATCTAATAATCGTATATATTCCGAGGAGCACAAAGGAGGTTCACATCGTGATAATTTAATATACCGGGCTACAGTGTATTCCGTGCAGTAACACAGATATACGGCTCTCGGCTGTATCGTATCTTCGCTATAATCATCAATTATCACTTGACAGTATATTTTCTTTTCCTTTCGTGCAAAAATAATGGTCGTCGGAGGTTCTCGGGAATAACAACGGCGAGGGGAAAAAAATGTTCATTCTATCAAATAGATCCACATAGAATAGACTTGAGTTGCAGCCTCGCGGTTAAGTTATTAAAATATTTTCTCAAATTAATTAATAATCATGAAATTCAAATCACATCGTTGGAATTTCGAACTGGTCGCCATTTTTTTGAATCTTTCAAATCGTCATTTCAAAATCAATGGCTTATCCGCGATAAAATAAAAGTCCCACAATATTGTCCATTAGATTTCTCCATAATAATCGTAGAAAATCGATAAATATCTTCGTCGCTTTCGTTCGCGGCGTTGCGAGCAAAGAGTAAAAAGTAATAAAAAAATGTAGCAAGGATTTCTTAGTTCACCGAGAGACACTGTTTTGTATTGCTCTAGTACCACTATTTGCTCGTGCTTACGACCCGTAAATAGCAATAGTAATAACGTACCGGTGTCGGCGTTCGGATACTCTAACAAACAGAACAGAACGCGCCGAGCGGCGTGCACGCCTCACTTCGGTGAATGAAACGTAGAGGTTTGCAGAGGTTGTTTCTCCCGCTGCACGCTACGTTCATCGTCTCTGCTCCCCGTCTCGCCTCGCGGTACGCAATAATTACGTATCTCTCAACATCCCATAGAGACAATGGTACGAACATCGGGCGCTAGCTCACGGACGCGGTTCATTAACCGTTCGATCTCGCGCGCGAGAGCTCCGCGCACGCAGGGAAGAATGGGCCAAACGGACGCGCTACTATTGCGATCGTGCAGCTTTGAACTTCTTCTTCTTCTATCTCAATTTCTTTACCCGCTCTCGCTTCGAGCTACAAAACACAACGGACGACAACAGCGGTGCACGATCTTGAACGCCGGCATTCGTTGATCTTTCGAGCGAATGTCGACGGGTCGAAGCTTTTTACACACTATGGTTTAAGGGGTGTATTTCCAAATTCGCAGCTATATATGAAATTCCGAGCAAATTTGAAATACTTATCAATGGAAAAAAAAATCTGGAAAAAAACTCTCTCATTAGCCGGGAACAAAAACGCGTCTAAATAGAATTTAACACTCGAAAATTTCATTGGAAAAGTCTATTGCGAATATGAATTTTTGTTTTTTTAAAGAACCAACATTAATTTTTTTCTGTTTATATTACAGATGCCCTACTGAAGCTTTCGCGTTGTGGGAATTCCGTCGATGTTCATTGGCTGCCCCGAGGCCGAGATATATCCAAGCGTGCAAAGATATTAGCCTACTAATTGCACGCTACTCGTCTACGATCCCGTCGCGTCTTCGTCTTCTCTTCCTGCTCCGTCCCGGGTTTTCACGATCCTTCAAAGGCTCCAGGTAACCGCCTCTTTCTCATCGCTTCCTCCGCGATACGAAGCGCGCAGCGCGTTGCCGTATACACACAGCTGCGAAATGGCGTAGAAGAGCAACGAGAGTTCGCTCTTGGTAATCGACGTACGCCCCCGTGAAAGTGTCGACGTTTAAACGCCGAAAGAAGGAAAGAGGATAAATTGAGAGAATATACATAGGTATACATGCACGTGATAATAACACAGGAAAGGATAGAAAATATTCAAGGTACGAAGTAGAAGCGTTGACAGGCTCTTCGTATCAGCGTGTCTTCCGTCGGAACGATTAAGGTCGCAGCCAACACATGTCCAATATCCCAACATCGGCGACGTCCTCACAGAGTCGCTTTACTTATCTCGTTGCTCTCGACGCAATCCATTTTACAAATGGAATTATTATTTCCCCCCCGGTACACAAAAAGCCTCGCAATCGGAACCGACGAAAGCGACAACTCGCTTGATACACTCAACATTATAATGCGATTAAAGTATTCGTTGAAACGCGTCCCAAATTGCTGTAACCGTTAGCTGCTCCTTGATGAATTCCTTGAACTAAACAAATAATGAAATAATATTTTTTTTCTATATAAGCAACTACGCCGAATGAAACGTTGATTTTTTTCTATTCTAATTCCATTTAAACGAAATAATATTTACATTTTTTTTTTCATAAGCACCTGAGCTGAATGAAACTTTGATTTTTCTGTTCTAATTTCATTTAAACGATCTCTGGAGGACAATGGAGACTCTGGGGAGGATAAAACAACTCCTTTGTCGAGCTACATTAGAGAACTGTTATTAATTCGAGATGCAATTTATATCTAGCTTCGTTTAAAGAGGCTTTTGGTTACAAAAAAAATCAAAGTGCGACCTTTCAATGACGCTTGGGAGAATTTTCGTGAGCACGTGGAGTAACGACACTGCTTTTACGATCGTGAAACGACCGCGGTGCCAGTTCGCTCGGAGAGCGACGCCGATTTCTATAGAAGCAAATTAAGGCCCTCGGTTATACGGATGCCCTTTTTTTTCACAAACGAATCGTTGGGCGTGCTTGGGATCGCTTACGCTCTCTCGTGTCAAGCTCAAAGATCACTTCGCGCTCCGCGCATCGGTTCTTTTCACACTCGTTCACTTTCTTCTTCGTTCATCAGTGGTCCACAATGTTATTTGTGTATTATACGCTTACCGTATGGTTATAATCTATCGCGATTCTTTTTCCTTCCTCTTTTTTTTCATCTCTTTTCGTCTGTTCCGCAACCGCGGCTATGGGTTCTCGCCTCGTGCACACACAAGCGGTCGCGTGTCGCATGATAAATGATGCTCAGACACGCAAGAACGCTGAGAAGACCTCACCGTTATGCTAATTAGACGTCTAATCAATCCCTCGTTTGTACCTGTTTCTCCATTGCATTCCTCGTAGCGAAATGCCTTCGTGCTTTTGCTTCCGATGATGATTCAACTGTTAACATAATATGGCTTTGGGCTATTTTTTTTCGAACTTTGTTTCTTCAATTCTCCGCTTCGGTAGCCTATGATTTTTATTACGAATGCGGAGCTCGGATTCTCTCGAATCTTTTTCACTTCGAGCTAAAATGGAAAATTTATATTGATTATTTATAAAATCAATTCGATAAATTTATCGACAATTCATTTAATTTTAATTTGATTTACTTTCAGTTTTTTATTCAATTATAGATCGATCCAAAAAAATTACCGGCATTTCGACCCTTTCTTTTCGCGAGAACAAATCTTCCTTTATGGGAGTGCAAACTGTGCATTATCGCCAAAGTAGCTCAGGGTTGAAGATCCCGAATCTCCGTGAGTCCCGTTAGAGGGTTGCAAAATCATCGTCGATTATCTCGTAACCCTGTTTATTCTCTCGCTTCTCTCCGCAACGAGGAAAGAAAGAAAGAAAGTCACGAATGCATAAATAACGTCGGACACACCCACGCCGATGAACGTGCCGAAGAATCGATCAATCGTTGCTCGGTACGCGCCAGCTGGCGAACGGGATGAAAGTTCGATCAGAAAATCGCGATTGACGTTTCAGTTACCGGCGTATCCGAGGGTATCTATACAAAATTCCGGCCTTCCCTTTGTAATCATTGCCAACAATATCCGCGTGTATATACGCGAGTATGCCTCAACGCGATACGTTGTTATGTGCCGAGCGAGTGGAGCCGATGAAACGCTATTTTACGAATAAGCGATTCGATCGTAGTCACGCTTACTCTGCGGCTTCTCTTCTCGTCCCGCATCCTTGCGGAGGGCAAGGCTTGAATTTATCCACCCTCTTCGCGCGCGCGAACCTTCCTCATGCGGGCGAATAAATACAGGCGGGAATAAAATGAATGCGAATCAAATGAAACGCACAAAAGCGAAAAGCAAACGAGCAAGGATCCGAGAGGAAATAAAAGAAAACAAACAAGAATTTAAAAAATCGTGAAAATAAGAATGAAATAACGAGTTGAAGAATATTGAAAAGCTTCGGGATGCCGGCGAAGATTCTCTCCTGGCCCCATCGGAAAATACTTGTTTGCTTTGCGGGGTACCTCGTTGCTTTTGCTTATACTTGATACCGGCAATATTGCATAATGCAGAGGCGGGCAGGAGTCGGAGCCTCCATCAGCGAGTTTATCGGCCTGTCAGGCGTAGTATGTGCACTACGGTTGACAGATGTTGCAGCTACAGGGGCCCTAAGGCCCCGAACGAGAACGAACCGGCAAGCTCGATCTCGCCGCACGAGCCCGGTAATATTAGTTTGTGGGTATAGATAATACGAAACATTGTGTTATATACCTATGGATTATAATAGCAGCGAGATACATACTTGCACGTTTATGCTGGATATGAACATATCCTAATAGCGCACTTATATGCATTCTGCAAATCGCTTTGACTGCAGGGATATTCGGTACTCGTGTAGCCTACATTACTGCAACATTGTATCGTTATTGTTCGCAATACGTCCTGTAAGTATCTTCGATTACACTTCTGTTTTTTTAGACCCATGACAAATAGCAAAATGGATTACGAAACCTCGATCTATTCCATTTACGCAAGCCCGGCCACGTACGAATGGTTTTTTTATACATTACTCATGAGCGCGGCTGGAAAAATCATTAAAATTGCACATCGCTTTCTGTTTTAATCTTGACGATAATTCTTGCATCTTGAGATCTGCAAGAATTATCGTATTAATAAATATTTTTGATAAATCATAAAATCTCGTTAAATCTGAACTGTTTTTATTTTGACGAAAAATTATTGGTGAAGATAATATTCGATGACTTCTGATCGGAATATATTGTTGAAGGCGAATAATGGCTTACAGAAACAATCGAAATGTACTGGACAAAAACAGGGGAGTAGGAAGCATTTTCAATGAAATGCAATTTAATTTTTTTTCCCATCAACGTGTTATAAATTAGTTACGATCGATTGAACCCGAGTGCAAATGCCCATGATAATAAACTACTATCATTGATTTCTTGGGCTATTCCCACGCCCACAGATGTTACGTTGCGCATTGGCTCGCTCCTTTTCCGCCTGTCGAAGCTTCGAGAAAATCTATTAGTTTATTGTCCGAACACTTGCCACAGCCGAGGTTCCTCATTTCCGCTTTGGTATCTTTCGCGCTTGCACTTTCGGTGCACTCCTGCGTATATCATGTATCCGATCAGCGCTGGGCACCTACGTTATTTGCGCGCAAGAGCTGAGAAACAACAAATGCCGAAGTGAATCGTGCATTATCCATCGCACAATGAAGTTCCGACCTCTGTTCGCCATTCGGATTCGCCGGTTCGCGCTCCCTTTTCCGCATAATAGGGAGATTTATATGTTTACTTGCGCGTAGAGTTCGAAGCTGCTAAGCGAGCTACCTACGTGTACAATATTGTGAGTGCGAGATCTTGCTCGTCCGCCACGGCCTACAGCATCGGGCATTTACCCATGGAAAATCGGTACAGCGTAACCGACTCGCGTATTTGCCGTCCTCGTAAGTCTTTCACCGCGCCGCAGACGGAATTTTACACGGCAAGACAATGAGTATCCGGAAAGTAAATTCGTAACGCTGCCACTGTGGCATTCGAGGCCTTCGAAGACTGTCTTCGAATTCTGTTTCGGACATTCTTCGCTGTTTTTTCGCCACGGGCGCGGTTCCCACTGTAAGATGTTGAGACAACAAATACATTAAATAGCGTCCAAATGAATTCGCGCGGTCCGGTCCAAATCACGAATGATCAGCATTTTCCAATGGGAGGCTTTTGCGAAAAAACTGATTCTATTCGAGGCACTTCCATATTTAACGCTCCAAAATTATGTTCAATGTTAATGTTGATGTACCTTCTATGCGATTACTATCGTTACTTTCTTGTATCGATACCGTGGGCATTAAACCAACTTAAAGGCTCAAATCTCGATTCCCGCAACTTTTTTTATCTCCAATTTCGTACATTCCTTTCATTTTCTCATCGTCGAATGCGCTTGTCGGCAAGAATATTCGAGGGATATAAGTCAGCGGAGCTTAATCAAGATTGCAGCTTTATGATATTCTAGACTCTTTGGATTACCGCGTGCGACAAAGGATTGAGGATAAAATATCAAGAGAATGAACGAAACGAAAGGAAAGATATAGTGACATCAGCGAGTTCGTGGGATCTGCAGCAGGGCGGTCGTTTCACGTCTCTCGTCCTCGAGAAGCCCGTAACTCGCGGAAAATCGCTACGGCGTAACGACCCTCGTATTTCTGTCGCTTTATATAGTTTTATAAGCCACGCTCGCCAATCTCGCAGCATTAAACATTTTTGTTTTAATTTCTTTTTCGTTTTCTTCTATATATTCCCGCGGGTTTCTATGTCCACTAGCCGATTCCCCGCTTTCGTAACGCATCGCTGGTGATACGGTCGTTAATTCGATAACACGAGAAAACCGACGTCTCTCATATTGTGAACAGGCTGGACCATTCGGTAGCGGCTCGGACCTAAATCTATGAACTTTTATGTGAGCTCCTAAAAACTCCCCTGAATTAACGGGTTGAATTATACTCGGATATTACTTTTTGCATAGGTATCAGTTTGCATCTATTAATATACGCGAGATTACGCTTTAACGGGTCGCAAATTCATCTTGACGACTAATCAAGCCCAGAAGCCAGACCAAGGATTAAATTTCGCATATGAGAAAATAGAGAGAAAAAATGTATAATGATAAAATATATGGAACTTATATTTTGTATATATCAAAAATCTTTCAAGTCGGTTTGTTTTTACTCGATTTGCGGTTTATCTAATCTGTCATCAGCAGTATTTTTTATTTTATTAAAAAAGTATTTTTACATATTGTTATCTGATGATCGTATGTCTTTCAAAAGACAACAGTGATCTCGACCATCATGAATTATCTTCACTATCTTCTGAACTCCGTGAAAAAAAGGCCTCGCGTCTTAAAAGCAGCTCACCCAAATCCTGTTATTCAAATTTCCAAAAATCTCTTTAAGCTATTTTACGCCCTCGCTTCGCCGGTGTTGTTTGCGCTACTGTATTTTTTTTATTATCCTCGTGCTGTTGAACCCTGAACGCTCGGGTCATCCGAGCAGAGCGAGGAACACAGCAGTGTCGAGGATGCGCGCCGAAGAATCCACGTCCCGTGTACCAACACAGAGGCCTCGCAGTAATAATAAATTATTATGCGTTTCACGGGATTATCAGGGTGACGAGATGGGTGGTTGTTCCATTGCACCCTTTTCTCCCCGTCTCGCTCTCTCTCGTGGCTTTCGGGACGATTCCTTATCGGCAATAGCATGCGTTTGCACTTACAATCGGCAACTTGGGACGGGCGCTGCTCGTTCACCTGCCGCAAAACCCGACCCGGTTCATATTAGCCTCAACTTTATAAAACCCCTTAATACGACCCGCGGCGCTGACTGCATATATGTGTACGAATGCTGTTTCGCAGCTTCTGCACGGACTGCCGCGGCCCGGTAGTTCGGCACTTCTCCCGGCCCATTAAAAGCAAATGAATGAAAAACAAAACAAATAAATAAAAATGAACGAAAGAGAACGATTCGGACACGAATAACAAATCCAATTTGTACCGCAGAGCCAACTTCGAGAGCGCGGTTTTAATTTGCAAAGATTGTTTTTTGAAAAATAAAATCTTTAGACAATTTTTCAGAGTTCTTGCATCTCTTGAGAATCCGATACAAACGGCAATCTCGAGAGCGAACACTCGAAGCTTTTACGGGGTGGACTCGGCGTGTTGTTGAGAATGCGTGGGTGTGAGATAGAAAGCTGGCTTGCGGTGCAGAACAGTTCGCAAAAACGGGAGCGGCCAACTTCTCTCGCTTCCGATCTGCAAACGTCTCTCACGATCGTTGACGTCTTCGTCGCCGTGTACGGATAGAGCCCAACCCATGTGCAACAGACGACAGGCGGAATAATCCAGAAATCGATTCGGAGCGACTTTGGAATTCGCGCTGTAGAGCGGCAACGGCGAGACGAGGATGTCGAGTCGAGAATAAAGAAAGGTAAAGGCCGGAATGCTGCACATGTACGAATACAAAGTATCACGATTATTTACGTCAGATTCTATGGACAATAAGGATCCGAATTTTCGACGTTGAATGCCGGCAAGATTAACACTTATCGATGAAACTATTGAAACATAACGACGATAAGTCAATTGTCTGAAAAAAACAATTTTTAAGATTCGGCTTAAAATTTTTTTTTGCATTATTAAGTTTTTTTAATATAATTATGTGACTGATATTTTATAGACGTAACGAGAAACTTATTGTTATAACGGATAACAATCTTTCGAATCTTTCATGATTTGTCGGAATTCTTTTTTTTTTCGCATAATAATGGATTATTTTGTAAACATTTTCACATCATACGCTTCATAGTCTCTTCAATCGCTTTTTTTCGATGGTTTTATCTTCATCGACATTCGCTTCCATACCATGAATTTTCTCGCTTATCATTCAACGATAACTATACGTTTTTCTTTCAAAGTTCGATCGTATAGGAATCATTCTTTGCTCGGTACGGTAGGAATCATCCTTTCAATACTAACACAGAGAAGCTCTTGTGAAAGAAAAGAAATTGTATAATGTTTAATAATTACAGCAACGCCTCGACGCCTATCAATTTAACAGGCTTTTGATCGAAAAGGATTTGCAGCGTCGATAAATAAAAAAATATATAACTGCATTTTAAATCATTTATTCGATAGATTGTAATTTAATATCATAAAATGAATACGATGAAAGATCACTAGTACTCTTCTAAACATACTAAGTATCTTTTTTCTTTCCTATTGCACGTATATTTTACAGGGGCAAACACGTACCCAAAAACGTCGTCATTCGATTTTCTTTTTGTCTTTAGAAAATCAGACATAAATTCTTATATATCTTTTTCGCGTAAGATTGTTCGTAACTATTTCGCATTATAATGTAGAAATAATCTTATTTTACATCTAAATATATCTATGTATAACTCACAGACCACACACCATATCTCTTCCACGATTTTCTTTCTCTATTTACAAATACTGCTGCTTAAATAACAATAAGGAGTCATTTCGCGCCGGTAGAAGCGTCGAAAACTCCGCGAGATATGTGTCCTTGGATAACGAACGATCGTGACCGACTTGATCGTCGAGAAATAATATGAAAAAAAATCTACGCGAACGATTGCACAGAATCATTATCGATATAACGCAATGAGCTTGAACCTCCAAATGCATCGACATTCCTCGACAAACTCACTAAATTTCTAGAAGCCTCCCTTACGAAAAAATAAAAATAAACGCTTTAAAACGATAAATTAGCCCTCTCGCTCCCTCATTCAATTGAGTGATGCGATGCTTCTGAAACTTAAAAATAGCGGTGAATTACAAACGAGTTTCGTGAATAAAAAAAAAGATCTAGGCTTTATACAAAATTGACGACGATTAGCAATGAAACAAAAAAAAAAAGTAATATAAAGTTTGTTGTCGTGTCGTGCGTTGTGCGGAAAATCGACCGAGACGCGAAGAGTACAATATTTTCTATTTTTCTTGTCGCACACTTACAAATAAGAATACGAGCACCGATGGAGCACAATACCGCATGAATGGAAATCGAAAAGGCGTACTTTTTTATCATCATGCGACGAAAATACGCCTTTTTTATTTCAGTAACAGCGATATCGTCGAAGCGCACACACTCGTTCGCAACTTTAATCTCTATTTATACAAGTGTCCTCGCGAGGTTGGCGCAAATATATGGCTGTACGAAAGCTTGCGAGAGATCTCTTATGTTACACGCGTCAACAATGGGCCGCTCTTTCTGCGTATCTTCTCTAAACTATAAATTAATTTATTGCCGATGAAGAAATATCTCGAGACATTCTTTAATCATCCTTTAAATCGCACTCGTCGTTCTCGCCATTCTTTTCCGCCATTTCTCTTTTTTCGCCATTCCCCATTCGTCAACGACGAGAGAATCGAGCGTGAAAAAAAAGTGTCTCCAACGTTTCCCCAGCATAATAAATAAATATGGCATTGGAGACCAAGAGAGATGGCCACATCGCTTTGTCGAATTTATCGTCAATATTACACACTGTCTCGGTCGCGTCCTCCCCAATATCTAACACATTTTCTTTTTCCTTTTTCTGTTAACACAAACAACGACGAACAGCGTAAATCGTTTGTCTTACTTAAAGATCTACGAAGATTCTTCGTCATATCACAAAAAGTAATAATCATCATCGTAACGTCAATGCTCGTTTTTTTGTTCAAACGTACAAGTTGAACGCCTGTTTTGGCAAATCGAAGTCAGAGAAACTTTTTGGTCTCCAATTGTCAGAAGACCATTTCCAAACAGGGCTGTGTGAGTCGCATTGCGCAATAAAATGCACAGCGGGCATCGATTATAAAATTTATCAAAATTCAATTGATAAAGATTCGTTTCTATTAAAATATACAGTAGAGTTTCGTTTTTCCGAATTCGCGATCGGACTTGTCAAAAGCAGAGTTGTGCTGTATATATCGATGTGTAAAAAGATTCGAAGCATCGAATGCAAAACAATTATGTAGATCGCGAAAATCGAGTTTGCTTCGACAATTGATTTATCCGAATGCAACTTATCAGTCCTCTTTCGCTGACGATTCATTTCGTCACATAAATTAAAATATTTACAATGTGACGCGCCTACAGCTCCAGCCGTGAGGGCTTTTTTAATTGCACGGTTCTCACGATGACTCGCACCTTCAGATTTTCGTGCGTCCGTGTTCTCATTTTAAAAAAAGAATGTACAGTAAAAAAGAAAATCATCACACTGATGGACGGACAATGTTTTAAGAACCCTTTCGTAGAAGATAACTGTTTGCGCGCTTACATAGGTCGCCCGTCAAACGTAAACTTCGCCCCTTTTACTACCAGCCACCGTGGTTCCGGCAGCACCGGCCATTAGAGACGAATTCGTGCTAGCTGGTGTGCTGGTTCTTCTCAGTGGCTCGTGAGGCCTACTTCTCGTGACTTCTCTACCGACACTTCCGGTTCTGTGTCTTCCTTCCGGAAGTATCGGTTGTCCAAGCGTATCGCCGTGCAGTCCGGCACTGAATTTTCTTCCTTGGCTCACCGCCGTTTGACCATCCCTCTGATGCGATCCCGGCGAGTGGGGCAGGGACATGCTTCGATCCTCCCTAACTTGCATCATGACCGGAGGTCCCGGCAGCGAGGCAGATCTTCTTCCCCTCGCCTCGGCGTTGGCTCTCTCCTTTTCTTGCGTCGACGATGGTGTCACTATGAAACCTCCGAGTTTCTCCGGACTCATAAGAATCGGCGAGCGTTCGTTGTAACTGTCGAAAGTCGGTGTGGAATTGTGACTTCCAAGCGGGCTCGTCCGATCTCCGATTAACGGCGTCGAGCGTTCCTCCTGTCCGGCGACGCTGCCGCTTCTGCTACTACCGCTCGCGCTACCACCCGAGCAATCCTCCTCGCTGCTGTTGACTTCCGTCAAGGTCGCCTGCACGACATTCGGAGGTTGAACGTTTATTCGTGGCATTGGCGACGAAGTTGTTGTTACGAGACCCAGCTGGGTCAATTGACTCATCGTTACCGGAGTCAGGGTCATCGGGGCGACCAAGCCGGCGCTGGTTAAAGTCGGCGACAAAACCGCCTGAGCCAAAGCTGCCGTCCCACCCTTGCCGGAGTTTGGTGTACCCTCGGATTCGGCGATCGGCGATAGTACGACTTGGACTACCGGAAGTTCGGCGGGATAGTGACCGTTCGCTGGTATCACACCGACAACACCGGCGCCGATGTTTGCGACGTTGGAGAGAGCTAGCCTCTGTTCACGGTCAACGACCTCTTTGGTCACGTCTGGCGTTGGAATTCTCGGACGATTCTTCAACGAGACTGGCACCGATTGGAGCTTCATCGTGCCTGAAAAACATCAAAGGAAACACTCGTTGTGAGACGTGATTTGACGCATTACATATCGATTTTATATGGCCCGAGGCTGAACAATAACGCGGAGAGACATCGACAGTCGATGAGGCAATTACGACGTGAAGAAATTGAGGAAGTCTTTCTGCTTCGAAAAGAAGTCAATATTAGTAAAAGTTGAACTTGATCGCTTGAGGAGATTTTTTCGAGGCCCGATATCTCGAGAAATAGAAAATAGAATAAAGGGGGGAAAGGAAATTGAAAATGCAAACTTTAAGCTTCCGAATGAGTGCATAATAATCTGTGTATGGTCCGGAATATTCGGGAGGGTTGGAAAATCGATCAATCATCAATTTTTCTAATTGTTCGGTCAATCTTCGAAATTACGTACAAAATTAATTTTCCAGAATTGAAAATCTCCACTGTCTTTTCAAGGATCCCGAGATCGACGGACATTCGAGACAGTTCGTGACTTCTCGGAATATTACGTGCTTGACAATTTTCCTTTTTTTTTTCATCATCTGCGAAAACGATTGATAAAATTGGCGAGACAATAGATATATAATTTTCTTCGTTGCTTAAACATCGTTTCACTGTTGTTTACGACTTCCCGGTACGAATTGATTCACCGATGATGTGTTACGTAAACGAAGAATGAATAATCCTCACGTACACGTGATCAAGTTCGTTTCCCGCTTGAATCCCGACAATTTCTACCGTGTACTCGTCCTCGTTCGTCAGTGTCGGTTACTCTCGACGAGTACACGAGTTTTTTTTTCGTGCTTCGAACACGTCGCATAATTTTTTTCCGATCGTTTAATCGATCAAAGACGATTACGCGTGAAAGTATCGAATTAATTGGATAACAATTGGATTCTTCGGTATATTTGCGAGTTTCAACAATTCTCACCTTGCCGACCCATTCTTTGACCGCGTAAGCTCTTCCGACCAACCAAACGATCGTAGAGCGACATTTTTGGATTGGAATTGTTCGTCTGCGGCAAACCAGTCTCGGGACTGCTGTAGACGCTGTTGTGACGATTTCTCGCGAAGAAACCGCCACCGCTGCTGTAGGTCGTCGACGAACTTCTGACCGAGCCCATTCGCGTTATCTGACGCTGTAGCCAATTTTTTCGACGCTCGACCAGCGGCGTGTCAACGCTTTCCTGCAAAATTAAATTTTTCATGAAGTTCGAACTATTTAATTCAATTTGAAAAAATGCTTCGCATTAAAAAAAAATTGTAGCTAATGGTCTAAACGATTTATAAAACAAGGTGAGATGATCAGTACAAACAATATTGTCCAGTTTTTAATAAATTTCAAAGTTTTCCGTATGAATTTGTGAACTTACGTAATCGGCGTACATGTCGTCCTGATGAGCTTTACGATGCTGACTGTGATTGTGCATCTGATTGCCGAGCATGACATTTGCGTAGAGCGCGTCGCTCTCTTTGACTTTGTAACGCTCGGCAGATCCTTTGGGTTCTTCTCTGCGATATTGCTCGCTCGCCACGGTGTAGGGCAAGTCCTTCGGAACGACCTCGTCCCAGTATTGGTCCTTGAGAAGTTCCGGATGTTCCTCGTGCATCTCGTCGACTATCATGTAACCAGCCTGGAGAAATTATTAATTACAAATATTATCGTTTCCGTTCCTTCGCGCGATATCGATTGCTGTTTCGTTGGATGTAATTTGAATCTCGTGAGACCGACCTTGATGTGACGATCGATCAGCCAATTCAATTCTATGTCGTCGTCGTCCTCGCCAAATGGATTGATAAGCACCTCAGCGACTTTCAGCCAACCGACGTAGAAGCAAAACTGTCGATTGAATAGATCGAGAGGCGTGCATTAAAAAAAAGTCGTTTTGCTATTCACACGTGTGACTGGCGGCCGCGTGCGAACATTCGAGTTTTACTATTTTCTCTCTTTTCTGATCGCGAGCTCTCGAAGCGGTTGACCTTTGAAATATATTAATTGATCGAGAATCGATGCCGCGAACGAGGGAGTGTCGCAGTTATCGAAGTTATCGTTTGCGACTTATTGCCGCGAGAGAAATTTGCAATCGATAAAATGTTAACATCAAATAAATTTTCATTTTCCAACTTATATTATTTCTCTTTAAACTCTTTGTTTTTTTTACATTGAGGTAAGGTGAAACCCTATCGAGTGCGAGAGATAGCGCTAATGACGCTTGCGACGGTGCGACAGAGGAGCACTCTAAATGTGTTCCACTTCACCTTAAAGAGCGTGTATCGGCTAAAATATTGGGGTGCTGAATGATACGTTCAAGAGTTCTTTTACACTGATTTGTTAAGAACTCTTTGGCATTATTTTTATTAAAAAATAATATTCTTTATACCGTGGGTAAGTCTGATTTTTTTCACATTTTTAACTGTATCGAAATGTCTTTTAAATTCTCTACGAATCTCACTTTTGGATTGAGGACACAGCAATACACTTTTCGGAAATACTGGAAATTGAAAATTTGAGTCTTACCTGAAGAGTCGTGAAGACCGGAAAGTACATGTCCGGTTCCTCGTATTTTCCACCCGGGCCTCCGTTCGGCGGACGTTCGACAAACTGTCTTCCGAGCAGAGCCGAGAAAAAGTACGCGTAAAGCGACAGCGTTACGACCTAGAAAAAAACGAATGAAAATAAAATTAAAAAATCGCTTGTCATTGTCTTAGATTCGAAAATTATCGAAAGTCTATTCGTCAATCCATAAGTTCAATATATGCATACATCCAGCACACAATGAAAGCCAGATCACCTTCGTGTTTCGCCCTCTTCCCGACTTCCTTGACTTCGAAACACGATTCTGAATCTCGCGAAGCCGACGAACAATGGCGAGATAACTCCCGGACCGTCACGATTTTGCAACAACTATACACATCACGTTATTCGTATATATCCGCATTTGCATAATATCGACCTACGTTCCGACCACATTTTTTTCTCCAGCCATTGAAATTTCACTTTCTCCAAGCGCCTCCAATAAATCTCCTCTCAAAATTTTACGAAGATCCAAACGCGACACAGTAGATCACCGGATCGAAAGTTGAAACATCCTCCTTATTTTTTTGTTTGCGATCTTACGTCGCGTCAGTTTCGTTTTATTCTCGGATCTTCGCGTAAGAAATAATTTGCATGTTGCTAAATTTAACGAACGCCCCAGCCGATTTTTTTTTGTGAATCAGAACTTCACTTTCTCCGAGTGTGAAACAAAATCTTGCATGTCGTACAGATCAAATCTCGATAACGTCGTAGCAGTTCGACTACGAAAGTTCGAATCGAGTTTTTTTTCAAGCCTTGTTTTTTTTTTTACTGACGTAAGAAATGATTTGCGTCCGTCGGGTTCGCTGATGCAGACTCCGGTTTCGGATCACTGCGAACGATGGAGAGCGGGTAAAGGAAAAAAAGCCGGTGGAGCGGAACGAGACGGAACGGGGCAGACGAGTCATCTTTGTTTTTTCTTTTTCAATTGATTAACCGGAGCCCAGCAGCGAGTGAGAGTTTCCGGACGCGTAGCAGGTAAAAATATGTATCAAGGCCTTCGGGCGTCGATGAGATCGCGACAGTTGGCGAGCATGCGGAAGGTCGTCACGGAAACTCGGTGGTTTTTCCGCAAAGTCTTGTCGCAGGGGAAAGGACCAGGACTCTATCGATTACGTAAATAGTCAATCGATCAATCGCGATGTGAAGATCGGACCAATTGCGTGTCGTCGATATCGCAACCTTCAGTCTAGAGCGAATTGGCCACCTCTGGAATTTACTGGAGATTTTTTTCACCGATAAACAGCCTCCGACGACGTTAGCCAGAGGGCAAAAATCGATCGTCGAACGCCAACAAAAATAAAAATTGTAACGCGCAGTTACGAACAGTCCAAACGATCTTTCGATCCTTCGTAATGCGCAATAAATTTATGCCCCGCGAATTCTGCGAATATTAAAAGAAGACGATGATCAAATCCGCGAACACGTTTGGGTTGCGAAGACAACGTGTCACTTATTGATCGTACGAAAATAATTTCCTCGCCGTTACATGAGATAATGAAGCCGAACGAGTTAGCTTTCGCGTATGGGTGTTCACGGACGCGCGAGAGTTCGTTGGTGCACGTAAGAATATGATTGACGGACTGTGCAATCGACAAGCACCGCGCGTCACAGTGATCGAGACGTTAAAATAAATATTGTGGCGCCGCGAGAGGCGGAAATGCTTTTACAATCGTCGATGCGAATTGAAAAAAATAAATAAAGAAAATCGACAGAAAATTAGACAGAACGGGATAAAAAGATTGAATGGGAGAAAAAAGAGCCGACGCATAGGAAGAAAATATGAGGCTTGGCGAGACGAGGAAAATTGATGAAAAAAAATCATGATAATAATAAAAAAATTATCGAGTGTCACGGTCTTCCAGGAAATTTAATTCGCATATCCGTCGTTATAATAATTCTGATAATTCCCGTTCGTCGAGGATTACTGAATCGCGACGCTCGAATTGGCCTGGCGTTACTGCGCGACTTCTTCCATCAGCGGACAACGACGAAGCATCCATCCTTTCGCGGCTCACGGTAGTGAGCAGTGGCGTCGAGCAGACGCCACTGAAAATAATAATGGGACGACCCGTCTATTAGGGAAGTTAGACTGATGAGCAATTATCGTTGCACAATCTCGCGCCGAGGAAGCAGAAGGGTAACCCGTCTAATTGCAAATATAGAAGGGGAAAACGAAACTACTTTTGAGCCGTAGGAACGAGAGAATCCGCCTGGGTGAACCTCGTGCGAGTTAAAGGGCCTCAAAATTTCTTCACCCAAGTGCTCTCCCCAAATTGCGATATAACATTTTTTTTCAATCGAAGAATTTAATCAAGTGTATTTTGTTGGAAATTTATGAAGTATTTCTCGAAATAACTAATTATTACCCATTTTAAAAGGAAAAATGAAAAATCTAACGCAATAACGTAGACTAAATTTTCTTCAGGTCCGATGACTCGTAGAAATTTATTTAATTTCATGCTTTTTTTTCTAACTTACTATTTTTCTTTTCATCAGCGTTGCTTTCTCTTACGAAAAGATCATTCGTCAATACTTTGCAAAAGTTCACATGTCGCAAAGCCATCCCAGAGATTTGATTGCTCGCACTTGTGTCGCGCAACGTTACACAGTTCCGCAGTGATTGCAATAAAATTCACGAGCATGAACGCGTTATTTTAATGCGTGAAAAAGTTCGGAAATGCGTTCCAAATAGCCGTGCAACGCGCCGAGCTAACGGCGACCAAAGAGCGCGGAGAGAAAGAAAACTTCTTCGTCGTTAGCCATGCCGCGCTGACGCAATGAAATCCCCGGTAGCGGATAAACATTAGAGCGCGACGTGTTTCTTTCAGAGAATGAAACGTCGACGTTTCTATGCTCGGGACGACGGGGGAGCTTCTCGCGACGATGTCCGCTGGCAATGATCAACCTACGTGAGGATAACGAGTGTCAGAAGTCGATGAAGACGTAAGCATCGTGCGCGTGTGGAAAAAAGGAGAAACAAAATGCGGGTATGCGGTGAAACACGAAGCTGAAACGTCTTTAACGGATGTCACGTTACATTTTTCTTCCAATCCGTAACTCTAGCAGGCTATAAATAATAATACGGATTATTCTTTCAGCGTCGATTTGTCGTGTTTTCTCGTTCATTCCGCTCACCTCTCATAGATCGAATCTTTCGCAATCATTATCTCACATTCTACCTCTCAATTATCGATATAATTGTGTAAACAATCAATACAATTTGAAAAAAAGGCAGTATGCAGCGTACGAGTTTGAATTATGCGAAATTGCGAAATACGAGAGGATAAATATAATTCGATCTTGTTGGAGGCTGTGGGTTACTCACCTGCGTGTAAACCAGAGGCACGCAAACTGTGTCGTAACCGATGAGACCACCGAGACGCTTCCGGATGTCGCTCAGCTCCACGAGGAGCGTCTGCACCACTTGATCGCTCGTTATCAAGGACTCTTTTCTAGCGCGATTTATTATATTCGTCGCCCATACGAGCGGCATCCAGTACTTCGACATTGCCGCCTTTTTGTTCATCATCTCGAAGATCTTCTTCTCGGATTCCATCATCAGACCTGGAGAAAATCGAAGGAGAAAATCGTCTTTAGAATTCGCCGTTTTGAAAGTGCGATTGTTAATGCTCGTCGGGTCTTAAGGAGTGTTTCACGTGTGACATCGGTAATGATAATGGTCGACAGAGGCCTTTTTTTATTACCCAGCATTCCCGGCTGTTCATTATCGTTACGAGCTTCGCTTTAAGAAGACGAGTTCTCAGTTCCGAGTATACTTAGAACGCGCAAAAGTGTTTAGCGCCGAATTATAATTGACGATGATACAACGATAAAACTATTATGATGTGTTTGAAAAAAAAATTATGCAAATTAAATTTGCGCACGGCTTCCTCTTATTTTTTTACGTCGTTCACAGAGTGCCTCCATGATAAAGTCACTTAACCAATGCTGGTTTTTCTGCCAAAGAACACTTTGTAAATGACGTTTAGAACAATATGAGGGGGAAAACAACGGGAAACAATTTGCACGATTCGATTCATTTTCGTCAAGATTCATACAGATGATCGGATAGAAATAGCCCATTGGGTAGAAAGGTTCAGCCCAACATCTAAACTTATGTGAAATTAGGAAAAAGTGATTACGGGAATTTTTTAGAAAATCTGTTAACTACCTCATTCATCTGGTACTCGTTGAGTACGCATAGTTCGCAAGATCTTATCACTCGATAAATTCTATTATTCCCGCGTTCAATTTATTATACGATTTTCCATTAGTTACCGGCACCTAACCATCGATTTTTTATGATCTTTTTAGTATTTTCAATGAGCTGATTGATATCACCCATTCCTCGACGGAGATGTTTCGCACGATAAGTCTGCAAATTTTTATATTTTTTTCATCGAGTTCTCGAATAATTTTTGCATTTGCTGGTGCGAAATACAATGGAAGCATCACGCGGGAAGATCCCGTAGTGTCGAGAGCCCGTCGATCTTCACGTGACGGATGGTGTCGATTAGGCAAATAACCGTGCGACGATCGGATAAGACAGGAGTCTCGATTGTATTTATCGGATGTTTCAGCGACGAGCAACGTGCGGCATCTCATCGTCGGGGGATAATTGCGGCGATGCGCCATCGGTTTGCATGAGCGATCGCAAACACACGCGAGTTGTTGGCATGCATATATGATAAAGCCGAGTGAAAGACAGATGTGCAGAGCCGGAATGTTTTTCGTTGAACGAAAAACTCAAAAAACCAAAAAGTACCTCATCTAACACGCGCACGTAAAATCCTGTGCCTGAGAAGTGGAGCAGGAAGGCACTTGTACGCATCGGGTGCGCAAAAAAAGGCTAGACATTTTTTATTCTTTAGTCTGCACTGCACGGATTATTCGGAGCCAATTTAAACTATCACTGTCGATCATTTCTAGCTAGTCGTTGGAAATATCGAGTATGAATCCGATAAGAAAACGATAGACTGACCAGCGAAAGGAGTGCGAAATTCGACCTTGAAACTTCGCGGCATCGTCATCGCAAAGTGCACCAGCAGTCACGCGCGATAAATCATCGTATTTCTCTGACTCATTATTATTATCGAGCCGCAGTACCGAGTGCAATTTCGGTGTGCGATTGGCCGTGAAAGAAAAGCTGGTGAATGCGTTTATATATTTTTTCATCCGACCGCAACGACAGAACGAATGAATTCATGGACCAACAAGCTGCAAGGCTTCTCCCTACGATGAAAAATATTGCAAAAAACACCGGCTGAAAAAGGAATTTGAATCCTTGCATATGCGATTTCAAAAAAAAGCAATTCTGAGATGACCGAGCTATAATTTTCCACTCAATAAGTCCTAAAAGAGCCGGTTCACCGTCGCGTTTAATGCCCCATCGGAGCCAGGACAATTACGCGAGACGCGAAAGAGAGCGATATCCCCGTTCGTTCGGCTATAAATAACGGAAAAGAGTTAGTAACGCCGGCGCCACGGTGTCCCGGAAGCGACGAGAGAACGAGATGAAAGTTTTCAACCGTTACCGCCCATGAAAGTGAGTCAGGTACTCGCGCGTTAACGCACTTAAACTCATTAAGGACGCTATTCGTAATTAAAAAAATATCATATATATGTAAAAATACAAATCATAAAATGTTCAAAAAGAAAACGCTTATGGAGAGCCTGTAATTGAAACTGTAAAAGTTGAATGTATCATTCATGTGTCCTAATTGCCGGACATTGGAATGAAAATAAAATCCAAAAATCGAATGGAATGTGCGAAAACTATGTCCGCAATGTTACGTTAAGATAGTTCGTGTGTCTATTGTGAATCGAATAGTTACGAAATAAGTAATGTTATGGATATGGTACGACAGACACTGTACGAAGATTCTCTTTGTCAATCGAACGACTCGACGATTGCGCAAAAGTACGGCACGAACGAAACGGGGAATTCCCATCGTGGTGATCGAGCAAGCAAACATTGTAAAAGTGGGACTCGATTTTTCGCAAATTTCTACGTAAACGTCGGATGGAATAATGGCCAATTCGCAGGAGTTAAATAACCAAGCTTCTTTACTCTTAATTTTTCATTCATCGAAGAAGGCGAGGCAAGGACGTCCAAAGAACTGTTGATTTAGTTACACTCTCTGTCAAAAGTGAGATTCGGAAAAAATTTCAAAGACTTCTCGTGTGGATAAGAACGAAAAACAAATCAACCGTGCAGAAGATACTAAAAAGATTACTTTTGCATAATAGTAATTCCAAAATATATAAAAACTCGCTCAGTGAAATGTGTTCAATGAATCATCCGAATGATTTGTTCAACTTTTTTTTGTGTAATTTGTTAATATATTTTTCGCGCTATTATTATATGAAATTTATTTTCATAAGAACCTTTCCTATTTCTTGACAGATTTTTATCCCATTGGCAAATATTCGAAATTTGCTCGAAATCTCACTTTTGGCTGGGACTAAAAGAAACAACCTCCTTAACGTATTCGCGACTCTGGGCCAACCCGATTATCCGCTTCTCACCAATGCCCGATGACTCAATCCTGCTGCGAACCTCTCGGTGGCTAGTCGTTGCTAATAGCTTCTCTATACATCGCTAATCCATAGCGTTCATTCGCTCGAAAACGACAAAGACCTTCCTCGATCATTGGGAAAAAGCAACGAGAGCTATACCGTTACAGGCGAGTCGATACTTTTCCAGGGCAGTCGTTGCATGCGTAAAATAAATTTAAACGCCGCGTTTGCACAATGTTTCGCAACTTATCCGTGTCAAACTTCCGTTATTTTTATACCGTCAACTTATTTTTGTCACTCATTGTATGCGTATTTAAAAAGGTTCGAATAGTCATAATGTAATAATAAAAAAAGTTCAAATTGGCATCTTGTTATAAAATTGCGAAAATAAATGAATGATACAAATATGCGGTATGTAAATAGTTGACGTATCTTCTTCCTGTTTTTTTCTTCAGACGTTTTTTCGTAAACTCGAAATTTGGACTTCGTTTAAATTTAGAGGCTTTGGGAATTTTTAGCCACGAACTTTGTTCCAACGCGACTAAAAAATGTCTATTAATCTTGTGTACAATCGAGTTCGACACCTATTTGTCGCGTCTATTCATGCAACACACGTGGCTAAATGTATTCCGATTTATTCATCTTTTCCTGTTGACATTTGAGTTGTTTTTTTTCCTGTTAAAGTATCTCAACAGCTTCCTCATCGCGTAGCGCAGACGAAAGGAGACGATTGAGATAAATTGGTCTGTCTAGCCGAATTTCCAATCGAATGGAAAAAAAATAGTTTCAATAAAAATTCCTTGGTGCTTTATAGCCCAATAAAGTATTTGAGGTACCAGTGCGAACGGTGTTCTTGCCAGGAATGCGGCGCACTTGTGTTCGAACGCTCGTCGCTGATGCAGCGCATCCGGAGTCGATGGTAGGAAAGGGGGTAGAAGCGAGTTCAAGGAACGCGCGGATCCTTGTCCGCGTGGCAAGGTCGTCGCGAAAATAAAAAGAAAAAAAATACATATATATAAATCGCGGTTCTCGCAGTTTCTCCGCTGCCCGGCACTTATCTTTGTTGCTTTCTTGTCTTTTTACTTTCCCTGCACTTCGTTCCCTTCCTTTCTCACGTGAGAAAACTAAAAAGCCATCCGGCTCGAAGCTTCTTCGTCTTCCTGTGTTTTGTTCGCAGACGCGGAGTAAAAAACTTCATCCTTCCCTTGAGAAAACCCGTATAACGCGACTGTCTGCAGTTTACAGTAGATAGTTGCGCGGCTATAGTTGCACGATGCCTTGAAAACTTTTTTTGTTCTTATTGGTGAAAGACAAGTAGGCTAAATTCACAGTTATGGGACGTTCTGCAGCAGGTCGAGAGGAATCATTAGCGCTCAGATATGCAAAAAAAATGTAAACTGCTAATGAAGCAAGAAATTGAATGCAGTGTGAACATTTTTGAAAAATCGGTATGTCATTGAAGGTTCTAACGTTTTCGTATAAATTTTTTTTTGCGGCAACGATATTTTCGAAAGTAATGTTGAATAGATAATGATAACTACGAGGTCTCGCATTAAATTATATTATTCACTGTGAAATTAAAAAATAATTCAGGTATGTCACGGGGCTTAATTTAGGGAGACTTGACGTGGAATGTCCTGTACAGTATAAATATCAAAATGAACGTTTTACGACTGCGCCGAACATGACTGAATTGCTCGTTGTCTGGTCGGTGGGTCATAAAGTTCGAACGGGGGAATGCGTTGTCGAACGTACAAAGGCAACATATGTATCCCAACAAAGTGTTTTAGCGGTTAAAAAATTCTCCGCAAACTTCTCATCGAGCTTCAGCCTGTTTCTCGAAATGCATATATTTTTTCATCCCTTCAATAGCTTACGCTGCCCACAATAAATATTTTTAGCGTGGCAGTAGAATCGATGAGCCGGGAGGTAAACAATTTCCTTATCTGGGTCTCTCGTGTCATCGTCAAAAAAAAAAATAAAAGAATTACTATCTCTACAATTCAACTCTTTGTCGGCTAGAGCGCGCAAAGGTGTATCGAAACTCAATAGGCACGATCACGGTAGCTCCAAACATTCGCGAGGACCGTAGGAACGGCACTTGGTTGTCAAACGCCGCGTGATCCCTGCGTAGCCAGTAGCAATGTACTCCAAACGAATTCGCTCGACGATACTCCAGACCGGAGCCTTGGCGCCTTGGCCGGTGAAACCGGTACACTGATTAGGAAACATCGGCGCGTAATTAGAAGCGCGTGGTACTACGAACATTGAAATATACAACGCGATGGTGGCGTCGCGTATTTCCCGATGCGATTGGATTGTCAATAAGGGAAGCTTCGGGCATGCCAAAAGGAGAAAATTTCGTTTGGCTATGGCTGGTGTATCGAGCGCGCCGACTATTACGATATATTGGTACGAATTAAAGAGTGCAAGTGAAACGTTTCGCGTTCGAGAGTCATATCGCAACTCGATAAAGTCTCGACCTATGGTTTTCTTCATTATTTCGATCTCCGGAGGAATTTTTTAATTGCCGGGCGACGCTCATAAATTCATAGACATTTTTAGTGAGAGTGGTTATGCGGTCAAGGTCCATGACCTCGTTAAAATTGGAGATCGCGCCGAAGAGGAAACTCGAATTCCGATCTAAACTTTCGCTGTGTACGGACATCGAGTTTCTATCAATCACAAATGAGAAGAAAAGGTCTAACGGTGATAAACCGTATTTCTGTTGTTAACGGAAAATTCTGCGGAAAAATAGCACTTTCTGAGTGTGGAAACGTGGATCGTTGTAGGGTGTTAGGTAGTTCGGTAATTTAGGTAGATAAGGATCTACCTCCAATGTAATTCCAATTCACCAAAAAATTTGAACTTGTAAGCTATGGGAGCTAAAATGGGCCAATGAAATCCATGCGGATCTTCTACGCGGACTTCAACGTGACTAATTTCACGGTCCAACTGGTCGTCGAGCTCTCGAGGCGATTCGTCGTTTCTATTTCCATATCAAACCGTTCGTGACGATAATTCACAGCTGTGATTATACATGAGCGCGCAGGAGCGCGATATTCGACCTTCCTCAAGGTCGTGTTCGCGCTCCAGCTAAGCCGATGTTGAGAACATGAAAGCAAGACGATCAATAAAGCCGATATATAAACCCACGCATTTTCACCTGTCGACGAATAACGGGTTGTTAGCGCTCTCCCGCATGCGACGACCGACGCCGCGCTCTGCTCGCGCGGTCTTTCACGGACACCGCGGGCGTTCGATCGCGAACTCGATCTTCCCGACAGATCGGCAACCCACAATCTCACTACCGCAATCTCCGCGTGTTTTACGCGACTCTAGATGCCTCTATACGTGGCGCCAGTGTCTGGCCCGTTTGACTGATGTGAAGACAGCGCGTACGCGAAAACGTGACGATCTTTCTCTCGCGATCGTCGAACATCGTCCTGCGATCGCATAGAGCAAAAAAAATTCCACCAAAACCGCACTTTTATTTATTTTTCGCCCAAACAATAAGTTAATACATTTCGTTCGTTTAACGATAATTGAAAAAAAGTTCCCACAGCGAAACAACATAAATGTCGTGCGAGCATTGAGCATCCAATTCCGACGACCCGCGTCTCATTTTCTTCGCTCGACGAAGCAGCGAGACCGTGCATATTAGTGCATGCGGTGCACATTACAGCGGTCAAGCATCGATCTACTGCACACTCGGTCTTTCGATCCAATCAGCGGTTATCAACATCGTCATTATCATTACCGCGCGCATATTGGAGTAGAAACATCATGCAGCGATCGATTCTCCTACCAGCGGGAGACCACGCTTCGAATAAATGAGCTTCTCAGGTGCAAAAAAAATGTATCCTCTTCGCTCGTCGATTTTCCGAGCTTTCCTGCGTGATCGGCACTACAGTGGCTCTGATATAGTTATAGAGCTCTGGACATCGGTCGTCACGAGGATCTTATCGTTCATCCGCTGACTCGCCGATTCACGTTCGGCGGACTATATTTAGCTCAAATTGTACGAGCGTAGTTTCTCCGCCGATTACCGATCGCTAGGGCACTCCCCTGTTGGGAGATGCTGGCCACGCTGCGAGAGGCGTTCAGCTACATACTCCAGGCGAGCGTATGCCCGCAAGAAACTAATTATCCGCCATATAACCTGATACGCGTGTACGCGCGGCACCGGACACTGCGTTCTATCGGGCATTAGACTCGAGGCTCACGCATCGTCGAAGAGTAATCTCGGGGAGGTTTGCGCTGCAGCCGGACTAAGCAAAATGGGCAGTTCGAAATCGGGATAGCACTTGATTGTTATCAATCTCTTTTCTCGAGGAGTAGATTTAAAAATAATTATAATTCGTTTTGTGCATTTTTTTAAGCATAAAGAACTATCTCGAAGCCCTTGATTTTAGAAGGGTGCATCGTTGCATTCCCAACGAAAAGCGGGTTTCCAAGATAACTTGGAAGATTTCTCGATGGGGTGAAAATCTCTAAAAAATCCACCACTGTAATAATACAGTTTAATAACTTGAATACATTTTTTCATCTGCTTTGACTTAACAGTTTTTTAAATGCACTTCGCATACACAACGTTTAAAGAACTCCGTTTTTCTGCAGCGCAATATTTTTTATAGGCGTGCCTTATCTCTGCGACACGGTAATTCCGTGCGTTCTACTTCGACACATAGACGAGACGTTAGATCTTTTTTTTCCTGTCGCTTAGGAGTTACAGCAGCGTCCTTAAAGAGCCTCGCGTTCGCGGATAAGGAGAATCGGTTTAAGGACGTCGCAGTCACGACCGTTAAACATACGACAACGTGCGTAAAGTTTCATACACACACATATAAAAAGTCGGCGATACCCAACGGCCGGGTGAAAACTCGGTTGCGAATGTTTACGATAAAATTTCTTAGCCTTCGCGTGCGTTTATTCATTTTTTTCCCTAACACTCTGCGCGTAAACGATTACATTGTTCGCGGAACGTTCAAACGTTTTTTGTACTATTCTCATGCCACAGAGCCCTGTCGCGTGGATCTCAAGTCCGTCGGAGCGCAACGAATGTGAGAAACGAAAAAGAAATAAACTCTTGGAAAACATGAGAAATTATCGAGGAGAGTCGTGGAACGCAGGTGTTCATTTGTCGCGGTTAGAGTAGAAACTGTCTCGAAATATCATCAACCTTCGAACTAAAAATATATGATAAAATATGGGTAGGGGAAGGAGCGGCAAAATGGACCATCGAGGCGAAATTATAATTTATAAATCGCTAAAGCGATTTTGTTTCATCTTCTCCTATGTACTTTTACGCAAGCGATTGAGACTTTTCCGGACGCCACAAAAACTGATAACGATCTAGAGCGATGTTCTATAAAAATATTACGAAAATCAAGAGATGAAAATTACAAAAATTCCTTGAACAATCCGAATTCCCCGGAACCCGAGAACTACCTGTCTCTCGATTAATAAATCGTATCTCATAAGAGCCGACTTACGATTCTATTTCATGTGTGTTGTGTTTGTTCAAGCATAATTACACGCCCATAGAAATAAAATACACACGAGGCGAGCACGTACCATAAATAATAAGCGGGTGTGTGATTCTCGTTTCTGCGAGTCTCGGTTATACTGCCGGCATTAGCCGGTTACAATTTTTAGCTCAATATTTTTTTTGTTACTCGTCTCCTCGTCGCGCTCGAGGACTTCTCTTGTTTTGTCAAGCTCGGCGGCGTGTAATCCGAACAATTTTCTTAAATGGCGCCTCACGAAGCAGACGCTTCGCTTGTCTTGCTCGACATGCAGCGAGCGGCGTATCTCATGCTCTTCCTTTTCCATTTTGCCCCGAGAGACTCGGCCAAGTCTTTTTGCGACTTCGATCGTCGACGTTAGCGACCAGTTGAGCGCGGCACAGTCTTCGGCATCGGTATCCGATGGAAAATTGAACGCCCGGAGGATATCGGAGACACAAAGCTAGTGCCATGAGTGCCAATCGCTGTACCGATCGCGAGTGGAACTTGCTGGAAACTCGTCTGTAATAGACTAATGCTATGGCTCGAGAAGCTGTTGGTCTATTCCCGACGCGATTCCACATAGTTAATTATACAGTACCCGGCTTGATACGTACGCAGCAACGGAAGCAACAGGCTCCTCGTTTCGCGAAGATTTTTTTCTTCGGTAGCCTGCGAGCGTGCGTGGATCGTCCTAACGCTAATAGAAGAACCGCGTCTAGCGGCATTGATGTTTATTACAAGAGCGGATGTATGAATGGAGCTACACTTTAGCACAGGTGTTAAGAGCTTCGAGAATACTATTCTGGCGTAATAAACGATTTTATCACTGGCGCCAGAACTTTCTTGGAAAAGGAGCGATCGAACGCGTGCAATCTTTATTTTCATCACTTCACGGGAAAATTGCCCTACGGCACAATTTTGAAAGGTGTTATTTAAAAAAAAACGAGACCCTTCGCGGTTTCTATAATTTAATTCGCGATCACTGCAATCGAAAAACATTGTTTCGATTTTTCATATTGAACGTGAGAAATGAAACAATAATGTTTTGTGGAACGAGAATAAAATAAAAAACTACTATAGATCCGTAATTATTTATAAATCAGCGTTCACGTCGTTCGCATATCTTTGTAATTATTATTATTAGCAAGCTCTATGTAAACAGAAGCCCCGGGAATAGATCGGTTATCTTCCGCACGTCTCACGTGCGAAAAGAAATCCGTACCCGATAATAATTCACAAATTACTAGACACGGCTTATTTATCACGCCTAATTATTGTAAGTTTTTGACAAAACGAACGCAGAAAATTATAGAATTCTCGGAGGCTTTCTTGTGTTTCATTTTGTTTTTCCGAACGAGAAAACGGAGCACACGAAATGATATTTGCGCGAAATATTTAACGATGTGAGATACACGTCTAATCGCTTTCGACGTGCAACGAGATGCCGGGAAGAAGGTGAGAGCGAGATAAATATACTTGCCGTAACAAGCACAACCCGTTTATTATTTATAAATTGTTTTTTATGCTCGACAGATGTATAATTATTATTGATAAACGGGAATAGAATCCGGGAATAGAACTGTAACGATGCTTGCTTTTTTCGTCGTTTTTCCATCGACGCAGCTGCAGCGGGAGATAGTTCGAGCTCGAAGAATGTTAAAAAGAAGAAAATTGAGGCGAGAACGCGAAGAAAGAACAAGAAGAAATTACTGGCGCCGGCGCCACTATGCTTCGTTTCACTCGTTCTCATTTTCGAGCTTCGAACACCAACGACTTGCAGGCGCGAGAACCGATATCAGCTCGGTATGCTGAAAACGTGTAATTTCACGTGTGTCGAAGATAAACCAACAACCGGATACGTTCGTCTTGGTGATTACAAGTGTTCATTAATTTTTAGAGATTTGAATTCACAACTAGGAAGTTATCTCTAGAATTTGTTTTCAACACCCGCGCGGATTTGTAAAAAAAAAGAGGTACGAGTAAAACAAGTTGAAGAAATAAAAGTAACTCACACGAAAATTTCCCTCTAGTTTTCTTAGCCTTTGCAGCACTTTGGAAATTATCATATGAATACAATAAAAGAGTTAAAATTTAAGGATTTCGGAAAACGCCTGGAATCGTCACACACGTTCAGATATTTTTTGCACTGAGCGCGTTAGTTTTAACCTAACATCAAATCAAACGTTGATAATAGCGGAAAAAACTTCTTTCATTTCCCGTGCGAATGAAATTATTGATTCGTCGATACGGGGACTTATTTTGATCAAATGAAAAGTTGTTTTCATAAGGATAATTCGACACATCTGTTCGGATCGAACCGTAACTTTTTATCGCCAATCAAAAACGATTGAAAAAAGTGTTCTCAGATCGGCGTGTCTCAAGACACGAGTGTCATTCCACGCGCCGGACTTTTTTCTCTTCGTAAAGACATGCGCGATGATGACGTTGCATTATTTATGCTGTCGCGTGTGTCTCGTCACGATTTTCCGACTATCGCCGTTTATATTATATCTCCGATTTTTCATAGTGACAACAACCGCGTTAGCTGAATCCTAAAGAATCGGTACTTGAGATTGGGTCGATCGGAAATATCGTAAATCGATGATATCTTTCACAATTGCACCGATTAAATATTTCTTGAGATTTTATTTGCATTTCAGCAAAATTCGAGATCACAAGATCAATCATTAATTGCGCAGTAATTTTCCTTCAGATACGGGGAATAATATTTTCATAATATTAACCATTTCTCGTTTACCGGTGAAACGAACTTTGAATTAATTTAGATTTATTGCAAACTGCGGGATTCTGTTAGTGCTGTCTTTTTTAGTCTAGTTGATGCGGGATCGTCGCGCTCTTTCAGAGTCCGGAATGCGCTCATGGAAGATGCAACGCCCGGATTCCCTGAAAGGCGTTATGCTGCTCCGCGAGCCGCACGCAATTCTCCGTTTCTTCGGCTCGTCGTGACAGCGCACGCCAAATTGCGACGCGAGACGAGTCTGAATCTTGCTGTATAAGAGAGCGCAAAAGATACTGGCACGAGGCGTAACGATCGAGTAACGAGCGATCTGCGAGCCCCGCGCATTAACGAACGGGCGGCGAGAGACGCGTCGACGATTCTCGCGATTCGTACGTGAGGAAAATGAGAAAACGATTGATGTCGACCTCGGGAATCGATGTCCCGTAGAGGGTCCGAAGCTGTACCGTCAGGCGAGAGCACAAAATACCACCGATTCGTAAGATTCCGGGTGAATTTTATTCAAATTCGTTTTTCTGACTCACCTACGTCGACGATGTGCTGAAGGGTGGGAAAACGTCTCTTCACCCTCAAAGAGATCCTCTGGAGGGTTATGACGTACGCGAGAACGGCATACCTCACGATGTTACGTCTCATGAGTCGGCCTCTCTCGTCCTAAAAGAAAAAGTTGGTAGAAAAACAAATAGATATTCAGCATTGATGACTCACAAAAGCGCCACCAATTTCCGAAAACTTCTATATCAGACTTTGCTTCGTTAGAAGTATGAATTAATTTATGGTATGTTCGACCATAAAAGGACATTTTTTAGTGTCTTCGTTTATCTAAGATTGAAGTTAGAAATGAAAACTGATTTGGCAATTATTAGATTGATCATCAGATCATTATAATCATACAATAGTGATACTATCATTGTGTGTTCAACGAACATGGTTGAGTGTTCAATAAACCGAGGATGTCTTGTATAACGCTTGAATAAGCGGTCAGGAAGATGATAACTTCTAACTAGGAAACCGTTCCCACGCCCGCGCGCTGAGCTGTGAAGTAAGAGCGCGATGTGAAAATCTGTTTTCCCTTTCGACGGGACACCATCGCACCGCAGGGATGTGCTCTGATTTTTCATTAAACTCGCCTCGAACTCGCGGTTGTGTGTGTAAAAATTCGATTTCAGCTAAAACGGCGAAAAATTCAAGACACGTATCGCGCTGCCTCGAACTCCCAAGAGAGCGAACGAGCACTTTCCCCTGTTTTGCTAATAGAAGTGAATCTACCTCCTTGCAACATTTGTGATTCGAGAGGGACGAAGGTGCTGTTGAGAGCCGCGGCCGACGCGACGTTGATCGAGCTTCCTTCTGCTTCCCCAGTGCGGGCGAGCTTGGCTCGCATGTGTTGCCCGTTGTTGCCTCCTTTCCCTTTCGCCAGGAAAGTGCACGACGAAGGCGCGTGTTCCTTCGTCAGCACGAGGGAGCCTCGTGCAAACGCGAAGCTACGCGCGCGAACGTGTAAAATGCGAACGCGTGGAAAAATGCTCTGGCACCGACTACTGTTCCTAGTTCTGTATGTAGTGCAGAGTGAGTTTCCCAGTCATTGACACATTGAACGGAAAACACGGGAGTTATTATGCGCGCGACATTGCTACTGAGCAATTATACAGTTGAAAGCCAGTTTGCAGACGTTCAATATGACCATTCGAAGGATTGTGTAGTGTCGATAGCATCGATAGATTCGGTCTTAATCATGCAACCGGTAAAACTTTCCCGTTGAATTATCGAAATTCGACTAATATTTCCTCTGTGTTCCGTACGAATAATTTTTGCAGCTACAGATAAACTCTACGATAAAATTAGCAGGCTTTAAGAATCTTTTCGAATCACTTCCTATTCGAGAACATTCAAATATTCCAGGTAGTAAAAATGGCGACTCGTGAACCAACAAAAGGGAACAGAAACCTAGATTGATTTAATGCCAAAGCTCGATGCAGTGAATCCTTCGATACTTCCCTCGATAGTCATAACCGAATGTCCGAACGTTCACGCGCTGCAGCCTCGAGCACCATTAGAGGTAAATTGCAAAACGAAAGTAAACTGCATGTCTTGAGGGAAACTGGAGAAGCGAAACGTTGACGCGTGTGAGATATATATTCCAGTTGCGCAACTTTGACGATCGCCAAACGTTTATCCCTGATTGCAGACTCTATTAATACATATACGATAGATAAATATCTGCTTATGGCGAGATTGAAATCAGAATTTTTTTCTGCAATTTTAGCCGGAGAAGGCGCTATTCCTATGTTATTAGACCCGTCTGCGTTATGCTTTTGATGAAGAAGACCTCGCGTTCCTTTATCTTTTATACATGATGATTTTGGGCTTCGTCCTTTTTTAATACGACCCTTGAATATCGTCGTCGTACTTTCACTTCGTGCCACACACATCTTGTGTGTCGTTGACCACCGGCAGCAGCAGCAGCGCCAGCCTCAGGATTGCCGTAGTGGCTGAGCAAGTCCGGACCGGGCGGATTGAGTGGGACCACGAGATCTCGATCGTTGTCCCCTGCTAGACTGGACACGCGGGATGAGACAAAGGATTCGCGGTCGCTTCTTCCACCATCGACTCCGCTTCTGCACTCGGCCACTTCTATTTCTTCTTTTCCTCCACTACTACCATCGGGCGAAGAACAAAACCGAAGGCTATCGACCTGCGCGGGTTTCTTCGCTGACGAGGCCAAAGACCTCTTGGTCATTTATTCATTTCACATTGAATTTTTTTCGAATCAGCAACTGCAGAGTTACTTCATCCTCGACCAAATATTCAAAAATACTTGTGAACTTTAGGATTACGTGTCTGTCGTAACTCTCATAACCAGTAACTCATAACTAAGTATGCGGTGTCTTTGACTTGGCGATACTTAAGTGCTCAGCGAATGATCGGAGCGTGGATAAATGATGATTTTCACGAAAATGTGTGCCAAGGTAATTACTGCATGATCCATCGTGAGTTGCGACGCTGACAAAGGTAAACAGTAGCGATCCTCAGATGCAAAAGTAATCGCAATTAGAACCAATCCTTGTTTTTTTACTGACTTCTTTGCTGGCGTTTTATTCTACGACGCACAGAAATGGAGAACTAATTTCTCTGGGGAACACGGGGCGTGGCTCGGGTGTAAAACTCTGTGGGAAAGATGCGAGCCTCGTCTCGATGGGCCGATGACATCGATACGTGTCATGGCAATTCATTGACTTGGGCTCCTAAGGTTGGATATCCTCGTGTCAAATGTAAAGATGTATTCAAATGTGTCGTGGATTTTGCAAATCAATTTGGCGGAGCAAATGTGATGGGTTGCTTTTTTACGATAGAAAGAGAGGTGTATCGTAGACGCCTATATCGCTTTTGAAAATGCAAAAAAAAGATTTCTTTTTTAATACACACTCACGTTTCCAGGAATGGCGGCGCTGATGAAGAGTGCCAAGTTGTCGGGCCACGGCAAGAGTTTGTATTGCTCCCACCATCTTTTCACAACCAGGCTCACGTAGAATCCGAGAACAAAGGACATCGGTATCGATTCGCTCGAATTCCCGAAGTAGTAGCGAATCTTCTCGAATATCCTGCAATAAAATTAATCAATAGATCTGTCGATGCGCAGTTGAAAGTGTTTTTATGTCTTTATTCGTCATTTTAGCAAATGTAAAAATTAATTGTGTAACTTTAGAAGCAATTTTAAACTGTCGTTTCAGCTTAAGTGGTTCAAGGCTCATCGCAAACTCGTGCTATCGATACTAACTCTTCGAAGCGGAATGACGTTTCGCATACAAAATTGACCAAAGAATAAAAAAAAAACAAAGGGAATTCTATCCGTTAAAATATTATTATTATGGCGAATTTTTAGGACCGATCTTTTCGAGAGTTTGTCACATGCTGTAATTATTTTATTGTCGACAGAGTCGCTTCCTCTAACGGTGGTGCAAAAGTGGCCCAAGGTTCTGTAATGGGTGTTGGTATTTCCACACACATCGATATTATAATGTCGTACTTCTCTACCGGTTTCCCGTGAAAGGGGAAACACCGCGAAATTTGCGGGTGAAATTTTATTCCGAAAATGATCATTTCTAGCTCATGCAGAATTCCTTTGGTCGTCGGGTCATTGTTTAATGGACGCATTAATGCTTTCAATTATTAATTATCACTAAGTAGTGGTCTAATGGATTTTACAAAAATATTCGAAAATTCAATACACGTGTATGAGCGTAAAACAAAACAAAAACTAAAGTCTTCTTTAAGCAAATAATAAATTCTGGTCGCAATGTTCGCGATATCGTACAATCTTCGTTTATTGTAAATTTCACTTTATTCCTTTAAACATTTTCAATGCATAACATTTGTTAAATCCGCACGATTGATGAGGATAAAAAAAGGATAAATCCTCTCGATTGAAATAAAAAATGTGAGGCTTTTAAAAGCTGATTGTGTTTTTTTTGCATGGACCGATGCGCTCGTGATCGCTGAGTCTGGTTGAAGTCTCGTCGGGCCCTAAAACCGGCTCTAAGGTCCTAAATTTAGCCAGGGCGAGAGTTTCGAGCTCTCGAGATCCTTTTCATTTCGTTCTTCGGGCCCTCGCAATTTCTCCTCTCCGCCGGCAGGGAGATGAATATATTTTTTTTATGCGCTCGTATCTCGATCCAACGACCGGGCTATCCTCTTAAATCATTTTCGTTTATTTTCAACTCTCCAGACTTTGCATCGGAACACGATTCGGATCTTTCTATACTCGCTCTTGGAGTTCGAATCTTTTTCGCTCTTGCTGAGGCTTTCTTTCACAAAAAACGCGTTAAATGATGAAAGATTTACGTTAAAAAAGGAACAACAAGGTCAATGCCACGAACACCATTTATAATATTTCATAAAAGAAAGCCGACTATCAGTTTTTTCTCATAATTTTTTTCGTATCGATTCATGCAATTAACCTTTAGGAAAATCGTGAATGCAGGTTTTTTTTTAATAACAAAATGAGGTCGCGTAATTCCATAATTCAGACTCAAAGAAGAATATTAACGTCTCGATTTCATAATCGTCCATAATTTCATATTAATAAAATATTTGTAAAGCATCGGTCCCCGGGTCGTCGGGATCATAAGCGAATTAGAATCGATTTTACAGCGACGAATCGTCACGGATTTTGTTATGGCGGCTCTGCCAACGGTAACGGCACCCGAGTCTGTTCGTCGTTCGGTCAAGGTCGGCACTCTCGTGCCGATTTATCAGTTTCTCGATACTTCTGAAGGAGAATCGAAACGATCGACCGCGCCCGCGAGTACGTTTTTACAGGGTAATAAAATTTTGAACTACAGATAAGAGGCACAACGTTGCCCTCGCAGCTGTGAAAGGTCAAGGCTTCGATACCGGCGTTACAAAACTTCGCACGCGCTTTTTTTCATCCTATTTTTCTTCGATCCAAAAGTTTTTCGTGACGATTAGAAATATCGGTCGAAAAATGAAAATCAACCGAGCAAATTAGCTCACCTCTGTTGTTCCTCGTTCAGGGCGTATCGATAAATCATGTTGATTGTGTAGTAGAAACCCAGATAGGCGAGTAACTCTCGCCATATGAGTTTGTACACGGAGCCGCGCCATCTGCAAGAAAAAAAATCGAAATTGTAACGATCCAAACGGCCGACCGGAAGCGCGCGGTTATTGCAGGAATCAAAATGCTAATAATAGATTTAATTGATAAACGAGACGATTTCCTTTATAAAAAAAGAGTGCTCATTACGAGGTAAAAGTTCCCAGTGAAAAGTACAGTTGTGCGGCTATAATGGATTCCAGGAAAATTCCGGAGAGCGTGAGATGCTGTTGAATCGGTAAAATCGTAGCGGAAGAACAACGTTCGCCGGATATCCGCGTGCGTTGACAAATTGCCGGGTTTCGATTAGAGACCGGCGGTTTCGTATCGAAAATAAAGCCAACACTTAGGTCTGTACTCTATTTACGTAATTTTCTACGTCATCGTTGAATAACGCGATTCACACGAAAAAAATTAAATATAAAAAAGTTAATCGATAAAAAAAGAACGAGGATTTTTCTTGTTCGTTATTGAATTACGGCGAATTGTTTCCACTTTCGAATTCCTCGAATAAGTACTGAAATAACGGACAGTTATGGACAGAGAGACAAGACACAATGCACGATAATCGAGCGGTGAATACATCAACGCGAACCGTTGACCGAATCGTTGCCACGATTCTCACTTATTAAGCTCCGACCGATATTCTCCATAATTCAAGCCCGAAGTCTAGTTCACAAGGTAGAATTACAATGAAAACGATCTATCGATCGAAGTACCTCAAGGGGCACATAAGTTGGCGATCTGAATGGAAGAATCATGGTTCCGAAGTCTCACGTACGTAAAAAAAAGCCCGTCTCGAAATCGGTGAAAGTATCGCGTCTGAGTTCTCGCTTAGTGTGGCGCGAAGTGTTTCGAAATTTTGGCCGAAATTCCGAAGTGAAGTTCGAAACGACGAAGACGATCGTATGGAAAAGTAGTTTCAGCCCGGAATGGAGAGGCATTGATGTGGATTCACGGAAAGGAGAGATAGACTTTATTTTTGGGGGCTGGTCGAGCAGATTTTCGCGACACGATCGGAGAATACTTGGGATAGATATCGGTGATCATATAGATGATTCACAGGAAAGCGAGAGTGATCCTTGGAACCAACTGCCGGTTCCAGATTATCCTCGTTTCTCGGTATCATAATCGCGCTTAAACATTCTTTCGATTCTTCATAATAATTAACATACAAATCGCTACTAGGAATACGATTCATTTAGAGGATAAGATATGTATTATAATTCGGTACTAATATGTCAAGTTCAGCACCTATAAAGAAATCCAAAAAAAAAAACGAAACGTTTGGAAAAAGCTGCTTTTTGCGATAGGAATTTGCCGGGATTGTTCGGGTAAAAAATGTTACATTTCTGGACTGACTTCCTATTTTATAAAAAATTTGGATAAGCATTTTTTTTACAAAATCAACACTTCGTACCACCAACAAAACTACTCCAATTCCTCGACGTAAAAAAACTGAATGATATGGAAACTATGAAAAAGGTTCTCTTTTACGATTTGAATTTGTCGGTATTTCTTCGGAAATGTTTCATTCATTTCTAGACTCACTTTCCATTCTGTAAAAAGAATCAAACAAAACGAGTATGATTTACTACGATTACTTCGATACCAATTTTTTTTTCGTCAAAAGACTTCGATTTCTTGGTGTTTTTCCAGTTTTACGGCAACGTGGAATGAAGTCAGTTACAAGGCGTGAAAAAAAAGTTATTTTCCATCCTCAAAAGCGAGGCAATATATCAAAGATCGTGAAACGCTTCAACGTTTCGAGCAAGAAGGTTTAACGTTTCGTTAGTATGTCAGTGGGTCACGGTGGGAGACATTGTCGTATGCATTTTCACGCGTTAACGCACTCTCCTCGCCCAACATCGGGGAATTCTTTATCTGCGTTAATACGTAACGAGTCGCGTGAGTTAACGATCGATCGAACGAGGAATCGTTCGTTTATTCCTTCGCGATCGGACACGCGACGACTGTCAGTGACGCGGTAATAGTTTCACATCTAGAAGTCGAAGGCGTTTGTGACCTTGGTGCTTTCAACTTTTCCGATCGAACTCCCGCGATCGTGAAATCGCAAACGCGATCTAGCCGGCCGATCGATTGAGAAAAAGCCTTGCGTAGCTACGGACAGGGACGCGTCTCTCTTTCTCTCACTCGTCGGTTTATAATTTCGCGGCCATTTGCATGCGATTGACCTATCGGAGGTCCTTCGCACCTCGGAATTCTTTAACGAGCCAAAAAAAAAGAAAAAACGAATTCGCCGAATACCGTGAAGTAACGTTCTGCATTCTTGCAGTTCGAGGACGGATTGTCGGAATATCTTTATTTGTCCATTATTACCACGGAACAGCAAATTGGGAAATCCCGTCATTGAATCTTTTTTTCCTTATGAATTATAACTTCGGAGCTTCTATGAGTTTGATCGACTTTGATGTAGATTGCAAAAAATAATAATAAAACTCCATTAGCCAAAATACCCATTAAGAAAAACTAGTAACGAGTTAGAAATGAACGTGCAAAATTCCAAAGATCTTACTGGAGTATTCGTTGAGAAGTGACGAGTTCACGATCAATGATGCGTGTGACGACAATGATTTGCGGCATAATCGTTGTAGATAGTGTGTTCTCCCAAGCGTGAATTTTTTTTCGAGTTTCCTTTTTTTCCGAGGTTTTTTCGTTTTTTTTTTATTTTCTCGCCGCTCGAGACTCTGGAATTGTTTACCGCAGTCGTGGCGACTATGTCGACGTAGGAGGAACTGGTTTCCGGGACGAGAGTATGCAATCTCCAAGTATTTAACTAACTAAGGATCGTACAGTGTAATCTAACTAATCGTGGTTGGACAGAACGACTGTTGAACTACGTGCGGTGAAAAAAACACAAAATTTGATCTTCTATTGGCAAACGGATTTTATAACGAAATTCTAATAAATTCTTCATTCGCATCGAAGTATTGCATTCCGGTTGCGGATTTTTTTTTTTCACATTTCGTGACATTATTTTTTCACACTTAATTGTCATGACAACGCAAACAAGCGTCGGCCGTAGCAATTGCGGATAACAAGCGATATTATCTTTGTGATATTATCCTCCGCTGTGGCATGCAGAACTGCAGGGCATTGTTCCTAACTTTTTCGCTCGATAACTCGGGCTCGTCGAACGATACAGTTGCAGAGAATTGTCTTTCTTGATCCTCATGTGTTAAAAAAAAATAACAGTAAGAATAACGCGAAAAATCACTTTTTTTCTCAGGAAATAAAAATTATTTCGAATATTATTCAAATGACCAAAGGATGTCGTTGTCATTCCATTCGTCCGCTGTTCAATCTGAGACGACCTCTGGAGCCAGAGATTCCACTCGAGACAAACTTTATCCATATACAAATTTATTCACATATCAGTCGCATAGGAAACACAAAAAAGGTTGGCGCTGAGAATTACCAGATTTTTTTCCGGGAATAAAGAATTTTTCATTTCTATTTTTAAAGAAACCGCATCCAAACGATGTCGTCCTGACAATGAAAAAAATATTTTACCTGGTATATTTTAAATTTTTTAATTTGAAAAGAGTTTATTTACAGTAAGTTATTGATTGAATAGTCTTAAACCGTTGCATTCGCGCTGAACTGAAAAATCAGAAATAATTTGGCTTTGATTCGAAACAAGTTCGTTGATGGGCGATAAAGACAGAACTGATTAAATCGAGATTGTCAAAGTCGTTAGATGTAACAAGAGCTTCACGTTGGATTAGGAAGTATCGAGCGGCGGATAAAACTCTCCGCCTTTACTGGCACGTCCGTATCGCTTCAGAATGCAAAATATTGCTGAAACGTGAGTCACGCGCCTGCGGTGCAACGCCGCGACAAATCGTTCGACTCGTACTCAGGCTTTTCCTCTTTGCAATGCGCGCTGCTTCGATACACGGAATAACTCGTCAAATTTGTCGACAATATAACAGTCATCGCCATTTCGTTCAGTGACTCGTCGACGAATAAACTAATCGCATCGAACACCCACTTGAATTCAACGATTCTGCAACCTTTTTTTTACCTCAAATTAAGTAATTTTTTCAACTCAATCATTGAATCAGAAATTTACTAATTTTTTCTTCATCTCTACGGTGATTTCTTCGTCGAAGTAAACAAAAAATTGAATTCAAGGTAAAATTTGTGGCGCGATGATGAAATTTGACTGCCGCTTTGAAATGCAGATAATGCAATAAATATAATTTCATGACTATTTCTGTTCGGAAATTCGTGTCATCGAAAGGTGAAACGATTGAAACACCTACGAGTTCAAGGCCGCTGTTCATTTTTTTCTCACCAATCATTAAGGTCGTTTTCATCAACGCGAGTTAGGGCTACAGACCTCTATAGTTCTGTGCGTATTGAAAGCCCACGAGACATTATGTACCGTATGTAGTAATCAATTATTGTAGCCAACAGCCCTAAGCGCAATTAACGACTAGCAGCAGTCTGTTATGAGGTAACGAGAAGATATAGGAGGAAAAAGGTCGATACAGAGTCGAGTAGTAAGAGTTTAGAGCCCCGGTGAGTGCTGGGTTACTTGCGCAAAGTAACGGTTCATCGGGCAAGGCCCGTCAAGGACTCCACGCCGCGGATCACTCGTCGATGACTCTCTCGTCTACCTACGCGATGCATTTCTCAGCTTCGTTAAATTCATAAAAATCTACCAGATGCTGCGGGGTTTTTTCCTGTTATTTTTTTCTTTTGTGAAGATTTTTTTCGCGTGTTCGTCGCGCTGACGACATTTTTTTTATTATCCTTACTCCGCATTATTCCGGTCCTTCTGTTATTTTGTGGCGTTTCTTTTTCCCGGTGAATGAGACGAGCTGCGAGCGCTCGAGCGACGAGACGAGGAGTTAACGGATCGGGGCTCCTTAAACGGAGATCGAGACAGATGGGACGATCATCTCGCGATTATCTAAAGGCCGACGTCGCGTAGAGGTCGGCGCACTGCTTGATTCTGCTCAGCCTCTTTCGCTCTCTCGAATCGACGACGACGTCCGAGCGTTTCGCGCAATTGCGCGAGTTTCTTTCTCCTCTTACACTTCAATTTTATTTATTACCCTGGTCGTGTGCCGCTCGCACCGTATTCGGCGTACCCTGCCCATCCGAGCACCGTCCATCGTCTCGTGCTTCGTAACGGCGCAATCAGCATCAGTATCATCATTTTCATCGACGTAAACACTGCACGTTATATATGCGGCAGTCGTGGCAAAGACTCAATAAACCATATTCGGACTTTCAGGGTCACGGGGCTTGTTTATGAATCTTCATTGAATCGAATCGAAGCTTCGAATCGATTTGTATTATGGGTACCGTATTTTTTCAATAAATTCCTTGTTGATTTTTAAAAAACATCGCAATTTTTTAAATAAATTCCCTACTTCAATACTTCCGTTTGAGATCTTATGTAATATTTTCTTTACTCGAGAAAGTGCGTTATTCAAAATACTGTCTTTCGAATGATAAAAAAGAATGCTCTGTGCTTTGAAATTCCGAAATATCTGTTTCATAAAACCGCATTCTATTCGTAAACTCATTCATGTCGGAAGTGCGAAGAAAAAAACAATTTTACGAAACTTGTTTATATTTCTTAATTGACTTCAAAGCGACGCGTTGTTTACTCGGTCCCGTTGCGCTGGATATATGCACACGAAGAATTCTTCTTGCGCGCACTGCCGTGCGCTGTACAGCCGATTCAAAGAGTACAGAACAGCAGGTGAGCGCCCCGTTATTTCCCGAGGTGCTAATAACGAGGGTAAACACGCGAAGCGCTCGTTTGCATACGACGCATTCAAACCAAACACGTCCGTGTATTTCGAATAATCGAATCTACCTTACATCCGGCAAGTTATCGACGCGGATTTTCCAGCAATTATATCAGCGTTGAATTACAAAAGAAAAATCAAAAAAACTGCGGCAACGAAGCATATTAGAACCTCAACAAACGAATCAGAAAAGACACCAACCGGAATTCCCGCTTTTATTTCCTTTCCGCCAATAACATCCTTCTCGATTTAACCAATCGATCCGGTTTGAAGTAAAAGGAAGAAGAAGAACGAATCATTTTATTCGCAAGGACGAAGTGTATTGAAGAAGGAAACGTTGGAAAAACAATGAATTTCCGGTCTGCTAATTGGATTACGAACGGGATGTGTTGGTTAGCTTGAACCTCTTGCTTGTTTCTTTTTTTTTCTAGTTTTATTTTTTCTGTTGTCGCGGCAACGAGGATTTTATGCAAATGTGTAAGCTGTTTTAATTTATTCTCGACGCGGACACGAGAAGTCTTCTTCCTCTCTGGCATCTTTCGCGCTTATGATGCGGGCAATTTATTATTATTCTCGTTGTTGTCTCGACAGGACGAGCCAGGGAGATCCCGAGTGCCATATCCGTGCGCAACAAGTGTAGAATTCTTTACGAGTTCGGGGATGGCTTTTTATTTTTCTATTCGTTAGACAATAATATATATAACGTTAATCGCCTCGCGCAGAAAAGGATTATGTCTGTTTGCTCGAAGCTCGAGCTCTCCCGGGCCATGAAAATAATTGAATTACACTGTCGCAACGATTAGGATTTGGTCAAACGTCTTACATATCGATGAGGCACGCGGTGAGCTTTTTTATATTGCCAACGATCGATCAAACGAGCCAGACTGCGACGACAGTGACACGGTTACGAGGCAGCCTTGTGTTTCTCGCGTTCCGCGCGAGTTCCAATATACAAGTGCTCGTTTATACGGACGTGTTATTATGCGTTTCAGGTGCGTATCATACGTGGATATAGGCTTTGGAGTATGCCTTGCATCGATTCGCATGTGCACAGTGTCTCGATTATTAAAATTTGCACGAAAAAAAAAATCATTACGTTTTATTGATTTCAATACTCCGTTTCCGGCTCGGTCGTGAAATACCCGAGCAATGTATACATTTTTTAGGAAAAGCGCTACATTCCCAGCTGGAAGTGAGATTTTCAAAGAATTTCGAAGCCTTCCGAATGGCATAAAAATTCGAAAAACAAATTCGTAGAAAAAAATGGTTAGAATTGAATGAATTACTATTATGCAAATTTAACTGTGTTTGATTTTTAAAAAAATGTTATGGCGTTGGAAAGTCTTCGAAATTTGGTTCGACTCTCACTTTTCGTTGGAACGATAACGATGCACCATTTGAAAGTACGAAAAAAGAAACTCGCCAGGAATAACATGTAAAATAAAAATTGAATTCAACGAAAGGGTCGACAAAATGTTCAACGCCCCCAGCCTCACGTGAGAGTCTCAATCAACGAGATGAATCGCAACCTCGAATATGCGGCCTCGTTCGTTTTCCTTCTCTTCGACCGATCGTCAATTACGAACCATCGAAGCTCCGACTGAGGTCGATCGCGGACCGTCGAAGATTTACAATGACGAAAAAAAAAAAATGTGTACGGGAGAAAGATGGAGTTCAGTAACGAGCGAAGCCTCGATCTACTCTCGGTACATTAATCGACGCTTGGACTTCCTTATTATTTCGACAGGCGCGCTCGCACGCGCGTTTGTCTTTGCTCAGCTATCGCGATTATTATCGCGATCCACGTTCAATGGCGTGTGCGCGAAACCTTCGGCAAACATCGCGCCGCACACGAGAGTCTCGGTAATTAATCTAATTAACAAACTAATAACTACCGACGCTGAGGGAAATTGATTGTGGAAACCGTGAAAGAGGATGTGACATTGAGAGTCTGCAGATTTATGAAGGTGCTCGATCGGTAGTAATCGAGACATTGATTGGCTTCTCTGTATGCGAGAATCGATCGGCGAATCTTCAAGAACGCCGAGCAAAAAAGAAAAGAAAAAAACCGTCTGCGTTTTTACGAGCATAATCGAAGCCGTGATTTAAAAAAAATGAAAATTGGGGACAAGTACGTGTTTTATGAAGATTAAAGAAATTAATAAACTCGATAACGACGCAATTTATCGGTAAAAAAGAAAAAGTTATAATGAGGATATGTTTTTTCGATACCGAAAGGGTTCAAATACCGTCGAGGAGCCTTGAAAAGTCAATAGAAAAACCCGGCGTTCATCGGAGCACGATTTCGAGGAACGCACGTTGGTGAAGTTGTTTTTTAAACTGAACTTTATCCTTTTCTTTGGCTTACTCGAATCGCAGAAGGTTCGAGCAAAAACGCAAAAACGCGCGGGTTCGCGAGAGAGTTTCGAGGCAAGAGATAATGCAGGAGTACGAAACGAACAAGGTCAGCCGCGTGGCTGTGAAAAACGTTGCATAACTCCACAGTACGGCAATAGAGTCGGTCACGCTTCGAGGAGCGATGGCACGCCGGCGTTTCTCGTCCTCTTTCGCTATTCGATAACGATTATACGACTCTTATTCCACGAAAAAATAAGCGAGATGCGTCGCAAGACGAGAAAACCGACTCGACTTTTGCAGAAATATTAAGAAGAAAAATGAGACATTTTTTACTGCGAACGACAATGTCACTTGCGCTCACAACTGTAAAACATTATTTTCGTATTGGCGGATCTCGTCGTGTTCTTCAATCAACGCTCAGTTCGAATGGCTTTTGGTGTGTTGAAAAATTAAGTTGGACAGAATTTTCTTATTGTGTCCGATAAGCAAAAGAACATTTTAAGTAGAACAATTGCATTACATTGCTTTTTTTTAGTCTTGTGCTAATTTATTCGAATTATTCCTAAAACACCACCCGTGAAACTGCTGGACCTGAATTGTTTTAAAAAAAGATTTAATTGAAGAAAAACGTCGTATAGTGTGAGTAGTGTACGAAAATTCAATTACATAAATCAAAGGAAACGAAAATAAACGAAATGACGCCAAATTGCTTCCTTCTCGACTCGCTAAAACTCGCTTTTGCGAATAATTCGCTTTGTTAGCTGCTCTTCGATTGCGTCTCATTATCCACACGTTAGTGCTCCGCTTTCGGGCAATATTGACACAGCCTGATAAAATCAATGAATCATTTGCCTTAACGTGAAAGATGATAATTTCGTGCGTCTCGCCCGAATAGCGCGGACAGGACAAACATTAGAGGTTCTGTTTTGAGAAGGAACAAACATATTTATGATGAAAAAAAAAGAAAAGAAGCGTGTCATAGTTTTTTTTTTACAATTTATGATTTGAATCAATGATGTCATTGGGCATAAATTATTATAAAAAAAAAAGAATAAAAAAAGAACAGTTGAAATGAAGTTAACGTTTCTAATTTAAATTGAAGTTCCTTACAAATTGATGAGAGAAAAAAAAATCGGCTCAATCAAGAGGCTTTTATAGCGGCGAAAAATAACTGACAACCATTTAAAATTTGATCTAATTTTTATCTTCACTTTCTAATGAAGAAAAAGAACTGAGATCTAGCTGAAGTGTGTCTTGCAGCTGGTCAAGTACCCCGTCAGGCTGAACAGACACGTCGACGCCGATAGTTTGACGAGTGAAAAAAAAAAAAATTGGCGACCCTGTCCGTCTCGGCGTTTACCCTGCGAAACTTCATACGAGCATCGAGCAATAAATGCTTTCTTTCTCTTCTTTCGTATCCGTATATCTATACATCTATCTGTCCCGCTCGATCAAGGACCAGTGGAAACTTTTCGTGCCGTCCTGTCCGCGGAAGAGAAAACGAGTTTTGGTGTGTACGTCGCGTTACGAATCGTTCGTGCGTGCGCGAGTGAACGATCGAGCGTGTACGGCCTGCAAATTCCACGTTCCCCTCCCTACGGGTCCCGATGTTACTCTGTCGCCTTACGAATATAGGTATATGTTGCAAATCAGCTGTCGAACTTCGAATTTGAAGTGAATGGGACAATGATTGGTACACCTCTATGAATGAATCAGATCCATGTTACTTTCTACGTCAAATGATTATGATGAATTGAAGGCATCGATTGAGGCCCTCTGAAGTCTTTCGGAAACGGAGAATGAAGAAAAAATTATGCAACGAAAATCAATCTTTTTAATTTTGAATTCTCTTTCAATTCACATTCTTAGACAATAATCTTATCTTTTAATTAATGAATCAAGTGAATTAATGAAGAATTATGTAAATACTGCTGTGCTCTGAAGGATTATCGAACCAATCACTGTTGTTTTTATGAACCTGATACTTCGATTCCATCTTTTCACATTATAAAAACGAACCGGATGTTCGTAATCGATTTCTTTTCGATGTATCGTAAAAACTGCACGGTTAAGTGATTTCAAATTTTCTTAATTAAAGATATTTCTCCCGCATATTGTTATTAAATTGATAACTTAAAGACCGCGAATTAAAAAAAGCGTTTGGTTAACATGTCATTATCTTGTTGGTGTCTCTATAAAAAATAAGCACCAAACAATGAATATAAACGTTGGATAAGGTCGAGGCCAAACCGTTCGCCAACTCGTGTTCGAAATGACGAATTTCAAAGTCGATTGGTTTCGCGAACGCTCGAATCGAATGTTATTACGCGGCGCGATAGAGGGAGACGAGTCTATTAGAATTTCGCGAGGATCCAGGAAGAGTCCCTGAAGAGATCACCTTCGCGAATTCTCGAGGACAAGGCCGGCTATCGATCAACGTCGATCTCATACCAAATTCAACAGTCAACGACGAAAACATACCTTGGCTGAGGATCCAAAAACAAAATACATAGTTCGATAGATCGCATAAAATCTGTATTTACCAAAATAAAAAATCATTACTTTTCTTCTCTCCGCTCGTGATTTTGCGAATCACTTCGTACTTCGCCCTATTACGTAATCTTTAAGCGGTAAAAAAAAAAGGTATGCGCCGCGATGCAATTAGAGTATACGATGGACTATGCGAGTCGAGCAGAGTTTGAATGGAAGTTCGAGGTGAATGAGAACGAGAAAGAAGAAAAAAAAGAAAAAGCGACTGAACTCTCGGTGCGACTGGTAGAATCAGCTGTAGACACGTGCGCTGAACCATAGACGGGGACGAGTCGCAGGCAGGTCAGCCTGTTCGCGTTTCTCGACTATTCGGTATCGGAATAAGCATAGAACGGTAGAGTTATAGTATACACATTCATACGCTATACATATGTGTATGACTGGGAATACACCGGAGCCGAGTAAATGCTATTGAGCGTAGGCTATGTGTGAACGGACTCTCCGGTACTCAACGCACCGTTGCGTTCGCCAGTCGGAGAACCCGTGTCACCGCGGCGTGCCGCCATCGCGACTAGAATGTCCCAGACCACGAGAGCAACCAGCTAAATGTGTGTCATACACGATACTACATTCTAACTATCTATTCAAACCTTTTTCTTGCCAACAAAACCGAAAAATCAAGTAATGGAAAAAAGAAAAGGATTCACGTGAATGTCAGCTATTCGATCCGAAAATAAGAATCCGACGGGATATCGATGAATCTCAGGTAAACATTGTATTGATCGGGAAAAACCATAGAAGAGACGATTTATCAAACAATTTTGGTTACGTATTTTCACCTATTTTTTCGCGCTAAACACCAATCCAATGGTAATTGTTGTCTAAAGTTGAGGGGAACACCCGAAGCGAATGGAAAAAATTTCATAATAATGATTTCGCAACCTATTTATATTCTTTCGCAGAAGAAAGTGTTCAAAAGGAGATCTATTACGAAATTTCATGTTCGGAAGGCCGAAAGAATAAACTTGATCTTGAGGTATTGTGAGTTATTTTTTACTTATTGTTGATATATTTATGATAATTCCTTGACCATCGAATTTTTTTATATATTGTGTAAAAACTATTTTTTTCCGTTTCTATACGCTTGAAGAAGGGATGATTGCACGATTGTGCCGAGATAAAAATGAAGTAAAAAAATTTGGGAAAAGTTGAAGTTACACTAATAAACTGTGTGTTAACAGTGAGATCTGTAGGTAAGGTGCGCCCCATCCGTTCTCCTGGTGAACGTGAACGAAACGGGCCGATGCAGCAAAGAAACCGGAAGTAAGGCACAGGCCATGAGGCTCGTTGCAAAGCGGTTTGCACTATCTTTGTCGATCCGGACTTTCCTCGAACGGAACGAGTACTCGGCTCTTTCTCGACTACCACCTCGGCTGCCACTGGCAGAGTAACCGGCGAGTTAAATATTTTCTATTCTCGTCCGGGCAAAGACTTTATTTATAGATCCAACAAGATACCGCTCGCACGTGAAGCTCTTTCCTTTTCGCTAAACGCGCGCGCAACAGATGCGAATCCTATCTCCGCCGTTGCCGTTGACTGTGCGTTGTCGACAGGAAAGCGAGCGTGCTCGGTTATACATTGCCCACGCGAATCGGATAGAGTTTTCATCGAATAACCGCAGACGGCGACGACCTTCGTGGGCGTTGAATTTTAATCGACACGGGAATAGACAAATTTTTTTTTTACTTGAATGAATGAATTCCCGTTGAATGGAAGAACAAATTATAGTGACATTCGTCTATTTCATTTTGCGTCGTTGTATATTCCTTATTGTATAATGGCGATATTCTTCCGAGAATTTTTTTTTTAGACCTAATTACACCGATTTTTCAACGAAAGAAAAAGTCGCCAACATATTCCAACGATAAGGTAATAGATTCTATTTAAATAAATGACAAAAAAAAGAAATAAAATAAATTATCCAGGTATCATTGTATACATATTAAATTAAATATTAATATTTTTCATAAATTTTAGTTTTTTATATAACTTTACAAAGAAGTTATAATAGCGCGGGATTGCCAATTATTACTAGCTTTTGATTCCAGAAAAATTCCACACGGGAGGCTCGATCAATAAAAAAATAATTAGCCAATATCGATAATGGCGCATATTTTAACGCTATTAAATCCTGCAATTCACGAAATCGCCATTATATCCACTTGTGCGTCATCCCGCGTGTATCTCGTCGAGATACCCTGAACAAACAAATCACCGTACCAAACAGGTAGTCGCGCACAGCATCGAAAGCCGAGATAAACAAGTTTTTTTTTGTTTCAAAAATATTAAAAATTCCTCTCCTTTCTTACCTTCCCCGCAGTATACGCACGTAGATTCTGTAGTTGCGCGATCGTATATTATCGAATATTTGCGTGCGCGAAATTGATCTTATCTTTTCACCAAGTACGATATTTCTTCCGGAGGGGGCCTCTTTATTTTATATTTCAATATATATATATTTTGCCGTTCGCTCGAAACTCTCTCAAGGGGCATTCTCGACTCGCGGATCTTTCGCGACTGTTTGTACAAGTGACCCTATCGTTCATCGCTCTTGCTTTCTATGCTCTTCTTCTTTTCGGGAGGCGTGTATGTTTTACGGTATTTACCAAAATTCGTATGGGAAAACGGATCTTTGGCTTCACTGCTTCATTTTTCGCTCGAGTTTCGACTTATTTTCCATGCGTTATGACATTTTTTTTTTGTTTTTTATTTTTAGTTTCGAACATCTGGACAGACACCGGTTATCGTGGATAAATCGTTTCGCGGTAGAGAGTGAAAGCGACCGTGACGTTAATTACTCACGGAAGAATGAAGCGGAGACGCCGAGTGTTCCATTGAATTTTTTTTTTTTTTACTATTTTTCTATCGTCTGCAGCTCGAACTTGAGTGCACTCAAGCACAAGAGCGATGCTATCGAAGAATTTGAGAAACTCCGGTTGAAAGACGACGGCGAACACGGCGGATTTTTGTTGCCAAAGGCCAAGCGGCGAGTTTGCCTTCGCAGTCGTTGCTAATCGTTAACGACGTTTTTTTTTTTTCCGTGTTACCGTGCACGTAAGCGCCACGGCGTTTGGTGCCGATTGTAATTGTAAGTTGTGTGTCATATACCGCAGCGACGAAAGGTACAACGGGAAAGCGCGCGAACGATATCGCGAAAGATTTATGCGTCGTGATCTTCGCCGATCGAAGACCCTCCGTTAATATTGTTTTTACGATCGTATCGTCGCGCGCGAATGCGTGATGTAACATTTTATCTGCGGAAACTCCGCTCACATTGAAAACTGTAATTAACGAATATTGGACATTTTTTGCTCTTCTTCAATCTGGGAAGCAGTATTTTTTTTTCACGACGAAAAAAACGTGATATTATTTGGGAGCGAAGATTTGAATAAAAGAATGAAAAATTACCGTCCAGGTGTATCGAACCTGCGATGACGTCATTCAAATTTGGCAACGCTTCGTCGAGACGTTGGGAAGATGAAGTACTTTAACGAGAGTGTATCGTCACAGTTTCAGCTACAAGCAACATTCTGAACGAACTTCTACAACAAATCAACATTACAGGGGGTCCTAGAAAGATTAATGCCACATAATAACAGTGCAAATCTTTCAGTTACCCAAGCATTTTTCTTGCAGAAATTAATGCGCTTATTTTTCTGAATACGCCCTGCGCAAAAAGAGTAATTCAATTTCTTTTTTGCTCGGAGGGCTAAAATCTATTTCCATTTTCTAGTAGACACTTGAATTTGGAATTTTTAACGCAATTTTTCATGTGCCCGCACATTCAATTCCTGAACATCACGGTATTTATGCAATTTTTTTCCTACAACATAATTTCATCGCTTTGACGCAGTTATGTTTTTTTTTATATCCGTGCGGTCGTCCTTTCGCGAAAGGATTCGAAATTCCGTGATCTCAGCAAGGATACGTATATCCTCTCGCGAAATTTATCTCCTTCTTCTTTTATATTCACTTCGAATTCCCGTGATATATTCCACTGTAGTATAAAATGCGATTCCGAGACATCGTGGAAGGATCCACCATCTGTTCATACGTGTGTGGGTCCGCAAATGTGCTACAGAGAGAATTCGAACCAGGTGGTTGTTTGACTACTGATTGAAATTTCCATAAACCGTGAATACATATGTAAACTCGGTTTATGAAATGACCCCCGGGCGCCGTCTTATACGACTTGCGCCTCGACACGGCCAATATCGACGATTCTAATACACATTTTACGAGAAATGAATTTCACACCTAGACGTGTAATCCGTATATTAAATTGACATAATAGTCAACGCTACATAAATTCATTGATTTAATTCCACTTATGACATAATCAAAATTCAAATGATCGTTTAATAATCTCGTATTCATGGCTCTCGTCATCGTCATCCGATTTTAAGTACGAAAATAAAAATCGATGAATATCGGCGAATGTTATTTTTCCTTGAAAAAAAAAAATGGACAAAATCGGACAAAAATTCTTTCGCTTCACGGTCAAAAATTCCGACAATCTAACACGATGAACAGCTGTGCGTTACGATCGCAAAGTGATTTTATACTAGGAATACTTTCTAAACGTCGCGGGTAGTACAACTGAGAATAAACGGTATTATCGAGCAAACGATGTTCGAGGTAATTTGTGAATCTTTCAAAATTTCTTTCGGTGAATTTGGTCCTCGATTTGACGACGCTTCTTCGAAAAGTCATTCGTCAATGCTAAGTTTTAATACCTTTTTCAATAGAAAAAAAAATATATATATTTGGTTATCGAACGCCCCAGGCGGGAATAAAGAACGAAGAAAATGCCTGCAGATCGCGCTCTCCGGCCATGGCGCAAAGTCAATTATGTGTAGCTTATACCACTTGACTCTTGTATATCGGGGATTCGGCGAACTTCGTGAATATGCATGCACGCCCAGGCCTGCCTGTGGCGCGCACGTTTTACAGTTCGCCGAATAACTCGACGAACGCCGGGAGAAGAACGAGATAGCGAAAAGTCTGAAGGAAGAGTGAAAGACTCCGAGAAGCTAAACAAGATTTTTCATCTTGCCAAGGGGTTTGGGATTTAATTTTGAATTTCTTTTTTCTAATTCATTCGAGAGGGAAATAAGAGTCTTAAGTAGATCAAAGCATTGCCTCCGGCGAACAAATAAAGCAAATTATCTACATGTAAAAAAATGACGGACAAATTCTCGAAACAAATTCGTTCGATCGCGATTGATATAGTGCTTTTAGGGCCAAATTCCGTGGCTCATAGATCATAGATCACACAACGCCAGAGATTTACCTGCATCGATCTCTCCGTCGAAAGAGTCCTTCGTCAAGGACCTCGTACTTGGGACTGCAGCGGTTACAAGTAAGGAGTATCGCAAGTCAAACGAACAGCTCTCGCGGACTATGTACTTATAAGTAAGGAGCCAGGTTAAACCCCGGTTCGCCGTGTGCCGGAGCTACAGCCTGCCAGCCAGACACATTCAGTTACGAGTCGAAAGTTAGAAGTGTAACGTTGCACAACAATCGGGAGTGCTCGCAATATCGCAATGTCTTCGTTTCTCGCACATGAACGCCCACATTCTGTCGATTGCGGGTGAATTACGAGCGCCTCGATTCGCGTCTTAAATTATTTTTTTTCTCTCGCACCCAATCGTCGCCGTACGCATCACCGATCGATTCGAATTCGTGGACAAATTCATGAATTATCGACGGATTCGATCCGTCGAATCGCCAATAGAACGAAGCTTGAATTATAATATGCAAATCGAACGATTCGATGACCTATTTCTTTTTCTCGATCGAATATCAAGCGAATACCCTACGAAAAAATTTACATTGAGAAGACCAAAAAGTGAAATCTGATTAAAAAGTACGACGCCTTCGAATGCCTCTAGGAAAAAATCGTTACACATTTTCTTCGAGATATCTGTATCAATGATTCTGCCCTCGAGAATATATTTGTCGGGAAAACTGGGAGAAATATCGATTTTAAGATCACTTTGTAGCGTGAAAATAAACTTCGAGTACGGTCCGATTCTTGTCTCCGTGTCGAGCAACGGTTCGAGCTTGATTTATGACCCAAAGTCCGCACGCGAACGGTAACCAATTTGTCGATCGGGCGTTTTTCAAAAGAGCAATGCAAACTTGCCGTTAAACCGCGAGTGCAAGTTCCCCATAAGAAAATCCATGGAAGAAAATGTCGAAAGTACGTTTTACCATTTTTCTTTGTAAGGCATCGAAGCAAAATCACAGATAACTCAGTTCGTTCGCCACTGTCGCTAAGGCCCCCCCGGCCGGCGGGGGACAACAGCATCGGGTATCGAGGCATAAACCCAACCCACCTGACATTAGTAATCCACTCTCGGCAGCCCACAGCGGATAAAAGAATCTCAATTCTGTCCCCCGCATAATCAAACGGCCCACGTTTCGTCAACGCCATCATTAATTTCGAATAATTCGATCCGAGTATTCTTTACGGCGGTGAAAAAAAAGTCTAAGAATCGAAAGAAATAAAAAACTCACTTTATGAGGATCCTCCAGAAACAGCCAAAGCTGGATCCGTTCGGCACTTCGCTAGCGTACGATACAGTCATTTCCCGGTTGAACGGGTCGCCCAGGCGACGCACCCCTTCCTTCCCCTACCGCCTCCGAATTTGTCGCGACACAGCGTGGTACCAGCGTGTCGATTGGCCCAAAGTCCGCGAGGGGACTTTCGGAAAATCGTCGAAGATCAAGGACAATGTGAAAAAAAAAAAACGTTCACTCGCGCACAGACGGACGGCGCGCGGGCCGCCCTGCTCGCCCTGCGTTGGGCCTCGCGAAACTTTCGATTTTTCGTTATTTCGCTCTCGTCTACTTTAGTTTTTTCTTCGTTTACTTCTATTCTCTTCTCTTTCGATATTTCAGCCGTAATAGCTGACTGTTATTAGCGTTTCGTTTTGTCGTCATCGATTACACCATAGTCGCGCGATTGTTATTTCGTTTAGCGAGAAAATACATCGAGAACCCGTACGCAAGTTCCGTGTAACCAGCTGACCGACGTTTACCGCGGGCACCGCGCTGCCTGACTGAGCTCCACTGACTGCCGCGCGGAGCCACTGTGAACGAGGCCCAGTCCGCGACTCCTATGCCCCCCCCCCCCTCCCTCCCTCTCTCCGCCGCTACATGTCAGATTCTACACAGCAGGCCCGTGCTACGTTAGCATTGCGCCCTGCTTTATAACACCTGTTCGCGGAGGTCTGGGACATTGTAAGTCACGCTTCGCCGGAAGCAAAAGAAGGCCCGATTTACCGTATTGAATGTTCAAGTGTTTGGCTTTTTTATCGCACGAATCGATTCGGAAAAAGTGAGATAAGGCTCGAAGGGCTTCGAACAAATATTCTATACAGTTATTCCAACGGTCCGAACAGCTGACCGCTGAAAAGAACCATGAAAAAAACGCTTCGAGAGGCTGGATGCTGCGACAGAATGAATGTTGACCCATCGAAAGCGGGTGATTCTCTAAATACGAGGTACGCAAACATAAAATTTGACAATGTCTCGCTCTCAGTGCACAGATGAGTCGATTATTCGTTCAAATGATTTCGGCGTGATAAAGAACGCCGTCTTGGATGCAATTATCGATCATCATTTCACCGACAATCGGACCGTAAGTTAATAAAAAATTCATGTGGCTCTTCATACTTCGTCGATAGAAAATGACGGCAAGTTTGATTTATTAGGGATTTCGCATAAATCAAAGTACATTCGAGCTATGGGGTGGAACATGGATAAGAAACTTCTGTTTTGTGGCATTATTCTTAATTGTTTTGACGATGATTGATCGAATTGGCTTCGTTCAATATTTCTCCTTTCCGCAAAATCATCGAAAACTTATGAAATCTTATGCATGAAGCAACGCAAGATCAAATGCGTTTAAGTGTTTTTTCTTTTAATCGATCACGCAAGTCCCGGGAAACAATAATTTTTTACGGTTCACTCGCGCCATCTCGCGACTGATATAATCGTCCTTCGATCACCTTGCCACGGCCTAGCCTGGGGCGAATTTACGACCTTCTCGTACCATCCGGGGACTCCCTTCGAGCGTGCGAGCGAGTAAACCGACAAATTCAGTCTTCGTGCCGAGATAGAACCAAACGCGAGATACACGCGATCGTTATTTAACAAAGATCGAGCAAACACCCGAGCTGTTTATCGCGAATACAAAATGAAACCTTAAAAAAAAAAACGTCGTAAACATATCCTTCGTAGGAAGTGAAGTGCGCGAAACATTTGTATTTGCGGCGATTATTTCGCGATTATCGAAGAAAAAAAAGCGTTTATCGCCACGAAGCGTCGCCCGTTCATCGGTCCGGTTCAGGGCTTCGGGACGTTGACTCAATTTTTATTGTGAGAGCAGAGCGGAGATACAGAAAAGACGGCGATTGGCTGGAGAAGTGCGGGCCGATTGCCAGACCCTTCGCCCGCTTCAAGGATAACCGTAACCCGTATATCCTTCGGCGAATAATGTTAATCCGCGCTTCTATCCCGACGGCATACGCTGCGGAACACTCGTATATTCGAAGTGAGAAAAATGTAGAATGAAATTACGGAAACGATCACTTTTTTTATTTGTCGATAAACTCGAAGCTCGAGCGGATATTTTACAGAGTTGCAGCAACTGCACGGTCACGGCTCGACACCTTTTTGAATGTTGTAAACAATATCCGCTGATGTTTGGAGCTGCTTTTTCTCGTACTCGGTCATACGCATTCTAATCACTTGACTTATTCCGTTCTCGCCGATTGTACAGGGAAGTGAGAGAAACATTTCGTGACAAATGTCGTGATGACCCTTTTAATAGGATAATCATTATATGGAAGTTTAAAGCCTTGTTCTTATTATTTGGCACACAAATTATCATTACTTCTTTGTCAGTGATTTTTGCACACAGCTATAAGTTTCCATGGCAAAAAAAAACTTTGCTGTTAATTGAAAAAAAAAACTGACCTGCACCAATGTGGATACCGATTTAACCCGTTGGCTGTTGCACAGTATGTCTCTCGTGATGTCCGCAACCGAGAGGCCGACCGCCGTGTTCGAGTAACCCTTTAAACATCGTACCGTTGGTCCACTGAAAAAAAAAAAAAAAACATTCCGTAGAATGCATTGTCGTAAAATTTTTTATATGTCCGAAGAATAGAAATAAAAATGAAAAAAAAAAGCCGTACGCTCTGACGACGTCCTTGGCGAGTTCGTGCCAAGCTTCCTCGTCGGTCTCGAGTCCGATGTTGGGAAGAATGTCGCGAAGAAGTACGCCGGAGACATTGACGCTGGACCACAACGGTACTGGGGCAAAAGATAGGAATTCGAAAGATCGGTATCTCTCGAATGTATGACCTCGCTTTCTCTACCCGGTTTCGTAATATTTCGTTCGAAACGGCGTTGAAACGACTTCCGGTTGTGCGTGAGCTAAGCGCTCGCGATTAACGCGACGATAACTCACCCTGACTGTCGCCGTGTTCGCCGATTATCAATCCCTGTACCGCGTTCGATGCGACGCCTATACGATCGCCGATCAAGTAACGAAATCTCGCTGTGTCCAAGTGGCAACCGCTTCCGATTATCCGATGAACCGGTAGACCGCTAACCTTCCAAGTCACCCAGGACAGAATGTCAACTGCGATTCAGTGCGAACGGAACGAGAAATGCTTTATGTGTTTCTTTGATAGGGGTACGTTTTTTTTCCAATAATTGATAGTTGTTGATGAAAAAGAAAATGAAAACCTGGATTCGCCACTATGAGAAATACGGCGTTTGGACTGTATTGAACAAGTGGTGGTATGATATTCTTGAAGATGTCTGTATTCCGTTGTACCAAGTCCAGTCGTGTTTCACCCTTTTTTTGACGCGCTCCCGCAGCGACAATTACCACTTTCGAATTACTCGTTACACAAAAATCTGCGGAAGCAAGAATTTTTTTAATATCTTCATCATTAATGTCAATGAATATTTTTCAATTTCACCAGATTATATTTAAATATTAGCATTCAATAGTATCGCTACGCGATCAAAAAGCACTTCAAGACTTTAAGACAATTGAGTGGTGATGTAAACGCAGTTTACAGTTATTTATTATCGACTGCGCTACGTGCCTTTAATGACACATGATTTAGTTACATTTTGCATAGCTACATTGCCGACGATCGATACTTACCCGTATCGTACTCGACGTGTGGATCATCCATGAACGATAGACCGTGAGAAAAATCCATTCCCTCGCCCTCGAGCTTTTTCGGAAAAGCGTCAACCATCGCTATGTGGCTGCTGATTCTCTAACCGGCGCGTGAAGTCACAACATAATTATTAAGGTCATATGGCACAGTAACAAGTAACGCTCCGATGGTAACGTTGCGTCTTCGCTATTTTCTCCGAAATACTGCGACTTCTAAAAGCAAATTAAGTCTACATACGTATATCTAAACTACGCGAACCTAATTTGCTTTTGGTAGTCGGACCAATTATTTTGGAGAAAATAAGAAAGGCGATTTTGTTATCGACTGAGTACGTGCCACATGAGCTTAATGTAAGTAATATAGATATTTGATGAAGGAAAGGTAGGGAATATCTTTTTTTGTCCTACCTGAAAGAGAATTGCATTGGCACAGGCGACGCCTACCATACCAGCGCCCACAATGGTAACTTTGTCCAATCCGTCTCTCGTAGGATCTGCCACTTTGCACACAAGATCTTCTCGCAAGCATGGTGTCAGTCTAAAAAAAAAATCGTTCGAGCACTTACGTATCATAAGCAGAAAATGATTCAAAACCATTTGCCTCAGTAGGTCAGCCTTTTGCTTACTCGAAACTGACCGCTCTTTGTGATTCTCTGTTGTTGATCGTTTTATCGAGTACTCTCGTCGATCGACGACCGTTCCCGCCGAAGATTTTCCTCAGTATCGTCGGTGGTAATGTACAACGGCGCGTGGACGTGAAATAATTTTTAAACGATAACGAGAAGACGATACGTTGCGCTGAAAATTCCAGCAAACGTCCGATTGAGCGATTCACTAATGCGCGCATCTTCGTGACACCGAGACAATAATTTGAATCTCATTTCTCGGCTACTTAGCGATATTTGTAAGCCGAGATCACATTATTTCGAGAGAATTTGCGAATACATGTACACTTTTGTTACTCGACGATTGACGCATTGACATTTTCGTAAAACGGACTGACAGCAATTGTCAAACAATTCCCATGGTTACAGACACTTGCAGTGTCGACTTCGCACTGATTAGTCGCATAGTTGATATAAGAAAAAATGCTCGGTCAATTTTACCGTTCCTCGTTAATTAAAATATTGGAGATCGAGTCCTCTTTAATAAAAGACGATACTTTCAAATAGTTGTTCATTTTCGACCATTTGGTGGCAGGAATAGCAAAGGAAGCGGTCGCAGAACATACTCGAAGATTTTAAAGCTTAGTCAATCTTCACAGATTACTCAAACACATTTATTTCGGACTTTCACGTTCACAAATTTCCTTCGCGGACCTTAAACATCTATAGTTATACGCAAACGAGTAGAATCCTGCAGCGATTTTATGACCTTGTTTTAGTTAAGTAGCATCAAAAATATAATACTTTTATGAGAGTTTTATCCCGATACATAGCGAACTAGCACCAGATCGATGGATAATTGTTCTTCAACGTTCGTTACGATTAAGTATAAATACGTTATACCGGCAGTAATCATTAGCACACACTTATTAAAGGAAAAGAGCATAGTATACAAAAAAAATGAGTCACAGTAAAAAGTACGAATACTAATTAGGATCAATGAGGTCTAACGGTTCACGAATTTCGATCGAGTATTCTCTCCTTCCTCGCAATGCCACGAATACTCTTCTTACCGGTAAAAAATACTTGGATAATTGAAAAATACGATTATCCACCAAATCGACAACGTTTTTGCGCAATCACGAGTGACGGTATTCGACAAATAGCGAGAATAGAATCGAAACTATTATACTAGTCGGACGAATTTTCCTAAAACTTGAGACCCTTTTGCACGTCTTCCATCGTGGTCGCGGATTTTTGAAGCAAACAGCGTTCTTCCTCGGTGAGCTTCTGCTGAACGACGAAAGTCACGCCGTCCTCGCCGAGCGTGCAGGGAACGGACAGAAATACTTCTTGGGAAATTCCGTGCATACCCTGATTATGGCATAAAAAGAATATATGAGATAAGTTATTCTATCGTTGTTCGATATCGGCGGAAATATATGGAGCGTCACGCAGGAAATGTTTTGCTTTTACGGACAATCGGTGAAGCAGAAAACTGTTAGCATTTCCTTCGGACGAATGGTAGATAGCATAGTAGAAATTCTGCGGTCGTTTTACTCACGGAAACCATGGTAGATACGGCGTGAACTTGATTGGAGTTTCTGAGAATCGCCGACGCAAGATTTGCGATACTGAGACCGATTGCCCAGGATGTGTAGCCTTTCAGCTTTATGACCTCGTAGGCGCTATCGACGACTTGCTTGTGGAGATCACCCCAGTTCTCTTTGTCCTTGTCGGTGCCGACGGTCTCGTCCAAATCCCGCAAGCGCACTCCAGCGATATTCACGCCCGACCACACCGGAACTGGAAGTACAAAAATAAACTCGTTATTGAGGATTGTCCGGGAAGAATTTTGGGATGCTGGATGTATTTGTAGAGTCACAACTTTCCAACTGTTTGACTTTCAGAAAACTGTGCCCTTAACGAATCTTTTTTTGTTTATCAAAAAAATATTTTTCGCGTCCTTAAAGTAAAGCGATAAGTCGGTGGCGAATACTGCAACGAATGCCAGTCGTAACCATGGACTTATGAAGGAAAATATTGGTTTCCTGGCGGAATAAATTGGTGTAAAGAAAAACTTTTTTTTATGTTCATCGTTACGAAATGGCATTCGGTAGTTTTTGTTCCCTACCGAGCGCAGGAAAAAAAAAATCCTTGGGTGTTCGAATTTCAAGACTCACCACTAGTGTCACCGTGTTCTCCGATTATCCAGCCGTGACAAGAAGTCGGCGCGACGTTCAATCTTTGCGAGAGTAAAAACCGAAAGCGAGCCGAGTCGAGATTCGTGCCACTGCCGATAACGCGATTTTTCGGCAAGCCGGACAATTTCCACGCGACGTAAGTGAGAATGTCGACGGGATTCGACACGATCAATAGAATGGTGTTAGGACTGTATTTCACAAGTTGGGGAATTATTCCCTTAAAGATGTCGGTGTTTCTCTGCACGAGATCCAATCGAGTTTCGCCCTCGCGTTGTCGAGCTCCGGCAGTCACGATGCAGATACTCGAATTCGCGGATGTGGCGTAGTCGGTGCTCGCGTTTATACGAGCGTTTTTCAAGAACGAACTTCCATGCTGAAGATCCAACATCTCGCCTTTGAGCTTCTCTTCCATAACGTCGATCAGCACCACGTCGCTGGAAACGCTCTGGAATTTGTAAGAAAAGAAAAATCATTAAAAACCATTCGAAAAGTTGAAAAGCTCAAAAAAGTTAAAGTATAAGTTACGAAAAAAAAAATTACCTTCGTCAATAGGCTGAAAGCGCAAGCCATGCCGACTTGTCCAACGCCAACGACCGTGATCTTATTCTTTCCGGTAGCCACGGGCTCCGTAACGACGCTCAAAAGTTTTTCCCTCAGGCTCGCCATTGTTGCGTCTGAAACGATTAAATCGTCGGAAATCTTATCGAGTGTCACTGATTCGCTTGTGAAGAAATTGTCGCGTTAAGATAATTCCTCAAAGCAAAATTCCGCAACCTCATTGCGATGGATAAAAATAACGAGATCGATAGAGTTTATTTATAAACTCATAAATTCAAAAGAATGCGTCAAGCTTTCGCGATTATCAAGTTTTCCTTTTCGATTAATGAAGAACAATCCTTTTCCCCGTAGCTAAATTATGAATACCGCGAATGACCTTGATCTCCCCTCAAGGTCACGGGGTCAGCAGGTACTCGCCTGGAGGGCGCACGCGTCCCCTTCATTCAGGGTGAAAATAACAAAATCGATAGAATTTCCCGAATATTCTACTGTGCGTTCGAACAACCAGAAATTTTCGCGATTCAACTATTTGTCATTGAACTTATGGAATCGAATAGTTGATCGTCGAATAAAGTCGGGGATAAAAGTTTTTAATAGTGCCGGGTTGAACAACCCCACGCGGAATGCTGATAGGAGCCGGCTGCACGAGTGCACGTGCCGGCATCAATCTTTTCTTAGCACCGCGCGAGCCAGGAACTAAGTCAATCATATAAAACGTTGAATGAAGAACAACCAGTTGAATAGAAGGTTTTTGACCTTGTAGTATCGTTTCTGCGTCCGAATTCTCTACGTTATTATTATTATTATTATTTGAGACATGTATACAGGTTCAAACATGACTTCAGTGCCAATTTATCAATCAAGCGCGCTTAATAGCGGAGAAATAAAACAATAATGTAGCCCATGGTGAAGCGTAATTTATATTGCACGTTTAATAGAATTCAACGCAAGAGCTCTCTGGAATTGAGGCCGACACGCTGGACGACGCTATCGCGGTTATTATCGCTGGAACGGCAAAAATATCTACACGCTTGATACACAATCTCCGATAACCAAAATAATTAATAATAAATATCGGTAAATCGATTAGGGCAGTGGAAAATGATTGGTTGATTAAAACCGTTTCATACATAGTTTCGACAACGAAAAATAGAAACCGTGATAATCTAGTGGTTCAAAACAATGCTTACCTTTTTTATGTAACGTGTATTATTTTATCGCAAGATAAACCAACCACTTGTCGAGCTCGAACGAACGAAAGTCTCGCAGCGCGACGAGGATACAACAGCGCGTTTCGGCGTTACCGGTTCGTCTGACAGTTTGGAGCTGTGTGTTACGGAAGGTGACCTTGTCCCCTCTTTTATATAGAAAACATGCGCGCGGACCACCGCGCCTTGGGAACGCGCAGCTCGCGCCGGTTCTATCAGAACCTCTGCAACACCCGAAAATATAGAAATAAAGTCGATTTTATAGTTTCAACTAGAGTCTTCCTGAAAGAAATATTATTCAAAATTGAGAATTTTTTATATTTTTAGTATGTTGCAACATCGGAAATAATCGCGCAAGTATGACGAGCGGCACGTAGACTTAAGGAGAATTCGTGGAAGGTGCGGTCGAGCGGCGCAGGCGCTTCTCCACGCGAACGTGTGTGACGACTTCTCTATGCTCGTTTCTTTTGTGTGTCTGTGTTAGTCCCGCAGCTACGAACTTTGGCGAAACGCGTTGGGACGATAAACCTGAGCATTGAAACTCGTTTCCATGCAAAAGTTACGAACGCATTGTGTTACAGTTGCACATTAGTCCGATGGACATTCCATATCTCTTAGGAAAGTTGTTATCTGAACGTTATGCAAAATGTTTAGCTTCCGTGCAAAAGCTTTTCGCTAATTAAAAAAAACTATGAATTATGTGTGAATTTTAAAAAATGGTAATGCTTTTCATTACTCGTAATCTACCATCTTTTATTATGTATTATTGGATTGACGAGTTGCTTCAAATGGAATTGTGGAAAATGACAAAAAAAATCGCACCAGGTCAACGCAGGATTATTGAGCGAAAGTTTGACCCCGAGGTATCGAAGGTTTCGGTGTCCCCTAAATATTCATGTCGAGAGTCTATGATAGTTAAACTATTCGTTACATTGTAACGTATCGATTCAGATACAGCGAAACTGATAAAAAACAGATTGATGAAAAATTATTCGACTCTTTGTAATTTTATGCAAAAAAACTAAATAAAGTGTATCTTATAAATGAAACCTTCCTCCAAAGAATCAACCTACTTTAATATTAATCATTATTACTAATTTTTACATATTCCATGGTTCCAAAGACGGAAAAGAATATAAAAAACCGTACTTCCTAGAGGCTAAGCCATGTCCGCCTGTAACACTTTCTGGTTCAAATTTCTTGTAGATCTCCAGAAGGTCACCCTTTAAATCATTATTGATAGCGGCTATCGAGAGAAAAACGAAAACCCGTTGATTGTGTGTCTAATTTAGTCGCCGAACTTCCGGTACTCGGCACTACTTTCTAATCGATATTATAAACAGCTAGGTCAAGCCCTCGAGTCTCAGAACGATAATCTTATCGGGCATTTGTACCGATGATATAATCTTTCAGATAATAGGACAGATGTTCTTAAGAATCGACAAAATTAGTTTAATCCAGAATTTTATACAGCTATCTTTAATCGATTGTCTGGCGAGTCATGACGATGCTCCTGGACGATTTGTCGTCACGTTGCACCACGATGAAACGGCAACAGGCTGATATTATAGGAAATCGAAACTGCGCGTATCCGTGCGAGCGGGCACATTCGTGTGAATGAGAAGCTTCCAGGAGTTGGAATCTCGCGCAACGATGATTCACACCGCGCAACTAACGTCTCGTCCTATAGCGTTTTTTAACGTTGGAAAGCAAAACGTTCGTTCAGCTGACGCAACGGAGGGTCACCGGCTCGTAACTCACGTGCTGCATCCCGAGGTGGCCTACGTGCTCGTCGGCATTCGCCGAGAATACTTTGGGTACTCTCACGTGTCGATCTTCTGTACAGTCGGAGACTCCGCCGTGTGATAATTCGAAACGAGGTTTGGATGCTGCGAAGCCCGAACCAAACTTTCGACGACGAAATTAGCCTTAACTCGCGTCCTAACTTTGACGAATACGAAATTCACGGACTGGCGAATAAACGCGGCCTTAAAGCGCTTTGATCTAATCCCTTGCGTTCGTACCGCAACAAGCACGACTGACCATCTGCCAGAAATATGCACTTAAAACAAACATTCAACGGGCTTTTGTCATCCGATCTGGAAGAGTAGAGGTCGATAGAGATGTACAAACGAATGCGAGACACGCGGATATAAATAAACCACTGTGGAATATTTCCAATCTCGAGATGAAATCTTATCTTCGTTATTGTAAAATTTTCTATAGAATGAAAAAAATTGTATCTGCCGAGATTGTGAGACGAAAGAGTTCTGAAAAGCGATAATCGTATAGCAATTATTTTTATACAAAAGGAATCGACGATTGAACTTTTTTTTTCAACTTAGTTTTCAAGGTACCCGAATTTACATTTTTATCCTCCGCGATATTTTCGTGTATTTTATTTTCGTTTTATTTCTTTTTCCCGATTTTAGATCTTAAAAACGCCGCGAGGCTCGTTCCGGCGTGACGCGTATCTTTCGTATCGGCGAGAAATATTTGATCAACATGAAATCATGAACTGTACGGTTACCACAAGCAAAAACCGGATTTTTACCGTACCGGATTTTTTTCTATTCGCTGATAAAAAAATGTATCGAACTCGTTTCGTCTGACTTTGTAGTTAATTCGCGTTTAACATGAGTCTAAAAATTGGATTCCAGGTCTTGCAAAAGTGCCGACTCGGTTTAATTTACGTATAACGACGAAATATCTCGTTAACTCACGACCATTCACCGGTTTGCTTTCAATTTTTTCTAAAAAAAAAAGAAAACAAAAAAAAACTGTATTAAACTCAGTTTGACTCACTTTTAAATGCAATCGCTATCTCAAACGTATCGAAATATTATACACGGGCCTACTCCAAAAAAAAAAAATGCTAACGATATCCGGCTTCCGCGAAATACCCCGCGCGATAACCGTTCGATCGTAACAAGAATCAGTAGATCGGACAGTTAAATCTTCGCATCGCGCAAGGCCGAAGTGGGCGTGCATGTAACAAGTGTACAACGCCGCGCACTCGCTGTAGGTAAATGGGGGTAATCATACGAGTAGTAATCATCGGTTAAAATATACGGAAAGATCGGGCCCGTTCGCCGGGGCGTTGGGTCTCAATTTCCATAACGAATAATTTACAACGTCCCCTATACATCCCTCTCCGCTATTTTTATTCTTCTTACAATCTGAAACAAAATTGGCCGAGGGCTGGACACGCTTTACCATCGGCTTCGCGTGTATCGCATAAAAGCACCGAAGGTAAAAAGCCGCCAATGGTACATTGATACAGTGTATGTATAAACATATTCGCCGCGTACGAGATGCCCCGGCTCTCGACGAGCCCGGTAATAGAGCAATTTCGCAAATTGTCTCGCTAGGCAATTATTCGAAAAATCCCGTCGCTATGGGTAGGGATCACCAACGAGACCTCGATATGGTAATTACAGTGGGACATAACTCTTTTACTCGTATCTCCCCTCAACTCTGTATTTGAACAAGCGGATTCCTTTGAAATAATACTCGTGCAATCATATTGTAAAGTTTACGAGGAGCTTGCAACGTTTATCGACACGAGCTTGACGTATACCTTTCCAAGCGGGGTCGGTGATCCTTAGTATCGCGGCGCCTCTTCGTGAATGTCCTTTACAATCTATTCCTTTATCATGCCGATTTTTACTGTCATAATTCTTTCAACTCTAAATTATTCATTCTCAAATATATTTTTGATGGTTTAATCACTTACCTATGCAGAAAACGTTCCAATATTTACTATGTTTTTAACTTTATTTTTGTAAGAAAAAATACTGCAAAAATACTTTTTTCAATTGTAATTTTTCCCGATGTACTAAAGTTTATTTCCGCTAAATTAAGGCTTAGTTAGCTAAGATATAGATAAAGTATTATCTGATTCATACTATTGTATTGAAACAGAAGAATTCATTTTTTTCGTGAAATCGCGCACGGCGATCATCATTCCAGAAAATTCGCCGGGCGTATAATCTATAAATAATTCACGATCATGATGCTGTAGCCCGTAAATTAGCGACGATTCGAAAATGTGCTCGAGAAGCGAATTTCGCGGACGAGGAGAAGCTTTGAAAGATTCTCGAGAGAGGCCTCGAGAGTCATCACTCGGAATGAGAGTTCATCTCGGATGATACGAACGGGATGTGTTATCCCTCTCGATAAAATAGGAACCTACGAACTCTCATAATTGTAGAGATATTTGAGATATTAAAGGACGTCTCAGTAGATGCTTTTCGTTTTGTTCTTAAAATTGACCTAAGCCTTGAAAAAAATTGTTGGCTTTCGAGTTAATCGAAGTACCTCGTGAAGAACTTCCGTCTTCGGCATGAAACGACCAATAACCAAGCGAATAAAATCACAAATGAAGGCCCCCGAAAATCCTCGATACACTTCGCACTTTGGATTTCCTTTTATTAAAAAAAATACCAAGAGCGTAAAATCAAAATTGCATAATGTTAAGCAAACGTTTCTTCGTCCTTTAACGCCAGATCGTCGATATTCGCTTGTCGATATCCCTTCTAATTGAATCAATAAATGAAAAAGAAGATCAAACTTCTGTAATTACCATTTAGCAGCGATACGGACCGCCCCCGTTTGACAAACAGCAATAACACGCTTACATAGGTAATAAGTGAGAACAGTCTCGGGTCCCGAAGCGAGCAAATAGTGCACGTCGTAACTCATCGCAGGTCCGCATCGCAATTCCCTCTGGAAGATGAACGTTGCTCCCGCAGGCGCATAAGTGCACTCGTCCCTTTTTTTCCCCCATGTCCATTGGCTGCGGTCGTACGATAGAAGAACAGAAAAAACGAGGAAAAAGATACTAAACCTCGATGGAAGCGTCGAGAGCGGCTACAAGCGTCGAATCGTATCGATATGTGAACTCGAAGTGCACACACATGACCCCAGTGTGTGTAGAAGTTTATGTGTGCGCATTCGTATATGCCGCGTGTAGCTAAACATTTGCGGTGGGAGTTTCGAGGTGCCGAGGGCGACTATTTGCTAGCAGCCTGTGCATGTAACGCTGAACTGGCAGTCGGGAACCCTCTCATATCGTACCAGCTGTTCTCATGCTCATGGAACTCGCGGATGGGTTTATAAATCATGATACGCGAGGTTCTCGCGCCTTAACCCTCTCTTACGAGAACTTAGTCGTGTACGCTCGCGAGTACATACCCCGACATACTCCGGCGACTTATATATCCTGTCTGAACGATTGTATGAAGAGGGACGATCGTACCATAGCTTACTAAAAATTGATACTCTTCATTTCGGTTGAAAAAAAAAATATCGTAAGTACAGGAACATGGGTATTTGTTATGGGTTTCGTTAAGAAATAATGTTTCTAATCAGTTCTCTTATGTCCTACCAAAATACCTAAACGTTGCTCCGCCTATAAGCATTTTTTTTCTTTTCCGAATTTAAACTATGGTTCACACTTTGGCGATCGACAACTTTGAGGCGAAGAATTTATTCGTTCGCGAGCCGCTAAAAGTCCGTGAGGTGTCTTCCCCGAAGAGGAAACAATCGACACTCGCGGGACTTTCGAGCGTGTATGAGAATCGTAAGAGGGACAGTAAAGAGAAAGAAAGCGTTCGATCGGTCCGAGTGAGGGAGGCAGAGAAAGGGAGCCCCGCGGTGGCGTGAGTCCTCGTCGTTACTCTTCCGCCTCGACAATTAACCGGCCACGGGCTCCGCGTGCAATCGCCGGCTATTAATTACAATCAACGCTATCTCTCGCTGGACCCGGGCAAAGCTCCTTCCCGCGTATACCCTCTCTCGACGTCGTCATGAACGCCGGACCGAGAAGTCGCATTCACCAACACGGCAGCAGCGGGAAGACGCGAATCAACGCTTAATCTCACATCTGGAACGAACAGTTTCGTGCCGAATTTCTCTTACTGCACAAATCTCACCGAACCCCTTCGCTCCATCGCCAACAGGTACAAAGCTGTTGTGTTACACCGACGAGGGGGCGAGGGATGAGAGGAAACGTTACGCTCGTGACTTCTGCTCGTTCGTTACAAAAAGCCCGCGAAGATGAAGCTGCTCGCATCGCAATACCGATAAACGAATGTTTGATGCTTGTAAGTTATGTTTCTTTTTTGCATGGACGAAAAGTCAATCTTGTCGTTTCTGCAACCCGTAGCGAAGGTGGCGCGTCTCTGTAAATGAGACTGGCGACTATCATGCATATTTTTGTAACACTGAGAATTCCGAGCGAATTTGGAACCAATGGGATGAAATACTGAAAAAATCTGACAACTCAATTGATTTTCACAAGGATTGATCTCCGATATTTTTTGAATACGTGCAAATTTTTTTAGGATCGTCTTCGAATTTTCCAGATTCATTATTTATTATTATTTATAATTATCTATAATTATTATTATTAAGCTGCTATTAGCGGGCCGTATCTCTTTATTTGCATAGTTGCGCCCGCAAGTTCCAACAACGGTCAGTTCCGATGTCGATGTCCGGGTTTATGCATGAAAACTGAAAAAATTTGCATGCGACTTCGAAGGAACACTGTGCGTTACATTTTAAAAAAATTGTTGGGCAATTGATCGAACATATTTGCAAATATTGATCGAAGATCTTTTCAAAAGCGGGATTTTCGTAAATGGGAAATATTTTTTTTAAATTTGTATGTATTCGAAAAAATGTATGAATTAACTTTTGTCAAGAAAAAATAGCCCGTGGGATGATTTCTTCAAAGAATATTTTGGAATTAGTATCATTAGTGTCATACTTTGTATTTGTATTAGTTTGCAATGTTAATGCTATTAGTAGAGTTCACTGTATAGTTGCTTTTTTCAGAGTTTCATTCCATCGGAAAATTTCCTCAAAATTTCACTTCTGGGTGGGGATTCAACGATAAGCACCCTTTAAGTGTGGGAAGTGTGATACATTCCGGTATTTTGCCGAGTTTTGCTTTATGGTCCTTAGTCCTTATCTTCAGTATGCGCATGGGAATATTCTATGAACTGACAATAGTAACCATTTCCATACTCCATATTCATACTAACAACAACGGAATATTCATATGATACATTTCCATATTTTTGGGCTCTCAACACTCCTGCCGCCCGTGCTGTATGAATTCAGAAATGCCGACAACCGCTGGCGATGGGAAAATTGCCGAAACGTCGAATGAAAGATCTCCTTCAGATTTAGGCCCAAAATGAAAAAAGAATTGATTGAACGGAAACAAATTTGATTGAACCATGATTTTATAGAATTCGAACAAATTTGTCTGTTGACGTTTTTTCCTTGATTTTTCAACCTACGTGTCTCTTGAAAAAATTTATTTACGGATTAGCTATTGACGGATAAACTTGTTGGACCACTTAACATACACGTTGGTGTATACAATAAGAATAAACAATGGTGATTGCAGGAAAATTTTCATAGCGATAAGGCTCGACCGCAAACCGTGCAGCTACTGCCTTGAGACATTGCGCTTTAAAAATGTTCTCAGTGTCAACGGTTTTTCACTGGTTTGGCTCGCGCTTTTGTGTACTTTCGTGTGAACCACTGTAATTCCCGGTGAAAAATACAAGGACGTTAAAAATATTAACACCGCGACATAAAATAGGTGATATGTATGTCAATGTGACAATGGTTCGCAATTACGTTTTCTCGTTAACATTAGATAGTACACCTGAAAGGTATAAAGCGGCGTTGATACAATCTTACGAAAGCAGTTTCACCAAGTAGGCTTTGCGGTGCTTATAATATCGCCGCGTTATTGCATGTTTTGATACTATTTTGAAAAATTGTCCCTTTGCATAACGAGACAACATAAATACAAACACGATCTTTGGTTCGCGAATTTACGAGATAGACTCAATGATATTCACCAGATAGATTAATTCTATCGAGTGGCAATTGAAAGAATAGCACGATGTTCTTATTATCGGCAATTATCTTGATCGATTTTACGACCGTGCTCGTTGCTAGCCAATCCACAGCCGTGATAAACACGACTACCGGTCCTGTGCAAGGCGAAATACTCGCTACCGCATGGCATTCAGTGGAATATGCATCTTTCAAAGGTATCAAGTACGCTGAACCACCGATCGGATATCTCAGATTCAAGGTAGCAGTTTGAAAAAAATATTAGATTGTATGAAAAAAAATTGTTACTACTTACATAGATGTATTATCGAATCTTCATCAGCCTCCTGTACCAATCGAGCCGTCGACCGATGTTGTTAATGCCACTGCAGCGGGTCCCGCATGCATCCAAATTGACCCCTCGGGAAACGCTATAACGGGTTCCGAGGACTGCTTATATCTTAACGTCTACACACCTGTGGTAATTTTAGCTCGACGAAAGTATCACTTTTTTCCAATACCTTGCAATTTTCCGAATTATCCACGATATTCGATACGTTCGTCACTTGACCGATATCATGACAGACGAATCTTCTGAACATAACGAGTGAATTAAAATCCGTTATGGCCTGGATTTACGGTGGCACATGGGTGTCAGGCTCATCGACGTCGCAGTTCTACGGTCCGGATTACTTGATCGAGAGAGACGTTGTCATTGTCACCCTGAATTATCGTCTCGGTGCTCTGGGTGAATAATTTTGGATTCTCCACTTTCCTATTTTGATTTAAATATATGTTGGTTTTACATGTTTTAAATATGCATATTTATTTATCAGGTTTTTTGAATCTCAATCATCCGAATGCCACCGGCAACGCCGGTCTCAAGGATCAGAATCTTGCGTTCAAGTGGATACAGGCAAACATCGAAAAATTCGGTGGCAATCCGAATAACGTTACCATATTCGGTCAAAGCGCTGGAGCCGTGTCTGTTGGACTGCACACTCTGTCCAATGCTTCCGCAGGTTCATACAAATAATTTTACTCCTCATCGTATGGAATTCTCTTCAAAGGAAGGTGTATTGCTATAGCCCCCCGTTGGAACTGCAGTTCCAAGCAAATTACGAACATTTCGTAGCAGGAAATCTGAAAAAATCAACGATACAAAAAATCCAGACAAGATTAATATTCCATGAAAATAATTGGTTAGAAGTTAAATGTCCTTAAAAAGCAGCTCGTCAATTCTGAACCTCGCAACTATTATTTCAGTTATAATTATGTAAGAGTGTTTTTACTACAGCATGACAAATGTTTATTGATCACCCGATGCAATTCTAACAGGCCTTTTTCACGCTGCCATATCAATGAGCGGAACACCATTGGTTCCCTGGGGTTTCCAGACTTCCGAAACATCTGTACAGCGAGCAGAGAAACTCGGTAAATTGATTGGCACTAACTCGACGGATAAGGAGGTTCTTCTCGAGGCTTTTTACAGCGCATCTGCGCAAGCACTCGTCAATGCCACTAGTGACGATGGATTAGTAAGATTGTTACTTTTCGAACTCGAATCCGAATATGAAACACGATGGATATTTGTTTTTCTTTTTTTTTCCGAACAGATCATTTCGTTCGCTCCGACAATCGAGAATGCTTCGATCGCCACCGATGTCTTTCTGTCTGAATGCACCCTCGACAAATACTCCAATGACGACTTCAACCAAGTGCCGCAGTTGCTTGGCTTCATGGAGCAAGAGACCCTGAAAGAGGTGGACTGTGCGTACAATATATTCAATCTGATTTCAAGAACAATTGCCGAGTAAATATATCGAATTACGTCAACGCTTTGTCTTTCGTTTACGCAGACGTAAAATCGTTCGTTCACTCGGTCAAGGATTCTATCGACGCCATCCGCGATATTGACGCAAATCTCACGGGCTTGCTCAAGAAGGTTGTTAATTCGGTGACGAACGATTTGAGCGACGTTGGATTCGAAGCTATTGAGGCTGCTGTTAATGTAAGTCGCGTGTAATATGTTCCTTTTTGTAACGTTGACCCGTGTATCAAATCGTTATCTTATCTTTCGATTTCGTTTGTTTTCAGCTAACTACCGAACTCGCCTTCATAAACCCGATCGACAGTACTCAAAAAATTCTCGTCGATCATAACAACGACAAACCGGTCTATTATTACCATATTACATTCTACACGAACAGGTCGCTCCATACTGTGGGCGTCAACCGTGTCCCGATTCTCGGTAAATTGGATAATAATTTTAATGTAACGTAATGTTACGATAATTGTATAATGCATGCCGTTTTTTCAGGTGCCGCACACATGGACGATGTTGCATATATTTTTTACATACCCGAACTGAACTACATCCGAGATCCTTACGATCCCATAACTCGGACGATCTATCGAATGACTACGATGTGGACGAATTTTGCGAAATACGGGTATTTTTTTTAATCCCTTATCGAGCAAATGTCGACAATCTTCTGAGGTATTGCATTTGTTCGACAGGAATCCGACGCCAGATTGGGTCGACGAGTATCCATTGAACGTCACTTGGCCGGTTTCTGGACCTGATGGACTCTCTCTCGATATTGGCTACGAGCTAACCGTCGGGCCTAGACCTACCAATTTTATAGTCAAAAGCTCGGAACTACTCAACAAAGTTTTTTATCCAAGTTACGAAGGATGTTCCTGAAGATAAGATTATAAAAATAGCACTATAGAATCGTTCAATTAGTTTCATTCCGAATATAATGTGTATAGCGATGTAGTTATTTCTTACATAAAATTGTTTGTGCAACGTTTGTGATATTGATTGTCGATAATTAATGACGCATTGTATGTGTTTTACACTCTCATTACTTAATACGTTTAATGTATTTAAAAAAAATTATTATATATTCATTTGTAACCTGACAAAGCCGAATTTCACGATAGGCAAACCCACCAACAATACGAACTGTAGTAGTGAAGATAATACGTACTTCAGAGAGGATTTTCCGGCGAGACAAAAATTTGAGTACCAAATTAATAAAAGAATGCTTACTTCCCACTAATACATTGTTCCAGTCCATATTTCACCTTTTGTATCATCAAAACTTTCCTCCGGCAAGCAAGGTCCCATAAGCGAATAATACGAATTGAAGATTGCAGCGGACATGCATAAAAAAGCAAATATTATGAAAAAAACAACTTTTTAGAAAAAAATTGAAACTCACTGTAAATCAGTAGGATTGACCAACCGTCAACTCGTCGAAGTCATTACGAAACTCTGTACGTCGTAGAACATCACGATTGGGGTTCTGCAACTCCTATCATCAAATTAATCAATGCCACATTGTCTTCTGAATTTCATCATGATTCGACTATAGGTTATTCACCATATTTTGAGTGAAGCTTTTCTTGATGCGAGATGGCAATCTATAATTAAAACATGAAGCGACAGAAAGTTAGAAAGTAAAACGGGTTATCATATCTGGCATAATAAGTAAAAGTAAGAAAAAACCGTAATTTTTTGTAATATGAAAATTAGAACCATAAGGAAAATTCCAAATACGGACCGTTCTTTGTTGAGCAAACTACAATCCACTGTGCTAAAAGGGTGGTATTTAGTATGTTAAGCTCCCGATAGGTACCCATGAATAGTCATTTAAGCTGCAAATAAACAACTAATTGCTCAACGTACAGGAATAAATCATCGCCGCGACGAACATTGCAAACGCTCGAATAGAATTATCTTCGAATACGCCTCAAGACTACGTCACAATGGCACTAAGTAACGGTAGCGTCCATTATAAGAGATAAACAAATGGGTTAGGTGAGTGTGTCTTTTTTCCCCTTGCGCCAGGTTTCAACGTTTCCTTTTGCGCATTCTCACTCTTCTGTTTGAACTTCTGCAAGTTGCGGCGGCGGGTCCTCCATTGACGTCAAAAAGACTTAACTCGTCTCGAGATAATTTGTTATGATTCTGAATTTATGTTCCCCAGTTATGATTAGATAACAAATTTACACGGTATACACAGGCACGTCAATACAACGCTCGTGAAAGTAGTTTTCACGGCCGGAGGTTCGGAATCATCATTTTGCAACCCTGGAAAACGGATTGTTTCAATGTGCTCTTGAAGTGAATCACACGATTGAGTGAGCAGCTAGAGTACTGATCGCGTTTAAAAGTTGAAACTTCATAGTTGTGCTCGCGAAACAGGCCAAGAAAATGTTTAATAAGAAGGAACGACTGATTAGTGGACGTTCAAGGGAAAAGATGATGCTATTATTTTCAATCGTCTTCATGGACTTTAATATCGTAAACGTTGCCGGGAATTTGACAGCAGTGATAAACACTACTAGCGGTCCCGTTCAAGGTGCAATACTGTCAACCGCATGGCACGGGCTGCCATATTCCGCTTTCAAAAGTATAAGATTTGCCGAACCTCCGATCGATTACTTACGATTCAAGGTACTGTCACGAGTGTCCTAAAATCCTGTGGAATACACTTATTGCGACGCGTCGATTTATCAATTTAATCCGTGTCAGCCCCCGGTGCCAGCTATACCATGGACCGAAATTTATGAAGCAACCGCTCCTGCCCCTGAATGCGTTCAACTCAATGAAGAGACTAACGACGTCACTGGCGATGAGGACTGTTTGTTTCTGAATGTCTTCACACCGGAGGTAATTTTCACACTGAAAAATTAAGATTTTTCTATGAATTCGAATTGGACAGTGCCCAGTTTTCCCTCCTTTATTGCATGATTAATGTAACGCTAGACAAACCTTGGTAAAGGACCGGTTGTATTGAGATCTGTGATGGTCTGGATTTACGGTGGTGCATGGGTGATCGGATCATCATCGAGCAGCGAATTCTCTCCGGACTTCTTGCTCGAAAGGAACGTTGTCGTAGTTTCCATGAATTACCGTCTGGGCGCTCTCGGTAATTGGTCACTTCGATACGTCGCCCTTTAATCGTCCGGCTGAAATCGTTAACTTTTATCAGGTTTCTTGAATTTGAATCATCCAAATGCAACTGGAAATGCCGGTCTCAAGGATCAGCGGCTCGCGCTCAAGTGGATACAGGCAAATATCCAAAATTTCGCTGGCAATCCGAATAACGTTACGATATTCGGCGAAAGTGCCGGAGCTGTATCCGTAGGATTTCACACTCTCTCCGAAAGTTCAGCGGGTAGAAAACATTGATTATTAAAAAAACAAAGAACCATGTCGCAGCAGGTATTCGCGCATAACCGATATGCCTCCTTGGCATATTTCGAATATAGATACGTATTTTTTTGTTTCGAATACGCTTAATCGACCGCGCGATTCTAACAGGTCTGTTTCACGCTGCCATATCTATGAGCGGTACCCCGCTGGTGCCTTGGGGCTTTCAGACTTCGAGGGAAGCACAAAGGCGAGCTCAGAGACTCGGCACCTTGCTTGGAGCAACATCCAGAAAGAAGCCGGCTCTTCTCCAAGTTTTCTACAACGCATCTGCAGCAAAAATCGTGAAAGCCACAACCAAAGATGGCATAGTTAGATTATACCATTGTAAAAGCATACTTCAATGTGATCTATCAACACGTAAGGTAACAGATTTTGCTTCTCTAACAGGCCGTGTACTTCACACCAACGCTTGAAAATGCAGCCATCGCTACGGACGTCTTCTTGGCTCAGTGTTCTATTGACATATACGACAGTGGAAAATTTAACAAAGTTCCTCAATTGCTTGGCTTCATGAAAGAGGAAACCGTGACATTTGTCCCATGTATGCGCGAAATATAACCAACTTAAATGTACACAACCATGAGGCAAAAGAAAGTTTGTAAAATAAGCTTACTGTTCCACAGACGCAAAATCAATCTACGGATTCGTCAACTCTGCTGTTAAATTGTTACGCGAAATTGGAAATAAACTGCCGGGCCTTCTGGAATTTTTTCTTGACTTAGTGGGTGACGGCGTTCATGATATCGAACATGCTATCATCGATTTTCTTGTTCAAGTAAGTACTTTCGTGCTTCGGTTCTGTGCGTAGAAAATCGCTTTTTGTGCCAGCGCGCGTATAAATCAGTGACTTATCTCAGGTTTCTTTATAAATGAACTATAATATATAAGTTTATATTCGATATTTTATTTCAGGAATCTACCGATATCGCCTTCATAAGCCCGATCGATCTAACTCAAAAAATTCTTGCAAAAGACAATGGCGGCCAGCCAGTATATTATTATCGTAATTCGTTCTACACGAAAGACAATCTTCATAATATCGAATACAACACTACCTTACTAGGTTAGTCCGCCCGCCGCAATGTCATACTTTATACTTTATTCGTATCAAGCACGAACCAAAGCGTACCAAGTCTATATACATTTTTTAAATGATATATTTTCGTTTTAAGGTGCGGGTCACACGGATGACATTGCAGAAGTTTTCTTCATACCATATGCCAACTACAATCTAACAGCCAACGATAGTATTGTTCGTTCTATCGAGGACGTGACAACAATGTGGTCAAACTTTGCCAAACATGGGTAATTTCATGGATGTGATTATCAGCCGGATGTGGTTAGTTCTTAGATGTGCTTCTAAACAATGTTCGTCTTCTCGTAGAAATCCGACGCCGGATTGGATTGACGACTTCACAGTGAACGTCACTTGGCCGGTCTCTGGTGAAAGCGGGGTTGCTCTTAATATCGGGCACAATTTAACTGTCGTATCAAGACCGATCGATTTTAACGTTAAATTTGTCGAATTTTACAACGACCTATTTGTGAAAGACATTATGGGTTGTCGTTGAAAATGTAACCCCAAATTGCGCCAACAAAAATTAACGACGGTTTGCACTCGTCTTATATCATAGATGTTGTCACACAGCTTTCTTTTAAGTTATAAATTCGTTTGCCAACAAATATTACTATTAACAGCAGCATTAACCACAGCGTGATTAGATGCTTATGTTTATTTGAACATTGTTCCATGCGGTGCTGAATAAAATATCTATAGATACCGGAAGTAACAAGCACACTCGACGTACCACAGTTGCAGGCTTGCGGTATGAAATTATAATAGCCCAAAGTGGTTAGAATATTCGGACATTCAGACAAAGACTATCTTTCGACGTGCCAAAGTGCAAATTGTATCATCATACAATTGCCACGATAATAATGAAAATAAAAAGAGCACGATTAATTCGACCAACTCCGATCTGCTTTACTTTCAATCGATACTCGATTAATATTAATATTTATAAATGCATAACGCATATATGTACATCATATACATTCTGCAATATCGAAGGACAATGGTTAAATTGTACAAAAAGATATAAAAACCAACATTCATTGAATGTATAATCAATATCAGAACTCTTTTGATCCTGCATCATCGTCGGAATATTGGGCTTCGATTGGAAATCTTATTAGTTTAATGGTTCGCCGCCAATAACTCTCAATCCACAAAATTTCACCTCCTATCTCGAGGGCTTTCTCAAGGTTGATCGCTGGATCCGCAATCCACGCTTTACTCTTTTTCTCGAACGTCTCGACAATCCTACTATTCATGACAGTCGTACAAACACTTTTATCGTCCTCTCTTCTCAGGCAATAAGTCATTGCCAGTACCGAAACGCTGAAAACTATCATAACTTGAAACTTCGTGTTCATGCACATGTAATGAAAGGCTTGACTCAAGGTCAAGCCAGTCCAAAAAATGGTAGTATGAATCGCCCAAGCAGCTATTTCTTGATCGCCAATAAGTTGGTGCGTCAGCAACACCACAAAAAGTCCATAAATCGAACTCCAATATTGCAGTATGTAATAAACGACAAAAATCGAGATAACATTGACAGTCGCATCGTCGTTCGAAAAAATGAGAATCACAAAGATTGTCGTAAGGATACCCAAGAAAACTTGCAGTGATCCGACAATTCCGAATACATCGAGAAATATCTCGGCGGACAAAATCACGTAAACGCCCGTTAAGCTCACAAGAATAACGATCATGTGGTCTTCTTTAATCTCCAACGCGCACGTGGCGTAAGCTTCGAAGTATTGTTGTCGCAGTGTAATCAGAAACGGATGATATAAACCGATTCCCAGAAGATAAGACATGCGCGGACGGCACAATTGGAGAAAGACGTCGATGGTTTTGCAGGCCGCCGGTTCTTCCCCGAAACTGGATTTCGAAAGTGACCTCAGACGATCCACAATCGCAGAGATCGCGATGGCTGATCCTGCTCCAACGACAATGAAGGTTAGAGACAGGACGAGGGCATGATTTAAACTCTTGTACTTGATGTCGTAAACGTAATTCACGATCAAATTTTGCGTTGGCGCGCAGTAAGCCAAACCGCAAGACGCGTTATCACGACGATCGAAAAAATCCAACGCGGATCCGGGTTCCTCAGGCTCTACCAATTTGATAGAGGCGATGAAGACGTGTCGCAGTTTTAGAAGAACATTGTGGAGGGCGAAAGTCCGAAGGATCGTTGTTCGATGATCAATGCCGTCGAACCTCGACCATATCTTCGCGATTCTGATGATGTAGATCCGAATGGCAACGCAGAGGACAGACTCGGGAAGAGTGCAGAGAAACATTTGGAGGATGAAGATGTACGGAAATGGATAATACGTCGATAGGATCAATAACGTCATTCCTATAACCGAAAGTCTGAGAGATCTTCTAACTGTGTAGATTCGAAGAATCAGAGGAGCGAAAAACGGAGTCACCAGGATTAGAAGTAGATTCGACAGAACATAATGGACTAAGGTGAGAGAAGTGTCCATCCAGTTGTTGACTATTGTCTCGCGGAAAAGATACGTCGCAACTTTGATGATGCTTATGAAGAATAGGTTCTTCAAGAGCTGGCGTCTTCTGTGAAGGATCAATTGGGGTATTTTGAATCTTTCGTCAAGCTCGACGTCTCCTTTGATGATTGAACGACGGGTTGAAGTTCGAAAGGAGGTTGCAGGGGGCAAGATTGTTGAGTATCTTTCGTATTTGACGTTCGGGGCGATTTCTTTTTCGAGATTCACCGACGTTCTTGGATTTTGCATCGTTGATTGGTTTTCTAAGAATCGTTTTTAGAAAATCGAACTAAATTCTTTGGAGATTTCGCGAACGGTCAGATGCAAACAAGACAACTTGAAGTCAAACTCTTTCGGATATACGTACCGGCTAACTTCATATTGAATCTTTAACCCTAAGACGCTAGTTCGACGGCTACTCTCTATGTTTATGAATGAAGAAAAAAATTCGACGCAACAGAATGAACCGAGCAACGTGGGTTTCCGAGCACAGTATATGTTCTCGCGCGGATGTACAGTATGAACGATTCGTCAAATTTATCTGAAATGTTGTCGCAGTACAGAATTAGTCACTTACAGAGTTCCGTTTTGCCATATAAATAATGCATCATCATCTTTTGAACGCTACATACGAAGGTAACGATGGAAGAGTTATAGTGTTTACCATTTGTTACACTTCTGTCAATGAACCGAAATTTATCATTGCTTCTTTTACACGTGCACATAATACGTCCGTTATTAATGAAAGAAAAAAATCGCACGATTAGGTAATCGATTGGATTTCGATCCAATTAAATAGAGCTGTTAACTGCACACATGGCGATAATTATGTTAATAAGCTGCGGTGAATACAGATAATTAATTACAATACATCATCGCGAATCGATTAATTCATATCACTCATTCATATCAGATAATATATCCGGTTCGTCCTGCTGTGCAATCAACGTGTCGATGTATTTTGAATTCTGTTATGAGCAAACAAGGAATAACTTTGCAGACGTTCAAACACGCGAAATCGTATAAAAGGCCTTTGTGCCGAATGACCTAAACACAATTCGGCAAGCTGCCACGTTCAACGAGACGAGCTCCGTTACTTTCTGAAATGGCGTTCAAAGCAATAATACTACTCTCCGCCGTGGTGGCCATCAATCTCACGATGGTCATGGGCCATGGACGTGTCGTCGATCCCGCTCATCGTGGATGGGCCTGGAGATTGGGATTCCGCACACCCTCTGAATACACCGACCACCAGAATTTCTGCGGTGGATACGCCGTACGTATATTATTATTGTGATAGGCTATATATTGTAGATGATTTTTTTAAAGATGTTAGAAATTTCCTATAGTCGATCGGAGGTTGATTCAATAATCTTAATGTGATATGTTCAATTTCAATAACAGGTACAGTACAATCAGAACGGAGGAAAGTGCGGACCGTGCGGTGACGATTATGCGGAATCCAGACCGAGAAAGAACGAGAATGGTGGCGGCCTTGGAAAGGGTGTCATTGTCAAGACGTTAGTATACACCCTTATGTACAAAATATTGCAAAATATAATTTTAAAAAATCGCACCATAAAGTTTTTGGAAACAATATTGTGCAATGGCCCGCGAAATTATTTTGGTTTAAATACAATTCGAAAATAATTAATTCTAACGTTACGTTTCTAGTTACCAGGCCGGATCCGTAATCGAAGTGGATGTCCATCTGACTGCAAGCCACTTGGGACACTTTGAATTTGCTCTCTGCCCATTGAACGGTTCGGAACCGGAAACGGAGGAATGTTTCGACGCTCACAAGCTACAGCTCGCTGACGGTAGTGGCACCAAATACGGAAACATTGGCGCTCCGGGACACTACAAGGTCAGACTCGCCCTCCCTAGGGGTTTCACGTGCAACCATTGCGCGTTCAGGTGGCACTATCGCACTGGTAACAGCTCTGGCAAATGCCAAGATGGCTCTGACAGACTTGGCTGCAACAAGCAAGAGATCTTCAGAACTTGCTCCGACATCAAAATCGTCTAAACGCTGATCAACCAATGTCTGTATTAATCACATAAATCTAAATAAATTTATCGAATGTTATATTGGATTCATATTTCTATAAAACATTGATCCATTGAACCTTAAAAAAAACAACACACAACACAAAAAAAAACAAGTACATAAATAACATTTAAATATTAATAACTAAAGGACTGATTTTCGACAAACTAGTACTTGGAGTTTCATTTCATTGTACTGGCATAGCGTAACAGAAGAAATTACGGATGGTTAAACGAAAGCCTTCGACGATCAGGCCGAGGGTTGAAGATAACAGAAGCTCGAAGTTGCCGACAAAAATATAAAAGCAATAAAATAATCAAAAAACACCGAAGTTCAGCCGGTTTCATTATTCGAGGTCTTCGGGCCTCGCGGTCGCCGTAACGAGTTCGGTTATCCGCAATCGTCTTCACCTTTTTTTCCCCTCTATCTCCTTTGCATTCCCATCTCCCCGTCCGCGTTCCGATTCGCGTTCTCTCGCGCTCGCATGCTCGATCGGATGGCAATCACGAGGGGTAACGACTGGCTCTCAGCAGCTCCCGAACTCTGTGGGCAACAAAATCGAGCGATCGACCCGCGGATACGACGAATAAGAGGTAGCTACTGCGGGGAAATGATAAAAGAAGAGGGATGAATCGAAAAAAAAGCTCTGAAAATAAAGAGAAATGGGTAAGAAGTACAGACGGAAAGAATGAAAGAGAGACAAGAGCACGGAAAACTACTGTACATGTTGCAAATACATACAAGAGTGAAGACGAGAGAAGAAAAAAAGGGCGAGACGAAATAAAATAAACGAATGAAAAATAGACCGCGAAGGAGTGAATTGTTAGTGAGCGAAAATGAAATGTAGCGCGAGGGGCAGGTCCGCGCGTTGATTAGCGGATATCTTAATTACTGATTGGCCGAGCGGCCTAATTAAATCGTAACTCAATCAGGTTCTTTCTCAGGCGGGGAGCGGGGGGGGGGCTCGAGTTGCTTGCCTGCTCGATGCTTCTACTCCTTCTGTTGTTTCTCTCGCCAATGGTGATGCTGCTCTCAATGTGCTACTCGGCTTTTACGTATTGTTTTTTTATGTCCCGCGTATTAGTTACATCATCGGCACAAAAAATCTACTTTACAACCAACAATAATGATAAAAAGATAAATATTAATTTATTCAATATTAATATTATTTATTACTAGCTTCAATATCAACATTTCTCATATTTCAATTAAATTTTTTTTTTGGATCCTCGATTTTTGTTTCCCCCTTTATCTTTTTTTATTTCGTAGCTTTGTTTTTTGTCTTCGGCCTTCGACACGAACCCACGCAGAAGGGCCTCCCCGACGTCGCCATACCGAGAGCTCTCGTGGCGGCGCTATGTCCTCGGTTCGAATAAAAAGTATAATTAGCAGTACACTACCTACCGCCGTGTCCTGGTCACCCACCCTGTTCGTGCATCGCGAACGTGTGGTGGACCGGCCACTTCTTTCCTCTATCTCGCCCTTTCACTCGCTATCGCAGCCACCGCTATTCATCTCCCTCTATATAATTCCACCGCGAGCTTTTCTCTGTCCTCTTCGTTTCGTCGGATCGCCTTCAAAGAAAACGCGAGCGAACGAGTCACCTCAGTCGCTCGAGAATGAGTTATATTACGGAAGCATTAAACCAAGTTAAAATAAGCTTTGGTAAGCTCAGCTCGAAGTATGGAAAAAAGAAACATCGCGAGCAGAGAAAGTGGTAGAAAAGTCCATGCATATTGACCAATACGTGTGTAAGCGCGCGCTCGGTTCTTTGCAGCATTGGCTCATGGATACGAAAAAACAGAATGGAAACTGGGGATTAAAAAAGAAATTATAAAAAAAGCCCGCAATAACACGCACACCCTGCCAGCGATTTACATCGAATAATAAGGCATGTATATATCATTTAAGTACGTATACACACATACAAATGTATATATATATTTAGAGTATATATATATAGTATAGTGGATCAGAGTGGAGCCGAGAGAGTCCGGGAATTATGTCATTACCCGGGTGCGATCGCATCCAGCTCGCGCGCGCCTCCCCGCTCGTGGTACGGGTTTATAAATTATGGTCCTTCGGACGCGTCATCGAGATAATACAGAAAAATGGTCCCGGCCTCGGAAGCCTCGCCGCTGCGGCCACCGCAAGGGTTCGCAAACTTCGAAGACTCTCAACGCGTTCGCTGCGACGTCAGAGCCTTCAAGAATATCGGTTCTCTTCGTTGCACTTCGGTGCGACCCGGCGAGAAAGAGAGAGCGTGTCTCTTCATACGAGACCCGCGCATCGCCGATGCCGCTTTTGGTATTTGCATGCGATCTCTTTCGCGAGAGAGAAAATGAGAGAGGCATAAGCATCTTTTTCGTACGCTCTGGCTCTTTTTATCCCGCAAAGCGAGATTGGCTTTTCGTGCGAGCGTAGCAGTATCGCTGCGGGATGAAGTCGTACGAGGCTTGAGAACAAGGGGGGGCGAGCGATGCGGCGGAATCGCTCGTCGTTGCCGCGGGCGCATTCGTTAGCGAGGATAATGAATCACCGGATGAAACGTGACGCTTCTGTCGCCTGGCGAACACAGCTCGAGCGAATTTCTGGAGTGCGGTTGCATATCTGTGGGAGTAGTCGGCCATTTTTGCACCTCGAACTGGCATTCGTACTCTTTCGATTGAAGAACGGAAGGCAACGGATATTACTATTTACTAGTTTGAAAATTATCGCCGGAGATTGGAATTTTTTTTCACACTCCAGGTGGTTTTCGTAACGCTTAGGATACGAAACGAGTGAATATTTTTCTAATCGACAGGGAACCCCGTTGGTTACGCGTCGTTATCATTCGAATACGTGAATAATTGTGTCGAGACATAGGCAGGCTCTCACTAAATGCTTAAAGAGGCTCGATCGCTACAGTCATAGCTAAAATTTCGATTCCGAACTAGACTAACTAGAAGAAGATTAAGAAGTCCTGAGTCCTGTTACTTTTGCATAATGATAATACCAAAATTTAATAACAACCGGATTATTGGTTAAATAATTTTTTTAAAACCAATTTGTCAATAACTTTTAGGTATTATTGTTGTGTAAAATTGCTGTTCTTGGTACCTTTGCAACGAGTCTCACTTTTGGCCGGGAATATATCGGTACTCCTCGAGCATTAGAATTAATATTTGCCATTCGTTAATTGCGACGTCACACGAAGCGCGTTAGCGCGGTTAGTTCGGCTAATCGCTCGCTACTCATTATACGCAGTGACAATATACTTTTGAAGTTTCGTGGATAATTTGCGAATGAAACACCTGCGATTAATAGCATCGTTATCATTTAGCTACGTGGGGAATCGTGTTACGCTATACAAACTCAAATACTCTCAATACTTCACAATGAATCTTCGCTATTCGTTCATTGCGCTCCCAATTACGCATTGTCATCATTGATAAAAGAATCTTGGCTGTTCGTGGGAGATTAGCGCGAGAAACATCTGTAGAATGTAAATATTTGATCTGTGATAGATCCGTCTTATCCGACGATCACTATAAACAAACTGAACGTCATCGAGTTTTCACATCGCTGATTTACAGTTGTTGCACACTTCGCCGATCATCTAAACTTTCAAAAACATAATTTTGGAATGACGACAGACGAAAAAATATTTCGCGCGACGAATTTATGGAGAAGTTGAGAATAAGAACTTTTGTTTTTTCAACAACTCAATCGTGCACTACCCCTTCGAGAAACGTAACAGCGCATTTTTTTACTGCCTCTCGCTGAAGTTTCCTTTATCACTTCGCGGCGAAGCACTCGGTTGCGTGGCGAAAAAAAAAGTGATCACCTGCGCGTCGCGCTCGTTCCTCAGGATTAAAGCGAATCCACGTCGGATTTTTTTTGCCATACGTGAGGTGGAATCGCGATGCGTAGGTGCAGTTAGTGGCGCGAACGAATGCTCGCATGATATACGATGTACGATCTGTACGGCCTCGCTGCATGATGGGCTCTTCGAGTCACAATAATATGAAGAATATCGTCGTTTTTAAATATTTTCTTCATTCGTTTATTCAGCCTCGCGATTTATCGAGCCACGCGGAACATGATGCGATACGAAATTTGCACGAATGGATAATTTTATCTGGTTTTACGTGAGATTCCTACTTTTCTCTTTCTTTTAGTTTCGTGAGATATTTTTTACCAATCACCGAAAGTTATTCCAAATGATCGAGTATCGTTTTCTGAGCTTCGAATATATTTTTGCACGATTCAACGATGAGTTCCTGCTCCTTGGAGCTGTAGAGTTGTCGAACGTACGACTGAACGCCGTTTTTACCGACGATACAGGGCAGGGACATGAAGACGTCCTTTTCAAGGCCGTGACGACAACCCTGAAGTTCGAATGTTGTCGTCAAGATCGCGTCGTCGGTGAGAATAGGTCGACGGAAGAATGAATGGGAACGATGGAACGCACCTGCGCGTCTGGTATGTGAAAAAAAAAAATGATACCTGAACGAAAGTAGAAACTGTTATGCAGACGCAGGTGTTTCGAACTATAGCGTCGACGATCTCGCTGGCGCATATACCAAGAGCCCAGTTGCAGCAACCCTTTTTTCTGATAATATCGACGTTGCTATCGATCACCTTTCCATGAAGATCCGACCAGTTCTCCGGATCGGTGCTGGCACCGATTTCCCGATTTATATCTTTGAGCTTCGTGCCCATTACACTTACCGCCGACCATACCGGAACTTCATTGCATGCAACGAAAATCGAGCATTCTCGAAAAGTGTTCTCGTAGAAATGATGCATTCAATATCTTACCGGACGATGGTCCATTCTCGCCGATGACCAGAGCTTGAACGGAACTCGCCGAGACTCCGAGCTTCCGCGAGATGAAGTATTGGAATCGGCAACTGTCGAGGAAGGTCCCGAGGCCAATGACTCGATTCGACGGAAAGCCAGACAGTTTCATCGCCGCGTACGACAAAATGTCAACTGTAACAGTATTGCAATGCAAGTGAAGAGTTTTCAGAGTTCCTTCTTCTTAAAAAAAAATCGTAATGGATCAAAGAGATTTTCTTGCAGACCTGGACTAGTGACGATGAGAAGTACACTGTTTGGCGCGTATTTGCATACGTTCGGTATGACAACTTTGAAGATTTTCAAATTTTCATCTAGAACGGAGAAGCCTGACGACTTCTTACGTTGAACCTTTGGAGAACTAGCTGTGATGACGCAAACTGTCGCATCTCTCGCGCGACTATAATCTAACCCGTAGGACGAAGAAAGAACATTATTAGAAAAATGATTTATTGTCGAACAAAAATTGAAGAGAATTCAATAATTAAAAATCTTACCTTTGGTACCGACGATTTTAGGATTTCCGAGAAAAGCAGCAACGTGACCGATGTCCTCGGCTTCTGCTTTCGCGAGATTTTCGTTGATGTTGATACAAACCACTTCCGCCGCCAAACGCTGGAAAATTAAGCAATTCTCTTTCAACTATTCTCCAAGCAATGTCACCGAGCCGTCAATATCCAATTACGGTTCGTTAGTCATCGGACCATCTCCCCAGTCCCCAACAGGCTAAAAATGGGAAGTGACCAGTTCTCTTATTTTTTTTTTTTCTTTCAATTTTTATTCGATCCGGTTAGAGAGACGCCAGAAGGAATGCGGTTAACGTCCAGGCATTAATGGCTCCGTTCGCGAGCCAGGATCGCACTCGATGGTTTCATGCTCGATTGATCGACGCGAGCCCCGAGCCAGATCGCTCAGACAGAAATTTAATGCGAACGATCATTAAGGTCGTTCTTTTGATTATTTTCTCAAGCCTCTTATATAGAACGCTGCAGATATTTCTACGACTTCGTGACCAAACCTTTAACGGGTTTGCAAATTTTCATTGCTCCCGAATTCGTTACTTTTCTCGGATACACTGATTTGGAAAAGTCGTGTGGTTCTGAACACCGATGAAACTTTGTGCGAACCATTGTTGGTAGCGCACAAACGGATGACAATCTTTTTTTCTTGATTTATTTGAAAGCAGATTGATTGCCAATCTCATTCTATTTCTAATGGTATCCATGAAGATTATCCATTGGTTTGTCGCCCCTTAATTCTGTCGATTTTTCGAAGCTGCCAACGGACACGCGACACCCGGGCAGGAATATTTCCTCTTTTCGTTCGATGTCGAAGGAAGCTTCGAGCAAAGTTGGCTCCATGCATGCCGCAAAGTTATGCGCCGCGGCGATAACTCATGCCTGAGTAATTACGCCGCTGGTCCAGGGCGGTTCTTCGCGTACGTATACCCTCCGGGCATTTCGGTACCTTCGATGTTTCGCAAGTTCGGCAGCGGAATGGGAAGGCTCTGTGAAGGGCATGTGTGTATTGCTCGCCAAAGCGCTGCGTATATTGAGATCGTTACGTGTTTTCAGCGGCGAGATGTCGCCCATTCATTATGGAATCGCAAACGAGCGTGCAGACCACTTTCGGTAGCTGGTTCCGTAATGCGCCCGTGTATACTTCAACTTCACTCAGTTTCCTGGACGGTTCAACCTTCTTTTACTGCTGTAACGCCTCCTCTTCGGTTTCCTTGGCATTTTCGGCACCTGACGATTTTTTTCATTTTTTTTCATGCTTAGCAGCCTCAATTTTACATCACTTTCGGCCCTTGAAATAATTTACTTCAGTTAATGCCGTCCTTTTATTAAAAGACGATGATCCTTGTCGAAGCAAATTTGGACCTCGAGCAACCAGATGGTAAACTCTGTTTTTGAATTTGTAGCGATGGAAACGGGAAATCAACTGCATAATTAATTATGGAACCCGAAACGATAGTTTGGGCGATTCAACTTTGACTTCTTTTGGATTCTTGGTCACTCCCACCGACTCTGCTGCATTATCGTGGCGTTTGTTTCACTTTATCAAGAGTACACACTATTTTCTTCAGTCACGCAGCAAGAAGTTCCTTACGAGCCTTGCATCTTCCTTGACTTCTCAAATGAATTCGTCATACCCATTCATAAATTATTTTTCAAAAATCGATTAGAACCAACCATTCTTCAAAATTGTTTTAACATAGACAACTATCGAAATTCGTGATCCTCGGTGATTCGACGACACTTCCAGATGATCCGCACGAGCATATCTGAACTTTAACGAATCTGCTGGTAAACTCTCTTTCCAACGCGGGCGAAGAGAATGGTGGATCCGCCACATTGCTAATAATTTTTCTTCCACAACCACTGAATCCACTTCCGGGTCTCGCACTGCAAGAGTTCCATGCGGATCTTGATGGTAACGATGGGCAAATGTCGCGTGGCGAAGAGTAGCTTGTGGATCCAGGTGATCTATGAGCTCGGATCAAGCTCGTGTTTCCACCGAAGTCATTGCACAGACAAGCGGAAGGAATTGGACCGGTGTACCTTGAATTTCCCAACGATGACCGGCAAATTTCATCCCTTGAAGTCTCGAGACATCGAAGAATCTTTCGACAAGTTGACGGGCTCGTTGCCTTCATCATTTTCGAACAAGGACTGCACGAACTTGATGCTTTAGCTTCGTAGAGGGACAATTTTCCGACCAACGATGGACAGATACCTTTCGACGACAGGTAACGTTGCAAATTTGGTCCCGGACAAACTGGCGGAAGTTTCAAATTCGTGCAGGAGACCGGCGAAGGATTTCTTCGTCGACAGATAACTTCGCAGTTCGAGGACGGTCTTGATAGATAAGCTGGACACGTTGCGAGAGACTTGAAGCAAGGATTGCAGGACGAAGTTGACCTGGACGCACACGGGGCTCTTTCACAGGAATTACAAGCTGAACTTGGTCTTGCGGGGCATTGTAGTATTTTGCAAGAAGTTCGAAAGGTCAAGGGGCTAGGAGAGGTCATTGGATTTCTCGAGCAGGTGGTCGCCGAGCAGATCGAGTGTTTTCTCGGACTACCACAGCAAGTCGGTGAACGAGGAGAGCTCAGATTTCTCTCGTAAGTCGATATTATATCCTTGATTCGTTCCGCGAGGCTTCGACGTGTCGTTCGACAGCATCGAAGATCTTCCATCGTTCACTAATTCATCCCGGGACGAAATGACCGCGGTGAATGTAGCGGATGCATCTTTGGTGTCGTTACGACGCGCCGCGACGTTTCGCTGCACGCCGTGATTGTTTTTTGTGCTAACGAGCCTAACGATATCTTTTTGGCGGATTTATCGTATTTTTTTGTTTGTGTAACCTCAAAATCCAATGACTGCCGAAAGTTTGTGGTTATCGTGTGCGATGTGACGAGTCGAGGTAGTTGATATCGAAACGTTATGTTTTTGTCGATTGAGGGCATTACTGTTTTAGCAGTAAAAAAATGTTATCTTCAGTTTCAAATCATGTTGAACATTAAAAGCGAACCGAAACACCGTCCACTGTTTTTAATAAAAAATTCAAATATACCTTGAAATATAAATTAAATATGTAATTTTCCAGAAAATGTTCTACCAGTTTCTGCATTTGCTCTTTTAAACACCCCCGGTATGATGAAAAAAATGACAAGATGCTGAAAAGATTATTGGAAGTAACGAGGCTCGTAAAGAAAATTGCATATAGCGTCGCGCGGTTTTTTGTATCTTTTGCAATGAAAGAACCGAGGATTCAACGGAGTTTCCTGGTTCGCAGAAATAACGATGTTCCAACGAGCGCAATAGCGGGTTGTTAGCAGAGAGTCGCGACGCGTTTTAATGAAACTATAGCAGTGCAGGGTCAATACGCGACGACACAAGGGGCGCAGCAGTGCGAAGAAGACGAAGTGGAAGAAAAGGGGAAGATTATAATAGAGGGCCATGGCAACCCCCTGGCATCCGTTACCGGGACGCGGTTATTTGTCCACTGGATATAATGATCCAAACGGAAACGGGGGCTCAAATAAATATCATTATCCATCTGCGTAGCGCCACTCCGCACTCGTATGCGTTTTATGACTCATTGTCTACTACACATATATTTTTCGTCCTTTACATATACGGCAATACGAACGTGTCTAAATAGTAATTTCGGAATTCATAGAAATTGCGCAACGAAAAAAACAAGAAAGGGTTCAAACTACAAATTTTCTCTCCATTATTACGACTCGTAAAAGTGAACAATGACTGCGACGGAAATTCCACTTGAGCGAAGGCCATAGAATATCTATAACGAGTTAAATGTAACGCTCCGATGACACGGTCTTTCTTTTGCTAGTTCGAATGACACAGTAGGATGTTACATATTCGACGTAGAAGAATACCACAAATTACAACTGCCTGAAAATTAGAGGAAGGTCTATCGTTTCAGCTTTAGCTTGATGGGAGATTCCGAGCGAATTTCAAGTTTCTTTAAATGGGATAAAAATTCGAAAGGAACCAACCATACAGAAGGTCCTAAGGAGATTAATCTTGCATTATACCAATGACATCGTAATTATTAATAAATTAGTTGAGAAAAAAGGGTTTAACGAATTATCCGGCAACGTAACTTACTTGCGCAGAAATTCTCTGGTTACTTTCTGAATGCATATAATTTTTGGCATGGCAAATTTTCTTTCATATTTTCATTCCATCGGTAAATCTTCGAAAATCACTCCGAATTGAATTTTTAACGGAGAACGTAACGATACTACCTGTTTAACAACAAAACATCTGTCCTCGCATTCTAAGCTCGAACCGCAGCAATTAATTTTTCTACTAAACACCCTTGTTGCCTACGGAAAACACATCGTACAATAAGAAATAAAATATGGTCACCGATATCCCGTGAAGCAGAAGCATGAGCAGTAACACAAGTGTATAACGACTGGCGTATCCGCACAATGGCAACATAAGATGGAAAGTGAGAAGAAGGATAAGACGCAAGCTTCTGGCGAAGCGCACAATAACGAGGGAAAAAAAAGGAACGAAGACAAAAAAAGTGTAAAACACGAAAAGTGACACTACAGTAGTAACGTCGTACCGTGCAGTATGAAGAAACACAGTAAGAAAGTATCAACGAAGCAGGAGTTGAATTTCGGTTGTGAGAATGGGGGAGGGGGCGAGGAGAGTACAGCGCGATAAGAGATAACTCCGTGTGTCGTTCGTCCTAGTGGTCTCCTCGCCGGGTATGGATTTCAGCGGCTCAAGGCCCGAGAGTTGTCGTCGTGGAACATAAATCAGTCGGAAATCCCGAGAGAAAAAGTGAGAAAGGGATAGTCTGCGGGGGCGCACGGACGACGTGTAAATGCTCGCCTTACGATCCGATAGCGCGACGACGAGAGTCAGCAGCAACTACCACAAGCAACAGCCAGCAGCAGCCGAAGTACCACCGAAAAGAAGCTCGTTTCGTCCTATCTTTTCCTTCTTGTTCCGTTGTTCGTTCCTTTCTCACTGGGGCGCAGTTCCCGATCTCCGTCATCTGTTTCATGGTCGATGATCCGACTGCCTTGTTCCTTCTTCTCGTCCGAGGACGGACGAAGACTCTCTCGCGTGGCACCCAATTGATATTACTTTTACGCTTTCTATGCATCTTATATGCGGGACGATTCTTGAGCGCATCCGGCCAGATTGCACCGCAGGACTATGTTCGTATCTGTTGCATCGTATTCTTTCGTATTTCTATGTTATATTGTTGTGGCCTACAATTGGAGTCGCTTTGTACGAGATCCCGGTTATTCGTATTTGACTCTCGTTCAGGATTTGCATAATAGCTTTTCATTCATTCGGTGGCCTAACGAGACTTTATTCAAGCCTCAGATTTTTCGGTATAAAATGCATACATATCCGATGCAATTGAATTATGCGGTCAAAAGAAAATCCGTATCTTCGGAGCTTCGTGAACTTTTTCGGATTGCCTTTCTCTCAGTCCTCTTTTGAAGTATCTAGATCTTTTTCATTGCTTCGGTTAACTCGTTTAATGAAACGAGAGAATGCCACTGAATTTACTTCGGGTAGTTTGTTTTCGTTTTTTTTGGTTCTTAACTAATTGGTCGTTCAATGCTGTCGACTCCTTCTCGAGGATCGTGGAAGTCCTCCAATCTTGTTAAAACAGCGGGGTGAAACGATAAACAAACGGTTTATGTACGTTGTTGCAACAGGATCGTAAGAAGAATAAATGGTTCGGTGACGAAAGCCATTTCTTCTCCGTAACTTCCATTCCACCGTATTTTAATGTTCAACCTGTCCCCGGGACCGCGTTGGTTCCTCTGGCCTTCGCTTTTCTTAATCTACCGAGCGGATCTCTATTATTCCATTTCTAACACGCTTCGGGCGCGACGATGAGCCTCTGGATAAGCTTGAAATTCAATCTGTGATCATGAATCTCCGAGGCCCGCACCCGTAGAACTCACGTCCCCGAGGAGCTCCATTACTTTATCGATGCGCTTTCGTGCCCACGCATTTTACAACACTGACCCACATAGCCGCGCCGAGAAGGCAAGTTGAGAACTCTCGGATATTCATCCTCGAGCGTGATTCAACACCGACGATTCGTCTCTCGCTCTAGTGACAATTTTTCTCGATCTTATCGAACGGTGAGGATCTTACGCTGGAAACTAATATTTTCGTATGGAAAAATATGTACGAATGGGAGCGCGTTTGGGTGAAGCCCGAAGCATGCGGATGCGACCGAGGGAGCGCATCGTAAGTGATTTGAAGACATATTGGACGGTGTAAAAGTCAATGCGGCTTCGAAACGAGAGAAGGCTGTGATAAAGTATCGAGCAGTTTCGGAGATACAAGAACGGTGATGATCGATTATCCATGCGAGCAGTGTTCGAAGGTTGAAATTCAGATTTAACATTGAATAACCGTTTCGTTTCTATTTACCTTAAATAGTATCGAAATTCCTATGGCCACACCGGTGTTACCGCTACCAACTATGACCACCTTGACCCGATGACCAAAGGGTGGAAGGTTACATTCCGGCTGTTTCGTCAGCAGAAACGTCGCGGTGTTGCCGACTGTCTCTTTACGCCCTTCCGTCATCGTTATCGAGAGCTCGTCGATTTTGCTTTCGTCTCTCTCCAGCCGAATCTTCGCGGGTTCTCCAGGTCGCACATGACCCGGAGCTCAAGGGGACACTTCCTGTACCGAGCGAGACGTAACGAAAGAGGTTAATGGGCAGAAGAAAAACAACGAAAGACCGAGTGTGTCAAGCTCACTTGAACTCCTATTATGTTCAACTTTGATGCCATTCGTTGTTTAAGGTCATTTTATCTCACCTGTCGGTGTCAAGAGGCGTGGTAAAGTCTCCAACGGCGATTTGAGGTAATCAAGAAAGGCTCTAAAAGCCCTTTCGGTTCCCTTTTCGGTGAGAAAAAAAAATGGATAGTACACTTATCGAAATGTTTTGACGGCACCCGAAAGAGAAAGAAAAGAAAAGTATACTCGAAATTTTGTAAATTGAAGTCTCTACGGCAGATGTTTGGTGAAAAAACTAAAAATGCGCATAAAATGACTCCAGAAGATAATTTAATACTAAACGAAATGTGGGATGTAAACTGCAGTCTGTATTATGTAATAACGCCGAGCAGACTCTACTGATGTGCATGTAATTTTCTTCACCAGTTCCTCATATCTACCTTGTGGTCGTTAGCTCTCGAAACAGAAGGAAGCTTATATAGTTTCCAGCTAAACTATCGCATTTCGGTAATGGAGAAGCAAGCGGATCCCTCAGCTGTTTGGTGGCTGTATTATTCTTGCAACACAGATGGGACGCGTCCGCCGAAGTCACGAGCGAATTTTTCATTTCCGGTTAAGCTTCTTCTCTTCCGTCGTGTCTGCTTAGCGCGTGGAACGACATCAATTTTCGTCTTTAAACATATTTTATCGATCTAGTCTTTTATTTACACTGTTCATAAAAATTGGAACCTTTTTAAACAAGAATTTATTGTAATTTTTTAAATACTATATCGATTTATGCATCAAAACTTCCAGAATCGGAATACCGAACTGTTATCAATTTTTTTTTACAGTAGATATTTTTTCCCAAATTTTGTTATCAAATAAACGACACATAAAAAAGTAGATCGAACATAATGAAATTCATTGAACTTGAACTCTTATGAATCTTGTGTCGGCAGACGAAAAAAGTGTGCAGTCATTGACGATCGATCATCAATCAGATGCGATGAACTATCGAGCGCAGGTGCTCTTCTTCGCAATCTTCGCTCAATTCGCGACCCTCCTCAATGCGAACACGTGCTTCGCAAGACCTGCCCGGCTATCCCGCTACTGAGATTCTAATTTACGATAGAGCGATAAATACTCTTACTCCATTAAGATCCATTGAACTCGTACGCGAGAATCGTCCATATGCGATAGATATCCGTAACTCGAACTGCGCGAAGCGTCATCGGATCCGTTTCATCAATAACTCACAAGATTGATTATTTTTCTTCCGACCACATATTTCATTTGTTTATCGTATTTTCATTGTCCTATTATTACCTTTTTTTCAGTTTCATCAATAAAAATGGGAGTCGTACGAATTGCGAGCATAACAGAAAAATGGCTAAAAAGCGATCGGGCGAACAATCGCTTCGAGTATGCGAAAAAAAAAACTGTTCACGAGATGCAATTCCGGAATAGCCATGACGTATCTCACCACCGATCGTCGCGAAGTCCTCAGACTTCGTTATCTTCGTCGTTGTTCGCATCGCGCAGAATGCCGCAGTCGCGAAGTGCGTTTCGAATGCTGTCGGCGCACGCCTGAAGCGCCGATTTCTCCCGATCTGTTAGCCGCTGTCGTAGCTTCTGATGCACACCCTCTATTCCAAGAACGCACGGTACCGACATGTAGACGTCCTTGTCAGTGCCGTGAGAGCAACTCTGCATTGTATAGTTTCGAGCTGAATAGTTTCGAGCGCGCAAGTGCTTGCAAACGCGTTCGCTTCGTCGTAACGACGTGCAAGAAGATTGTGTTGTATGGAAAAAAAAGAAAAACCGTCGCGTCTTCGCCTCGAGCCCTCGATGCGCGTGCGCTTTTCAAGTTTATTTTGCGAAGCATCGATATTCCTCGACGATCGGCAATGTTGGATACATAGACAAAGGCGCACCGACGAGCACGGAGCGAGGGATAAAAGTTTTGCAATAGTAAAAAATTCTTACGTGAATGTACGTCGAGGTCGGCAGCACGACCTTCGTGTTTCTGACGATCGCGTCCACGATCTCGGCTGTGCAAATACCGAGGGCCCAACAGCTTGGTCCCCTTTCGCCTTTCATCTCATCCAACGTTGTTTCACTGTTTAGAAACAAACCATGCATTATTAGAAAAAAAAGTACACTTCTTTCTCACGATAAAATATGAATAGCGAGAAAAATCGGTGGTTTTATTGAGAAAAAAAATTTAGATCACTAACCATTGATGAACGGAATCGGCAACATCGTTCCATTTTTCTGGATCATCGGGCTCGCCGATTAGAGGATTAATATCGCGTAGCTTAATGCCCGCCACGTGAACGCTCGACCATACGGGAACTGTAAAAAGATCGTTCGATTGAATCGTGTATAAAGGGTTGAGAACGAAAAACAAAAATCAATCAATCCAGGTCTGTCCTCTCTTTGTTGTGAGTGAAAAAAAATTCCATAATTTTATCGTTATGTGAAGAACCGAGGGAATATTCCAATCGGACCGTCGACCATCGTGAGGATTGATGACGGCTGATACTGTTGAGACATCGATGAAATTAAGGATTCGGATTTGAATACGAAATGAGACGGGAAGAGCTGTGATTTAATATTTATAGATCGATGCTCCATCAACGGAATAATCGTAGGATATACTTATCCGTACACTCGATAGGCTCGTTCGCGTTTGGGTCATCGATATATAAATATTTGATTGATATATCGTCGATCGAATGAGTGTTATTGATTGATGAATTATCGGAACCGGAATGATCGCCCTGTGCACCGATGCTCGTGCAGTTGATCGAAGTCTTCGCCAGGCCCAATCTTTCGCTCAGATAATACTGAAATCTCATCGTGTCGAGAAGGGTTCCCGTGCCAAGAACGCGGTTCGAAGGAAATTTCGATAGTTTCCACGCTATGTAGGACATCACGTCGACCGGTTGAGTTACAACGAGGAGCACCGATCGGCAAGCCAATTGGGCGATTGGCGGAATTACTTTTCGGAAGATTTCCAAATTGTGATTCACGTTTGGCAACTCGCCGGGCTTCCGTTCGCCTATCGCTATTATCACCACTGCGGAATCTCGGACCATAGTTATGTCTGAAAAAAATAATTAAGGAATAATGTCATTCCGTTCGAAAAAAAACTGTAACGTCTGCTAATAATACAGTAAATTGAAGGTGCACAATCATTGCTAAGGAAAACCATACATTTTTTTTTACCCAAGATTTTGTCGAAGATGATAAGTATTAGTAACTAATTTGCAATAAAAACGAAACAATAACAGACTCTAGAAGTTAAGTTCACTTAAATCCATTCTTGGCCACCTAGAGCGAGATGGTTTTTTATTTGAAAAAATACTGGACGCAAAGATATTCCAGTTTCAGGCCATAAAACTTACTCAACTAAACAACTTGACCATCTTTTAAAAGATAAAGTAGACTACTAAAAGGAGGCTAAAAAGTCGACTTCTCGATGAAGACATAAAAGAAGATCAAGTTGATAATCGAACGTCCGGTTTTTTTGTTTGCCTGCAACGATACCAAAAAGCAGAGTTAAAGATCGCGTCAGCTCGAACTTCCCGAGAATCCGTTATTTCCCCTTTTGGCTTCCAAAAACTATTATTTTTAATCCCTTCTGATGTTTATCCCTTGCCGAGATGAAGTTCTCCTAAGGTCTTATTCTGAAACGGGACTTTGTCACCTTCCATAACCAACCCCCTCAAGGCGCAATTAGCATTCGATTCTGTGAAGAAACCCGTTAAAAAATTAGAATTCTTCACGACGCTTCACCGCGAGAGAAAAAAAAGGTGTCGATAGATTTTCCTTCAGAGGATCAAAGGGTCTCCAAACTCTTCAAATATACGGTAAGCTCGAAGGAAAGAAAAAGTATCCGAAGAGATGGAAGAAAGAAGTATAGCCACTGTAATCCTAACGTGGCATCTCGGTCGATCGCAACAGGACGATAAATGAATGCACGAGCTTTACGATCTCGCGAGCGAAAAAAGAAAAAGGACAAAAAAAAAAAAGACCAGAAGTATAAGACAAGAGTTGTGGTGAGACAAAGAAAAGAACTGTGGAAGGTTCCTTGGGTGGAGAGGAACCAGAAGGACACGCGGTGGACCGTCGACTCGAGCGACGAGCTAAGATCGGTTGACGAGATTAGGAAACTATAGACACACAGGATTCTCCTCTCGTTTCACTCTGTCCGCCTATCTTCCTTTCGTTCCTTCCTTCCTTCTTTCTTTCTTTCCACAGTCATTGTGGTCAGCACCGTTCGCGTCAGGCTTGACCGACTCGAGGTCCGGAGGAGCTGATGGTAGCGCAGGATGATGATAACGCGACGCGACGGTCCACAAGATCTTACCGAACGTTTACCGATCTCGGCTTTCTTTCTCGTCGCGATGGAAAATCGGAATTAAGACGCCCCGGATTAAACGACTGAATCGGTGAAGCGTTCGCGAGACGCATCATCGTTCTAGAATTTCTATCGAACCTTCACTTCGATTTTTCTTTTGTATAAAATTCTTCGTGGATGATTCAAGAAATCCGTGAAACAGTAACACGGAGAAGTGTGAGAAAAAGGATGAGTCACCTGCGGTACCGGTCACCAAGGGGTTTCCCAGATAGACACCAGCATGTCTTATGTCTTCAGCATCCGCTTCGGCTTTCGATGCGTCTTTATCAATCAGACACACCTCACTTGCAATTCTCTGGGTCGACATGATAGTGGGAATTAATTAAGATGAATGAAAGACACTCTGAAAAGAGCTATCCCTGCGAAAACGTACTTTCATGAGGATCGATATGGCACAAGCCATGCCAACTTTTCCGGTACCGATTATAGAAACTTTGACTTTATGAGAACCATGACAGGAATCCGAGGGATTGGTTATGAGAGCATTCTTCGTACTTGTTGTCGAGACAGGAGTGTTCTCAACCTTCCGGACAATTAAAAATATGCCAATAATTTAAAATTATCCTCGTTCTCGACGCTTTTTTAAATATACTTTTCGAAAATTGCATACCTAAAAGAGCTTTTAGTACATGGAAAAAATGATGTAGAGGTAGATTCATTGTTTTTAATGCCGTTTACAATGCTTTTCTGCAAGGAAGCCCAAGTTGGCTAAATAAGCTTTGTAAACGACGGTAAAAACAAAATGAAGAAGCGATGTGCAACTGGAATCGGCATAATTTTGTATCATTACTTTATCATCTGCAAAATGGTTGTCATGACGAGACCCGGAATTGTCGGGTTCATTGTTCGGTTCATCTTCCTCGATGACTTCAATAGAGTCCTCACTCGGCCCCTCTTCCATCGTGCCTGATACACGATCGGCCTCTACGATCACAATTGCCACTATTCCTTATCGCTTCGTAAACGCAATAATTTTTTTCTCGTGTCAAATGAAACTTTGCACGTAACCAGTTATCGCAGGAGTGTCACAAAGTGTGCAAGAATAAAGGAAGGTAAGTACGACGGACGTTCGAAGGGAAACCCCGTGGCGTGTGTGCGGCTTCTTGGCGGGTTTCACAACCAGTGAAATTTATACCCAACGAACGTAACGTCCGATCGCTTTATTATCGAGAACCCCTCGACGACGTCTCCCGTGCCTCTCGCACGTCGAACCTAAGGGGCCAACGAGCAGAGATGAGCCGTTAGCCAGCGAGACAAGTTATTACACGAGTACTCCCACGACCTATAAATTATATAGGTATAGAAAGAACGGTCTATAAAAATCTCTTAGAACTCTCTTGTCGCTTGCAGTCACCGCAGTTTTCTACAGTAAAATCAAAGAACGCACCACATCCGGTTGATAAAGTTTGATATTAATTTTACACAATACAAATCAAAATGTATCCAAAAAAATAGGTTTTTTCTTATCTATAGCGTGTATTATCGTTTTATAACCAAAAATTTTGTAATGAAGTACTGTCTGAAGTTGCCCAACTTCATTCGTCTGAATGTCTTCATCGCCCGAAAAAAATAAAACACAATCAACTGATACTGCGCTCGAACGCATGCAATGCAGCATCTCCAAGGTTATACATTTATCGCGTTCTAGATGTAATAGAAATTGATAACTCGCCGAATTAATAAACGTCAGAGATGATGAATGCAGCGCTTAATTGCATCGGATGGTTAGATGTACTATATATTATTCAATAATTATTGATCAAACAATTATCTCGATGGACTCGTTGGAAATCTTCTCGAGCCGATCGGGGAGAGAAGATTTTCAATGCACGCTCCAAGGATTGGGGAAAGGTGGGAGGATGGGGAGGGGGGGGGGGGGGTGGAAAGGTTACCTCGAAGCAAAAGTGAGAAAGGAATAAAGTATGTAGCAAAGAGTAGGAAGAAGGATCTATATATACGACACTGAAACGATGATGCCTCAAGACGCGAGAGCGAGAGAGTTTCACGAACGGAGGTAGAAAACGATTACTAAATTACAAACGCGTCCGTTTAGATACGATCGAAAAGCCATAATTGCAGTACTATTCGTACATTATTGGCTCGTATATTATTTGACGGGATTCAATAACTTCTGTGCGAAGAGGCGCTTGAACGGGCTGCCGGTCGCCGATCCTATCTCTTCGTCGTTAAGCCGCATTCGCAATATCGATCGACGCCCTGATGAATGGGCCACCCCTTTACGCTCTCGTCCACCAATCTTCCTCGTTATTTTATTTTATCTTTATGTATTTTTCTCTCCGATCCTTTATTTTTTTCCTTTTCGTACTTATTTTATTCCGCGGCGATTATTAACGTTAAAATTGAATGCCGGGTCCGTTCGGCCACCAAGTCGAGGCACCCGTGCACTCGATCACCAACCGATCGCGCCTCTCACAGCCGTTCGTCCTGTACGCCCTACACACCACGTGCGAAGTATAAAAAGATACTGCGAGTCAATGTACGAGATTCTTTTTATTTTCTTTTTTTCTCGAACCTTTCCCTGTCGATCGAACGATTCGATCTGAAACTTTCGCTGGCGTGAGATTTCGTCGAATAAAAAATTTTAACGGCCCTTCGTCATTCCTTGTTAACGAGCTCTTTATCTTATTGACCGTTCGTCTAAACGGATTTTGGCAAGAGATCGAATTTATTCCGCACTGTCTTCTACATTAAAAACATTATGTGCTTTTTTTTCGTAGACAAGAACCTTGACGAGATAAACACTGGCCAATCGATTAGCGATTAATCAAGCAGCACTAACGATTGAATTACCCTAAACGGCATCATTGCACTTCACATTAATAGAATAGACTTTTTTCCAAAACAAAAGTTCATAGATTTTATTATAAATCACCGTTATCCTTTTTTAACCAGTCACGAATTATTTTTTTCTACATTTCCAATGTTTCCTTTTGCTTTCTGGTATCCCTGGATCTTTCGCAAAAAAATTCAACCGCGAGTAAAAGTGAGCAATTTTCCCACTCCCCCTTCGGGTTCGAGTCTCAACAGTCGGAGCTTGATTAATTTCGATATACCTCACGAGTCGTCTCTGTCTCTCTGTCGTTCTCAATGATCGGCTTTCGTTCTCTCGCCGCGCACTCGAAGGAATCGCACGTACGGCGCATTAATAAATTAGGAGATCGATCGTACGGAGCGAGCACGTACGCAACTCACGAACCGTCGACGATTCGATTTTAAGCAGAAGTGGAACAAGAAATATAAAGGGTAAGGAGTTGGACGATACGTTGCGAGTGTAGCCATTGCGGCTGCACTGGTGCTGACCGTAAAGGCCGGATGAGAACGCGAAAGAGGGATCGATGGAACGTGGAACCGAGCCGTGGATCGGCAAGGACCCCCGGCCACGGGAGGAGCGAGGGGGGGGAGAAGGCAACCCTGACTTTTTTTGACTCTCACTGCCACTACCAGCATCGCCACTTATTCCAATTAAAATCGCATCTCTATTTTAGGCCACCGCGGCGAAACCGTAAACGGTCTGACAACGGGTCTGTGTACCAATGCCAAATTAATCTGCCATGTGGGAACATGGGCGTGATGGGATTATACCACTTGATAATGTGGACAAATTCATCTTCGCTCAAAACCCGCTACTTCACCCAAACCAAAAAAAGATCGAGCTATGTACGTGGAGATATTTCTTGAATGAATTAATCCCTTTAACGATCAGGAAAAATACCGGAATGAAATTCAATTTGCAGCATTTATAGAAAATGAAAAAAGACGTTTTTATATCGCAACCGATTATGCTTGCAAGGACAATGCAACTTTTTTACTCATGCTGTTTTTCTATCATTTTTTTGCTACTGTCATCAGAGGAATATTATGCAAATTGAATTTGTACATCGCTCAGTTATTTTCTTTTTAACATCGTTTACAGATGTCCTCCATGGGAAAGTAAACATTTATTTCTTCTTGAAATGAAAAGACACTCTCTGGTTAAATTTAATGTTCTGGTTTTGAACATGTTTTCAGCCATTAAGTTGTTAATTGTATGAGTAGGTTTTTTTTTACTTTTTATTAGTGATTGAAAGATTTCAGTATGAATTTTGTCATATCTATTGTTTATTAATCCATGCAGTTTCATCGGCGGGACGGGGGATTAGAATTACGAAGATCGCCGGGGAGCGATGGCGAAAGAAAAACAAACGGGGAGCCCGGAGTCACGCGAACGAATTGACGAACCGAGGGGCCAAGTCGCCGAAGAAACCCCGGCAATGCCAGAAGGACAAACTCGTCGTTTCGTTCCCCCCCGGAGAGTTCATCTCTCCTCGAGCATCTCTCCGCGAGGAGAGATGATTTTTTGCAACACTCTCGTGGATTGTGAACGTGAGTGGCACGTGGCAAATCGTGAACGAAAAGGCGTGGACACGCGCCGATATAATAATGGGTAATAATCTTTTTCGTCGAATTTGTAAGTATCATATTATTACAGTATACATATATACCGCAATACAGTGTAATAATACAGAAAGATCGCCGAGCATTCCTCGTTACAAAGTTGCAAACACCTGAAATGCCGGACTAAAAAAAAGCAGCTTCTTTTCATAGCAGACATTCTCTTAAGATTCTTGTCTATGTTCGATAATTTTTCAATTTTTTCCCCACCTTTTTCTAATAACATATTATTTTTTATTTGTGCACTTCGCAAAGCATTCTCCTCGTTGCGTTTGTCGCCAAAGGATTGATAAGCGAGAACCATTGCGCGAAATGGACTCGAATAAGTTTAATCGTACCTCTTATGGCGAGGAACTTCGTACTTCTTCCTTATATAGATATTCGTTCGCGAAGTAGGACCCTTGGGAGTTTCGCTTGGAGGTTCAAACGGCGCACGCACACACGCGGGACCGAACTATGGAACGATATATCCTCTGCACCCACTTCTTGAAGGAGTGCTCGAGACCCTCTTCTGCCTCATCGAAGGAGTTGCCTGGTCCTCGAGGATGAGAGATGCCGTGTCTCGTACGTTTCTACCCTCCGCCGCGTTTATTCTCCTCACAGGCAAAACTCTCGACTCGTTTTATTCTTAAGGGGGGAAAAGATATCGGTAAGAGGATAGAGTAAGATGAGGCTGAGCGACGCAAGCGAGAGAGCGAGAGGGAGAGAAAGAGTCGAGCGTCGGAAGGGGGCGAGGCTCGATGCACAATTGTTTATGCCCGTGTCCCGCCCTATCGGACGCATCGGACACACTCGGGATATACTCCAACCTACCACCACGGATTTACCTTCGGGACCCGAGGAACGGTCATGAACAGGTTGAACATAGCAAGTTCTACGCGCAAGTCTCGAGAACCTTCGAAGCTGAAAGGAGTAACAGCTCAGCTCTCTCGCGCTCTTATCTCTCTCTCTCTCTCTGTACGCGCTACATATATTCTGTGAAGGGTGAGGGGGAGTGCGAGATAACTCGATGTCTTTTCTGTCGATTCACTCGTCTCTTTCGCTTCAGAGCCAGAACGTAAAGTCGAAACATTCATCAAGCAACCCTTCTGGTACGTCTAAGAGACGCTTAGTCATTCGGTAGTTTATGTTCATCTTTAAGCTCTCTGACTCTCCGGTGAAAGGTCTACGAGGCTATCCGCGCCACGATCGATTATTCCGACATTTCTATTTGCGATAGAATGATCGCCGGGATGAAAGGTGCGCCCACGGGGTTGTCGTTCGATAAGGGCAGCATCGAGACTCGGGCCAAAGGTCGATGGCAAACTCGACGCAAATTTCTATTTTTCATCGTACGGGACCTCGTTGAACCGAAGCATCTTTCGGAGAGCACACAATGAATCATTAGGAAATCCGTATGACATCTTAACCCAGAGATGCTCGCCGCTAATAGCGTTACACCCTCCGATTAAGTTAGAGGAATAAAAAAAATCGCAAGTTCAATGATACCAATTACTAATTACAATGGCGATTCTCAATACCGCCTTCGTAGTCGCATTAACAATCACGCACGTGTCTTACCGCTGGACTTCTCGATGCTAAACCACGCCGCGCATCGTCCAGTGCATCGCTCAGTGCAACGCTTTCGTGTAGGTATTAACCTACGCGGCTCGTATCCCGCGGTACGGGAGGTAAAGCCTTATAGTCGCTGCCCGTGTAGGTGAATCAAGGTGGGCGGCGGGGAAGGTGGAGCGAACGATAAAATCGCGCTCGAGTCGAGAACGTACGTTATATACCGTTGCTATCTCGCTGTGTTTGAAAAACCCCGGCGCCGTTCACCTCTTCGTCGTTTCTCTTCGACGTCCTCTTTCGTCCATCTCGTCTCTTTCTTCTTCTTCATCTTCTTCTTCTTCCTCCTCCTCTTCGTCATTCTCCTTTTTCGCACTCTTTCGCTTTTGCAACCCTTGCATCTTTCCCGTATCTCAACCTTCGTCTTCTTCCTTCTCTTCGGCATCTCTTCAATTTCTTATCCTTCATACCTGTTCGCGTAGCTTCTCTCTATCTTTCGCCGCTCGAACTGTGTCGGCCGTATCGGTGAACGGCGAGAGAAAATTAATACTCCGAGAGTACGAGGGGCCATAAAGCTTCCCTGCGACGCGGTAATTACGTACGGGGCTCGCGCGCCCGACCCCCGACGATACGATGCGCGCTTTCATAGAGGAAAGAAGACGACGACGAAAGAGGACCAATAACAACGCCGCCACCACCAACGTCCGTATATGCTTTACGAGCTTCTGCTTGTAAACGGACGGTACCGATGACAAGTTAAAAACATCTCGCAGTACCTCAGTTCAGCGGCCTTCCTTATGTTCCGTATTTCGCGCCGTGTCCAATTTATCGGGGATTTTTATCATTTTCCATTGCATGGCATTTGAAATTCTACTTAAATGTTTTTTCTCTAAATATTTCAAATCGTTGTTGAAGACGTTGTGCGCGTGGGTTCGGTGGTGTAATACATATCGAAAACGAACGGAAGCGGGAGTGCTCGATCTCTCCATTCTTCGCGGCGAGCCTTTTGTGTATCGCACGCAGGCCGCAAACACTACATACGTCCCTTTGAGATATTCATACAATAGAGAGAACATTAATCCGTCGAGGCGTGAATGTAAGGCAGTGGCGGTTTCTTCTCGTGTTACGAGAGTATGCGTGTGCACGCGCAGAGGATTCGTACTGAGCGAACAGAGAGAGGCGAGACGAGGATGCGAGACGAGAGAAGAGAAATAGAAAAGCATGGGAAGATATCGAGAACGATATGCGGATGCTGCGATATTAATTAGAGGTCTCGAGTAACGTCGGAGAGGTCGTAGCCGGTGCTATACACCTGGCAAAGATACGGACAATGCATTCGTCTTGATTTACAACGTTGCAATGTCGAGTCTGTCAAATAAAACCGATATCTCTCATCTCATTCAATGAAAGGTTTGCTCTTGTTAATTAAATTTTCTGCACGTAGACAATGTGCAATTTTTTAATATTTTTTCTTTCCATTTTTTTAATGCCTTTCGAGCAAAATATGGCCGTTTAGATTATTTTCATGCCACTTTCTTTTCTCATATGAAAAACTCTAGAATTTGTTGAAAGGAGCAAAAAAAATGCATCATCTGAGATATTTCTCTTCCGTCTGGTATCTATCGCCTTGTTACACGAAGTTCGCCGTGGACGACGAACCGTACGACCTACCGCCGCGGGTGGCGTGCGCCGAGCAACACCATCGTTCATGAATTTTATTTCAACGATAGAAACCATTTGTTAGTTAAGTAACGAGTTCGCGAGTATTATCAAATTTTTTTTCTTTTTCAAAGTTTAATCTTCATTGCCACAAGGAAGCAAGAGTGTTCTTCCCGGGACGAAAATAAAATGTCCAAGAACGAAAACAAAACGATCCGGTAAGAGAGGAAAAAGAGCTACATTTATAAGTATGACTACAGGTATGTCTCTCTTTCGCGTTCGTTCGTTCAACTCTTTGCGCCGTCGGTGTTTAATAATCGAGCGGAGGCACGTTCACCACAAAGATTCAACACGGCGGGTGGCAGTTACGAGCGTTGATAGTTTCTCGCGCGTCGCGGCATCAAAACCTGATGGCGATGCTGCACCGGAGTGCATCAAGCTCCTAACGACGTTCAAAGTATCAGAGCCTATCTCCTTCTCTCTCTTCCCGGGCATTCAACAACACTTGGTCTTTTTTTTCTTATCCATTATTCCGTCCTTCCCGTCTTCTCACTTACCTAATTACTCGCTCGTTCCTTCGCCAAGTCTCTGGATACGCTTGCGCGCTCGTAGTCGCTATGACATTGAACCTGCTGGGACGAGGCTCGCTGCGTTCTTCTTCTTCTCTTCGTATTTTTTGTTGCTCAACGTCGTAAGGAGGCGACGGTTGGATTGCTGGTAGGCAATTTCGACCTGGGGCACTTGGAAGAAATTTCTTTGGAGCGAGGAAGCCCAGACATCGGTGAAGAATACTGCAAGACCGTCCTATTCGTGCTTCGTAGCCACTTTGCATTTATATTGGGCTCTAGGGGCGATGTGGCAGTTTCGTCAACGCAACTTGACACACAAGAGTCTCTGCTACGCTCTATTCACTGATTCATCAAGACTCACCGTCAAACCTGAAACACGAAAAAATTTCGAACGTTAGAATACCGACACTGAGGGCAATGGCAACCATATTGGTAAATCATGTTGTTATCCGCAATAAATAAAAAAAACATTAATACTTTTAACGTTGCCACCTCATGTTTTTTTTTTATTCTTAAAAGGATTTTTATGAATGGTTTTTATTTTTATTTTTATAACGACTGATGTATTCCTGTAGTCAAAGTTAAAATGCACTGGACGAGTCCAAGAGGAGGGTTAAATTTTCGAATATTATCGACATTACATCGAACAGCCGGAGTAGTTCGACGTCGACGGCGAGCGGCAAAAGCCTTTTAGCCTGGACTCGCTCGAGTGTTTTGCATCGGGCTGTCTTCGTTCCTTCGTTCACTCGGTTCGCTTATATCTCCCCTTATGTCGGGTCATTCGCGAGGCGATTTAATATAAATCGAGAAGACGAATGGCACGCGGTGCCGCTTGACTCTCTCCGCGTGGATATGTATCCCCTAGGCGTACATGTATTTAAACAGGCGTTTAACATAATTCATCTACTCGCCGGTTCCTCTTTCTTCACGGTCTGCGCTCGAACCGGCGCCCGGCTATATTCACTCTTCGCTATCGTGTGTTACTTGCGAGCCGTTCTTGCAAAAGTTACTTTTTCAGTTGCTCAATGACGTTTTGTGTCTATTCAAATTGTATTCTGCGAACCTAGAGATGATTTTTTATTGCGCGAGACTGATAATCAAAGCTGTTCATGAAGAACTTCGGGCGCGCCGGAGTCGAAAAATAAATATTTCTTCTCCAGGCCAGATTCGCATTGAGCGTGGAAAAATTGGAATCGATAAAATTTAAACGTATATTTCAAGTCATGTTGAATTCCCTACCGTTCATCGGATAAGAATAGTCCATTTTTGTAGACATTTTTACCCCAATATTTAGAAAATTGCAGAAGTTATCGCATTATTAGACATTTTTACGAGAATTCAATATTTGGTAGAATTTTTCGGTGTAACACCGATCAGTGGATAGCAACAACGTATTTATGTACAAATGTTTATCCAAATATCTAAAAAATTATCGCAACTCTCAGCTCGTATGATTGCAACAGATGCACACTCGTCACAAAACGTTTTCTCGGACTAGTTGATGCACAATTTTTCATGAAAACAAAGCATACGGGGAAGCAAAAGGCAACATTCTCGTTTCAAATTAACCTTTGTGGCTTTTTTTGTCGTCTCGTCGCACGAATGCTCAGATCGTAAGCCGTCCGAACGACGCTCGGTCGAGCAAATATTAAAATAAACATTAATCGACGTCGGCATGATTGAACATGGAACAAATGGATGAGCCCTCGTCGAGTCGCGAGCCACTGGGCCCTTCGGAAGAAACGACAAACAAAAACACACAAACCCAACAAGAGTGCGCCGGTTAAAAATGAACGAAAAAGAGATTAGCCAAAAGAACCACCAATGAGGACAAAAAAACCCGCCAAGAAGTCAAACCGAGGGAGTACGAGAAAGAGTTCTGACCAGAGCACATGAAAAAAAAAGGATTAAGAGAAGAGAAGACACGCGTGGAAGAGGTGCAGATTCGCGAACGTCCATCTTGCAAAGAGCATCTTGCATGGCTAAAAGCATAGAAGACGGAGAGAAGCGAAGAGGGGATAAGAAGGGAGAAAAACGTGGTCAGGCAACAGAAACTGACTTGGACGCTGTGTGCCGCGTGCGGGCAAAACTACGCCGACTCGGCTCGGTGATTTATACAGAATCATATCTCCATCTGAATGTCTTCATTTTTAACGCACGGCCGCTCGCGCGCAACAAACTCCCACCCCTCCGTGTAGCGGCTTCGTTTTGGAACCGCACATAAGTGTCTCTGTCCCTCTTCGAAACTTATTTTTCTTCTTTTCACATGGGAAGAAACGCTCTCTTCGGTGGAGAGACGACGAAAGGAAGACGGAGCTCAAATCCTCCCCACTAGCCTCTTCCTTTGCATTTTATTTATTTGTTTCACCTTTTTTTTTTCTTTTCGTATTTCATATTTTCGTTTCTCACTCGGCTATCTTATTTGGCTCTTCCTTCGTTACTCACTCGCTCGCACCTTCTTGACGTACGCTCTCGGTTTGTGCTCGCACCGGCGAAGATTCGAACGGAGAGCGGGCCCAACTGAGAATTTCATCGGGTCCCGCTCGGTGGTCCAACGGTTTAATTTCTTCGCTGATCCCCGTGTGCGCACGAGATCGTATGAGCTTTCGCCAAGGTTTCACGCCCGTTGAATACGGCAAAAGAGATACGACGAGGAAGAGATGAAAATGAAGAGATCCCGAGTCGCGAAAGAGATATACCGAGTCGCATTCGCCGTTTCAGTTTTTACTCGGGATTGTCTTGCAATACTTGAAAAGATGCTTCAGTTCGAGGCACTACTTTTGATTTTCCATCTTTCTTTCGCCGAATCTTTCATGAAAAACCGACTTGGATATTATTTATCGGCAAAAATTCGAATGGTACCATTGTGGCGACATAATAGTGTTGATGGCGGTTCATACGGTACTCGAAAATGGCTCTCAGCTTGCCGAAAGAACGTACAAAGGGATGCTGAAGACTCGAAAAGTCAAGGATGAATGAAACGAAGACGGTCGGGAAGACATGAAGAACCCCTTTCCCCCTTCGAAAATAAAAGAAAGAAAAGAAAAAACGTCAAAAAAGCATCTCGATGTACCTCGAGGGGCCGCCGTTCTGCCCTGCTCGACTCTCTCGTCGGCGAATCTTTCACGTCTCCTCATCCTCGCGATACGATGAAGATTTTGCACGCCGCGTTTGTCGAGCCCCCTAGCCACATGCTACAACCAACGAAAACGGTACCGCTCTCTCTCCCATCTTTGCTGTCTCGCTGAAATTCGTCGCGTTGCGGTTTCGGCGGCCTCCTCGCTAATTTATTTGCCGCCTCGATGACGCATATATACCGCCTCCACCTCAAATTTCTTCCGCCTTCCCGACAACTTCGAGAACGTTTCTTTTTTTAAAGTAATAACGGGGAAAAAACTTTTACATTGTAATTATTTTTATCTTTATCGTACCTTTTTTCGTTTTTTCGATTTATCATTATTATCGTCAACGTCGTTGTATCATCATTGGATATTTTCGTATATACAGCATCAAATTTGAAGGAAACTTTTTTAATTGCTCTTATTCATTTTAATTTATTCTGTGCGGTATAAAATTTTAAGGCTTCCAATTCGATTGGATGGATGAATTGATTCTTAATCAACTTCAAACCTTGTGCCTATGTATAACAGCTCATAATCGGGCATATAAATGACAAAACAAATTTTGTAATTATTATCGAAAAAAATGTATTCTGACATCGATTTTTGTCGATGGAAAAATTGAAAAATCATCATCATCGATGTCAGTGATTTTTTAATTGTGAACGGTTTCCATCGTACGATATTCAAGCACATAGCCTCCGAGTAGAAAGGCCGTTGAAACTCTTCTTCGGTATGATTTGACGTGTAAACAGTGAGTCAAGTGGCGGTGTGTCAAAATGATCGAAACCTCACTCGAGTTCATCGACGGTGGTCTTCGGTCGAACGAGCAAGGGGTTCCTCTGTATGGCACTTGTTGGATGCTTTTTAAAGGAATATAGAAAAAAAAGTACTCCCGACCAAGAAAGTAAGAAAAGAAGAACTGTTCGTCTCGTCAAGAAGGACCGCGACGAGGTCCGTCGAGCAGCGACCTGTCTCTCGAAGACGTTGAAGGGGTGAAAGGGTTGCGGAGGAATATACTCGCAGCAGGGCCGATAGTGGCGATATTACCAAAGCGAAAGAGGCGAAAGGAAATCGGAGAGAAAAGAGGAAGGCGAGTGTAACGAAGAGAGCAGGGCAACAACGTGAGCCATCGGCACGCGGTTATACCCGTGACGACTTCTTTTTCGAACGATGACCGGCGATTCTCTCTTCTCTCTTCCTCTCTCTCCTCACTCTGTGCTCTCGGTGGAGAAATCTCGACAAGACTTCCTGCGTGACTTCGATGCTGCCGTGTTGCTACGGCTCTCGAGCGACCTGACTGACGCGTCCACAAGGCTCCCATTATTCATCGAGAATCTCGGTGTCCTGAAGCACCTCCTGGTCTTCTCTTTTCATTTCGAGCCCCGTGCATGTACTCCATGGCTTACATGAACTTCGTGGAAGTTCAACGATGTTCGAGCCACGAATGAATGGTGGTTACGAATATACAACGGCCAGCCTAGAAGACCACACGTATGTCGGCACTGCTCTCTCGGTCGCCGCGGTACTTGGTCGTTTTAGCTTGTGCGTAGCGAAATCGATGAGGCGGAATGTAAGCAATGCAATCAATCGATGTAGCAGATAGAATAACGCGACGGCAGGCTACAGAAGTTAATTGCTCGCATCAACCGAACCCTTGTTCGGTCTTCTTGGAGTTGATAGTTCTATAAGTTCGACCGCAACTTCCAACTGTGTATGTCGTCGTTTTTATGTTTTGAACAACAATTCAGCGGTATCGAGCGCAAACAACGGGTTTGGCTGTGAAGATGATCCTCACTTTTTCAAGCAACGTTCGAAATTCGCGGCGTACGAATAAAAAGAAAAATCAGGAAGATGTAAGTGCCATACACGATACGTGCGTCGACCGGTGAGCGGCAGGACGCAGGACTTGTAGTTTATGACGCGGGCCCGAGTGACGTTTATGACCCACGGTGCCCTTTGACGCCAGATTTTCTGCATCCCAGCTTTACAAACAGCTGGGACTCCACAAGAAGTCTCTGGCATTTGCATTCCGAACCGCAGAGACAATACATTATAATAAGAAAAAAAAAAACCATGATCAAAAACAACAAATAAACATTCGGTTAAGCAAATTTGCACAAGTATTCAATAATTATAAACATGTTGATATCGTCATAAAGAAAAAATGGATTCTATTATATTATCGGCGTCAGATTTCCCATACCAAAATTTGTGCAATTTGTGTTCTTCACAAATCCGATGAATGATCAATTGATCGCCGGATTAAGAAGACGGCCCGAATTTAGCGAGATCCATCTAACCACTAGAAGCAGCAGCGGATACAACTTTTCCAAGCGAAAGTGAGTCCCCTTCCCCATGGCTTCAAACGATATCGAGAAACGTTGAACAACGGCGTGAAGCACAAATCAGTCGCAAAAAAACATTAATGCCGACGCGATGGGACGTTGTCGCGCGTTTCTCCGTGGAACAGACGGAGCGTTCGCCGGTCTCCTCAGCATCCTTTCGAGGCAGTCTTCATGATGCACAAGGCATAGCGTACCGCATCTCTTCGCGGAACATCGTGCGTTGCATCGAAGTGCGGCAGCAATGGCTGCAACTGCAGTAGGAACATATACGCCGAGAGCGAGGAAAAAGGTATCTTCTCGCGTCGCGGATCCGAGGCCTCAGCCAGTGTTACGTGCGTGAAGCAACGATTAAGGGAATATTTATCTGGCAATTAGAAGACGCGAAGGGTCGAGCGCGTGTCCCGCCGGTTCTATCTCTTCTATCTGTCCGGTAGGGAGAAAAAAGAAAAAAAAAACGAGTCTTTACGATCGAGAGAGTGAAGGAAGATGGCAGCATCGGCCGTATACAGCACAGTTCATCATTCGTCGTCAGGTGGAAAATCGAGACGAGTATCAAGCGTGCGTAAAATTGAGAAAAAACGCTGAGGAAATTAAAGAGATATTTGTTGTATTAACGATATTTGAACATAACTCGAATGCAACGGTAACGCGAGTCTTCAAACATCATTAATATACGATACGCCTAATTATCGTGACGATCAGCAGTAAATTTTTGACGATAATATGACGCCCCGCCATCGCTGATACCCTCGGACGAGTCAAACTTTACGGAATTCTAAATGATTACGTGTTTGTTTTTATCTTTAAAGGCCTTTTTTTCGCTTCTTCCGTCTCTTTATCACTATCATCGCTCGAACGATTTTACGACGTTGTAAGGAAAGTGATACGATGCTGCGTATATTTACATACACACGTGTGAGATTGAGTTTATAGCGAATTTACGGCAAGTTATTAAATTTTCACTCAAACCTAACGGTCCCGAACGTGTGAAGTTAAAATTTTTACGCATCGCATTCTGATTGGTGCAGATACGTTTTTGAAAATACTGGCCGGTAAAATATCCTTGCCGCGGAATTATTGTAGATACAAAGTTCACTTTTGTGAAATATGCTTATGTGAAATATGTTATAGTTGGAATAGAGATTTCGTCATTTTTAATATTTCGCTTTATAGTTTAAGCATTATCGGTTATCCGTTTTCATGAAAGCAAGAGACACATGCGACGGGGACGTTGCGGCATAACTCTCGTCTTTCTCATGCGCGCCGAGGCAGGCGGAGAATCAGAAAACGACGAAGAGGAAGGAGGCAGCAATGCCGGCGAACGCCGGGCGTCACGGGGTCGCGTTGGCCAATGAATACATTGACCCGCGCGCGCGGTCTTCCGACGAGCAAGAAGCTCGTTGATCGCCTCGTATCGTCATTCATAGTTCTGTACGCCGATGAATTAAAGTTTAGGATCTCTTCAATCATCAACCGTAGAAACAATGAGCTAAGAAATGCGGATAACGTCAACCAAACATATAGCATTTTTATTTAGAAAAAATTAGAGTTAAGGAAAAAAAAGAAGCAAATTGGAAAAAATTCTCAAAAAAAAAATCGTATCGAATCGAATGCTCATAAATATTCATCGAACTCTTCGGTGGTTACGGTACTTTGACGAGGTAATAGCGAACCACTACTCAATTTTAATTTTTACCGATAAAGAAAAAACGAAACCAACAATCTGAACGACGTCTCATCGCGTCGAAGACGCACCTTGAACCTCCGACTGTTGGTGCAGAGAGAAGTCAAGTGAAGGAGAAGAAGGAGAAGAAGATTGCCGAAGAAATCCGAGACAGACAGGGTTACTGCTTCTCTTCGCTGGCTTCTGCGATCCCTTCTTTTCCCTATTACGCTTCACTCCGCGACGCCGTGACGAGCGGACGCATCGAGAAGAAGCACCTGCACCTGTAGCCCCTGGGGCCGAAGAATAGCTCCCATGCATCTCTATTCCAAGGGTCCAAAGACGTTTGACAGTTTTTTTTTTTCTATCCGGATCATCAAACCGATCGATTGTACGGTAGCTCGGACCACGGTAGAATGTGCTTTCTTTCGGTCCCTTTCATTCAGCAATTTTTTGAGAAGCAGGTGTAAGGTATAATGACCCGACACTTGTCGAATCGATTCGTCGCCGGAACGCGGTGTAATAAGGCGAAAAAAGTGTGATGTTGAAGAATTTCAAAGATTTGGGATTAGATAGCGTTCCCTCGTGAGGCTTCCGATTCTACAGGTGTGTGCTTGAAGATAATTCGCCGGTGGAGGAAAATGCCATCAAGATTAGGCGGAAAAAAAGGACGAGCGCGGTAGAAATTCACGAGAATGGCAAGTGAGTAATACAATGCAGGAGCAAAAAAATATGAGCGTGGCAACATTGAAGCCGCGGAGTAAAATAGTCGTGAATTAGTGTTGAGTCAGTAATAGCAACCGCGTCCACGATGTCATTAAGATAAGCGATTTACCGTCCGGCAAAATGTTAATAAGGAAATAATTCCGACAAACTTATTTTCAAACTGATTAATCCAGCATCCGAAGTAACTGCAAATGTGCAGCAGTTATCTAAAGGATATCTCTCGAGGTATACGAAGATCCGAGAGCGTCCTAGCATGGAGGAAGTGACTCAAAGAGTAAGCGAGGCGTTAGAAGTCCCTGTGAGATGCCGCGGCGAAGCTTGCAGCACAAGGCGTACCGGTGTAAGTTTCGTACCTGTGTAAATATCAAAGTTATACCCTCACCGCTACATAGAGAACTAAAACTGTGCCTATACCTGTGCCCAAAGCACTTGTATATCTGTACGGAAGATATATACTCGTTGCCACGAGATGTGCATATACCGGCGGCCGCGAATGACCCGACGGCCACTCGACGGGGTTCACGGTCCCTCCCGTATCCTACGCAGCCAATCTATACTCTCATCTCGGCGTCGTATATCTATATCTACCCATTTATACGCGTCTCGAGATTCCTACCGGAGTCCGCTGGAATTCTGGCGCTGAATTTTTGCAAAGCTGCGGGTCGCGGAATCGCGCGTTGCTGACGTGCGGAAGGATCGGTACACGGAAAAAAGGCGATTCCAATATTCTGGTAAATATTACAGTGCTGCGGAGTGAACTACAGCTTTTACATGGTCGCGGTGTCGAAAGGAAGGTATGCGTTGATATGAAAAGCATTTGTACAGTTATCATAAAGAAGTGCTATCAAATTGAATGTTGGAAATTTATTTGCTGATCTAGCGAAATAAAGCATCAATTTATGTGATATCTTTCTACTTTTCAAATTTTACAATGTCGCGCGTTGCATTTTTTTATTGATTCGGCTTATACTGTTGAAATTGCTGATCATGAGAATTGCAATTGCAGCGCACTTGTTTTTTCAAACTAGCGTTTGATTTAAATTATACTTTTATAATAATAAAATATTGTCGCGGACCCTTTCGAACTTTGGAAATAACGAGGCAATGGAACTGTTCCAACTTCAAAAATAGCTCAAAAAGTATGCGTTCCGCAAGGTTTTTTTTTTTAAGAAAAGTTTGTGCGGTCTCGTACTGCGAGTATAATCGACGAATTTTCGTTTTCGCGAATTATGCAATTTGTTGATAATGCGTTTGATGAATCCTGCATTCATGATTTCCTTCGAAGCAGATAAGGCCGCATTCGAGATGGCTTTCAGAATCCGAGACTAGCTTCTTTATCATTTTCGCGTTCATCTTTCTATGTCTGTACCTCTGGAGATTGGAACGCCGGGTATGGCAACCGCACAACGATTTCGCTGCCTATGGTCGGGCGTGCCTCAGTAGGAAGTTCTCCAGCACCTCCGCCAAAGCAGCCGAATAGAAATGCGGATAATTCATAAAGTCGGCTTGTTTGCTTTTGTTGTTCTCGCGGCATTGGACGAGACTCACTGCTCGTGCCATGCCGCGTGCCTGACTTGACACTTCATTGTACATCGCGTATTGCACAGCATTGCACCTTCGACACTGACACTTCCTCTTCGCTTTTGTGCCTATTCTCCTGTACTGACCAAAAGATGTCCTGAATCTCTCACACTTTCGAACGATGATGGAGCGTATAGAGGAACAATAAAAAAAGAAAAGAATCATTGATGGGCTTATCGAATCAAACGATAATTGATGCCGCGGCTCCATTCCTGAAACAATATATCCTCCGCCTATCGAGCGAGAAATGCCTCTTCGTTGAGATGAGAGCCAGCCACTTGATATCGGATATTGCGTGCCGGCAGGGTATTGAATGTCGAAGGCGTCGAAGGTATCAACGGGAGAGAATAAAAATGAAATTTCGTTAATCCAGCGACCGGTTATTGGCATAGTCGAGTCCCGTTTTAATCGACAACCCGGCGTGGCCAACGACTGGTTCATCGCCAGCCGATCGTCCAGCCTCGTCGATGTGACTCGATCGAAAAATCGAAGCTCGGCGACTCGGTAACCTACTTGACCTCGGAATCCTTTCTTCTTTCACGTGATCTCGTCAAACGAAGACGTTTCTCAAAGATCACAAAGCGGAATTGATAGCGTCACAGATCTATTAGAGGAACTTTCGATCTAGGACAATCAATATTCGAGGTCACGCGGTGCCTTGAAAACACCGTAGATATATCTCACTGTCAATCCGAACTGAACGGAATCAATGACCCCGATGACTTGGCGGAATAGCTCGAAACTACTATTAACAATTATCGTATCGGCTGTGAAAAAAGGTCTCGGGTCAGTCGAAACTACCGCTGGACATCCGAAGACATCAATAACTTTTCCCGGTATTTCTTCTTTAAATCCATCGACCAAGTTCTTGATATCGAAATTAAAATAGGCGGTGTTGAGAAATTTGGTGGTTTCGTTAGATGCAAAATCGGCGAATCCGTGTTGTCGCATTTAATAGCGGAAGTTATTCGCGATTCTCGCATCGAATACACGACGGCGTGTCCCTGATCGGCCGGTTCTACTTCGTCATCAAGAAATCTTGGCAATTCGCGAGCGAGCCACGCGTTATGTACGTAGTAGTTAGTCCGATTGTTCGCTACCCTCGCGAATCCCCGTCATTGTGCCGATCGCATTTTTTTGTTTCTCGATAACGAACTATTGATCCGCGCTCCTTTCACGGCTTGCGTTGTGCTACTCAACGAGACTTTCTTGGCTTTCTTTTTCAGCGCGAGGAGCCTCGATCGAGACTTTTTTTTCGCGTTCATTCATCGCCAATGAGGTGGTTTCACAGAGTCATTAATGGACAGTGAAAAATTAGTACTCGCGTAGTTTAAAAAAAGTACACTTTACGCAATCTCAACGCCTTGAAAGGAAATTAAATTTCAGATAAAATTATAACAATGTTGGGTTAAAAAAAAAAATGTTAGTCAGATTTCTCTCGGTGAGTTTAAAGGTGACTGAAAATAAAACTTATGTCAGAGACTTTGAAAAATCAACTATCACCCGATGCTGCTGGACGACCCTCACCGAATCCTGCGGGAGGAACGTTCGAATCCCGCTAAATGCGATTGTCGATGAATAAGAATCATTTTACAATTAAGCGCCCACAGTTCGGCTATAAATAATTTGCTGCGTGAGAGAGCGAACGAAAAAAAGAGATAAAAAAAACAAACAGATGCTCGGTGTGAGACTGTGTGACCGTGCGGGGGCAACCCGACACCGCTTTGCCGCTCATTCATAAAACTCGAGGCTTTCATCGATCAACCGGTATCCCCAGCAGCGAATGCGTCGAGGATATACATGTATTCGTATACGACGGATGAGACGATATAACCGCGCGTACCTTACCCGTCCAAGTACCCAATTCCTTATTCTCGCGCGTCTGTTGTTCATCCACGCGTGCGACTCTTTCCGTCTCGCTCGAAGCGCCTTTCCGCTCATTCTTTGTTTCATTCCTTCGTTATTTCTACCGTGGGTGTAATCGAGTCTCGTCCCTTTATCATCGAGAATGGAAGCTTTCTCGTCGCTTTGCATCCGGATAAATTTCAACTTCTTTTCAAGCGAATTCAACTGATACTGCAGCTTGCGACATTGTACGAGACGAAATGTGCGCGATTTAAATTTCCCGCGATTTTTTTGTGGATCATTAATATTAAGAAAAAAGGTGCACATTGCTCACAATTATTTTCTATGTTTCACAAAGCTTCTATGAGGAAGTCTTGGACAAATCGGAAAGACGTTCTAAGAAATGGATGTGAAGATTTCCATATAGTGTGTATGGTCTTCTGCAGAATGACTTAGCGTATTGCGAACTCTATTTCTTTAAAGTGCCAAACTCGATGAACGAGACCTTAGATTGTTTTAAAGCCTGATCCAGAACTGCCCCAGTTTCCACTATGACCGAACATAATTGGGTCAAGAGCAAACAACCGAAAACACCAGAATGGAAGCATCTTCGTGCGAACGAAATGACTACAAATTGGACAATTTTCTCTCGTATTTTTTCCATCAAATTGGGACCCAAGAGTCGCGTTTCACCTACTAAAGCATACGACGAAAGAGGAACATACACGGTAAACAAGATTCCGCTTAGCTCGTAAAGCTTGGATCGCCGCGTCGTAACTTACGAACGTGGTCCCACCGTGTTGTACGCATAAAGCGTTTATATATCTTGTAACGTCGCGGTAATACGCCATAAAATTCATCGTTGTATATCTAGCCGCGATATAATCTGGGTTAGGAGCGCCGTAATGGCTTTCGCGAAAGCGCAGCCTCGGTTACGAATGCAATCCGAGCGAGTGGAATCCTCGTCTTGTGTAACTTTCAGCGCCGCCAGCGGTGGAACGACCTTTCTCGCGGTCCACGAGAATTCGCCGGATTCACTCGGCAAGTTTTTGGGACGACGAGATTCACCGCCGCGGACGAAGCGCGAGAGAAACGACATTAATCTAATCTTCAGAGTGCTGAACGCATCCCAGAAAAGAAAGCTCTCGGATGAAGAAACCGCCGTTGGTTGCAACAACGGGCTAACCGGACTGCTGAAAGTCTTGAGCCTCAACGCGTGGTCTCTGAGCTATATTCGCCATTATTCCCGACACCCGTGCAACAGATACACACACGGCCGGGAACGCATTCTGGCCTCTCCGCACGGTTGCTATTCCTTTAACTCTCGTCGTTCGCATCTTCTCGATCCTTTTTCATCTCTTCCACCTTAATCTTCAATGCGCACATTGCAACGACCGTTGCGCGTGAGAGCTTGTGCGAACGCGGAATCACCAAGGACCGCGAGAAGGGCACACAGGGTAAAATCTTCCTGGTGCAGCGCATATGAGAAGCGCAGCAGCGCAAAATTTAGTGCGCTTTAACGGACAGTAGATAAGACTAGTTGGAGCGTAGCGGTCTGGCACACCGGCGTTTCGCATCGCGGCCGCACCGGACACAGAGGTCTAGGTGCACAGAGAAGAAACATCGCGAGATATAGAAAATGCCATGAAAACAAAAAATTACTTTCGACCGCTAACATGCGCGATGCGAATCGCAACGGTTTCACGATCTCTGTGAACTCGAAACTTTTAGATTCGACCCAGCTGGATTGAACGAGGATTATTTCACTCTAGTTTTTTATACGGGAAGTATTCAATCGTGATATGGATACGATATTCAATTAATAATAATTGATGCAATCATTTAAATTTTGACACTCTGACAATCAACTATTTGATATTAATTGCGTCTGCTTGTTTGTTGGAAAAAAGTATATTATCCGTTAAGACGAAGTACTCATTTCGACTAATCAAGAACACTGAAAGAAAAATAATTCAAATAAAAAATGTTATGATAAAATTACAGTAACTTGGCAAAAGTACCGTAAAAACTACAGTTTGTAATATACTCCACATTAATTATTCATTGTAAACTTCAATTAAGTGCTACTAGCTAACGTATTGAAACTTCCAGTATCGGTATATTGAATAATCCGTAATTTTTTCGACAGTCTACGACTCCCGGAATTCTGCTTAAAATGTCACCACCTTAAATGAAATATCGAACAAACACGAGCTGCAAGGAGAATTCTTCTCCGTGTGAATGTACCGGAGCCGAGCTGTTTGTGCGAGGATTAAAACCGGACTCGATGAGAGGAAGCTCAAAGGAGAGGAGAAAGAAAGCAGATGGATAAAGAGTAAGGAGGAGCAGGTCAGAAGCTCGCGCGAGTTCCGATCTTGATGCGTGGCTGTGGGGCCGCGTGCGTCGGCGAGGGATAGAGAACAAGCCACCAAGAGGAGCAGCATCGGAATCGATAACCCTTTCGAATCGGCAGCCATTAGAAGGTGGATTTACCACTGAGATTACCGCGAAACGGCGGAGAGGGGCCAAGGGGGGGCGCTAATGCCGCGGGATGAAAAGATATCGTGGCGCGATCGTGGCCTGTGTGTTGTGTTTCAAGGTTTCGCTTACTGTCGGTTGAGGCCAACGCGCACCGCGCGAAATAGCCCCCCTGAAAGCATAAACAACGAAAAAATTCGTCCGCAAGTTCGAAGGCGAAATGTGAGAATGTCGGCGTCTATTCGGCAAAACCGCGAACGTTTCTGGCGATGGTAATTGAAGCAAAATACAAAGTAGGCATCGCGAGAAGTACACCGGGGAACTGCGATTCTCCGAATGCTCCCCAGGGCAAGTTTGAACTTCGATCGTATCAGCTCGTAGCGCCAGCGTTCTTGTACACTTCGTACGCTACGTACGTAATAGGATAAACGGCGATCCCGGCATCGCAAAGTCAGTCGAAGAGAAAAGAGAGGGAGAAAAAAAAGGAAAAACATTTATTTCGAGGCCCTTGAATTCAATTTCTTGCGGTTATTATTGCGCAATTGGCGCGAAGAACAATTTGAAATCAACGCGATATATAAGCCCATTGTGGCTTAAGTAGTGTAACCTCAGATGTAAGCAGGACATTGAGAATTCGAGACCGCGAGAGGAGAATCGAAGAGAGAGCGAAAAAGAAACGCCGACGAGTCCCACCATAACGCTTTTCGACATGCTCGAGTTAGTTTCCACGCTCGTGGACTCCCGCAGCTGCAGCTGCAGCTTTATAGTTCACTCTCTCGGGGCTTGTGTATAACCCGAGAACCGAGTCCACAGTTCGATCGATTCCACTTCTTATTCTTACGTCTTTTCGCTTTACTCTATTTTCTTTCTCCGCGGTCTCCGTCGCGGTCTCATTGTTTTTTTTTTCTTTTTTTGCGAGTCGGCATTATATCCGTTGCTCGATGCACGACCATCGGAAATCGAGGTGTCGGTCGCTCTATTCGCAACGGAAGATTCACGATGAGAAATATCTGTTTGTAAAGCTAGTTGCCCATCTTGGGACTACATACAATGGGTCGAAGCGGCTATCCTGAAGATATATTCCCCACCGGAAGTTTGCAAGACGACAGGAATGGATGCAAAAATTAGTAAGAGCATCGGATGCTGGAATAAGAACACTGACAGAGAATGGTTCAAGGAAGGTTTATCGTTGCCAGGCAGTTAGATCAGGCAACAATTTCAAAGACTTCGCGATGGGATCAAAATCGGAAAAAAAAATCACATACAGGAGGTATTTGGAGTGGATTTGGATTCATTTTTCATACTAATAACTCTAAGAAGATGTGAAAAAAATTCACTTGGAATCTAACTTTTAACTGGGACGGTAACGATAGACCGTCCTTCATTGTAGAATTTAACTCGAAAATCCCGAAAATGCTTCAACCTACACGGAAACAAACACTGGAAACTATTCTTTAGATATTCGCTAACGATCAAATCCTTTTAAAAAATTCGCATCGAGCGCAGAAGATTCAACACCGTATTTTTGAAGATAAAATAGTGTAGTCTCCGTACCATTAATACTCATTCAAATTCGATCTCGTCAGTCATTAATACGCAAGCATAAAAATACGAAATGGGCGACTCGGGCCCGTATATTCGATGTGCAAAAGAGGAGAGTCTATCGGTCGTTAAGAATGTTGCAGAAAGCAATATCGTATACATACACGTCGGATATAATGATAAAGCCTGCGAGCTGAACGTTTAGCCCTCGGAGCCGGTGATTGGTTATTAGTTTTGGCATCGCGATACGATCTTAATGGGAATACTTAGGTGGGAGGCTCCAAGACATTGAGGATGATCTACACCGGCTGTTCGCAGACACACGAAGTACAATCGATGCATTCGTAGGCTAAAACAACTCCTGGTATGCAGTTACACACGCAAACACGTACATACACGTGAAGCTAACGAAGGGAGCGATTTTTCATATAATATAAAATTCCCACAAACAATTACAGACGGCAGCTGAACGTCTCATCCGTTTACTCTAACCTGTTTTTTGCACTGTATCTGAACTTTGCGTCCTAGATTTAGAGTCTAAAGGGCCAGCTGATAGATCGATCGAGGCCTAATCTTCCCAATCTGGAAACAACGACGATCTACGGGCCGTTTTTTGTCCACTTTATCGTGAAATCGTCTATAAATACTAAGCTAAGTTAAACTCTTTGCCCTACACTGGGTCCACTTTCCGGAACGTTCATCCTCACCCACCTCGACAACGAGTTATGGCACAAGTCTGCAAACTGTGAAACATACCAACCGGAAAGAGGCTGAAGAGGAAAGAGAAGAACGAGTGTGACGGGCCCCAAGAGCTGCAAGATGCAAGCTGCTGCGATCGGCATAGACTCACAACAATGCAGGGAACACGATCGCGATAAGATCGCGCTGCATCGCGAATCCCAACTGGCTGGCTTGGTGAATAAGTTGGAAGGGGAATGAAATAGAAGCACGAAACTGAGAATGAGCGAGTTAGAACGCCCGCGGAGCGAAACCTGGGCTTTTTTTTGCCCAACCTTTAAGCTGAACGGGCTCTTAGTTGGTTTGCGGTGATGAAGCCTAACGCGTTATTCGAACTATCCTTGTTAATTATGTTGCAACTTATTTTTTCCGGAAAAAAGGTTTTGGTAAGATAAGAAACGACATTCACACAGTATCGCACGGTCATTGTGAATTTACAATGTAATTCACAAAAATGTGGTCACGAAGCTTATTAAATATCAACTGACTCCATGGTACCCAAATTGAACACTAAACTGCTTTCACCGATCGGCCCGAGTTTGAACCTTTTTTACCGCAGTGTGAAATTGAAACCAGAGTTTCAGTCACAAACGAAAAGAGGCCGATTCGTAACGGAGATCCCTGATAAATTTAGTCAAGAAGATAAAGTGAGAACCAAGTCCCGCTTGTTTCCTTCTGCGATTCCGAAGGGAGAAAGAGCGGTAGACACACCTGGCTCTACTCGTTTAATAGAAGAAAGCGAAGAAGGGTAATCGTATACCGCTACAGTTGAGTTTCACCCGGCGTCTGGAGAGCTAGCCAACCCCTTTCCGGACAATCGATACGGCCACTGACGTCTCGCACATGGCCCAGTGGACAGTCTGCCCACAGTAAAAAATAAAACCTTAAGACGACCTAAAAACTATCCAGGTGCCAGCGAGTTGTCCACATAGCTCTATGAATTCTCAAGGAAAGTGTTTCGACCAACGATAATGAAAAAGAGGACTATTCGGACATCACTGAAAAGTGCATTTCGGTATACCTAATTAATTCACAAAAAAAAATGTCGGAAACCAAACTTCCACGTCGCTTTCTCATTTTATTCTAACTGGGCTTTGTGAACAACGTTCAACGAAAAGCGTGAAACCGATAAGGAAATTGAATTTGTAGATGAAGGAAAGTTTGTAAATTATTTCTACGTGTGATTTTTGGACGCTTTAAAACTTTTTAAACACATGAAAAGCTCGAAAAAACGTCTTTAGAAAAAACAAAGCTAACCGTACGAGGAAGCAGAATCGATTGTATTTGTCCGTATGAAATGTTCCTTGCACTTAATAAAACGATCAGGGTCTCCGCGATCCAATATCCCCGAACTCGATGTATCCAACCACTTCAACCGATGCTGGAAACGTCTCGAAGACGATCATTTCGTCGAGTCGAGGATCGGAGGGGGGAGGGGGATAATCGGCGTGGAATAAAATCAATTTTCGAAGCGAACGAGCCGCCGGTTAGCATCACCTCGACAAGAACCCTTCCTCGCTGTATATACACAGTGGATACTGCAATACCTTCTCCCCCTTCCGTATACAACGGAATCTCGACGGGAGGAGGCGAGTAAGACGAAGTACAAAGTGCCGCGATGGGAATAAAGACGGAAAATACAGAAAGTGAAATTTATCGATGAATCCTGCGGTCTGAAGAGGTGTGCAGAGAAGAGGAAAAGGAGGAACTCTTCCAATCCGCAAGCTTGACCATAGTCACCGTCGGAGCATCGGCAGCGAACGCGCTGAGAAGTAGTATACGTCCAGTCGAACGGAACGAACGAGCGGCTAAGAGGTGGAACGGAACAGCGCCGCGGCTCTCGAGTCAATCCGTGTAACGCGCGGGGTTTCGTAAAATGAAACAAATAATACAAAAATGAAAAAATAACGAAAAAAGGGAAGAAGAACGAGAGCTTCTAGCCGAGCGGAAGGAAAAGGTCGAACGGAAAAGGAAGAAATGGATCGATAAAAAGGTGGGAAGGGAGAAGGGAAGGAGCCAAGGAAGAAGAAAGATATGCTCTGTGTGTGTGCCAGGACAGGGGCAAAGAGCCGCGCGGACAAAGACGCGCCTCGGAGAACGTCCGCGACGAGAGGCGGCTGCTGAATCACGGGATAATACCGTGAATGGGTCCCCGCGTTTGGCGTGACGGTGTACGAGGTGTACCCGGTAGGACCACATCCCTTTTACCTATGCTGATCGGATATACTACAGCTGAAACTTCACGGTAGACATTTTTTTCTTCTTCGTCGCCGGGAATTTCTTTAGTCTCGGTTGGCTTCGTTGTCTCTCATTCATCGATGAAAATTTCGGGGATCCGAAGTGCAGACGATATATTCGCATCGCAGCGGAAAAAGGTTTCGCGACGATTTGCTGAGAGATTTGTTTTTTATCGACGAGAGACTTATAAGAGTGCAGTTGTTTAACTCTTTGAGCGCGTTCGTTTGTTGACATCGATAACTTTGTATGAACATCGCGTAGCAGTAAATATGCGAATGTATCGATGAGTTGGTAAACACAATAGAAGCGTGTTCTGGATCTTTTAAGTTGTCGTCGAAGGACTAAAAAAGAGCGATTCTACCATTTCCGCTCAATGTCGTCGTATCCGGCGCTACATAATGTATTTTGGAAATCCAGAAGCCACTTTGTCAGAGAGATACTTAAAGAAACGGAAAAAAATCCGACGAGTAGAAGCAGAGACCTCTCGTAGAACTCGTTGAGTCCGGGTACTTTGTGCCCTTTTATTCTCAACCTCGTTCTCTAATGCCGTGCGAAGACTCTAAATTTCACCGGCGTGAAATTACCCGCCCCGGTGCCCTGTCATTATCCTCGTTGCCGGGACGCGCCCTGGTACTCCTACAGATGCAGACCTTCTTCTTCGTTCTCATACATAACCTTCTCTAAATTAACGGTAGCTGCCTCGGCTCCTCTCCGATGTCTCGATCTCGTTACTTCCATCGTCGGGCAATTGCGCCCGTCTATTTATCTGCCGCGCCCTTTGACTGACGATGGATCATCGTCCGGACGTCGAGAGAGAACTTTCATCGACGGTTTCGACGTTGCTCTATCGCGCCTATATTCCCACAAAGAGATGGCGATCGAGAAATTGTTTTAACCGATGACTTCTTTTTCTTTCTTTTTCTAAGATGGGATGAAAATCGACTATTGAATAGAAACCCGCCAATAATTGGACAAAATTGTATCTACGGAAAAATCTCGCTTAAAAGGCTATTTAATGTTCTGGATTTTTTAATATAGAAACTCGATTACTATTACTTTTTTTTCTTCCTATAATGCTTCAAAAAGTGTCATTTGTTCGGGGATCTTTGCCGCGCTTGACGAAATTGTTGGTCGTCTTCTTTCGAAAAGGACTGTATCGAAACAAGCAAAGGAAGTAGATCGTCAAAATCAGCGAAGATTGTCGAGCAAAGCTCGTTCCGATGGCGCGTGACGAATGAAGGAATCGTGTGACGAAGAGCATTCAATATGCGCATCAGGAACGCGTCACGATTGTCGCATCTTTTCGGGGCTTACAACCCCGTTTCGCCCAGCCTTCTTTTTTTGTCATTTCGCTTGTCCGAAGAAAGAGACTGGAAGAGCCGAGCAATAAGAAAGACATCGACAATGATCCTGCCGTGGCTACGAGCATGGCAAAAATTCTCTTAGCGTTTCACGGTGTGACGAAACGAAGAAATCGGCAGAGAACAGACACGCTAGTCGAGAGTGCACGCCTCTCGTTTTCGTAGAGAAAAAAAGAAACATCGTCCATACCATTAAATCCGATCCCGTTCGCAACGAAGCGATGGATTTTTCTTTGTAACTCGAAGAATTTCAAGTTTGGGGACACATTGGAATTATTTTTGTAGGAGGAGTGAAAAAAAATAAAAGCAAGTGGGTTGAATCTGAAGTTGATACATTCTTAACCAAAATTCTATGCTGATTCGACGATAATTACATCAGTCATTCCGCTCTTCTACTTCACTTTCTACTTTGATCCGATGAGAATTCGAGGAATGTTGGAGAAAAGAAGAATCGCTCGTACGAGGAAACGTTTTTCTTTTTGTAGATCAATGCGAATCGAACTTTTAGCTCCAATTTCGTTGCGACGCAACGTCCAGCAGAAAAGTCTAATTTTTTCGATGAAGCAAAGAAAAAATTCATTACAATAATCATTATCTCATTCGCAGCTGAATAAGTTGAGATCAATTTTAAGATCGTATTTCTGAAGAAATTTCTTTTCGATACAAAATCGTGCAAACACGAATCATTGATTAATCGATATTCTTTCCGTTCGTCGATCTTTCAATATGAAATATTTTTGGTCCACGTTAAAATATACATATATACATATCGGACCACCGAAACGGTAGGCCAATGCCTCTGCTCGTATAAAACGCCGACGAAAAGCCGAGTCGTTTGGCCCGCTCAGTGTGTTCCTCCCTCCTCTCCTCTATCGTCAATTCTCCCCTTTAATTCTCGAGCGCCAACAACCGATCATCGATGGGGTTCTGGCACGGGGGCCCCCATCAACGCGTTCGGCACAAAAACCGGGCGCTACGCAACGCCGCTGACCATAAACGGCTTTTTGCCACGTCGTCAGCAACGCTTGAATATTCAACGGTAGAAGAGCGAAACGAACGAACGAACGAGTCTCGAAAAGATCTTTCTGGCTGTTGAACGAAGTCGAAAGCACTCGGGCGATCGGGAGAAAAAGAAGGACGAACAGAAGGAAAGGAAAGGAGAAAACAAGAGAAAGCCGAACCGAAGAATCGAGCGCGGCATCAGCATGGTCCGGCAATTAATATTGATTTTATTAAATCCTTCGCTTCTTGCCACGGTCCTGTCGTCGAACAACAACTGTTGTTCGTTGCGCTTTGCGAAGAACAGACGAATGGAGGGGAGGAAAGGATGTTTCTATACTCGATCGAACGGGGGAACCGTCTCGCATTCTCTAAACAATTTTTTTCTTTCGTCTTTTTCATCGTCAGGACCAGATATGGCTACGGTATGGTACTTTGGGATGCTGCATGAAATTAAGAGGCTGGATAGATAACGCGCGCGTGAGAAGAGCGAAGCTAATGTAACAGCGTGAGCCGAGTTTGGATATCCTCCAATAACGATCACGGCGGATTTTAATGAAGTTGTTATTCGATTGAATTCATTTATATTTGGTGTCTTCGCGGTTTAATGCCGATTTAGCGAAGTCTCGTTTTATGAAATTCAATGAAGCTTAATCGATTCAATTAATTCGTTTTTATCGACGCTGGTCCCGGCTCCGCGAGTTTTAATCTCATGCATTTTATGGTTATTGACGACGATGTTCTGTCGAATTCATTCTTTTAGACCATCTTTGATTCCTCAGAAAGGAAGGTCGATAACTCTTGCAATTTCTAAGATATTGGGCTAAGCATTTGGACATTTAAGGACTATTATTTAATATAAATAAATAAAGATTGGCACGTCGCTTCTTTATGTGTCTTTAAGGTCGTTTACAAAGCTTCCTCCACAAACAAGCCAAAATTGATTGATTTTTCATGAAAAGGCATTGCCAACCACGTTAAAACTAAAGTGTGGATGCGATGTCCAAATCCAATTTGCGTCATATTTCACTGCATCGACAATTCGCTGAAAACAATTTAATTCATTTGGAATGAAAAAAACGACGAATGAATTTACATTCGTCCGGAATAAAAATGTATCGCTCTCATGCTTTTCTACACTCGGCCTCCCCTCGAATTTACGGCTTAGCCAAGTACCCCGAGTCCGTTGCATACCTCCCGAGTGTAGTCGTTGAGAGATCGTGAAAGAGAAAGAACGAACGAACGAGGTGGGGAGGAGAGTCGAAAATGACGAGAGTAGAGAGGAAAGAAGAGACAGAAGTGGAGGGGTCCAGCGCGAGGCCGGCTCGCACCCCCGAGCGCTACCGATCGAATTGCTTTCTCGGTCGCAACTGCGAAGAAAGAGAGAGAATGAATCTCGACTGCCTCTCGTTTCACTGGTCCTTTGCCTCTGGCACGGTCTTGCTACACACTGCTACTATCATATAATGTATAATACCAGGTAGCAAACCCGTAGAATAAAAGAAAAAGAACCGAGATGAAGAATAATAAGATCTGCGGCAAACTCGATCCCGAGAATTCTTGACGATTGAATGATGCTTATTGCAAAATTCATATTCCTACAAACTCCGTCTTGAATTTCGGCAGCACCGAAAGCTCTAAAACGCCGAAATCAAAAATTACCTCTTTTCATCTCCCTCAGTTGCTCGAGAAGAACTTGGAATGAAATAATTTCATAACGAAGAGCATCGAAGGAGCCGACAGTCGGACTCCATTGCATCGCTCCTTCCCCCAAAATCTTCTCGGCACATAATAAAGTCATTTTCTTTCCTCGTATCCTTCTTCTTTCGTTCTCTTTTTTTTTTTTTCGTTTCTTTTATATCCCTCCACCGCAAAGTCCCAAAACGGGATATTACGATTACTTCTTCGTTCGTAACTCCTCGACACAGCCGATATACACGGGGCGAACACGAGTTAAGCTCGAATACGAAGCTGAGAGGCAAAAGGGTGATTGAGTCTCATTCGAAAGGAGAAAAGGAGATGTGAATCGTGAAAGAGAGTTTCGGGACTCTCAACGAAAGCCCCCGGAGGGCAGAAGCCTGTAATCAGTAGCTCCTCGCCGACACGCTGGGGCACACATTCTGACCAAGACTTTCCGGCCAATCCGGCATTTCGAGGTGTCCCGAACCGCACGCTACTCGATTCTATACCGATATCCGACTAAGAATACGACCAATGGCACGAAGAAACAGAATGATCAATTGGGAGTACGGGAAAAAAAACAGAGCGAGAGAAAAATTTAGGGAGAAGCGCAAAAGAGAGACATCGGATACGCGAAAGGATCGAAGCGATCGTGCTGGTCAAAGCAAATTTAAGCCTTAAGAAACCGGATGATGCTGAAAAAATGAAAAGGCGCGAGAAAGCAGAATCGTACGGAGGGGCAGACGGCGACGAAAGACCAAAAATAAAGCGGGAAGAAAAAACAACTAAATTCAAAGGGAGAAAACGATGAAATAAGAAGAAGAAGATAGAAGGGAATTTTGGCGTGCGTAGGTAGATCGACTTCGGTGGTTTCGCGGTCCCGTTTCGCCGCGTAACGAGAGCGACTCCGGGCCCATTGTGGGCTCCCGGGGATCGCGAAGCGCGTGTGGTGTGTGTGCTCGTGGCATTCGCATCTCTCGCCTCTCGTATTTTGCTTTTGGCAATGGGACTTGGACGGGGGAACGAGAGGGTTCGAAGGTATCGAAGCGGAGTCGGACCAATTACTCGAACGTCTTCACTCCCAGGGCGCCTGGCGTCCTGCCGAGCTCTTCGCGTTGCATCTGGTCCGATCTCTTCGACACGCTACACGCTCAACGCCTCGATAGATTTTATTCGAGCTTCATTCGCGGCTCTCGCGTACCCACCGTTCGAGAATTCTTCGATTATCAAAGTCCTTTTTCGCGACCCTGACGGGCGCGAGTTGTTTGAAACTTTGTTCGAGCAACAAAAAAACTTTCTTCGCGACATTGAGAGACACTTTACGAGAGAATATTATTTTTGTAAACTTTTAGTTGTATTCCGGTCTTGTAGTCGGTTGTTCAATGATATACGGTAAATTATTAATATACTTTGTATTAACGTCTAAAAAGTTAAATGTATGTTATTAATTGATAGTTTTACCGATTTTTTTTCTCACATGTATATCTCTTCGCAATCAGGTTGAATACACATTAAAATACGAGTGTGAGTTTTTTTTTAATTCTTTTTAATTTGCCGTTCGACTTGTTCGAAGATCGACAAACAAAAGCTCTCCTGTAGTGCGTATTACGCCGGCAGGTTTGATATGCTAATTGCTTATCCTCCATTAATTAAGTCCAAGATTCTCGCTGGATATCCTCTGTTGTCACGAATCGATCAAAGGCAATCCAGACGAGTAATTTTATTCGAACTTCGATCTCGTCAGGCGCTTGATTCGAGGCGTTGAGTGACGCTTCGATGTGCCGAGACAAGGTAAAATAAGTAGGATACATCTACGCGTGGAAAGGACGATTGACATTCCAAAGCGAACGATTCGTGGTCTTTGGCGCTCGGGCTTGAACTGGTACTCGCTATTGATGCCACGAGTGAAAGTACAACCGCGTGCCGGATGCTAATTACCAATCGTAATTAAACAACTTAGAGCCGAGCTCAAGATCGCGCGAATCAATCAACTCCCGGCCAAGCTGCTCTTCGGCACGATCGAGAGACGAGGGTTATACGATGCTGCTGCTGCTGATGCCGCTGCACACCGGTCAAATGCGCCGAGAGAACGAGAGATAATTGGAGCGGCGACAAGTTGATCAACGCCGCTCTCTCGCTCTATCGCTCTCTCCCTTTCATTTTGCTCTCTTTCCGTCTTGTCGCGCGGAACCGAACGGACGGGAGTAGACATTCGAAGAAAAGAGGCGAGTGAATTAACACCGATGCTTCAGCGATGATGAATTAATGGATTCATCAGAGCAACGCTACGGTGAATGTCGTAGTCTTTGCGATTTATAACGAGATCGTTCGGCTCCGTTTATTTTTTCTTCAATTAAAGACGATTATTCCAATCCAAGGAAGGACGTTACAAGAAAACCACATCGTTTTTCTTATCTTTTACATAACTTGAAAAGTTTTAAAGTATAATAACACGGCACTCATTTCTATCTTGAAAGTTTAATTGTATCGAAAAAAAATCGTTTGACTTTAACGCGGCGATAATTTAATCTTAATTCAATTAACGAGGCGATAAGAAATATAAATTGCGCGCAGAGTTGCCGTCAAACGAGAAATTAACGAAGGGGTATTGTGAGTCTTAGTCATCGACTGTTCTTACGATCGCGGGCGTGACTCTTTCTCGTCCTGAGAAAGCAAGAAACAAAGAGAGGGACACGTCTCGGTGGAATTAACGGTCGTCGGGGAGATGGTGGGAATGAGCGCGCGGGTACGCACGCTCATTCAAGTGCGAAGAGTCCAGCGTGAAGTTCGTTAGAGAGCAATTATTATCGTTCCTAGTGCGAGCGAGCACGAACGCCTTGGCCATGACGGACTCGCGCGGCGGTGCGATGAAGAAATTAACTTAATGACTCGAGGAGGAGTATCGAAGGATTTCTCGACAATTTGTAACTTTTAGAGGCTTAAAATTGTACGATCGTCGGTGGCCTGAAGTAGGAAATCTTTTTCTTTCATTATATACCATTATTATATCACGTTTTACCGACTAAAAAAATCCAAAAATACGATTTGATTTCATTAAATTAAATCTACAGAGAATTTTTGTTTATACATTTTTTTTTCAACTATTCAAATGTATATTGACACAGTTTCGTAGATTATTGTAAGTTTCAACCATAATACGCATGCATACGCATAATATTTTCTTAGAATAAAATCCCAAAAATCCCCTTATTTTTAGCGCTCAAAACCACACTCCGCGCTTGAGCGACGTAGATTCGAAAAAATAGCAAAAATGTACAAAAAAAATCTCATGTGAACAGCCCGCCAGTGGCTCGATGGATCTTCGAGGAGCGAACAATGCATTCGTCTCGACTGCCCGACGTCCGGATCGTACAGCTCGTGTGCATCCGCGTGCTTACAGTACGATAAAACAAATAAGTAACGTAGTACCATCGTCGGGCGAGGAGATCTCGAGGAGTGGAAGAGTCGTTCCGCTGGTATCCAATGGAAGAAGTAACGAGCGCGGGTCAGTAACAGTGCTATCGGCTCGGATCGAAGAGAGTCCAAGTGTTGCTTCTGCTGTTGCTACCGAGCGAAAGGGAAGGAGAAACGGACCGACGGGCGAGCGAGAGTGTATACGAAAGCCCCGGGAACGGTAGAACTAAACCGATGTGGGGTGTTCGTTGGCATCGATCGGACTCCTCTCTCGTCGTGCCCTCGCGGCTCTCAACGTGCGAGGACGAATGAAACGCGCGAAAGCGACATGCAAGAGAAAACGAAGCTGCGACTGCAGATATATACGAAGCGTAGAGGCTGTACGGCTGAGACACGAGGATCGTCGGAAAGAGAAGAAACGGAAGCCCCCAAGACGAAATCGATGAAGAAGAAGAAAAACAAACAGAACAATAAAAAAAACATCAATTACAAAAGAACGAAGTAGCGGAGGAGTAAGAGAAGAAGGGGGATGAGACGGAGGCTGGGTAGATTCCTACGTACGTACGAGACTCGGTGCTCAGTAATGTTGATTGCGCGGAATCCGGCGCGGTTCTCTTTTTTCGTGTTTTGTTTCTTTCAGTCTTTCATCCGAGTCCTTCTCTCTTCACTTCTCGAATCTCCGTGGCTTCTCTCACAGGCTACTTTGTTCAACGCGGAGCCGATGCTGCTTTTCTATTCGAACTCTTTTCGCGTACTCGTATTCTTCTTATTTTTATCTGTTTCGTTTTGGCCTTTTGTTCAAACGAGCTAAGCACGTCTCGATCTTGGATGCCGATGTACTTCGTCCCGTCGGAACTTAAACTGCGGAGTCTGTCCGGTTTCGTTGTGTCTGCCTGACGAGAAAGATGGTGAAAGCTCTCATGCAGGGTTGGGCCGAATGTGCAACTTCCGCCGGACGCGCGTCGCTCCAGATCGTACTTCACCTCGCTGGTATGTAAGTTCGAGCGGTTTTTTTTGTGGTTGTTGTTGTACAGCGTTGAAGCGAAAAAGTATTTCGTCTTGGTCTTGTCACGGGCGAAGTTCTTGCGCGCCCGCGAACAGAAAGCGATAACTCTTGTCGCGAAGTTGCGTGCAACGATAAAGTTCATCATTTTTTAACACGTACGATACTTTTTTTTTGGGTTCTTAGTGAAAGATCGGACGAATATCTGCACGTATCGACGCGACATTCCTAACAACATACCGTGAACTCCGTCATGTGCGGACTCCTTTTTATTTTCTACTTTTTCCTTTCAATTTGAATGGAAAAATTAGATTCGAGCCTCGCTTTTGCATTTTGTTTTCAACATCGTTCGCAGAATTGCACAAAAGCTCTGTTAACGGATTTAAAAAAATTCAACGCCGATCATTGGATTGAAATAATCTACGTATGTAAGAATGTTTAGCACGATATCTTTAAAGACAAAACTTCATCTATGAGAAAACAAACCCTATTTGCGTATTATATCCGGTAAAAAAAGTCTGTTAATTCATTGATTGAAAAATACCTCCAAGACTTCGAGTAAATTAAACGCACGGCTCTTCGATAAATTTCTTTCCGGAAAAAGTAAGGATATCATTACTAATGTGATTTTCGTTACTTTTCAGCCTTTGCACTCTACGTTGGCAAGTGCCGATACCCGCGAGAGAAGAATCACGAGAGATTTTTCTTCGCGGTAATGTCTCGCAGCCGATAACAATAACGAACTCGCACGCTCGGCTACTCTACGGCTCGTCGGGCCGCGGAGCCAATAAAATATTCACGAAACGGTAATAAAGCGTTGGCGAAGTGGCCGCGCACAGGAGAGAGAAAAAGAGAGAGAGAGAGAGAGAATTTCGAGACTCTCAGACGAGTCAAAACGGTGTACGAGAGGCTTCGTGGTCGAAGAAAAAAACCACGGAAAATAAAGACAGAGAGTGATAAAAAAAAGAGCGACAGGAGGTATGGTAGTCGAAATTCGATTACTTATACCGCACCTCGGGGTCAATTTTATCGAGCTCCCTCACTTCATTACTCACTGGACTTACCAGACGGCCGCTTTCGCCTCTTCATCGCGCGCCGTCCGGAGAGGGGAGGGAGGGTGAGGATTCACCCGGTCGTTTTGTGTGTAGACCGTCGAGAGACGACGCCAGTCGGGCGAAAAAAGTGTGAGGAGGGCTGGGAGGGAGAGAATCGAAGGTATATGTTATGTATGTACATATATCCACTCAGGGGGTACGCGATAATAATAACGGATGAAGCTTCGGGGCACTTTTGCTTCCCCACGCTTCTTCTCTTTCCGTTCTGGCGGTTCATGCTGATGTTCATCTTGCCGCTCGTTCCAATAAAGTCTCCTCGGAACGGCAATAAACACCGTGTCTCTCTCCGCGGGCTCTCACTCGGAGTTTCGTTTTTTTGAGAGCTCCGACGCTTCTTACGATTTTAATTTCTTTTTATTCTCATTCGCACCTTATCTACGTACTGCTTTAACCCCCAGATGCATATCCCTTGTTACACTACTCACTGAAGTTTCGTGACAATTCGATAGCCGCTGGACTCTGAAGCATCATTGCGCTATGAAAAATGTGAACAAAATACATTGTTATCAAAATTAGACAGCTTTAATGCAAAAAAATTCTTGCAAAAGAAATATTCATCTAAGTTGATAATTTATAGCACAACAATAATAGCTGTATAAGGGAATAACAGTAAAAGGTTATATAAGAAATATAATTGATATTTGGGGTTGGAATATCAGAAAAATTCACGTGTACCGGAATACCTCTCATGTCACCACTCGCCTTCTCGACCGAAACACTGCATATTTTTCCTGCACCGCAATGTATGGTATGGTTTCTCGTGCAAGAGATGCGCACCTCGCTATCTTGATGCAGATAACTTGCTTTTTATCTTTCCTCGTACTATCTTTCACCTCTCTTTACACGTATGTCTTTCTTCTCTCGTCGCACTCCCTGCCCCGTGTGCGTACTATTTCTGCCTCAGCTTGTCTCAGAAATTCGGTCGCGAGCCGCTCTCTCTCTCTCCCAGCTCGCCTCATCTCATACATCGTCTTCCGTGTCCTCAGCCTCCTTATTTTTTTTCGTCTTCGCCTTATTCCTTTCGCCACAACGTCGGGACTCGTCACGGCACTCTGTACTCCTCACGTTCGCATTACGTACGCCCCGGTGTGCGCGCTGGCTACAATTTCGGGCGTTTGCATCATTCTCGCGCTTACGACTCTCGCGCATACGGTTTTATTGCCCCCGAGCCGTCGGCATTCTTTTCTTTCATTATTCTTTCAATTCTTTTTTTTTTTCTTCTTCATTGTTCCTTCAACGAGTTGCCATCCTGCGCGATGAGCACGAAATCATGTCTCTTGGAGATAACTGACGAGGCCACAAAAGACATCTTGCTTTCTTTTTTTCAACATCGATAGCAACCTTTCGCTTCTTCCAAGCTCGTTCTTTTAACTTCAAATCCGGAGGGTTATCGTTCTAATCGTTGAAGGCTGATTTTAACTTAAAAATAATCGTTACTGTCGTTTTGATTGTTCTTAATCGCTGTTGCACTTATTTTTTCGGTAGTTTGCCTTTTCTCTCGATTTGTAATCTGGTGATTATGTTTGATCGACATACGGTTTTCTACGAGTCTGCGTTTTGAGATCACTGCAGTCGAGAGTCCTTGGAAAAGTGCACACACAATTTAATAACGAGGAAGCTCGGGCAACCAGGCGAGAGATCGCGCGCAAGTTGGCTGACGGTGCACCGGAAGCCCCCGAGGATCCTCGTTACGTTGGGCCGCGTTGCTACAAGAATGAGTCTGTAAACGAGTTGCAGGTAGGTAGTAACAGCAATGTTTTATACCGTAACTACTGTGCGCTCCAAGTGCCAACAGCACGTTCCTTACAAATTTGTTCCTTTTTTTCCATGCATCTCGAGTCTTGCTCTGTCAATTATTCGGAGAAAATTTCCAGGAGCAATCGTGCTCATTATTTTTTATGGTTTTTTTTTTGTCAAAAAAAGTTTTCAATGCTTTTTTTTTCGAGATGTTGGAATTTTCTGATGGAAAAATTCTTTTGCGCGGGTAACCGAAGCCTTCGAAGGCAAAAAAAAAATGTACAAGCGAAGCCATCGGTAGAGACTATACGAAGGTTCCAGCAGCACAGGGGATCGTGGAGTCCCTTATGCAAACCGGCTTTATATACCCTGGCGAAAACAAAACGTGGAGGGAACGAGAGGCCCTTCGAGCCACCAGGAAACAATCCTATCCTCCTTCTCTTTCATCGTCTTCGCGTTCGGCTTTTTTTTCTCCCGTGGTCTCTCTTCTGTGGGTCTTTCTCTGTATACCCTGCACGCGTTCCCTCGTGAGACACCCGCCAAGCTATAATATAACATCAACGGATCGGCGATCCCACAGTTCGGATCGGGGAACCGCCTCTCCAGGAATTCCGCAGGACTAGAGGAGAGATCGCAAAGCGAAACGAAACAACGAACGCGACACGAAAAATATCCCGTAAGCTCTATTTTCAAACAATTATAAATGGATGGGGATTTCTTTGATTGACTGGTTTCTCATTGATCGGTAAACACCACCAAAATTGGCATTGGTCGAAATATTCTCCCAATTTATACCGATTCTTAAATCATTGTTAATTTTTCATCTCGTTGGCTTCATATTTATATTTATTTAATTTTTCTCATGCTCTCTACGTAACGCATTAAAAATTCTCAGTACGACGAGGTGGAAGAAAAAGAAATGTGAAGGAAGAGAGGAGGAGTAAGATAATTCGAGATCGATGCTCGTGGTAGATCCACCGAGCAGATCGGGCTACGCCTCTTCGGGAGATTTCGAGCTTCGTTGCGAAAGGCAAACCCCCGGGCAAACGTCGTTACATCTCCGAAAGAGCGATGAAGATAGAAGCGAAAGAGACTCTGGGAGTCAAAATTAAAAGACGAAAGTACGCACGCATGAACCTTATTTTCATTCGTTTTTACTTTTTTTCCCTCTCGATCGGTTCGTTCCGTTTTATTTCTCTCGATATTCCCTCTCCTCGGCACACATTGTGCGAGTACCGCGCTTATGATGTAAGACGAGAAATATGGAGATTCGTTTTAGAAGCGAGGATCGTTTCTTGCGTTTTACCCTCTGGATCGGAGGACCCCCCTCCCCGCTTGCCTCCATCGGCGTATACCGCGGGAGATAAATAGGCGTAAGACAATGGATCGCTCGGTTGCTTTAGCTCGCTCTGTAAAGCCTTCGTTCGCTTTTGCTCGGACGAGAACCATTCCTTCTCTCGTCTCACGGGGTTGGGACGAGACGCCGGAGTGTTCAACGTGCTGGATGAAATTTGCATTCGCCGTCCCTCCCTCTCGAACCGCCGATAAATCACTTCGCCGCGAATCTGAGGAGTCAGTCGTGGAAAAGGACAAGGGAATGAAAAGGGCAGAGAGGGAATGAAATTGCGTTCTCTGACGTTACGAGGAATTCGTGCGGAATCCTCGATAACCAAATGAACAATATCGCAATTGTCATCCTTGCGGACGGCGTCGAAAGAATTGTATGCAAAAAAGAAATATATAAGAAACGATCTCGTATTCACGATTGAAAAACAAGCAAATGTTGTCTTTCATAAAACTTCGTACGATACGTCGTTACACAGTGAAAGGCAGTTGGAATTGCGGTCGATGGAAGCAGCGCGACAGTCGCGCCATCTGTCGCGCGACTCTCATTGGCTGAAAGCTCGTACAGCTCGTATCTCCGAAGCCAGGGATCGTAGGAAAATGATCCAAAGGAATTATTTGTTTGGCTCTTAACCCTGAATGTAATTCATAAACTATACATTAAATTTATGCATTTTTTTTTTCTGCGCCAAAGAGCGCAAATCGGCAGTAAAACGTCGCTGTGGGGTCGGAGCAATAAATCTCATCTGCGGTATATACACATATCCGTCGACATCTATATCGACTACAGTTTATAATGTGAGATAAAAAGACTCGTGTCGACAAGATCGGTAAATCGATAACTTATCCATTTAACGATCCTTGTCAACTCGTTGTCGCAACACCAAAAACTTCGAAAATATAAAAAAAAAATGTTGACTGCGCGACACGCAAAAATTCCTATATCCTGTGTATAATCTGTGGACTTGCGAGAGTTCTTCGGACGCGATGGAGGGGGGGTTCTATTCTGTGACATTAAAACAGCGTCGATTTGCCAGGTAGAGATCAGTAGGTGGATTTGCCAAGGCATAACACAAGGATCCCGCTTATACGTACGCGTACAATACACAGCGTACGACTTCGGTCCGCGACTGTTCTATAATTTTATAGTGCTCACTTTTATCCGTCCCCTAATTAATGGCCCATAAATTATGGGCGACGAGTCGTTAATGGCGAGTACACACAGTCTCACGACTCTTCGCCGTTCCTCTGCTTCTCTATTCTTCATCTCGTTTGTTTCTTATTTTCTCTTTCTACGGGAGGCGCGCGCGCACTTTATCATCCTTCTTCGCCGTTGTCTCTTCTCTTCCTCGTCCTTCCTCCGGTCGCCGCCGTCCGTGCGCGCGAGCACAGCTTTCTTTGGGGCCCGAGCGTCCAATCTTCCCGCAACATCGGACTCCGCGCAGGGCCCCGCGCGTGTATATATGTACGCTATATACGTACGGAAACCGCGCGGGAAACGGGCGAGTACACCGAGGCGAGAGTCAGAACTACCAAGCCACACTCGGAGGATACTCGAGAACCGAGCGCCCATTCGTGTATTCCTTGTAGCTACATGGGCGATACACTCGATTATATTTGCGCGACAAGTGGTTAACGCGGGTTAATGCCGGACGCCACTGTTGCAACGCTCGAGCCGAAGTAATCTTCCCGATGGCCGGGCTTTTAGCGCGTATAGAGTCCTCCAACATTGAAGACCATTAAATCGCGAGGAAACGATCGCCATCGTCTTCCAGCTTTTACACGGAATTTACGGGCGAGTATTGTTCCGAAATTCGGATATGATCATTTCCAGGCAGTTCAAACCCATTGCAGGCATGGGCTGCACAATTTGTCGCCATAACTTCGTTTTTTTGGCTTACAGAGCATACTTTGGAATAGGAAAAACGTTGAATCGACAACTCTTTAAACTCGCGGTACGCTATGGAATGTATATTGTTCAAGGACTCGGGCATGGACGTTTTTGGGGAGTTAGATTCTTCAGCAAGTTGTCCGTAGCTTTGACAAAGTTTCCGCCAAGTGGCCGGACGATTCCCCGACGTCTACGGATTCCTCTCGTCTTCGACCCGCTGGTCGATCGTCAGCGTAGCGGAACACTGCAGGCTCAAGCACCGAAGGGACACGTCCCGAAACGAGATCGACGATTTATCGTCGTCGTTCGACGATTCGGCTGTCCTTCCCCTGGCCGAAGTAGCAGAGCGAGATCGAGAGTGACTCGGGGAATTTACACTCCGGATTTCGTCGCTATGCACGCGAGTGGATCCCACGGGACCGCGCGACGCGTCGCAGGCGGCAATCGTCGCTGCTCTCGTGCTGGTCCTGTGGGGGACTCTGTCCACTATCCAGAAGACTCGACGGCGCTTCCTCTACGCCGCAGCAATCGGTTCAAACGAGAGTTCCGACCGTTGCGAACGTGTTCGAGCAAATTGTTTCCAAAGAAAACACAAATGGAAAGAGAAAAAAGTATAAAATAACGAATGAGGAAATAGCAGAATGTGGAGTTCGGGAGTTGAAGAATTTACTTGGAAGCAAAAACAAACTTTACCTACTCGGTTACCTATTATTGGTTTGTGATTGTTGAAGATGAGTATGTTAGGATTGAAATTCAATTTATTAATATATTTGATTAAAAAGCTTGACCAAACCCAGACTATCGAAAAATAGACTAAAAAACAAAGGGCAACTTCGAGTTGAAGAAGTTGTTGATCATGGGTTTTTGAAAAATTGTATCCACAGACATAGGTAATCTTTATCACAGTTTTCCAAGCAAAGTAATCTATTCGCTTATCAGTATTTCGTTACTATTAGAATAGACGTAACGCGCAAAAAAATGTCATCGATGCTTTTGATCTCGCCGCATTCGGCTAGACAACATTCCCCATAGAATATCATACTGTATAGATTATACACATAGATAGTCTTGCCGGAGAGATCAGTAGCACACGTTGAAAAAAAAGCATCTAGCCGAAAAGATCGGTAAGCCGAAACGCAAACGCAAGGTAGCATAGCAATGAAAATCAATGACCCTGTTCCTATAATAAAAATAATCATTGTATCCGGAGCTCCACATGTCCTCGTTGCGAGGTCTCTTCCCCGTTCTACGGGCCACCGAATCGAGATCTGATAAGGAAACTAATAAATGCCGCAGCTCGCAGATGCCTTTGTCTGTGAGTCGGCCAGGCCGATGATGATTCGTCGCGAGCAGCTCGACGGCACGAGAGACAAGAGATTCTTATGTGGAATTCGTTTCAGCACTCTTAATGACTCCCGGAGAAGAGACCAACGAAAGCCACCGGGACAGAGAACCAGAGCTGTTCGAGTTCAGATCATATCTGATGGGGCTTCAGTCGGAACGACTTGAGAACTGCTGCTGCAGGTCCAGAGGAAATGAAATCGGCCCCTAGTCCGTTTCTCAAAAGTGTCCTCCCCTTTCCGTCATCTTTCTGTTTCAGTCGTTTCCATACCTGGTTGCTGTTTGACGAGTTTGATGAATGGGGCTCTTATATCAAACCTTGCGAAGACGTAGTAACGAATCGCTATCTTTTGCTTTCCAGCGAAGTTTAATTTTTGAAAGCCTTTGATTCAAATCAAGGATACCCAATGACTGAAACTGTCTATAAAGGGTGTTGTCACAGACATGCTCGGTGTTAGTTTGTAGCAGTTCTTCGATTGTTTTCTCACTCCTTTCCTTCAAAACAATTCTGTAGTATGATCCTTCGCCTCCCTTTCTCTTTATATTCCACACCTCGCTCATTCCATCAGCTCCAGTGTTAAAATCGAAGCGTGCGAGATCCGGCACTCGACCCCAGACGTTTATGTCGTCGAGGTGTTGCCCTCGACGCCTCGGCTCTCAGACTCTCAGTTCATCTCGATTCCCCGGTTCGTTTCGCCGTCTCTCTCGATTGAATGCACCAACGGGCAAAGAACATTGAAGGAGACTCCAACGAGCGCAGAGCAAAAGAGGTGGCTTCCTACACTCGGTTCTTTATCGTTCAACGTGTGAATGCGCGCACGTCGCCTGAGTTTCTCTTAGCACAGGCGAGGAGGTGAATACGAAGGTGGACGACGACACAAGCCAAAGCGCGGCGTCGCCAGACGACCGTCCCCAGTATCCGTATATCCATTCACCCTTCTTCGTACTTCTCAACTCCTCTCCCTCCTCCTCCCTCCACACCTTATTGTCACGGGAGAAACACCCTGCGGATGAATGTACCCGCGAATCCACCACCTTCACCTCCTACCGCTGTTCACTCGCTCAATGCCAGGAGTGATGTTTGTTTTGAGTGCAGGTACGCTCTTTGTCTCTGCGAGGGATCGCCGACGCCGACACCGACGTCCTGCTCTCTCGCTCGCCTGCCTCTCTTCCAGCTTCGCACTTCTTCGGCGTCACCGATTAATTTTACTACTGTGTTGGTGCGCCGCTCAACTATAGAGGTTCCGAGCTGTGATGCCGCTGGTTTTTGAATCGCGGAAAGAATTGCGAGCTACAGGATTTCAGGACCAGTAAACGCAGTCGGGCTCATTTACTATTATACCCAAGAATCAAGACTTCTTTGGCAAGGCGATCTAAGAACTCGAAAGTCTGACGAAAGACGGGAGAAAAAAATAAACGAATAAGGGAAACAAGAATTCTCGCCGTCGAAGGACACGAAAGTAATCCGGTTAGTATCTGGATCGGTAGACGTATAGAGCAGGTATACGTAAATGCAAACTACCGCAAGTACTTGAAGTACAAAAGACTTTTTATATTTTTTGAAACGGTTAAAAAAAAACGACTTGTTTTTCTTGGTGGTTACATTTCTCGATTTTTTTCTGAAATCGGTAATCGATTTCTCTCACGATTTACGTTTGATTTTCCAATTTCACTAATCGACAGTGCGACGAATCCAAAAATTGTTCAGCTTTCCTATTTCTTGGAATATCTGTAAGATATCCCTAACTTCTATATTCATCGTAATCACATAAACTATATCAGTCGTTGATGAAGCCGTCGGCCTTCGAATAAAAGACGATAAAACGTCGTTTGTCGGTCCCTTCCACTTCAGGAGTCATTACTACACTATAGCTATACTACCTGAACGTGTACTGTAAAACGCGTAGTATAGGTATCCCTGGTTATATCATCCTTTTCGGAATGAACGGAGTCACCTGACGCCTCGTTTTGATGAGAAAACTTTTGAAAAGGGTCCCTTATTTCTTGCTCCCTCCGACATTGTCGAAAGTGGAACTCGAAACGGGTCGTGTCCAGCTTCCACTAGAGTAAATCTCGTCCTCGCGTCCTCGCACGGCTGGACGGATCTTACAACCGCAATGAATCTTCGGGTACCGGCAGGACGCTCAAAACGCATACCGGTCAAACCCCCTTCGGGCGAGTTGAACAACGTTGTGAAGTGCCTCGTAGCTTCTCTTTATTCGACATTGAGAGTCGCTCGGGGTCTCGTAAGGTCTCGGACTAATGTGACGCCCGGGTGATACACTTTATGCAAAGCAAGGCTGACCGACCTAGGACGTCTCTCGTTCCGACCGATTAAGATTCTCTTGAGCTGTTGGTTCTTCCATCGGTAGTTGTACCACAGTAATAGAATAGATTTAATAAGTTGTGTACCGTGGTAACTTGGCACGTTCCTCAAAGGTTACGCTCGAACTTCGATGCGGAGAACAGACCGACAGAAGGGCAAAGGAACCGACTGTGCAGCACGAGAAAGAAGAAAACAAGGGGATATGAAAGATGCGACAAGTCGGTCTTGGACAGTGTCGACTTCTTCTTCACTCCGGAGTTCACGGTAGTAGGTAAGTCGCTCGTTTTACGGTAGAAACCAGTTATGGTTAAGTAAAATAGAACCGGCTATTCACGTACGCATGACCTCGAGTTCAAACTACGTAGTTTTCTTTTTTATTCGTTGAAGAAGCTAGTTCCTTATTGTCGACTTGACTTATTTGTCATAATTTTTCAAAAATACCACTGATGCCTTGAACATATTCAGTGTACAGGGCATAGCGGAAAAAAATTTCTTCGAACCTTTCAACCTTCGCCCTCGAAACCAACTTAATTTGTTTTTCAACAAGGATAATTAAAGGACGTTTTCAGGATTTTCAACATTTTCAAGATCACTGGAGACACCAATTATATATTGAAGAATTAATAAACGATGATCGAACACATATCAACGTTTAGTGCGAATAATCACTTCGGGTTTTCAAATTTCTTTGAAGCTTCACTAGAGCCTTGCGAAGAGATACGTAAGAAGCAATGAGTTAGTGGGTATATTCAAGACGCGGGCACGTACTTCGGGGTGTGTGACGTGACGCGCGGTCGGGCACATCAGTTGGGGACGGTAAATTACCGGGGCGTTCGTCGCTCGGGCGGTACGTTGAAGAATCCGAGCTGGCAAGGGGGGTAATACACGAGGACGCAAGGCCCGGTTGCAGCGCGATGCAACGCCATGGAAACGCGAAGCGACGGCGACGCGCGCCCAGGAGGTATCGGTGGGTCGCATCTCCATGACAAATACTGGCAGGACCTCGCGCGGACGCAGATCCTATCTTGGTATACAGCGGCAGATAAATGGGCCCGCGTATAATGTCCCTCGGCGGCCTGGTTACCCGTGTACACGTGTACACACACGTGGGTAGGAAAGATAGTATAACCCATCCGACGTGAGAGCAAGAAGAGGAAGCAAAAGTGGATGAGCACGAACGAACGCCTTGCCGATCGGCCGTGAAAGTGTCACGAACATGCAAGACCGAGCGGGAGAGTTTCAACAACGAAGTATAAAAAAAAACAACATTTTCAGTTTTTTCCCCTCGGAAATTTCAATAATTTCTATGTAGTTTCATTCATTCCTAGATCTGTTTCGTCGAATGTAATGTGCTCTCATTTGTGTCTTCACAGTCATCCCTGTCTTCCTGCAGACTTATATCCCATTAATCATTCTTATCTAATTTAATTTATACCGACGTGCTTTCGAGTTTATTACAGTCGACTCCTGACAAAACATTACTTCTATGCAACAACATTGCGAGGTCGAACTACCGACACGAAGATCGAGTTATTATTTTCATCGATACCATTATCAACGTTGTAGATAGACCGATTTTTATTTTCGTTTTGCGTGTGCCAAGACTAAACGAGTGTCAGGAACAAACTGAATTAGCTCATTTAGCACCGTGTGGCGCTCGAGCTTATCGGCGAGTGGCTGCTTTCTTCTCTCGTTAGTACAGAAATAAACGTGTGATCGCGTATGATCTTGTAGTAGGCAGTGGAGGACAGAAGGTGCGCCGACAACTGGGACTTGTTAACGGAACGGAATCCAGTCTTATCGTCTTCCGGCTCGCGCGTGCCGACCGGTCCCCTCTTGCTCTCTCATTCCGTCTTATTCCCTCGTTTTCCGTCGTTCCTTCATTCTCCTCTTTCCTCCTCAATGTTTCTCGCGAGATCTCGCCCCGGAGCTTTCTACGGTCCTGGTGGTCCCGAGAGTTTTTCCATTTCTCATAGTGAGAGTCCTCTTGCCAAGTCGCGTTTTCTCGCATCGCAGGTGAAGGAATACAAACAGGTGGCGATGATCGGATAACGACGCTGGGGAGGTATTCATGTTTCGCGAGTTCAATTGCTCCTACTTCAGATCACTGAATCAAAGGATTCTTCAATTAAACTTGATACTGCCAATGCTACTGGCTCGGCGTAGTTGAAAACGTTCGTTGTGCGGTTGTAGATACAAATGACCGATATACATCGAGTATATCCCGTTTGCGAATACGAGAAGGCAGACCAACGAGATTATGTTTCGCGCGTGTAAACTTGCGTCGAGATAGGCCGACGAATTGCGCAGTCTCTTTGATCTGGGTTTCGAATTTAGGACTAAAAATTCGAAACTCCGAGATCATTTATTTATCGCACAGATAATCCATACCGTCGAACTAACGATGTGTAAACGTTTATTCCAACATTTCCCGTAACACCGGCGCTCGCAAAAGTTTAATCCTTTTTTCATCGACGTGAAACTGTCCTATAATTCAATCCCTGTCAAATTTTATGCTTCTTACGCAGTCGCGCGGCATTAAATAAATTTTCGCTTCGATACAACTTGCACGAGGCACATATCCGGCTCGTTGAATCTATCGCATAGCATTCTTTAACTCTATCGCCGTATTCAGGACTATCTATCCTTGGTTGACTCGAACTCCGTGTGTTGCAACCGCAGCGAGTTCCTCTCGAGGAGGTTTCCTCGCCCGCAGAGCACAAACGTGCAGCAGCAGCTCCTTTCGCACCTTGCTTCGCTGTACCACCCGAGAGAACGTTGCTGCAACCTCTATATAGAAAATAATACACACGGTGTCTCTTTCATGGATTCACTCCGAAGTCTCGCAGCGGCGATCTTTCCAGCCACCGCACACTCCGACGGTGCTACCCTGATGCTGAGAATGGGGACCATTCTAACACCTGAGATATGCGCAGCGTTTCCTCGCGGTAATATATATCATGCCGTGCGACGTGTGTATCTGTGTGATACGCCTTTCACAACATGGCCGAGAGTAGCGAGAGAAATTCTTGGGACGTATAGCTGCGAGGGTTAATCGCGAACTCTGCCGATGTCGCGATGTAGATTACAAAAAGAGTATTCGAAAAAAAATCTATGGCACGAAACGTGTAGGAGTGAAACGAGAAATATCGACGCTGTTTTATTTTGTCAGTGAAACGATACTGAAGCTTAAGGTGATCGTGACGTTCGCGAAATACTCGATTCGTGACGACAATGAAATATTTTTTTCCTCCACTGCAATGACCAGTGTTTCCCTCGATATTTGCTTGAAACCGCACTGGCAATCGTGTTCAGACCGAAAAATACCGCAGTTCTAGAACTATTTTTTTATCCTTCCATTTTTAAGCTAAATAAACTGCAACACTACGAATAAATGGTTGTGAAATTCTCTTGAGCGCCGTAGTACACCGGAAACACTACTTCCAATATCTGTATATGAAGCTTTTATGTATTAACCATGTCATAAATTGCAAACTGATGCGGATTTTCAAACAACGATGGTTTGGTAGTTTTAATATAATACATTTTTTTCATTTCGCTTATCAAGATCGAACCAATTGTTTTACGGTCAAGTTTTTCCAACGCGGTTTTGTTGATAAACCTACAGCCTAAGTTTTTAAGGGGAACAAAGTCTACGTAAAGGCTTAAATCATCATTTAATACTATCTCTTATATCGGAATCGTGTGCTCGGCTTTTCTCCGCAGAACTCTCGTGTACGAACGTCCGCAGGGTCACAAGGTATGTGGAATTTATTATATATACCATCTTTCCCGACGCACAGAACAGCGAGAGAGATCGAAAGAAGCATTCAACGGCGCTCGAAGAAATGTTCCGAAGCATCGTAACTGTGAAATATCCTATAAAGCATCGACAGGCTTTATTCGACATTATTTTATAGACTGGGGTTATTGTGCACATCTCTCTCTCGCTCTCTCTCCCGGCTATGTATAACATGTGCAACGCGCGGTTGTATCTGCAGACGCATATAGCAGAAAGTGAGAACCCATGGAAAACGTCAATGACGTACGAAAATAAATGTCTCGAGTCTCTTCGCAACTATAGAAGCGTACTATAAAGCTTCTTTAGAGACTTTATCTCATCGCGAACGAAGGAACACGCTGATTTTCTTTTTTTCTCTTCATTTTGTGTTTTCGCTCGATGGCTTACATAGCGGACTATCACTGTGCGCTATATAATATCTCGGTGTACCGTCGCGCGTTTTATTTCCATTGCACAGGTATATCGCGGCGTTATGCAGCACGCGAGGAGAACTTCCAAAGTGGGAACGTTCTACCCTAACGGAGGCAATGGCAACGAAGAAGCGGAGTCAAACGAGAAAGTTGGAAGTACTCGGACTGCAGGTGAAATTATTCCTGGGAACGTCGCGGTGTGGTGATTTAGTGTCTGAGACCTGTGGACAATGCACGACACCTGCAGCTACGAACACTAGAGCGGAGGACTCCGTGGATTCACCACGACGAAAGGGAATGCGTTGAGCTCTCCGGGAACTAGGTTATTGTTAAAAAAATTCTGAATTCAGATAACGCGATCGCTCGTTTCGAGAAATAAAAAATATCGAATGGGCGGTTTCAAAAAATCGTTTGTAAAATGTAGTGTTTCGTGTAGTAGATAAGTGTAGTAAATACATCTGTGTATTAGCGAAGATTTTATGTAAAAAGATCTTCAGGCCTTTCCCTTCGGCATCGGAACCGAGATTTTGTTTTATCATCATTTACTAAAACGGAAATCAGTGTGTCGTTGCAATCGCATCGCAATGGTCATATTTTGATTCTAAGGCTTCGTGAAGAAGAAGCGAATTGAGAAAATATTTAATAACTCGACTAAAGAAATACGAAACTGATAACAAAAAGTACGATTTTCTTGTGGGTAGTTTTTCTTTCATCGTTATTATTTTTTGCAAGATGCGTTCATCAGCATTAATAATAATCAATACTGCATTACGGTCGACCGGGTGTTTATTTCGCGAAGAGATTGCCACTGACGTTTTCACGTTGCGTATACAATGGGGGATATAGGTGGATTATAATCCCACGTACGAAACGTGAGGGAAGTATAAGATCACGGATTTATGTTCGTAAGCCACGAATATAATTGGTTGTCCAATTGATATTTCCGATAAAGAAGTCTCGCGGCGTGACGCGTAGCCATGTTGGACCCCGACGGTCGCTACCGCGGTTTCGCCGCGTGGTACGTCAGCGGGGGTCCCGAACTACCGAAGGCCCCTAAGGCCAAGCAAGAGGCCGTACAGTCGTGCGGGAATGTTATACCTTATCGATTCTGCTTCGTGGCGGCCGAGCCAAGATTTTTAGAGTAGCGATACCCCCTCGCGAGCTCGAACGAAACGATCGCGGCACTAATACATACTCTCACTTCGAAATCGAAGCTCTTGCGACAGAGATCGAACGCTCGAACCGACCACGCCACCGAACAAACTGCCACACAGTGGCGTGTGTGTTACCCTCGTCGTCTCACTAATTCGTTTCTCGTCTCATATTTCGCTACCGATAGGAACGATAATCCCTGTATAATAAACGAATTTACGTTGTCGGATAAGGAAAAGTCATACGTTGCACAAACGGATACGTTTAATCGAGTCGTTTGATAACCATTATTAACAATATTGTTTTATCTCGAATCGTTTTAGCCGGAAAACTCGACGACGTAGACTTTCCTATCGATGACTGCACGTGTAGAAGAAAAATGAAACTTTTTCGAAAAGTTTAGGGAACGACCTGTTTTTTTAATCAAATCGTGATATCGAATTTTTTTCTTCGCCAGTCGTTCTAAGTGGTATGTTTCCGCACTGACCGTACACCCAACAAACCTTTTTAGAGTAACTTTTCGAGATTAAACATCTTTGGCCGGTTGTCGAAACCAAAACTTCCAGGAAAAATGTCTGCATATCCGTATGAATTTTTCCAAACTTCAACTTTTATGAGAAAAATATTTCGTTTGCCGGATGATTCTTTAATTTTTTTTACAATGGTTTCATAATAACTTTTTAATTTGGAAATAAAATATTTTTTATGTACTTGAAGTCAAGGAATATAACAAGAAGCCTTCGTTAAAACTACGGCTGGATTTCTTTCACGATGGTTCCAAGATTTAACCTAATTTATTTCAACAACTGATCTTCCTTTGGTCCTAAAAATCATATTCACACTTTGAAATTCTGAACGGGGTTGTATTCCTAGGATGTATTTTCCTTCTTCGATGTAGTCAATGAACGGTTTAATCCAATGTTTGTTTTAAAGTATCTTCATTCAATCACTAGAACCAGAAGACAAGTCTCCGTCGCTGTCGTCGCTGAGCCGCGGCTCCCGGATCTTGTGCACCAAAGGCGCCGGTCTCATGACCATCGACACGTAAGTACCGGTTGCGGTTCTCTTTATTTTTCCCAACGACAGTCCGACCTTGAGAACATCGATGATCGCTCGACGCGCGTTAGTCTCGGTCATTCGCGAATTCTTCAAAACGTAACGTAGAATACCGTTGAACGTTGCGCCGTCTTCAGACGAGATTTGACGAGGTTGGCAAGGGCGTTTATTATTCATTGCGATTCGTAGGTACAGTAGAAAAAAAAAAACTTTAATTTTTTAACCACATCGAAGTTGATTTTATTTTCGTTTTATTATTATTTTTTTCTATTATGACTGACAGTTTTCCGTTCCCGTTTGTTTGTGAAAACAAAACATAATTGCCCGAGCCTCCAGCGCTAATATCCGTGATACTAAAACGGTAATTATTCCATCGTGACTCGGCTAAGAAGCAAAATATATAGCCCCTTCGAGTTATACACGTGACGTGCTTGATCTCATCTCTAGATTTTGCGACAAACCCTACTCCTCGTGCAGTATATGTATAAGGCGTTCCATATCGAGTTTATGTACCTAATTTTCCAGCGCAAACATTATTCCACAGGCCCCACATTTTCCACGAAAACACTTTGTGAACATTTCCGCAAAACTTAAATGGCCTGTTAAATTACTATAAATTCTACAATTTATCTCAAATTTGATCAAAACTACGATCCGAAAAATGCATTTCATACTCTAGACTTTCCTTTCATTTTTCAATCCATAGTATGTGAATAAAAAACAATAGCGTATTTTTGGTATTTATTTCCGACTTAATAGCGTGAAATGAGAAATCTGCAACGATTCGATATTTATAAAATTCGAGTCTTTAACCTCTTTTGGCAATCAGTAGAAAATATGGCAGACGATTTTACATGGAATGCCTCGTAGATGTATATACACATATATAGGTATATCATGAGCGTGTATATATATAAGCAAGAGCGTATCGAATCGGGGTAGCCTCCCTCGTTACCGAGTACACAGAAGCCGACTAATTGGATTACGCTCGCGAGTGGTAACGCTCGCGCAAGAGCGTTGGATGGTCTCGCGAGGACGGAAAGGAATTCACGGCGACAAAAAGGGTAAGAGGGCTGACGGCCCCCGCGAGTACACCATCGGGCATCAAGGGGAAAAAAAAGACAAGAAGGATGAGCAGAACAGGGGCTATAGAGAGCACGTGCATCGGAGAAACAAGAACGCAAGAAAGTTTGAAGCCATCGCAAGCTTTGCTATATAAGAGCGAGATCTGCCAAGTGACCGGAGCGACTTATCCGCGAAGGACAAAGCGAGCGGATGACTCCTCATGCAGCACGTATGGCTTTATGGGTCGTATATTAATACCATAATTGAGATATGGTGGTCAGCAGAGTCGGTGCTTTCTCGGGCTACCGCTGTGTACGTTCCGTCCGAGGCTCACGCGAGCGACGGTCGCTCTGTGGCGACTCCGTGCTATGCAGCTTTGCTCGATGCAAGAAACTCGACCATTATCTAAAACCGGGAGACGTCCAAGGGAGTACAAGATCGCGTCAAAGATCGTACGAGTCGCGCATCTGCGCAAACTAGCATTGCCACGTTTCACGATCTTTCTTTTTTGTAATTGAAAAACCATTTTCCGGGTCTTGTTTCGTTCCTGATAGAAGACTTTTAGGTTACGTATAAAAGCGAAATAATATTAAGGCTTCTGAAACACAGAAGTGAACAAACTCTTCTTATGAAATCAGTTTTCATTCTCTGACAGCACAAAACTTCGGAAACTCAATCATATCAGTGCTTAAATGCTCTTCCCTATTGAGTAATGTTGACATACACACTGACCTGACTGACTGACAAGAGCAATTATTTACATCTCTTTAGCTTTGTTTTAAACGATCTGAAGTGACTGAAGTTTTGGTCGAGCGAACCTCCCTCGACCCCTTAATGGTGCAAAAATGCCAGGTATCTCCGGTTCATCTATCAAACTATGTGTTCGATTTTATCGAATGCAGCTCTGTTTGCAATATCGTGTTCTATATCGGTGTATTCGTGCTGCGCTAGGTCGTGAACGAGGGGGGGACAACGACGATGATGATGATGATGATAAAGAGGCTGAAGAAGAAGCGACGGGAGAACGCGATCGCGAGTAAGCGGTAAAGGACGCCGACGAGGATGATCAGGACAGCGCGGACAAGCGTCGATCCTCGTGAGCTCCCGTGACGAGGAGGAACTATATATCGACTCTGTTTCTTCAACCCGTACACAAGTATAGGAGATCCGGTGAGTAGCTTCTACAGAGCAGACGCTCTTGCCGCTGCAATACCTCGGCTCAACGATAATTAGTGCGCCATCGGCGGGAGCCCTCGACGTCGGCTGTCGCTTAAGTTACGACTCGATTCGCCGGAACACCCGGTTATATAAAGACAGAAAGAGATAGGGGGCCTCCGGAGTCTCTCCACGATGCTCAACCGCTGATGTGCACTTCACGTAGCGAACTCGTTTTCTTCGTCGAGGTCATCATCAGCGAAGACTGATCGCGAGAGCGGCAAATCACAGCGCTGCTACTACTTTCGCGCTCTCGATATCGCTACATTGTAAATCATAGAAGATCAAGCTCGAGCGAAGAAAAAAAACGCCGATGATAGCTACTAAAGTTCATTATTTCGTCGATAATTTTTTATCTATGATAATAAATACACAAGAGGTTCATGATCGTCAATAGGATCGGTAAGAAATTGTTGATCGGCCAATCGTTGATTTTTCCAACGACTGTAATTAGTGCGAGACACGAACGACGGGACCGCATGTGAATCAAGGGGCGAAATGCTTCCTGAGTTCGAGAAGGATAATTAGCGAGCAATCGAAAAGCAACGGTCGGGGGAGCTTGGCGTTGTCGTTTAATTTATTACCAGTGTTATTCGCCGTGCGGAGTTAGGCCGCAAACCGCCGATTATCATCGGGTTTGGCGGACACACGAGGATCGTTCGCGCCGCGATTTCATTTCTTCTTTCGGGGGTCATCGCGCGAAATGAAGATCGATCGACATCGCTGAAGGTGCAGGTGCACAAAAATTATATAATCGACGGCTTTTGCGGTTGAAGAACTTGCGTTCTTTTTATTTTCTTAATCTTCAACGCGCACCTTGCTGAGATGAAATTTTATCTCTCGCCAACGAGCTGCCCATAAAGTTTGAAAACGAATGTCGAAAGAAAATGAGGACGTTCGCTGATTTTTTCGTGAACATCATTTTACGGTCCCAAAGCAAACAATAGTTTGCCATTGTTTTGCGTCGTACGATGATAAAAATTGAACTTGCCTTGTTCGAATCTCAGTTCATGCTCGATCCTTCGACAAACCTCGCATTAAAAAGCGTTTAAGCTACCGTCATTATGCTTTTTTCGGCTTCAATATCGCGTCATAGAAGTTTATCGTTTCTCGTAAAATATAAATTCCTGCTACTTTCAAACGAAAAAAAGTAAAGACCAGTGATTCAATGTTTTTCCATAAATGCCGCAAAAGAGGCAAGTACTAAGGACGCCCATTTGGCAATAACTACTTGGGTATTTAAGTTCTGAATTCGTCGCCATTGTAATTTTTTTTTCGTCCAAAAGTCTCTTCTCGATTTATCGTTGTCCATAAAAGACAAGTTCCTGCTATTACCCGACAAAGAAGTTGGAAGACCAATGACTTCTGTTTTCCCTGTAAATACCGAGTATCAAACAGGACGTTTTGCAAGAGCTACTTAGCCATGAATTCGCGACGTCCTGCTTTCAACGATTCCCTGCGTCTTCCGTTCAGTTGAAAAAAAAAAGACTGTAAACCTTTTCCGCTAACAACGAAAAAGTGTTCTTCCGCGATAGAAGAATACATAATAGTCGGCTGTAATAGAAAGGAAGCAAACAGTGTTAAGGCGAAGCTTATAGAGCCAAGTCAGCCCGAACGAGGCGAGTCCCAGGGTGAAACGGTCAGAGACACTAAAAGCAAAATAGCATCGAAGGGAATTGACAAAAAAAAAATATATATATATGTATAGAGTACAAGAGACGGGGAGGGAGAGTCCCGAGGCGACTATGAAGTTTTTTCATTTGTCTGTCGGGCCTGTCGGCGTCTTGAGCCGAGAAGAAACACCACAGTCGGGGCAGGTGATGCCACTTCGGCCTAATTGAAGGGGTGGTGGGGTGAGCCTCGGTGAGCTTCGGTAACGTATAATTATCGGGTAGAACAAGCCCGAGAATGTGGCGGCTCGAGCGAGAATAAAGACATTATTCCACTGGTTTCTTCTTGCGCTATATATACCGCGTAGTGAAGCATCGTTTTCTCCTTCTCTAGCCTTCGCTTCCTCCCCATATCTGCCTCCTCGTCGATTAGTTTCGTTCTTTCTCGTCTTTTTTTCGTCGTTGTTACTCGCTCGGGCAGGTAAGTAGCTTTGAGCACAGAAGAGCCTTACCGTTGCTCGAGCTCGCGCAGTGAGATATAGCGAGGCGAACGGAAGTCGCCATCTTTGGATACTCTGTAACCACTCTTAGCGCAAAGAGGGAGTCGGATAGAGGCAACGAGGCCGCAACGCTCTACAATTCAGCGCTACGTTTGCGTGTAGAACCACCTGCTTGACAGTGTTTGTGACCGGGACTCGTATATTGTACCTATATTTACGCATATTTCACATTCCTCAACGTGTCCTTTCCGGCCGTTTTTCTACCGAGAGATTACGCGACAATGAATGCGTGTACATTGAGCGTATGCGAGTAAACGGAGATCTTCCTATCTCGGTTATTAATTATTGTAATTATGACGGATTCGTTTAGAGCGGATTAGCGTGTACACGTGTTAAACAATGGGATATGCACGGAAGAGAGATTGGATTTATGGGCTACTACGTTTATGAGAGAAAAAAAAGGCTAACGAGTAAATTGGCATATTTCGTTCTCTCTTTCTTTCGTCGCAGGCCACTATGTTTGCAGGAAAGTAGGTTTATCACTTTTATCTTCATGAAGAAGTTTTCTTGTCGTTGGTCCGAAATTCTTTACAAATTTACGCCAAATTAAATCTCACCTGATAGTAGTTTATTCGTGAACAAAGCTTTTTTTAATGCAAAGCGCCATAAGATTTGAACGTCTAAACGTGATAATTTGAACAAACTGAAAATTCTTTTGATTTAAAAATGCAGACTTTGAACTTACTGTTCTTTCTGTTCGCTGTGACTAATCATTGCGAATGGCATCGTGTCTCGAAGTGCATAATAATTCTAACGAAATAATGAATGGCATCGAATCGGATTCGTTCCCTCGCTTATAATATTATCAAAGGTTTTTTTCTCGCGTGTGTTTGTGAATAAAGACACTCGCGTCGATTTCTTCACAGACTGCGGTCGTTTGACCTCGGTTGCACGCCGGCACGCCGCCTTCAATTAACAAGTCTCCGACAAAATAAAGAAAGAGAGGAAGGTTCGAAAAAAGAATGAAAGAAAAAAAAATTGAGAAGTCCGAGCGACAACGAGAGTCAATTAAAGGGAACGAAAATGTACGAGCCGTGAAGCGCCACCGTCGTTTCTTCTTCTTCTTCTGCTTCTTCTGGCCTCTAGTGTGACGTCGCGGTGCGACTGTTCGCTTTCTTAGCTTGATTTCTCGCCCCCTCGATGCGACTCTACTTCAACTTCAGCGCGCGTATAAACCTCCAACGAGAAATCTCGGAGTGTAAATACGATAGAAAGAGGCGAGGAAGGTGGTGGTCCATCCTCTTCTTCGTTTCACATCGTCCGTGAGAACGTCCTACCTTCTCTTCTCTGCTCTTATTGCACACACGAGTGCTCATTCTTTTTTAAATTCTTTATTTTCTTTTATCCGCGCATTCGTTTCCTCTTCCCGGTACGCTGGTCTTGTATATACCGGGCATATATAGTTCGGGGGCTGCGCCAACGGCAGAGGAGAAAATGAAAGCGAAATCTCGTCGATCTCTCGGGTTGCACGTCACGCGACGAAATCGCGGAGAGAGAGGAACCAATTAACCCGTCAGTATCACTAATTGCCAAGCAAGGCTAATTAAGTCCACGCATTAACCTGATTATATTTCAACTGTATGCCATGTGATTGTATAATAACTCATGCCATTTTCTCGTTTTCACAGGGGTCGAGTAATCAGCGAAACCTAATTTCATCGTTATTTTTTTCCCAATTCGATCTAAATTCAACAAATTTCATATTTCCGGTAATCTATTGAGACGTATCTGTGAATTGCATCTACTTTTAGATTTTCGAAAGCACTGAAAGTAAATCGTGCAAAAAAATAAAAAAAACATTTTTTATTTGTAAGTAAAACGAAGCAAAGCAACGTTCGAACGTTCAAACGACATCGACAAGAGCGAAACCACAATGAACGTCGTTAAATGAACTGACAACGAAAAAGAATCACCGTGGAATAATGTAAAAGTCTATTTGTACTGTCAATAACTATCTTGGAACGTTGAAACAACGTCCGGGCAAACGTATTAACACGTATTTATAGTGGTAATACATCTATAACACGGTCTCACCGGTGTATTTTACAGCGCGTGTAAGCATTGATGAATTTGCATTTCGCAAGAGTGTCAGCCTATGGACACTGTGCAAACGGTTTCTCGATGGAAGAACTAATGCACATAACCGTCGGTCTACCGCGCGTTGAATACGTGTATTCCCCATCGCCAATGCACACACGGAGAGTCTCACCGCCGCGGCGATTGCACTCGCGTTCACGGGAGTGCGAGTGGATTCTCGATTCTCGAGTACGTTCCATATATCACTTGTGTCGTTATTAGCTCCGCGAAACTCTCGGCCGTCACGACGAGTGTGTGTTCAATCCGTACGAGCGCGAAAAGCCCACGGAGCGCGCGCGAACGAAAAGGATTAAATGAATGAGCCGAGGGGTGGCACGATGATTGGCGACGAGACACACGAGACTCGTTTTATGGGTGATCAAGGATTTTACACGTCGAAACTACGTGTAATCGATCCGGAATGACTGAACGTAAAAGTGTTGTTCAACTATGCGTCGCATCAATTCCGAAACTTCCATCGGTATTCGCCGTACAAATATCGTTTCGAAAAATACACAAAAAAATTTCCAGGATTTTTCTTTCCAGGATTCAAACTTTTTTTTTCACTTCGCCTGCATCTAATTCGAGAATAAATGCATCGTAGACGAAAGTTTCGAGGAGAAAGTCCTTTGGATTCACCGCGATTGTAGGGAGAGAAATTTCTATCCGACATGCGTTTTTTCATCGAGTAAAATTGGCACGATAGGGCTCGAAGCCATTCGGGTATGCGGAGGCGAAGCTTCAAGAGCGTATTATGTACACTAAAGTGTAGCACATATTCACGTGGCGAAGTGGCGAAGGGGTCTCAAGTGGCCTGGGCTGCCGCGCACTTCTCGATGTATCCCGACGAAATACGTGCAGTATCCGCGAAGCGCAGCGGAGTTTTCTTGCGCCCACTGCGCATCTTGCGCCATAGTGTGAGTATTACGCACGCCCGGTTGAACCTGGTGAGATCGCCGGATGTCGGCGATCGCCAGAACACAAACTTGGAAGGTACGAAATATATTACAGCATTCTCCTACCCCGGATGCATAAACACCCTGTTAGTTACAACGGTAGTACAATGTACCTGCCGTGTCTTGCGGCTTGCACTTCTCTCCTGCATGTACTATATACGGATCTCGTATATACCTGAATTTGTTACGAGGCAACCTAACTTATGTTTCTGCATATCCGAGTTTTATTTTTACGTATGCGAATGTCTGATGCAAAAATTTACACGCGCGTGTAATCCACGAAGTTTCGAAGAGAACACACGTGTGTGTTTCCTCTGTGCGAAAACTTCCCGTGAGTTAAGCCTGTAACGAAGCCAAGGTCGAAATTACGCAGTTTAGCGCCTTCTATTCTGTGGGAACCACGTTCGGGGCGAGCCAAACTGCCTGGATGCAGCATTCTGACCGATGCTGGTTAGAAATCGGCTCTCGTCAAAAGTATCCTCCTCTCGTATAGTTCAGGTGAGGAAATTAAGCATCGTAAAGGCAAATTATAACAGTCAGACGGATTCTCAACTCTTCGATATATATAGATTATGTGTTTTTTATGCTCCTGTGATTGGACTCGTGTGATTATCAGCGAAGAGTCGAATGGCTATGCGGCTATACATACGTGTATGTATATGTGGTTCACGCATGTGGTTCACGCATGTGCAGCCACGTCGTAAATCGGGCCGACGCCGACGTACCCAGCTCATTAACATCGCATCATTATTGTGGGTTTGAAATTATTCCGAAGGCTCTACGGTTCGGGCTTAAGGTACGCGCATGTGGAATAAGAATCGAGGGAGGCGGAGAAGTATTGAAAAAACGCTGCACTCGGCGGAAGCAGTGCGGAATTGAAAGTTTGAAATCAATCGAAAGTTCACAGTGAAATAACAGTATGCGACGTTAGAGACGCAAAAAAAATATGGGCCGCGCTCCAGAGTTAAATTTCGCAATGTTGTGAATGCGACACAATTAGTTCGAGAATCATCAACCGAGTCTTACGAACGTCTCTTTCCGCCACCGTAATTATCCATCGTGTTCATAAATTAACTGCAATCATCGTCATTACGGCTCATACTCGCATTGTCAGTGAGTAATGAATTGATATCTTGGGAATAACCTTTCGCTCGTAACAACTACGGAAAGACATGGAATAAAGTGGTATCAATAAATCTTGTTCAACCGTGTGATTGAATGCTTCATTTTCTCGACTTCAACTCCCCGGGATGGAGGGCCCCGCTCGCTCGAAGAACGAGAAACGGAAACGCGCGTAGAAAGCCTCGGGAGGTAAATATTAGCATCGCAAGAATCCGTTAGATTTTCTTGTTTTCCTCGAGTTTATTCGCGTAAGTCGATCGTTTCGCGAAAAAGACGGTGAAACGTGCAAAAATGAAGAATTAAAAAAGAATAGCAACGTTGCAACGAATACCCGGTGAAAGAATATTCAGGGCTGAATCGTTTGCGCGAATCTACCGAGAAAACTAGTCGCGCATAATACACGCTGTGTAAACTGTATAATACGCGAGGGAGTCCCGTGTACCGAGCCATTACCATATCAAACGCCAGTTGAACGTAGTTACCATAATTTTCGCTATCGCCAAGCATCTTATAAGACTCAACGCGAGTATAAGAGTGTGCGGTACACGGGCACTATACAAGCCGACAGCGCGAGCAGCATCAAGCGAAGACTCGGAAAGAGATAAATATAGAAGGGAACAGAGACAGAAGTATATAAAAGATAGATACATGTACGCGGCTTTCCATATCAAGTCAGCGCAGAATTGTTCATCCAAACAATTTTTTTCGCAAATTCTACACGATTCAAACCATTATCTATGAGATACCAAAACAACCCGCAATTCTCAAGTATTGTTCAGATGTTTCTATCGGAAGGAGCCAAGAAATCTCATGTTGACTTTACAAAAACTTAAATGCAATCGGATTTCTCAAATTTTGGACGAATTTCGACAAAATAAAAATGCCCACAATTTTCGATATTAATTTCTGACCTATCCAACTCTTGTCGAAATAAAAAATAATGCTTTGATATTTTTGAGATTTTGTGCTATCCGGTAAAAATATATTTCAACGCTTCTGCACTCCGTGAAAGAAACGCTGGGCCGTTTGAAGCGAAATGTCATATATATAAAGGAAGAAGACAGAGCACAGTGTACAAGTGTGCAACGATATGTAGTTAGAGAAATACAGCAATTGCGTAACGCGTTAGACTGCAACCAAAGTGTAAAGCGAGAAGTCGTGGTCAGGCGCGTTACCATTACGATCGACGCGGCTGTTACCATCACTTACGCTATCCTATCGCATCGTAAATTCGTAACGGTTGCTCCAGCGAATGTTAGTAACACAAGAGAGACAGAGAGAGAGAGCGCAGCGGGAACGTTGCGTTGTCTTTGCTACCGTGGCAGCGAAGGAGTTTGATACAGAGGAGAAGAGATGTGAAGTGGTGAGTAATAGTTGAGTATATGCACTGCAATAGTCGAGGAAGCTGTGCGCTCAGCTTCTGGTATTCTGATCTCTATCCCTTTCCACTGTGTTTTTCTTCTGTTCTTTCTTTTTTCAATTATTTATCATCGTTATTCTATCGCTTTGAAGCGGACAAAGCTTGACTGAATATACGTGCGAAACGAGAGGACTCGACGCGATACCGATCGAAAGGCTTGAATCGAGGGAATGCTTTTTTTTCATTGCATTCACGAAAACGATATAAAGTTTTCGATAACGAGCGTAAGATTCTTTCCAACGACGTATGAAGGTATGAGCTTCGGTGAAAGGTCTTTTTTTTCCTCTAATCCTTGCTGTTTGTTTGTTTTTTCTTTATGGGCTTCGCGAAGATATGGTAGTTCGTGCTGACCAGGGTACACCGTTCCATATCGTTCCACCGGTGTATCACGGTTAAGTGGAGAGGTTATCGCGAGAGCCGGTCGACGAGGGCGAGCGCTTTGTCGTCTTATCGAAGGTACCCGGGGCTCCTCTCACTTCTTCTCTCTACCCTCTTTACTCTTTACGCGCCCCTCCCCACCCCTCTCCCTCCCTACCTACAGTATAGTAGCTTCGATTACGTCGTGCAACAACTCTTATCGCTCGAACAGTGTACCATTTGCGATAGCTTTGTCGTTGAATATATATTTGTCATTATGGAAGAAAACGTGCTTACGTGACGCATTTATTTAATTTTTTCTTCAACGTTGCATTGTAATTATTTTGTTATAGTCCGACGAATTGATCTGTTCTTTGAGCTACGTTTAGAGTTCTCTCTATTTAGAAAGTTCACTGTACGATTGAAGAATCTTTTTTTTTTACTGAAGCTTAAAATATTTCAAGATCACTTTCATCATAAATAAATCGTTAAGCGAATAATTGATAAGCATTTTTGACTGAAATGCGTATGCATCGATTGTATGTAACGGTGTTGCTTTCTTCGAGTACCGTACTTTAATTTCAGAGTCCTCTTAATCTTGGTTGTTCCGCACCTTTTTCGCGTCTCTCGTTTACCGTACGTAACCGTCTTTCTCTGCTTCCTTGTACACTCGCTCTCGTGTATGTACCGCGTGCCTATAGATTCTAGCTCCAGGAAGCGCACGTAGCGTGGCTGCTGTTGCTACTTCTGCTTGTTTAGTCTACGGGCCACGAACGATACGAGCCTCCGGCGCGGCTTCAGCATGACGTCGATCGGCACCGCGACAACGCGGATTAAATATTCGCTCGGGCTGATTAAACATCGTCCGATGTGTTCAACGAACGGCGATGAAGAGGCCGAGAGAACGCAACACAAAAGGGCGAGCGAGAGGAAACGAAAATATCTCAGTTACCCCCATTTATCGCATTCAGTTTCAATGCGCCTTCGAGAACCTTTGAACAGCCCGCGCGTCATTGTAGACGTAACTTAATCGAGATATATAATTGAACAACATTGGGATTCGCGGTAGTCGAAGAAGATAATCGGTCAAAGAATCATAATCGCGAATGCCTGAAATTATTGAAATACCACTTCAATCATCCGGTCGAGATATGACTGTAAACTATACAAATTAATGAATGTCTTCGACGAAGTGTTCTTTCTTCAAGCTTTGCATTTTTCATTTATTTATATTACTCGAAAAAGCGGCTTGAAGAAAAAATTGTCGAGATAGAAATTAAGATTCAACGAATACAAAGAAAAAACGTCGAATGCTAAATTTGATTGTTTTCCTTTCGTCTTTTTGTGGGCGAGAAAAAAATTGCTACGAAAACGCTATTTAGCCTCTATCAATCTTTCGAGAATGAAGGGTTGAATCGAAAACGTTCACGGTGGAGATGTTTTTCTCTATGGAATGCATATAATTATTGTAGCCGATGAGGATTTAGAGCCACCCTCGCATCGTGTTTTCCTCCTCCGGGACTCGAACATTATTCAGCAATTCAGCCGGTTACCCCACTGCTACGCCGTCTACATAGCGAAAGGCGATACACGAATGCGAATACACGTATAGGTATAACCGAGTTGTACCTTTCTTTGGCTTTTATACTACGCATAGTTCGAGCACGGTGCGCCGCGCGCCGGAGCCCTAGGTAAGTGCGTAAGGAAATTACACACGCTGCTCCGTACACACGTAAATCACGCGGGTAGTCGCGCGAGCGGTACTCCACGGCGAACGCACATATATATACAGATCTCACTAACATATCTCCGAAGTCTCGCTTCGCTTTCTTCTTCACACACGGGACGGCGAAACTTCGTTTATTTTTCCTTACTATCTTCGTTCATAGGCGCTTGTAACATCGGCGAAACCCGTTGTTACCCTCTCCCTCGTGCAATTATCCTTATCCCCTTTCCTTTCATTTCCTTTAGCTTCCTTTTACCCCCTTCTATCTGTGGTCAACGCGCGGCTATACCTCTAGCTTCGCATGAAGACGATGATTTTTCTAAGCGAGTTCATCGAGCCCCCCTGTAGTACACTAGCTTCGTATTTCTTACTGCGCGAATGCTTGTGTGTGCGCCGCTGCGGCGTAACTATAAGGTCTTGAAACTCGGTGAGAAAGATGCTCCTTCATGGAGGTCGCGGATATATCGGATGGCAAAAGGTAAAAGTAATCTTTCAATCACTTTGAAAGATATTGCTATTAAATGATTTTTTCTACTCGCTTAAGCTTTCGTTAATTAAAACATTACATTTTTTTGCCCGGGTAATTATTAATTGAATAGTTCTTCGGAGTTAATTCATGTCTAGATCTTGATCGATTTCAAATTTTCACATACTTAGAACCGGTTGTCTATCAATAAATCGTCGCAATTTTTTAAAGATCCCAAATAAGAATCGACGTTTATGCGAATTTAAATTCCTTCACGTAATGCTTCAACCGCAATCTGGCCTTCATTTTCAGGTTGAATATTTTTCTTTTATTATATCGATTTGAGATATGTCGGTGAATTCCATTTTTTTTCTAATTGCATGAATATTTTATTCAAATTTATATTCACCGCGCGCGAGGTGTTAATTGTATAATTATTTCGAGTTGCATCTACAAGAAAATGATTATAATTCGAATAGATACGAACAAAAAGTCGACTGGGCTTTCACGACTTTCAATTCTCTTTATTTTTCGTGTAGATCCTTACTCTCGGTTATTCGTGTTTCTAAATCTTGATTCCGGCAAATGGATTAGACAGGGAATGAAAAATCGTGTCGGTGCACCCTGTTATATCGTATATCTCGTGTATAGTTCGAACGCGGTGTATTATATTATGCAGTGTTGTATAATAGTTCCACGGTATACTAATACTGTAGAAAGAGAGGCGCTCTATCGTTATCTTATCACATACCTCGAATCTGGTGCGTACAGAATTCCGAAACGTCCGAGGGAACAAATGGACGCCACCGAGGTCGACTGGCTGCTCCTTCTGCATCTTTCGTCGTTCTTCGTTCGTTCGTTCGTTCTTCTCTTGTTCCTTCTCGGTTGCATCTTTCCCGTTCACGCCGCGGCGTTCCGATCGGCCGCGATCGACCGAACGCCGAGAACCTCGCTTCCTCTTGCTGACTACTCTTCGCTCGATCGGACGAGCCCACCCGCGAGTTACTTCTCTCGCTTTACCTCGCCAGCCCTCGGGCATTGGAACTCACGCACTTCGACGCGGCTCTTCTCACACGATATCCGGCCTCGCGAGACACTATCCCTCTCACCTCCCGCATTATTGAGTTATATAAAATAGTGAAAACACACATCTTTCGATCGCTGCTTACGTAAGCCATGAAAGACGATTCATTACTTTTGAGATGGCACTTAATCTTCGGACTGTATTGAAAATTTTTCACACTGGTATATTCAAACTATCAATGCGGCCGTTTCAATGCGCCACGATTTTACGGATGTTAAAGTCATTCTTTAAAGAATTTAGAGATTAAAATATCGCGTAGTCAAATTTCTTTTAACAAATAAACGAATTGAACCATCCCATAGACCGTCTTTGTTATAATTTGTTCGTCCTCGACAATATTCGAAGAACGTAAAAAAAAACGCGAATCATTGCGTCGGGTGGATGGGCGACGCGACTCGCAGATTTTGGTACGCCCTCTATATCGCATCTACCGGTGTAAGAAGATCCGCGCGAGGGCCGAGGGCGTTCTTCAAAGATCGGCGATCTCAAGGATGCGCGGGCGCGCGAGCCCGGAATCAATATTGTTGGATTGCCTCGATAACGCCTCGTAAATATAATAAAATCTTGCTTGATCTTCGCGAGAACTCCGCTGGGTGTTACTTCTCGTCTTGCTGCGCGCGCGGTCCTATTTTTTATTTTTCACTTCTACTCGAGACTCGAGGCTTCTGCGGGCTTCGCATGCCGCCCCGAGATAATCATTGCTTTCGAATCCCGATAACTCGATGTATTCGCACGGCTACCACTCTCTGCGTCTCCCCCATGCCCGAATTTTCGTTGCCTCAGCGCAAACTAAGCTCGAACGCACTTTTTTTACGGAATTGATTCGGAATACAATATCCGACTCGATCGAAAGTTTGAACGACACATCCGCGAAGTTACTTTGGCAATCGAACGTTTTACAACACTTTTATTATTCAAAATCTATATTTCGATTGTTTTCTCACCGAAACCCGAATCCCACCGCATTTCGTTAAGTGACAAAGACGCCGAACTGCGAATTGAACGCGAACAATGAAAGAAAGCCGTTACGACGTCTCCCGCGTCCGTTGCCTAACCTACAAAAATGATTTTGCGCAATGTCTAACGGCTAACAACGTTCGGCCACACGTTAATTGCACCGTACTTCACAAATATTTGTCTCAAAATGAATCACCGCATCGCGACAAGGGTGACGCCGATTGTCACGAAGGGACACACTTACCACACACACACTCGCGTCCGCGTATGCGTGCACACTGGCCCGAAGCGTCGAGTTTCCCCCACCACCGCAGCGTACGCGCTCGCGTGTCTTCGTCGCGGGCGCGTCGTGGTGGTGGTAACCGTGCGGCGAACGCAGGAGGTACGCCGGGTAGTACGCGAGACCGGGCGGGCAGTCAGGCAACAGCCGAGCGAACGAGCACGTCGATTCCGCAGCTCGTCGCGACAAATGTGGCAGAGAGAAACGACACACAAACCCGTCTCTCCGCGAGTTGTTATAATTTTCGAAAAACTCCGACAAACGTGCTCGCGTATATTTCCGCCGTTCGTACGTCCGGTTCTTTCGTTGCGCACGCAGTTGCAGCGAAGCGTCACAGGGAAAAAGGATATATAATTCCCTTCGCGTTCGTCTCGCTTGGCGAAAGAAACTAAAAAATATCCACAGAGAGAGAGATACTTCGGACGTCCTCCGTGTGTGTGGTCTGTTCTTCTGGCAAACCGATCGCGATATCCCGCCGGGAAAGATCTCTCTAACCTCCGAAAAATTGCATTATCCGCGCGTGCGCGTGTGTCCCCGTGTCTGTGTGTCCGTTAAGGATTTTCGCAATGTTTTTATTACGATTAATATGTGAACGATCGATGCGTCGAAGTTGATGAGGGTTCGTGCGCCTATATGGGAATTCGTCGGAAGAAATCGTCTCCGATCGAATGCCCGCTTTTTGTTTTCTTTTCTTTCGGCAACTAATACCGTCCACTATCGAGGATCCGAAAAGCTGCTGGATACATCGACGGCAAGAAACTCGTATTAATTCGCGATTGCCCTATTCAATATTTATATCCCAGCGGAGGGCTGAAAGTTCCCGGTGAGCGAACAAAAATCTGCGAGGATTATTGTGACAGTTTTTTTTTTTTTCTTTTCGCCAACGAATCGTGATGTACAAGTGAAATTGCGGTAAATCGACGAATTGCGAAACGCGAGCGCGAATATTAACCGACAACGACAAACATGAATATTTCGCGCAAGATATTAAACAAAAGTGAAGTGATCTTATCGTGAGAATAATCAAACTCGAGCTCTCAGCGAAACACCGCGAATAATCAACGACTCCCACGACGTTGACATAACCAAACAAAAAACAAAGTGTAATGAGATTCTTTTAACGTCGAAAACGTAAATCATGCTCGGGCCGTTGGCGCGGAAATAAGTTTGAATAAAGAGTGCTCGGTGCCTTTCGATAAGGAGCCACGCAACTCGCAGTGTTATCTCAGTGATTTCGACGCCCGTGCAGACGATGTCGTTCGCGGCAGTTTCGGGCTGCGAGCGACGCCGTCGCCGTCACCGGTTCGGCGGCTCGACGACCAAACGTCTCGATGATATTTCGACGCTATTCTATCCCGTGTAAATAAAGGCTTCTCGAAATTCTCGAAAAAATATCCAAATACGAACAACCCGCGCGTGCGGGTTTCTGCACTCTAAAACGACAATTAACAATCGTTTGGGATAGTAATTTGCGATAAACGTTCGGGAATTAAGTGATCGAGTCGTTTAGTGGAAATTAAGTAAAAAAAAAAAAACCGCGATTTAATAGCCAAGTCGCTTGTGGCACGTGAGGAATCGAGGATGAATAAAAATAATCATCTCCGGTAAACAGTGGTCTGGTAGCGGCCGCGGTAGCGAGGTGAATGAAGGTATTCGCGAGTGAGATATTCGTGAGATAGTCGCGTGTGTCGCGGTCGTTTTCGCACGGGATCTGTGGGAAGCCGGAGAATTCAAGGATTTAAAATAAACGGCTGGACTACACTTCGGCCGAGTGCACCGAGGAACAAACGTCGGTGTAGGTTGAAATCTTTTTGCTGAATACGCGAAAGGAGACTACGGAAATTGCAGTATGGAGGACATAAGTGTAAGTAACCACCCTCACGATTGGCGCAGTCCGCACAAATTATTATTATGATCGGATAATGCGGCAGTGTAGTTACAGTATAGCGTGCACTACCTGCTAATCGCAGTGGGGAAAGAATTTTATACGTTAAATACGTGCAACGATCTTAAACACTTTTCACGCGAATATGCATTTAGGAAAATTGAACGAATTAACGGAAATGAAATAATCATTCGATTTGGAGAAAACGTATAAAAGACGGAAAAAAATCGTAAGCGATAAAATCCTCGAATTAACGGTTTCGTCGATACTAACGTTTCTTTCGAGAATATTTCACGACATTCATCCCCGTTCGTTTTCGTTGGCTATTCGGCGTTGTGTAGAATGTTCCGCACATCAAAGATATTAACATTCGTTTCTCCGCCATTCGGCGAGCGTGCTAATAGTCGCATAAATCGTTTCCAGTCTTTTCTCGACTCGGCGTTAGATCGTTTAGGCGCGATAGATCGATGGAACGAGCCGCGGCGTTGCGTTCTCGTGCGTGTACGACGAAAGAATATAAAAATAATGGGAGAAGTCAGCAAGTTAAAAGCGAGTAGTGAGCAGTGGTCGAGGTGAAGTTAAGAAGCTGAAGGCGCGCGGTTTAACGTTCGCGTGGCCGCGGGCATATTAGTCCGGGTTTCGTTCGCTGCGCGGAGGCCGCGGCGAGAGAAGAACCCACCACCGCCGCGAGAGGCTCGCTATTTGCCCGGCGCTCGGCTGCTGCTGCTGTTGTGGCCGCGTCGCTGGCTGATCCCGACTCCGGACAATGAGCCAAGATTGCATATTGTTGTTTATATTTACGCGGCGCGGCATAAATCTTCGTTTAACTCGCATTCACGCAGCGAGTCCTTAAGGTGCCGGCCGCGCGAACTCACCGACGCAATAGCTCGTACGATATACACACGCTTGCGTACGTGCGCGAACACGTTACGTTCGTGCGTAGGTACGCATTCGCATGGGTTTATTTCGACGGCAACTGCCGCAATATAGAACACGAAACATCCATATGGATATATGTACAAGCACATTAGTACGAATATGCCAGAGGATATGTAACGCGAAGTCTCGAGAAAATATATTCCATTACCTTTGCACACGTTAATATAGTTACAAGGTATTTGCGCAACTTCTGTGAGTGAAAAATTCGTGTTGGTTCGCAAAGAGGGTATAGAAAAATGAGCAACGAAAAGAAGATTATTTTGAACTTAGACGATTTCGAAATTAAACAAATTTGGCTACAAGTAAAATTTTTTATTAATAAATATTTTTATTGTCTGACTTAATCTATTGGAGGATTCGCTTTATAGCTTGTAAAGTGTGCCTAATAAAAGAGTTCGGTTAGATCTTCGACTGTTTATAGTGCAAGAAAAATTAGATTGTTGCTTTTCGATTACCGGTGAAGGATTGATATAAGAAGAGTCACGGGATACACGTCTGCGTGTAGCGGACGGGAGTAAACATAAAATGTATCATTAGATCTGCTGGGTGAAGGATCAGAGAGCGTAGTAGCGAAGTTTTCGATTCGCCAGAGTATGGAGAGAAACGCATACCGCGGGCGCATAAGGGGGTTCGTCACGGATAACGCGCGGTCTTCATTAAACCTAAGCTCTTTGCGTGCTGGCCGACCATTAAGATGCCCCGGACCGGCCTACAACTAATTTGTACTGTAAATGAGATCCCGGAGAACGCGCGAGACGATGCCGCGAGAGCTCTCTCGCGTCCCATGAGCGAAAGGGGAGCGTTAAGAGCTCGAGCAAAAGAGACACGAATCTTCGCTGTTCTCTGCCTCTCGCGCGAACTCGAGCACTCCAAAAAAATGCTTAAGAAATTCGAACTCCCTCCCGTAACTTCGACAACGTTATTCTTGTGTTCCCTCCAGCGGTGTTGCGTCTCGCGCTTTGTTCAAAGAATTGAAAATCGATCGCGAAGTCCAGGTTAAGTTTTGAAAAAAACGCGTTCATGGTACAATATTTTAAAAGCAGGCAATTCAAACAGGGTTTTTCACAGACATTCCCTTTTGGTAAAGATACAAAAGTGTAAATTAAATTTAGTACAAGTTAAAAAAAAAACTCCTTGCCCGATTCGATTAATTGCTTAACATTTATTATGCGTGTAGAAAACTTGCATAAGATATTTCTATTTCCGCGATTCGATTGAAAATATCTTGAAATGATCAAAGTTTCAATCTATCTTTCGAAACTTCATGCGGAAAAAATTCGAGTGAACAATAAAACAATGCTGAGACTTCTCACGAAAGTGTTTTTACCAGAAGCTATAAAATCTGGATCACCCATACAATAGAACGGTGTATTAGTTTCACGTTCTTCCACCTCAGAGCGCGGTATTTCAGTTCTCCTTCAAGCGCGAAGAGTTATATTGATTCCGTGCATAAACAACCCTTTCCCTCTGGTGTTCCGCAAGCGAGCGACGGTTCTCTACCGCCATACGCTATGATATTCTCTCTCCTCGTTCACCGTTGTTTATTGCGTCACGTTGTGTGACAACCCCGTAGATTCATGACGAAGGGATAAAAGAAACGAATACGTAAAGGCGATTCGATACGTTTACGGATATAAATCTTAAAAGCCCCCCCTCTCACAGTGCCGCAACTCTCGCCGCATCTACAATACCACCGCTGTAATGTATATTATCCACGGAATAGTGCAATACAGAGTATAAAAGAGGATGCCGCGCACCCGTTCGGTACTATCGCGGCTTAAACTATCGACGCAAATGCATGCGCGGCCTGAATTCCGATACGTATCGACAACGTTCCCTTTTTTCTTCTTACGTTTTATACACGTATGTACAAAATCGTGGAGGAACAGGAGAGAAAAGGGAGTTGGACTATCCATGAAAAGAGGCAAAAGCGAAGCGAAAAAGCAGAAGCAGAAACCCGAGGGCAGCGACGCACTCGCAGGGGTGTTGAGTCGCCGCTCCGCAGTCGATCTTTCCGATCCTTTTACTTTGCCTATCGGCCAGAAACAGTGCGTGGATTCTACCTACCACTGAATAACACACACACCGACCAGAGAGATTCGTGCATTCGGGAATCCGGCCTCTCGTCGTCCGAGGATAAATCTACGTCGCGATCTACGGCTCGCTAAATGCGTTATCCTCTTGCATCGAAACGCCGCACTTCTTCGACGGTACCGCGCGAGAGATTTTTTTTCCCCGGTGTGAGAAGCTCCGGCAACGAACGATTATGCAAAAATGCAAAAATGGAATGTGGGAAGCAAAAATTCCAACGATCTTTTCTTTCTTTGCTTTTTTTTCATAGAATTTCAATTTTTGTCTGAAAACGATTTTACACTCTTGGAAAATTAGAACCGTGAAAATGAGAAATATAAAGATCAATTTGCATACTTAACTTTATCGGGTCGACATTCCTTTATATCAAAAAGAGTATTTAACAAGCTTTTATTTTTCGACAATTGCTTTTTATCGATTGATCATAAATACTCACTTCTAGATCCATCCGTCAGTATTTAATACGACAAGTTCTACCGGAAAGGCATTTTTTTTTACTATCGTTCTCAGAATGATAATACTGGGGACGACTCTTTAACTTTTACTAAAGTTCAAGTTCTTCGGAACTTCTGACCGTTGAAGGGAAACCAGGAAAAGAAACAAAATTGAATATAAAAAAATCGAAAGACGCTAATTTTAGTCTATTTATCGAATAAGAACGTCTATAATTATGAGCTGAATTCTCGTGAACGTAATATCGCTGGGAGCGTAAACGTGGCATATAGATATAATGTCCATGCTATATACGGGTATAATAATAATGCCAACGCATGCATGCGGAGTGGGCTTCTCTGGCGTGGCTGATGTTTGATGCTGCATTGCGAATTCTCGCGTGGAATATTCCCGTCTAGAATAGAGAAGATAGAAACGCAAAGAGGAAGGTAGGGGAATAGAGTGAGAAGGTAAATTCACGATACCCTGCGAACCTGTAGTAGGGTAGCCAAGCCAGCAGCAGAAGAGGAAGGCCTGCTGTTGGCGTTGCTGCTTGTGTTGCTGTTGCTGCTGTTCGAATATTCAAACGACGACGTCGCTTTAAACGTCCGACAGCGGTAATCGCGCGGGTAATCGTTTCCCCGTAATCGTTCTCTTCTCTTCCCCCTTTCTATCTTTTTTGCCAACTCGCGAGAGAAGGCCCACGAGAGAGCGAGTTTAACGCACGTCGAGTACGTATATATTCCCATGACTAAAGCAAAAGCGATGAAGCGACAAGCAAGTGCAACTGCAAGGTGTACGGACGTTGCTGGACCGCACGGGTGAAGAAATTGATCACAAATCGATGCTTCGTCCGGGTCAAATAGTTGCTGTGTAACTTTCTTTTGCCTTCAATGAACGTCGAGCCGTTGCGAATGCTGGGATTAACGATTCTCCGTTATATATTTCATTATAGATACATATCGCTCGAAGCAGCGTTTGTTACAAAGATGTTAACTAAGATTTCGCACAAGATTTTTCGCCTTCAATGATTCACGTGTCGACGTAGAAAATTCTTGTATTTTTTTTTGTCAGTTTTGCTCCGACAATTATTCTAATCAAAAATCGCGTCAATTATGGAATTGGTCACGTTATTGGATCGAACGGCGTCCACCAAATCTCTAAAGTTTGGGGATTCAATGCGATTGATAAAAGCTGCAAAGTCCGGCGATGTTTCCATTTTTTCGTCATAAAGATCCTTGAAATCGCCGATAAACTGGTTGAAGATATTTGTGAGATCGGCGGTGAGATCGACGATTCCATTGGACGCATTCGTTGACCGTTCTTGCGACTCTGAAGAATCGTCGGATTCTTGAGAATCGCTCGTTGCAGAATCCAGCCAATTGTTTATATCCTCCATATATTGGTCCATCGGCAATCCACTGTTCTTGAGATAATCCAAAAGTTGCTGAGTTTCCGGCAGATTTTCGACTTGCTCGAACAAATATTTAAACGTGTCGGATTGAATGAAATCGACCATTTCGCGAACATCGGGATCGCTTTTCATGTATTTGTTCACCGCGGCAAGGATTTTGTCAAAGGGAATCAAATGGATGAAATCCTGAATATCGTCGGTCAAATCGGTTCTGACAGATCCCAAAAGCGCGAAAACGACGATCAGAGACAGCGGAAAATTCTTCATCTGTCGTAAGAAGATTTTTTTTTTAATCCTAAATTTATATACCTAATGATAAATTTACTTGAAACTCAAATGTATTAATATGACTTACCCTGACGATGTGTCCGTCGCTGTCGTCGCGAAACTCCTGTAGTTTGTGCTGTTCCGCGTTGTAAAACTAGCGCGTCGTAAATTGCCCCACTCGACAAGACATTAGAACTTAAAGATAAAGCTTATCGCAAAAAAAATGTTTTCGTCACTTGTTTTTGTGTTCGTTCGCAACCCGGAAAGTGACCTCCTCATCGATGAGTTTACGATTTCGTTCGAAAGACTGTATCTATTCCGGTTTTTTTTCCGGGTATAAACTTTGTTGACTCCGCCAATTACTTAATGACCTCAGATAAGGAATATTCGCATCGATATTATAAAAAAAAAAAAAAAAAGGTCTTAATACCAGGACGATAGAACCCCCAGAAGGATAACGAAGGACTTTCAAGAATATTAAAACAAGTTTTCTCGAATCGAGCTACTTATTTCCAAATTGAGTTTACCCAGATCAAGGCGATCGCCGTAGCCCCGGGGCATCCGTTACTACGTGGTTAATTAATAATAATGATGAAAAAAATCTTTGATCCAAGTCGATAATTCGTAAGAAACTTGACTACATCTTAATCATACCGTGCATTAATAATAATAATAATCTTAATTGCTAAATGAAAAATAATCGTTGATCTCAACGTATGTTTGCAATAGTTATTTTAATGATTTGTTTGCCCAGTGATTTCGCTTTTCTGGATAGGCGTGACACAGTTTACCGTGCTATTTTTTGCGCAATCTCCACCTCTTTTAATGTTGCGCGCACCAACACTTACTTAAGCTAAGAGAAATGATTTGGTAGCTTCGATTAACGTTAATTATTCCCTTTAGAACCCTTATTCTCACTTTTAGCTAGGAATGCAGCAAAACGTCCTCCTTAATTCTTTTCACTGCACTTGCTACGCTGCAATAACACGCTATCTGAACCAAACTTGGTCCCAATATTCTGCCGTTATCGATTTAACGAGGTACAATCAAAAACAAATTGATTCTCGGTAAAGTAACACCTTAATTTTCAAAAATTGCCAAATGTCCTGTAATCTTGGGAGATTTAATGAAACAGATTTTATTTAAATACTCCACAGGATACTTAGATTTCAGAATATCCAACAAAATTTAGCATATTTATTGAAAAATAATCGCTGCTCGACGAAAAAAAAATCTCTATTTTACAAAATTCGGAATTGTGAGGTCCTCGTATAACTTTCTACGCGGTTGTTCGTTACAACGTAGTGCGAGTCGACACGGTCGCCGTGGTTTGCCGTTAATTGAGCGTCACCGAGCACGATACGCCGTGAATCCAAAGTACTCGCGACGTTACGGAATTATTAGCTTTATCGAGTATGAAATTAAGACGTAGCCGGTGTGTGCCCGGTGTTTACGGCTCTCGACTTTCTTTCGGTGTTTCTCCCTTCATTCGTTCGCGCACACATTCATATTCATGCCGATACACTTAAGATCTCGCTGAGGAATCGAGAAGGACGAATAGGAATGGAAATATCGTACGCGGTGGTGGGCAACGCAAAGTGCGAATACACCCACGTCGATCACCGTGCCTGTACGTACCCGCGGTAAAACCAATCGATGCTTCTAGCTGCGGGTATACGCGTACGTGAAGTTCCCGTCGGGAAATAAGTCTCGCGGGCTCAAGTAACCGGGAGTCACGCTCGCCACTGCTGTACGGGCATAAATAAGCTCGCCCAGGGGTCTCTCGGAGCGAAAGAGAAAGATGAAAGTAACGCGTAACGCGTTACACGCTCCACAGTACATAGGAATATATGGGGGATATGTAAGACGAGAGTGCAGTCGAGGTGAGCTGAGGCAACCTCCCCGAAGACCTCATCGAACTTTGACCTCGGAAGAAAAAAAAAAAAAAAAAGACAGAAACATTAAGAAGATATTAACGGGTAGTCTGACCCGTGAAAGATAAGTTCATCATTATCAGAATACTTTGACGCAATAGATAATGATAGGGGTAAAAAAAATAAAATCATTATTTCTATTTATCTATGACGTGGACACGTGCCGACGAGTGCATCTTAGCGGAAGTCGATTCATTAATTCTTCTCAATGCGTACACGTTTTTATAGAAATTCGGCGAGTTTCGATTGAAACACAACGCAGAAATCTCGGAATATCGAAGGGAAACTAAGCATAGACCAGAGAGCGATGCGATTCGAGCTCTCAATCCTCGCGCCCAAGCGCAACACATTCCGCGGTTGTATCGCTCGCGAATTAGAGAGCCCGGCGCAAGAAAGTAGCGAAGTAGAAAACACGAAGAAGAAAACCGGCGAAGTTACACGAGAGCTTTGTGAGAGATCACGGCAAAAGAAAGAGCGAAGAAATGTGCGCGAGGAGCGAAGGAAGATTATTAGAAAGAGGGAAACGACACGGTGTAACGGTTAAGGATTTACACTCGCCCGTTGGGCGCGGTGAATTTTTCTCTTCCGAGATTATAACCTCCTGCTCCTTCTTTTTGCGAGCGGTAGCTTCGAGTATGGATACGGCTGAATCTCGACGTTACTTCTGAAGATGATGTGAACCTTGCTCTTCATGTTATTACGTGAAAAAAAAAAGTTAGATATTTCTTGCAGTTTGCCATGCCGAGGATTCGTAGTTCTACGTAGTTACCATATCGTTTTTCCGGCTCAATACGTCAAGAAATTTTTAAAAATTAGGTTTCAAAATTTTTGTCAAAAAATTGGAAGAATTTCTTGCAAAGACTTTCTAGGAAATGGCGAACTTTATAATATTATCATTATTTATAACTTAATAACATTCTACTTTCGTTGAAAATGAACAGTTTCCGTGTTAGACATCGCAAGCCAAACGCGCGCTACTTCCGCAGTAAATTGCTCCTCGCCACAAAGGGATATAAACTCGGTGCTCCGTCAGACTTGAGTAAAAGCGTCCAACAAACTGTCTCAACACTCGCCTAGTCGCGAAACTATCTGGTTCATCGCAGAACACGTTGAATCCGCGTTTCGCAGCCGTCGTTCTTATTCCTCCACTTTTGGCGAGTGAAGCCGAGTCGGAAATCTCGTTCCCGTCGACACTGTATCTCGAGAACTATTGCGCCTGCCGTTGGCACTCGCAAAGTTCGCGAAGCGCGAGTAATACGGGAAATCCAAGAGCGAGAAGAAACGCAGCGATAGAGTCGCGGAAGAGAATAAGGAAGTTGGGCCTCTCGGAGTTGCGCTAATCGGTTACACGAAGAAATCAACGCGTAGACACACCAGCGACTGAGGCTAATTTTCTCCTCATTACGGTTCAATGCGTTTCTACACCTTCAGCGTGTATGTATACCCAAGACTTTATTGCAGACTTATTCGCGTGCATGTATGTACGTACACTCATTTCTATCCGTGTAAGGTACACGAACTCCCGGGACGTTGTCTATGCGCTTCGTATACTGCAATCTCGTTAACGGAGCCTCGGGTCTACACGCGTTGCGCGGAAAACCGACACGGGGAAGAATCGCGAGAATCGATAGATATTGAATTTTTACGAGAGAACTCGGCGAGATAAACAGAAATGAGGTAGAAAAAGAATGAAATTGCGAATAACAAAAAAAACGAAGAAAAAGTAATGAGGAGAGAGAAACGAGAAGAGTTGAATATAGTCCCTCGAGAGAATTGCGAAAAGATTATCTTGCTCGAAGTGTGTGAAGTTTAATTCGACGAGTAACAGGTAGGAAGCAAAGGGAACATTTCTCGGAGAGGTAACTATAGAACTGTTTGAACTCCGCAGAGAGGTATAACACAATGCGCAGACATTTCTTCACGTGAGCTATAGAATATAATAGAAACACTGAAGAACCAGCATTCTATTGAGCACGCCCGGATGTGCGTCAAATTCTTTCGCCTGTACGAGTGAGAATACAATTTGGCACTCGAACGTAGCATCTCTAATGCGAAATGTGTAATGGCACAAAAATGTTCCACCCGAGGATTCATAATATGTTCATGAATGAAGCATCATATTCGCCGAATGAAACAAAGCTTCGAATCACTCTCTGTCGGGGAGAAAGTAAAAATTCATCATGTCGAAACGAAATCATTGAATAAATCGACGTTGATTGTTCGACAAAGGGTGAGACTTTGTTCCCTCGATGATTGCGTGTTGCATAGTCGGAAATTTTCCTCAGTAATTACAAATTGGCAAACTTAACGATAGTAAAAGCAGAGATAAAAAATTAATGCTGAATCAACATTTGATTAAAAAAAAACGAAAATGAAGAATAATCAATAAAAAATGTGCTACGTAGCAGGCAAACTGTCGGGGTGAGAAAGAGAAAAAAAAGTATAATAGTACCCAATCTGTGGAAGATGAAGACGTTCCCGCCTCGTCCTGATCAGTACGGGCGAGATACGTGGGAGGGCAAGTGTCTCCTCAGGGCGAGTGTATATAACCGGCGCCGTTTTTCCCAGTCTCCCCTCCCCTCCCGGAGGCCCGTGTACAGTGTGGCGTACGGTTCGAGACAGGATGAAAGGTGCCGCGAGTTGCCGAACAGCCCGAAAGAGCGAAAGAGCGGATAAACGACGAGAGAGACTCGAGGATCGTCGGAATAACGAAAGAAAGAAAGAAATAAGATAGCGAAGTTGGGGAGGGGTGGCGGGAAGAGTAGAAAAAAAACGAGAGAAAAGAAAGATAATTCCTTTCCACGTTTCGACAGGGGTCTGTATTTAGTTCCTTTTATCCTTCTCTGCTCCAATATCTACACGAGCCTTCCCACTTTACTTTAATACTGATGATGGGAGCTCCGGGAACAGGGTAGTATATACGCGACGGCGTCGCAGTGGATTGTACAGTTGTAGCCGCAAGAAAGCTTATTTTCTACAAGGGGTGTCGATTACTCCACTCAGGAATTCTCTCTTCCTCCTTTCTAATCGGGCGACAACTCTTCCCGTAATGCGATCTCGAAGTTCGTTTCAACCCTACCTTATCCCGAGAACGATATCGTGAGAGAAATAGAGTTTTCTTTTTTGTTTCTTCTATCGAAGGAATTTCGATTTCAGTCCTGATGAGTCACGTGACGATTACTCCGCACTAAAACATTCTCGTGCGACTTTGGCTCCTAATTTTGGATTCTAAACACCGCGAAGATGGCTTGCAGCTATCTAGATATTTCAATTTGTAGAATATACTTCCATTATTATAGAATTTTTTGGTTTAACAGTAAAAATCGCCAAACTTTGGTTTGTAAAAGACTTTCGGCTCCGCATTTTTTCACAAGAAAAATATATTGTAGCGGAACATGTATAGATGTGCGTAGTCACGATACACAGCTAGAGCAATAAAAGTCATTTATAAATGTATAAATGTTAGGCAAAATTATACATTTTAGACCATTTTTTTCTTTTATTTTAACTCGTAGCCATTATTTTCTCATTATCCGGCGGTATTAATTGCGAATTTTTGCAAACTCCCACTACAATTACTAATGAATCTGACGAATTAGATGTTTAGGGCGGCTTTGTTTTGTTCTTTTTATTGTCTGTTTTTTTAACTCCACAATTAAGCATCCCTCGTTCCCTCATTCGCTTCTACTCCGCAGCACTAACGAGACGGGTCACTCGTTGTCTGAGCACCCGAATGAGCATCAGCGTTGTGCGGCTCGTTTCATTTCTAGTTTCGGGAATCCGTTGGCCGTTGCCTCCGTTCAGACATCGTAGTAGCTCTCGGATAGCGTACCGGGATCCTCGTCCAGCCACCGCCAGGATAATGGCAGCTATAAAACGGCCGTAAAGCGTCCTCTCGCGCGGCCTCCGCCTTCTTATAAACACTACGGGGCCGTAAACACTCGAAATTATCGAGCCTCAGGGTGCTCGATAGGTTCCCTTTCTCATTTTTTCCTCTTTCTCGGCTTTGCGCACCTTCAAACGCGACAAAGCGAGAAAGGACTTTCGTGTCTGTCTTCCAATATGTCCGAGAAACATTCCTACAGTTAATCATTGCTGTCCCTTATTTTTCATAATATTTCGATACAAGAAATCGCATTAAAGTGATTCATCGCTGTGTTACATTTTTTTACATTTTTGCCAAACCTTCAATTAATAAAATATTCTTAGTCTTCATTTCACGCTCGAACTTCTGTGCAATATTTCGATTTTCGGATTTTTTTTACACCACGAAAATAAAGAATTATTTTACCGTTTGACAAAATTTTATCGTTTAACCGTAGAGTCGCGACGTGGAAAGCTAAACACAAGTGACCATACCGCGTAACCGGTCTTTTCTCTTCCTTCTCCATTCACCCCATCTCTCCGTTCTTCCTTTCTTCGTTCTAACACGCGGAAGTGAAGAAATAAAGAAGCTGAAAAAAGTCTTTTAAAGAATTGCGAACCGTCCACAGCAAGCCAACTTTTGCGTTGTTCGCCTCTCCTCCGAGTGTTTTCTCTCGCGCGTTGCGCGGAATTACAAAACTTTACGACGTGTACGCCAACGGGGAACATCGCGTTCATTAATTTATTGGCGAGATTATAAATTCTTCGGACGATGCCGCGTGTGTGCGCGCTCACGCCCAGAGACAATTTTTTATTTTTCGATGAAAGACATCGAATTCAATCGGGTACGAACATTTTGTAGAATTTTTTTCTCGATTGCTGTAGGGAATATCGCTATAAATTAATTATTAAAATGTTAATATGACGATGTGACGAATGGTCATAGAGATATTTTTTTCAAATTGGCCGCATCTGCTACTTTTCATACATATATTCTTCTTTTTTTTTGGGTATATTTAATTTTATTCATTCTTTTCACCTGTCTTTCTCAGGTGGAAAGACGTCACGTTTCTTTTTTCTTCATTTTTTTTCCATTTCAAATCTCTTTGTCGCACTCGCGTGATTTCGAAGCTGCGAGAGACCGATTTCTCCATGGTTCGCTGCTCGACATATACGCTATACACATGGCACAGGTAGCGCGTGCGCCGCAAGCCAGGTTAATAAAGATATCCCTATTATATCGGAGTCGTATATAACCCACGGTGATTTTACGTTTGAATAAAAGCCGCTTAATTTAAGAAGTGATTTTAACGATCACCATAAATTCCTTACTTCCCGAACGTACGGGAGGCTATTATGCATCTTCCAATTAATATTAATCCAAAGTCGAATTATCTCACCGCTTTTTTCTCAGTAAATAAAATATTGTATGTATTTAATTTTCTTACAGTCAATCCGTCTGTTTTAAACATAATAAAAATCGGCTTGAGCGCGAGATTTTTCACTCGGAAAATCGTATTTTTATGAAAATCATCTCATCGATTTAAGATCGAATTACAAGATACTATACACTAAAAAATAGAATCAAAAATTACTTTCTCAGTTTTGAATTACACGACAATCGAAGCAATGAATGTTTTGGATCCACCTTTGATTAGAGATTTTTTCTGCGAATCGTGAAGTAATAATGGAGCAGAAACGCGACGACGCACATAACAGAACAAGATGCGTAAAAAAAGAATAAATAAAGGTTTAATGGTAGCGAGGATCTTTTTTCTGTCTCATTTCTCGGTCATTCCTTAAACGCTGCGGGGGTATCGGAGCCACTCACCACCCAGCCAGTAGGTGTCCGTCCGTCCGTTCCACGGATATTCCCGCGAGCATCTTCTCGTTCCCTTCGCAGTTTCGTATACCAAAAGACTTTCCCAATTCCCATGCAAATCAGCCAATTTATTTCGTCGACAGGTCCCAAAACGATTAGGTTAATGCGACCTCCTCGCCGCCGTGGTCGGTCGTCCACGGATTTTTCGTCGTCGTTCACCTCAAGACCCGCGCGGAGATATCCGTAGAGCCGCGGCGACGAGCATATCCGTAAGATCTCGTTTCGAATCTTTTCGACCTTTCGGTAAAGAGGGGTGAGCCTACTCGATCGGACCTAATAGAGCACCCTGCTCTACATTTAATTCAAATCTGTTTTATACGGAGCTTTTTAGAAACCGATAATGAAGCTCATTTGAATTTTTTAACGCAATTGAATTTTTTTTAATTTTCTGAAGCATATTAGGAAAATATCTACAGCTTCTTTCTCAAGTGCTGTATTTTTTACGAGTTATCACGAGATTCTGACGATTTTTCCGAAGATCAATAGCTTCACTTCAATAATTAAAGAAGAAAATATTTTCCACTTCCGCAAACTAATATCACTATTTCTAAGAGAAAAATTGGTCCGAGTCTGTTTGAATTCGTTAGTACTCTTTATTTTTCACACGCAATGTATTGAGGAATGAATTTCGTGTTTCGACAGACGGAGAATAATAGTACAGAACTGTTCATAGAGAAGATTATGGTTATAGGCACGAAACTATAGGCGTACACTGGATACCATGGCGTCGGTGATCTCCATTCGCCGTGGCCGCCTTGCTGTATAAATAATGGTCTTAACTTGATTAACGAACGGCCCGATTGTAAATCGTTGAGGTGAGCGCTCGTTAAAAATCGATAAGCCACCGCGGCGAGGGAAGCCGGGGTGCATGACTGTACGGCATCTCGATCCGGGATCGGGGGGGATCGCGACCATAGGTCCGTCGGCTTCTCTTCAACAACGCGGCTCCTTATTTCGCGTGTGCTACCTAGCTACTCGCTCGGTTTCTCCATATTTTTCTCTTTTTTTTTCCTCTTCGGCCTCTTCCCGGACCCTCGTACGATACACACATATGTGTGCGAAGTTATATATGTATAAACTATGTACCTGCTGAGATTGGCGTCGCTACTGACTGCCCACACGCTCTTTCGGCTGAATTAAGACGCACCAATCCTTTTTTTTTATTATCATTTTCCACTCGATCGATGATCTACTTAATTTTCATTTATCGAGCCAAAAAATCGAAATATCGCAGAGCCGGGAAAAAATCCAAAAAATGTGTTTTCTACGCGAAAAAAAGATCATGAAATTTTTTGTATTACCCATAATTTAGTGCATTGCAGTATCTTATCGCAGGCTTTCCGAAAATGGTAGATTGTGACCTAGTAATATTAAAAAATCATGTAGACAACCGGTTCATTTAGATTAATCAGGTTGTCAGAATATGTTTAATCACACGTCGGCAATTCGCAAAAAAAATTATAGGTTTAACGTTCGCATCGATCGTCTTAAATTACAGTGTAGTCGGTGTGACGAAAATATTCAACTACTTCGAAGGTCGGACTAAATGCCAATCTACCTAAGCTGCCTATCTAACACGCTTACCTTGCGCCTATCTAATCTAACATAGCACAGCGTTTTCATGATTGTGGTACATTTTGCTTATAATTGCAGTGCACTTTATTTACGACAGTGCTACCCTGTAAAGCTTTACTTAGTAGCACTATAATATTTACGAAAATATTGGGCATTTTTCGTTTTGGAGTATATTTCTCCGTATTCCTGTCTCTGTAGGAATAACAATAGCAAAAAAAATTATAACATAAAATGTTTTGAAAAACATGATAGGTAAACAAAAGATTCTCGAATCTCCTCGATTTTATTTAAGTCATCGCGACACGAGGGCCGAATGATACAAAATAAAATTGTTGACTTTAGTGCGTTAACTAAAAGTTGTACGAGCGAACTGGGCCGAGTTTTCTTTGGCTTTGTATACTGTTGGTTTCCGAGAGATTGGACAGGACCCCTCGCAGTGTACCGCGGGTGGCGCGACGAATTAAAAGAATAGCCGTAGGCAGAGAGACGCAGTCAACAGCATCGGAGAAAACGATCCCCCGACGTTCTTGTCATGCGTCTCGTGTATATCCGTGTGCGCGCGCATGCCGTGTGCCGCTTCGCGAGGCACACATCGCGCGTCTTTCTGTCCAGCAAAGAAAAGGAGCGGAAAGAGTTTTGGGGGAGGATCGCGAGTGGCGCGCGATGCCTGACGTTCCACGGCCGCGGAGAGCGGAAGGAACGAAAAAAAGTAGCGCGCGCGACCAACGACGAAAAGTCTCGGTAAGACGGCCAAAAGAATCCACGAAGTCGAGCGCGAGAAAGATATGCGAGCGGACCCACCGCCACGCATGTTCGACTAATAGCTCTCTCTCTCGAATCGCGAGCGTCGCGGTAGTGTCTCAATCCCGGCGAGCAAAATTGCTATGAGGAAAGAAAAATTCTACGAGCGACAGTTGCCGGAGTTCGACGATTATAGAATACTTTTCTTTCGCGACAAACCGGAGAACAAAATAAATGAAACAAATATAATGGTCCAATCATGATGGAGAAACTCACCTGCTGACGTCCCGCCGTGAAACGAAACCAGCCCAATCGAGTCAATCGAAATTTCACGAAAAATATCAACGGGGCATTACAATGTCTCGGAGTTGCTTGCAATACTTTTAATTGCCATTTTTATCTTCGTAGCAGTACGGAGAATCGACGGTTGAGTTGACCAAATAATGGTAAAAACCTTCCATTTTATCTTCAAATTGATCACTGAAAAAGTGCAAAAAGATCCTACGATGTAAAATTATCGAACGACATTTTTTTTGTCCTGCGACGTAATCGAGTCTCGAAAATGAATTGAATTCCAAGTTTATTTATTGAGCTAAAATTGCAAAGACAAAAGGTGCAAGAACCGAGGAAAAAAGGAGCTACGAAACGCAACACACGCGAACGAATAGCGTATGCGCTTATAGTATAGAAATAAGGGGGTATGAGGTGGTTGGGAGGATTTTTCGAGGTCGTTCGGCGAGAGAGCTCTCGAAGAGTCTTGTGGCGCGGTTCTACCGCCGTTGAGGGCGACCCAAGATCGAATGTGCGATCGAGTGTGTAAGTGCGAGCGGGCCACCAGCAGAGCCCCGGGACCACCGCCGGTGCTACGCCGAGTTGAGCCTCTCTCGAAGCCGGACTTCTCTTCCTCTTCTCTTGGCTCTCTTTCTTCCCTCGAACGACTACGGCGACGAACGAGATAAAAAGAGTATCGAAAGGTGGCTCACCGGGTCTGCGAACGAAGACTCCTACCCCACCCCTCGACCCCGGTGCAGCGTTAACACAGGCTGCGAAGACGAAGACGAGACGAACGAGAGTAAGGCAAACGTCGCGGCGAAGTTTGCCCCAACGTTTCAAAGAATGCGTAGGCCGATCGTAATGATTCGGAACCGTGTTGCACCCGCGCTTCGGTAACCCAAGGATCATTCACGGAATTATAATCGACGATCTTAGAATCTCGATTCGTCGGATATCCGAGACATTCGAAGTTTGTTTAATGATGATTAATATTGGGGATACACAAAAGAATCCGGCGAGTTTGGAACTGTAGCCGATCGTACTGATTCTGCTGATCGCTCCGAGAAATAAATTCTAAAATAAATGTCGATCACATAATGTGTTGTCAATAATTTCGGGCATTGCATATAAAGTCATAGACACGGCCTAACCAAGTCTCGACGGTTTCTTTTTTTTCGCAAAATCTAAGACCAAGATTGAATTCTCTGATATCCGATAAGCCGAAGAACGGCTTGATATCTCGGAAATGCTTATTCCAAACGATAATATTCTTGAAACCTTTCTTGCCGAAAACTTCAACCTCTACAAAAAAGGTCTCTTCTTAAAATACAATAAAACGCGGCCCTAAGCAGATACAGGCTTATAAATGTTTGTATCTTATTTACGACAGCTTATCATCTAGTGTTGTCTCCGAGTATCAAGCTCTGTTAAGAATCAATTTTTCGGATAAAACGCAGAACGTAAGAATCTCGACGAAGCGTAGGCCGAACGTCGCCCATTAGAAAGAATAAACCGGCGAAAAATTCGAAACACCAAATTCACACGAATGAAAATATTCGCTCAGCATTAAAACACGAAATTTTATCGAGGTGCGAATCCGTTCGGTTTTACGCGTATTATATTCACATCGTATCTTCGTGCTGTAAAAGAAAAAGAACGAAAACATGCGCGTGGGTTTGAGAAATAATAACAATGATCAGTGTCCGGATCGCATGGCAGAAGCGAACGAAAGAACGGAGAAAGGGCGGGAGATCCCTGGCAGCGATGATGCGCCACGATGTCGCGATCAAAATCAACTCGTAAAGATCGCGAGGGTTCATCGAGAATTAATTCGGAGCGTTAATTGATCGAGGGAAAGTTATCGTACCTACTTGTACGCGGCTGTTACCGTCGGAGGAGTCGAGAAGTCGTACCCGTATGGGTTGAATAAATCTGTGCAATATGCTAAGTGGATGCCAATTTCGGGACTGTAGGAGGATCGTAATCACTCCGAGAGTCCTAATGAGTCAGTTCGTGCTCGTGATCAACGATTCCTACCGTGGATTTGACTCTGCCGAACGACAACTACCACGTCGACATAGTCTTATTCCTCGCTTTCGTCTTCCTCACCGTTTGCCGTTCGTAGCAAATGTAACTCTTGGAATTCCGGCAAAGTTCAAGCGTGACATAACTCTGAATTTCTCATTCTACATGAAGTGTGAAAAAAAAGAATGTATTGTAACTGCAAGAAAAATCAACGCAGAATGTATAAACCTATGATATTCTATGATCTAAATTGTTGTTTCTCGGTTCCGTCGAAGCAACATAGAAATTGGATTGTGCTAAGATGAATTGTTTACTTCTCAAAAGCGATCACTCGTCGCCAAATCATTCCTTTAACCTTTCCCGTTCACAATTTCATCGTGCACAAAAAAGATCTCTTGTGAAAATACCGGCAAACGAGCCATTAACGAGGTACACGTCTATAAACATTGTTATTGCTTCTTCATAGCTTGTTTCTAGCCTTGTCGCTCGATAACACAAGTTAGACTCTCTTAATGAGCTCTTGAATTTCTATATCCCTGGTATACATTTTTCGTATAAATATTTCATTTCCCGGGAGGGATCAAAGATCGTCTTCGAAGGGCATCCATCGTGACGATGGAACAAAAAATCGACAGGAAAAATAAAACAGAGCCGGGAGTAACAGAACCGCGTGGCGCACGTAAGAGGTTCGATCGCTCGGTCGATCTCACCGATCTCGTCGAAGAAGAGGTGACTTCGAGAATCGATCTTCTCGCTGCTGCTGTTCCCGCTGATGGCGGCACTCTCATCTCCTTTTCGCTTCTTCACTTGCGTTGCTCGACTCCGTCGCTCGCTCGTGTGTTTGTTCGCCTGTAATTAAAGCCCTCGACCGCCACGGGCGCGACCTCGATTGCTCTCTTCTTCCTGATACGCCTACCGATCTCTCACCTTCGCACGCTCTGTCTCGCTCCCTCAACTTCGACTCTCATCCTTCTTAATCCTTTTCGTTCGCTTCTAGAACTTCTCTTTTTTCTCCCTCGCTCGTAGCTCGACCGTATCGTTGCTGATAAAGAAAGATAGCTAGATCTTTCTTGTTCTTCGTATATGCTTTATCTTTGTTCGAAGTCGAGAGATTTCTCTCTCGCTCAACTATAATCGAGCCGACGAGCGAGAGAGCGAGCAACGAAATTAGTTACACCTCTTTGCTCCCATCACGCGATAGCTAATTCCCAATAGCAATAGCTAATTACTCAGTGAACATTCATCGTTTCTACGGCGTACTGTCTATACGTATATATATCGACTGTACGGTATATCACACATTCCTTCGATCCTACTTACACAACTCCTCGAGACGATTATCGTACGTTCGCTGATCGATTGAATCGATTCGATGTAAGTCTTCCTTTAGTTGAATTTAAAAAAAAATTGTTAGCGATCAATATTTTTTTTTACAGTAAACTCTTCTCGTTGATTTGATAATTTTGTTTTTAACAAAAATATGCCACGAATTATAAAAACTGACATAGTTCGAGAAACCAAAGACTCTGGAATTTTTTTTTCCCCCGAGAATTGTAAATTATCAGGACAGATGTTTTTGTCGGAGCGTGATCCAATTTACCATACGCCGAAATGTGGCCACGAGAACAAATCCGATTGTCCATTTAAAGGTGTTGCCGCTCGCTTGGTCGTTACTAAAATTCGTTAATCTGTAACGCTTCGCTGGTCCACGAAAACCTAAGGGTGAAACTTGGATGAAATTCAAACTGTTCTATGTTATAAACCGGCGGAGGGTATTCGGCGCACCCTTCGAGCGTTCCGCACGCGATTCGATAGGGTTCGCTCGTTACGCTGGCCCCGTCCGACCTCTGTGACGTTTCCATCGCTTTGTACAGATGGGGATGACATGAACGAGAAGCCGTGAGGCCACAAAAGGGGAACTCGAAACCGATTCCCGTGGGCCGATGATTCCAAAGAGCCGTTCGTGCCGCAGCATGACGAGTTTCCTAGACTTGGGCACAGAAAAAACAAGCTGCGCCTGACTGTAGCGAAACGAGGAGGAAAGACGAATCGTAGAGTTAAACAAAATAAGAAGAGGATGGAAAAAGGAATTAAAAATCGACCTTTCGCTCTGACCTAACCGTCTGTCAGTCTTTGTGAGCAATCCGTCGCCGGATATACAAGACGGATGGCAGCGAAATTTTCGATATTGTAAAGCTTGAAAATATAGATTGCGAGGAATCGGTATTAGAGAGAAAAAAAAGCGGAGAAGAAAAACAAGAAGAGACACGCGTGCCCTCCTTGCAGTGGGCTGGGAAGCTATATTTATAAAAGTTAGCTGTGTAGCACCTGGGATTGTACCCTGCGAAACGTAACTAGCCTACAACACGTGCCCCTCTTGGATTCCCTTCTGGTTCATCGGTACCATGTCCGAGGAATGGAAAGAAGAGAAAACATGAAGCCAAAGAGAGTGGGAAAAAGGGACGTGTGCTCGGTATATTTAATTGACACCTGGCTGGTGATAAAGAGGAGGGAAGCTCCGCTCACCCTTCGAGAATAACCTCGTGGCCTTCCCTCGCGTTTTATGACTCATTTGGAAGCGTCATAGGTAACAATACGGACTTTGTTATGAGAAATATACAGGCGCAAACAAGAAAATATCGCACCAAAAAAGAATGTGCTTGTAGGAGAACATTACCGAGTTATAAAATAATTGGAACAAAAGAAAGAAAAGGGAAAAACAAGCTAATAAATCACACTTAGGTAGTTTAAAATAATAATAACGCAACAAAAGCGTATGCAACTAACAATTCCAAAAGACAAAAATTCATAAAATCTTTCATTATGAATTAAATAGATCGCAGATTAGTAGCTAAAAAATCTAAATATAGAAGAAAAAAAAAAAGAAACTATCAGTTCATCACAAATGGGTACTTTATGTATTTGTATATTTTCTCCATCATGTCAGCTGTGGCACCTGGCGTCATAGGATCCATGATATAAAATTATGGTCTGAGCCGCGTTCGTCCAACCATGTCCTTTTATTCTCTCGGAGCGGCGAGTACTCCGCAGCCCTCTCGAGCGTAACACACTCGTTCCTGTGCCTAATATACACATAACCACACTCCCGCCACACGCATGCTTGGGAAATGTCGAAGACCGGAAAAAAAAAATATTTAAAAAATGCAACCTCATCATCGTCTTCATCATCCAATTCCAGACGTCACGACTGTTTCAACGTTTTTAATATTATAATAGACTATTCATCAGGGCTCAGAACAATGAATACTTTTGTTATGTCGACTCTGTTTTTTTTATTATTTTTTTTGTGACTGGATTCGACAACACCTGGACTCGGTCACGCATGCGATATTAATATTGTTATACGGTAGAAACTTTATCATGTTCGTGCATGCAACTATATATATGTGTGTGTGTGTGCATGGACGTATATGTAGCATATGACACACGATACGGCAGATACGTTATAGTTCGTTATTATAATTCACCGAGGACTGTTCTATTAATCGTGGATGTCGATCAAAGCTGTTTCGTTCGGTTCGTTGACGACCCCTCGTGTCAGGCAACTCGTCAAAACTTTGACAGGCCCCCTAAGTTGTCGCGTTGAGCGACGTGCGGAATATGTTTCAATCGATTCCACCGAATACGGTGTAGTAGGTAGAAGAATCGAGCCGACAATAGACGGCGTAATCTCAGTTGACACGCGCTACCGTCGTGTCTACGGTTTGCGAGAGTTTATATTGTATAAATTTTGTTATTCTATTTCTGTGCCTATCATACTATTCCGTCTGCCAACAGAGGCATAGAAATTCTCATTCGAAGGATAGAACGAAAGCCTTTCACGTCGTATCCACGTGTATTGTATTGCAGATGCGTGGACGTTCCTTCAGTTTCACAAGTATGAGAGCGTCACAGCTTTATTGTGATACAAAAAAATAAAAAGTCGAACTCGTTGATAATATCGTCAAGATCGTATTAAATCGACAAATAACTACCGTCACAAAAAAATTGCTCGCCAAAGAAACATGTGTGATGAAATTTGAAGCCAATCGAGTAAGACGACGTGAAACGTGTTGAAAAAAGAGTAAACGGCCTTTGCCCCCGCTCATATATTGCAGATTGTTTTACACTCAACGAGCGATTTACTTGAAAAAAAGTTGGTGAAAAAAGAGCCTTATGATACAAAATTTGAAGCCAATCGACTGAAACAATATGAAGACTCCCTACGACCTTCGATATCAAAGTGTACCCATTTCCAAGTATACCCTACGGGTAACCACCAATTCCGTATCCTCGAAGAGAGCCTCGGTTACCAGCCTCGTAGTTAAGCAGCTTCTAGGCGGGAATGTAAGGTATGGGTATCAGCAGTTCTGTCCTCCCGTGTACCATCAGCAGCACCGTCAGTAGGAGCAAAAGCAACATCGGCACTCGAGGGTACGATGAAGACGTCGAGAGGTTCGTGGCAGCTCAAGGTCTCCCACTTCCCCCACTTTACTGGGAACCCCCGTTTCGTACCCTTTCCCTCCACTTGCTTCTTCCTGCTCTGGCCCAAGATCCCCTATCGTCTCCTCTTCTTGTTCTTCTTCTTTCGTTCGTCCTCTCGTTCCATCTTTCGCAAACTTGCCTCCGAGTGGGAAACGTCGACTGTCCGAAGACGAAGAAAACAGTACCAGAAGAAGAGGAAGAACCCAGAAGAGGGAAACGATCACGAAGCAGCGATACGAAAAGAAGTGAAACAAAGACAGAGGATTATAGAAGTGGAGAGCGAGAGGAAGAAGAATAAAAGAGAGACGAAAGGAAACCCCGTGCAACGGTCTGAAATAATAGGTTGCGCCTGTGCGCTCATTAACCTTTATACCCTGCCAGGCTCTCGCGAGTACCACCAATCTTCTTTCCCTCGCTCGCGTCTCCTCATCTTTCTCACTCTGGGTCCCGACACAAACACTCGCTTCTGTCTCTATCTTCGACTCTTGTGGCGTATTCTTGTAGACTCTTTCGATGGTTTTCCGAGACAGAGACAACATCTCCGCGTGCGTGTGTTGGTTCGGTTGTTGAACACGAACGGCGTCTGGTGGATGGCGTGGATACACCTTGACGCTCACCCGGTCTACGATACATGAGCTTCATACGTACAACAGGTAACGCGTGTTTGCTCTGGCCATTGAGAGCTGCGACGCGCCAAAGACTCGCAAAGTGTGCGGTATTTTCCCTTTTTTTTACTGCGAAACTTGTACACCATTTACTGGAACTAACTTTCGAAACCTTTTAGCTCCGTTTGTCTTGTGCTTTTAGCTCGGCGGATCAAGCCTGATTTTTGCTCGTTTCTCTTTGTTCTCGTATCTTACTTAGTTGCCGTTTCCTGTGTTCTGCTAAATTTATTCGCACATGAGAGAGCCTCGCATAAAACCGTGAGCATAACATAAGTGATCATATAGTAATCAAAGGTCGTTCTACTTTAGCGCCTTGCGATGTTGATTCTTTGGTACCTGTTCCTACTGACGATGGTGAGGACCATTAATTCTTAGGGTCGAAGCACCACTCGGATCATTTTTCAAAGACCAATAAGATTCCTGACGCTGAGAAGATGGAAGAGATTATTGGATAGGAAATTGAGTTGGTTTCGGGGGGAAAGGTTAAGGATACAAGGATTGGCGCTAGAAGAGAAAGACAGATCAGCTAATGACTAGGCAAGTTGAGAAAAAAAAAGGTTCCATCGGTGTTTTATGCAAATTTGGGCGTTGCGGATGCATGCAAGGGCTCTGAGGTCTAAATTTCAGATTATGGCATTTTTTTTTACAACATCGTTAACACACCTCAATAAGTCACGCAGTTTGAAAAGGTCTCAACGACTCATGACGAAGGTTTACGGATGCGAAACTTGCCGCGCCGCTTTTGAGAGAAAGTATCGAGAAGAGTGGAGACAAAAGACCGCGAAAATTGGATGAATGTCCTATATAAAATCTACACGATTCATTCTCTATAGTATTTTGGTGATCAGAATTTATTCGCACTGTTAAATTTGTGGTGCAAAAAGTGAAATAAAAAATAATTATCTATTCACAAAACAACAGCTCAATTAAAGCTTCGAGAATCCATTTTTCAAAAATTAACATTCCGGGCCTTCTAATGCAAATTTCTTCTTTTCTAAAGATCTACATTTCGGTATTTCACCTTTCATCGCTCTCCGAGTTCTTTTTTTTCAAAGTTTTCCCAATTAGTCACGCAGCATGCCGCGCGTGGATCGAATGAAAAGGTATTTCAAAAAGCATCGGGTGAGTCCTGCTTACCTGCATGAATGAAACCCCAACTATTTTCCGGATTCATGGAATTCCATCGGAGGCGAGGAGAGGGGGAGACTCCACACGTTGAAGTGTGACGAACGTGCGAAGCTCGCTTTCCGCTCATTACCGCCATAGTGTACTGCTCTTACCGCTACGGACTCGGCGTGAATCTTGTGTAGGTCTTTGGAACTTTTGCCGACACCTTTCTTTTTTATTTGTTAGGTTTTCTCGGTTGTTGTTCGCGGCTTTGGGGGAGATTGAAACGCGACGACTCAAAAGGCGTCGAATGTTTTATTCGTAGGTATCCGGAGAGATTCTTTCGATCGGACTCCACACGTTGAATGTGACAAACGTGCGACGTAGTTGTTTTTATTCGCGTCGCAGCCAGTTCCTTGTCCTGAACAAAAACTGCCTATTGGATCTTGGAGGATTCATTTTGCACAATTAAAATAACGAAAAGTTATTAACAAATAAGTTTAAATGAAAATTTAATCTAATTTTAATATAACGTTAATGTCAATATAACGTTTTGGAATCATTGTTATGCAATATTAATCTTCTGGGGGTCTTCTGTATGGTCGATTCTTCTCAGAATTCTCCACCATCGGGAAATATATGAAATTCGCTCGATATGTTACTTTAAGCTGAGCCCGCAGGAATACACCGTCTTCCATTGACGAAAGAAGATAAAAATGTGAATGTAATCGATACGAAGAATCTCACAGCATGTGAAGCTAATTGCGATTGTTTACTAGAAAAATCATTGTCGGAGAAAGGAGATAGAAGAAAAAAATACGAACAATGCAAATATAACGCTCTACGGTCTCGACAGTCGCGTGGGAACGTTGAAACGTCGCAAGGTGGCAAAGTTATGGGTTGAGTAAAATAAAAATGAGAAGGAAAAAGCGAGGATTATATCGTTCTCGTGCAGCATCTCGCTGTATTCGTCGTCTCAACGACGTGTTTACGCTTTAAAACATCGTATCGTTCTCAACAGCGAAGAGGTCCGTGTGTCGGCCTCGCCTTTGGTAGGATTATCCGTATGCCCCAGAGATCTTGGAGCTTTCGGATTCTTCGGGGGGGCCTTCTCGTATATTCACGAGTTTTTATACATCTCTTATTCTCGCTCGTATTCGTTTCCATCGGCGCCCGCACTACTTCGATACAGGAATCAACAAAATCTCCGATCGATTGCTTTGTCAACCAGTTCGAGACTTCGACGGTGGATTAACCTTGAAACAGTCCCCGTCGAAGCGATATCTTAGGCTGACCATAAACGGTCGACCGAAAATTTCAAGGTTATATACAAGTCGAACAAAGTGTTATATCAATCTGAATCCGAAAGAAGGAAATTGTGTTTCTTTAATAAGTAATAGATTTTTTTTTACTTGAGGACAAAACGCTAACCATATTCAGGGCCGCGTAAAAAAATGGTTTTTCAGTAATCTGCGTTAAAAAAATATCTCATGCAAAATCAGGAAATTCGAAAAGTTGGTCATGTCGTTCAAACACGAATGAATTCGTACCGAGCATCGTACATTCGAACGTTATCGATGTTAAAATCTGCCTCAAGTATACCCTACACCCTTTTCCTTTGAATTGTCAAGTGTCGAAACATTTGCGCGTTCAATGAGAAGGTGGTGAGAGGCGTCGTCGGTAGTCCGATCGTTTCACCCGATCGGCGGTAAATAAGTTTCTCCCTTTTCGTTCGATTCTGAAGATCGTTCGAATCTCTTCCTCTCTTTCGCGTATAGCATAAGCTTCGAGCTATTCGGTATCGCGGTGTCGGCGAGCAGTAGATGCCGCGGACAAGACAAAGGGACGCGCGAAATCGTTCGGGATTTCGCGAGATTCGGTGAAGTTGAGAAACGGATATATACAAAAAGAGACGACAAAGACAGAAACTCGAGCGCAGAAGACAGAGTATGCGAGAGGAAAAAGGTCCTTCGAGCTTTCTAGCGCGAGACTCCGGGAGCTCCCTTCTTTCGTATGACGCTGCCGCTGCCGCTGCCGTCTTCTTATTTTCCTGCGTCCTCTGTTTCCTTGCCCTCGCCGTCCTTCGCTGCGTGTTCCCTTTCCGCAGCGACTTCTCTTTGCGCCACCTGACAGCACCGGGATCCAGGTAGATTTATCACTGTACCTTCACGAACCAGATATCATCTCGCCTCCGCGTTCTCGTGTCCCGTGTCTTTCTCTCATACGCAATGCGCCTCTCCGGTTCCGTAGTACGCTGGCTCATCTATTAGTTCGCACCCTATTTTCAAAATCTTTTTTGTAATTTTTCCATTTTTATCTACTTATTTCTCTTACTGGCCTAATGTTTGTTAGGTCAGCGGAAAACTCGTTTCCGACTTATCAATGACTTTCTATAGATCCAATCATTTCTATTTCAATCGGATCATCGAATTTTTATTTCATGCACACGGATAGAATGAAAATGGTAACTTCGCTTTAAATAGTTTAGAAGGAATCTCCGGTCGGTATGGTAAATGGGTGACGAATCGGAAATCTGGTAGATGTTACTACACCGTCTCGGAAAACTCAATCACTCGGCAAAACTATACAGTCATTCGAGACCGTCCACACGATTCAGGATTCATTCCCAGGCTGATATCGCTCCCAAGCCTCGCCCATCGAAAGTTTCAACGCATTCTCGAAATCAGCATGGTATGCTGGCATCGGATCCCAACACTCAACCATTGCCTACACAGAAAGATTTGAGATGCGTTTGGATCAAATCATCATTTTTCCCTTACGTTCTCAGATTACTCTACGGATCTGGAGGACATTCCAATTTTTTTCACTTCACAAAAGCGTCTACAAAACATTATAATTAGAACTACTAAATTTTCGAGACACGTCGGGTAATCACAATCTGTTGTAGTACTTTCATCACGTTTCTGCACCTTCCAACGATACGCATCACCGCGCTCATCGGGTTAGTCGTTGTACTTCAAGCTGTCGTATGATAAACACCGTCCCCGCGTTTTATCCGTCCTCTTAATTCGAATTGCTTCGCGTGTACGTTCCTCATAATTTCGTCTTGAAGCTTTTTTAAATTTATTTTCAATTCATTCTTTATTTATTAATCTTCCGTCACTGTCTTCCTTTCCCGGGGCTCCCATTCGTTGAATTCTTTCGGCCTGCACACCTACGTCACGCCGACACGCCGGGTCGGAACCCCTGGAACGACGTCCCGAAGAGTCCCCCAGGCATCCTCGTGAGACACGCGGCAGGTTGTTACCGTGCCGTGTGGCTTCTTCATCCATGCAGAGAGCTTCGTGTCGTCGTGATCGGAAAATATCTTTTTGACTGATGATGAGAGAATGAGCGACGGAACAAGCGCGTGGCAACCGGCGAACAATTTTTTTCTTCATATGCCTTGGATGCCACGGAGCTATAACGCGCAGGAACATACGACGTAGGCAGAGTGTCAAATTGATGGAGCTCTCGGTTAGATCATTATTTGAGATTATGCATATGTAGGAGGACACGTACGATAATTCAAACTGTTGAACTGTTGTTTCGATTCTTTTTGTTCTCACTCGCAGCATCAATTTGTTTTTTTCTTCAGTCTTTTTTGGATTAACGTCGACTGCCGACCCACAAAGAGATATCAGAACGTTCGTCCTCTTCGTGAAGATCTGTGAAATTCAATCGGTTTCAACAATGTTTGGATTTAATAGATTAGATGTTATTTAATCTATATCTATCCACATTAATATGAGTTTGGTTACAAAAAAAATGGATAACTTTTTCTATTATAATTTAGAGCTCTTGAGATAAAGTAATTGAGCTCTGCTTCGAATTCTTAACTTCCGTTTGACCCTAACGAGTTCGTGAATTGTATCCCGAAAGATCGTCGATAACAGGTTCACCGATCTTTCTTCAGCCGATTCGCTTGGCCGTAGCGTAAGAGATCCTTTATCTCTGCGTCACCTCTTCCGATCAATGCACTCACGCGGAAGCGCCGAGCGGGCGTATCAACGTCGATAGATCGTGAAGATTCTAGATCTCGTCGTCGAGGCCGTCATTGATGTATCGCGCAAGGGCGAGTGTTTCGTACGTCGCCGTTGTCGTCGTTCGTTCGATATCGCGACGTTGGTATATATGTACACTGGATAATCGCGCGAATAAGACGTCGAGAACGGGGATCCCGGTGTGTCCATCCGTATTTCATCTTCCTCGCGGCGTCTCGCGAGATTCGAAGAGGCACCGCGTGCCCATCGAGCGATCATGAAGAGGTCCCAACGCCAGCCGGCGAGGGACGACTCCGTCTGAATACCCGAACGTTCGAGCGTTGAACGTCGGACGGTTCTTCTCTTCTCTTGGAAGTATAGTATCTCTCATTCTCGGAGCGCACGCTTCAGGCGAGCCCTTGCACGCCGCCAGACGAAAGGAGATGCTCCGTTGCTCGAACGGTGTGACAGCGTGTAATCTCCGAGTCGTGGAGAGGGCGAAATAACAGGTTCTCTTTACTCTGACCGCGGCCACTCGCGCGATTCTTCCTTTCTTCCCGAGGGAAGTATGGGGCTGAGACGGAGAAAGATATCTCTTACGATTTTTCCTCTCTTCGCATCTTCTTTTTTTGGCAATCCCCTCTTCAGAGACACGAGAGATCTTAATTCTTTGTTATTTCATAAAATCTGACTTTCGTTTCAGTCCAATAACTTTTTATATCGTCGGACGGTCCGAAAACCCTTCTTTTGTGCTTCAGTTAATTCGATAGTATTAGATATCGCATCCGTTTGGAAAAATATTATAGTTTCACGATAGACCTAAAAATTGTTATCTTGTTAGGAATTATTCAACACGTGTCTAAAATGTCTTTTCTCGTATCACTTGTTTTTATTGACACGCACTCGCGTTAATTATTTTTTCGTTAACACAATTTCTTTATAGCATTCCTTTTTCATTCGAAAGTTTTGTAACTGATGTACATTTTTTTTTTCGGCGTCTTAAATTGGGCGGAAGAACTTCGGTCGTTTCTTCGACGTCTCGAACTTTGATCATCGGCACAATTTCGTCGACCAATTTATATTCCTAATAAATCTTCGACGAGACACTAATGACTTGTTAGCCACGAGTATCCATTGGGTCGCGTTCGAATCTCAGTGAGAAATCAATGTCAATGTAATTGGTCGTCACAGAGCATCAATTATTAATTGTCTACATAGGCATTCGCGCCTTCCATTCGTTCTCGCACACGAATAGCCGGTATTATGTATATCCAATAGAACTAAAGTCGTTTGCTTGCGGTCACCGAGCGTCCTTCCATTCATACAGAAATCCACGTCGGGGAGAGACTCAACAACATCTATACAAGTGGCTTTACTACTATAGATAGATGCTTCGGAGTTGTCGGTGCGGTAGTCTCCCACCCCAGACACCGAAGTGTCCGCAGTAGGAGTTGATAGTCAGCTTCTGCTGCTTCTGTTCCGTTTACTTCTCGCTCTCTATGCTACGGCGGCATTATACAATCTTCTACAACAACCTCTATTGCTGGATGTCTATTCAACCGAGCTCTGAGGCGTCTTTTGCGCGCTTTCATTCAAAGACCGTCGCGGTCAGGTACTTATTCGTGCGGCTACCAACAGGTACATACTTACGACTACTACCACCACCGGTATTTACTCGCACTGGAACACTCCTCGGCGCTCAACGAGACGAGCGGTTGTAAAACGGGAGTAAAACTTCCGACGATCGTACCAAAAGACCTGCGGTGACAGTCACTCGAAGGTTGACACCGGGTAGTTTGTTTGAAGCAATACGGAGATCGTAAAACAAGCTATGAAACGACAACCCGAACAAAAGTCGACACGATGATTGCGACCTTTTTTTTTTGTCCATGGCCTCGTCAACATAGAACTGTCTAGGGACAGATTTGTGTATATTTTTTATGAACAGAATTTTACAGAATCGCAGAGCTTGAACAGCGTTTCCAAAGTTCATAGATCAGCAGATTAGCGTTTTAATCGTGCATCAGCACGGTACGAAATTAGAGAGGTCAAAAGATATAATATATCTACTGAAGAAGTTTTAAGGTAACGTAATATCCGGATTAATAGAGAAGTGCCTTCTTCAGGCTAGCAGCGTTGCGGCTTCAAGATTTTTTTCTACCGCCTATAAACAGAACCGGACAAGTGATCTTCGGAGTTTCGATGACCCCTCGAGAAATGCACAGGTCGGTGACGAGCGAAAAAAAAACCTATGCTTTGACACCAGTCAGTTTGTTTGAGGTGATAGAAACTCTCCCGCGAGTCAAAGGTCTTCAATATAGAAGCGTTAAAAAAAAAAATCATTGCTCATTCGGGACATAGCACGATCTTACGATTGTTGTTTTCTTTTTTCTCTCTTTTAAAATACACGCCATATAACCGTGTTCTCGTGTCAGGAACTTGTCATCGAGAATCTACGTCAACATGAGCGTACAATTTATACGTCTATTGTCGTAGCTCGAGGATAGCCCGTCACGATTATCGTACGCTGTAGTTTTCTATGGGGGTCATTAGAGTCTCTTACCCTTCTTCGAACTGTCGGGGTCCCGGAGGACCACCTATCGGACACCGAGCTCTCGTCAAGTGTGAAACCGGCACATCAAGAGCCCCGAACGATAAACATAAGAATCAAACGATAATTCTCCGTCCGGAAAATCAATCCACGACCGGATCAAAACACGCGAGCGAGCCGCGTAAGCATTTTCTCATCTGATAACAATGATACAGATATTCGTAATCAATTCCATTGACTTTTCATCGAGGCAAACGGAGTCTAAGATGTCTCAATTTTTATTCGTCGACCGCAGAGTTCTAGGCAATGGTATTTCTATGCAGGTAGACGAAAAACGGTGAGAGAGAGAAAATGGTCAAGCAAATTTAGCTAAGCGAGAGCGAACCAGAAGGTCCGAAGGCGATAAGCCTTCTTCTCTCGCCTCCAACATTCGCCGGTTTTATCCATTCACCGGCTTTATCCGTCAACCTTCTTCCCTTCACTCGTCCACTCATCCTCATCAGGCTCTCTACTCCTTCTTCCCAGAAGCACCGATGCAAATTCCTCCGTCCGCAGTGAGCATCGGGGCTTTAGATGCAGACGAGACGAGAACGACAGAGATGGGAGGGAGGGGACACGAGAACGCGGAGATCCCTCGAATTGGTTACCCACAAGGAGAACCCGAATAAAAAAAGAATTGGAGGGGAAAAAAAACGATTTGATATAGAAGCCGAAGCGGAGTCGCTCTTTGTCGAGGGCTTCCGGTTCATTTACCAAACGTCTCATCCACCTTGCCACCGCTCTTACGCTTCGTTCCTTACTATACTTTTTATTTCATTAATTTTTTTTTTCGTATATTTATTTTTTATTTTTGTGCTTTTCTTTTTTTTTCCTCTCTGCCTCCTTCATCTTCCTCCATCGTCCTTTTCTCCGCCATCGCGATCCTCGCCGAGAGGCGGGATGATACCTCGAAGCATATAATCTTGAGTTTCTTTAGCGGGGTAAAATAAGTAGTGAGATTGAGGGAGAAGGAAAACGAGTGGCGAGGATCATGACATTACAAACAGCCAAAGAGCGTCACGCGAACGGCTTAGCGCCGAGATATTCTCTCTCCTGGCGGTAAGCACACGAAGAGTATGAAGAGCAAAAGAAAATGAAGGCACGAGACCCGAGACGCGAACGAGATAATTGTCGGAGTTTCATAGCCCGGAGAGGCATCGTTTATACTGAATTCTTCGAGCAAATCCGCCGTATTTCATACCGTAGTATTCTAATTCGTGAAATCATGATTTCGCCGCTGTCACGGCAATTCTTTTTTATCCCATGTTAGCGCTTCCAGACACGATGTATGGGTGCAACCTTTTTTTTCGTGCAGCATTACCTGGAAAAAAATCGAAAAAAATCACTCGTACGCGTAAACTTGTGAAGGTATTATCGCATTTTTTGCAAAGTCATCCCAAACATGAATAACATTAATTTAGAACATACAGTCCATTATCGGAGTTCTGGAGGCGATTGCCCTTGAATTTTTCTTGTCTTGGAAAAATCTTGATATTATCTTCATTTACCCCACTGTTCTTTTTTTTTGTACCAAAAGAGTTTCTTTCTGGAGTGAAATATTTCGCTGATAAATTTTCTATTTACTGAACATAAATTCGGAATAATGAAATAAATTTGGAAACAAATGCCATATGTGTTTATGGAAAAAAATAGGTTTCCGAGCTCAGGATCGTGGCAAGCAGTCGTTTCGCGACTGAAATGTGCCTCGGTACATAGCGCGAGGGGATATCTCCTGTACTCCCGGGGTCGCCGGCTTCCACAGTAAAGGTGGACTGGTGTATAATCTTTGAGGGAACGAGAGAGGATACGAGGAGTCGGGCCGTGCCTCTCTTGGATCACCGGTCTCTCGCGGTGATCCAAGAGAGACCGGTGATCCAAGAGAAAAGAGAATAAGTCCAGAGGAAAGAAAAAGGATCGAAAGAGAGAGAAAAGTGGTGAGTCCCGCGGTCGGCCGATAGGAAGAGCGAGCGGTGGGAGAAGGTAGATCGCGGATTGAGTCATTATGCTTGCTTGGTTGAGAGACCACAGGCCTTGATGCGGGATCGAGCTCACTCGCGCTCGCGCGCGCGCGCCAGCGCGAGCTCGCTGGGCCTGCCATCGGGACGAGCAAGGAAGCGAACCAAGCGAGTGAGAAGGCGAGCAAGCAAAAGCGAACTCTCGGAGTGCCTCGGCTCTCAACAAAGTTCCGATCTCTGCTCGTCTCTCGTCTCTCAGCACTCGTCTTTGCGATATATACACGTGAAAGGAAACCGACCGGATGATCCGACGCGTATAGGGCAACGAACAAAGTACTCGCGATGTTCGTAGCTCTGTCTCTCCCGTTTCTCGTCCTCTTCTATATTCTCGATTTTCTACTATTTTTCTTGGATATCTTCGCTTTTTTCTTTGCTTCTCCGGGGAATTCTTCTTGTATTTTTCGCAACGTCGACTGAGATTCTCCGATATTGATTGGTGTACCTTCTTCATGGTTTTCTTCGTACATGGAACTTGATCGAAAGCTCTAATGGACTAGTTTCGTGCGGATTCACCGCCGGGAGATGTTGGATCTTTTTTCTCATAAGTTTGTACACGGCTGAGTTTGCCGAGGCTTGTAGAAACATTTTCCTGGTCCTAGATAAATGTATTGAACTGTAGTTCACTGAAGCATTACCAAATTTGTACAAGATCCTTATAAGGTCTGTATTCGCAATGTTTTAATTTCAACAAGATCACCAGTTCTGCCAAATATTCATTGATTCACTTATTAATAAAGAAAATGAAGGATAGAAAGCTCTCGTTTCGAAGGAAATTCTTCCTCGCTTCTGCTCTCTACGAAGACTCGCTCTAAAGGTGGATAATTGATTCCTCGAATACGATAAGGAAAGGGAGAAGTGTCCGTAGCGTCGGGCAGAAGAGAAGGATCAACGGTTATTTCGTCGCGATTCCGCGCAGTTGCCGTTCGAGCGAGACGATGGGAATCGAAGACGAAGTCATTGGAGGGACCCGCCGGTGTGCGTCTGGTAATGGAGAAGCGATATCGAAAGCGTTCCGGGATCCTGTGACCGGGGCCCATCGACGCATTCACGCCGAAGCTATTACGAGATTAAGCCAACCGAGCGATCGGCAACGAAAAAACCAAAGGCTGTTTCCAGTTCGAGCTAAGATCGGGTCCAGTAGGATTTTATCTCGGAACTCTAAAGCCACTGTAAATTCACGGACAACTTCTTTTCTGGGCTATTATGCTCCGATCGGGATGGTCTCGACACGATGTCTTCATTCGTGCTGCAAAAAAATAATTCGTATTCGAACTCGCGTTGATATTTTTTAAATAGTCTTATTAATTGCGCTAATTCACAATTTCATCCATCCAATTTAAGGTACACTGGAAACGCGGTTTCAAGAAACTCGCACCGATTCGTCGCTCGTCTGATCTCTTATTTTCGCTTTTCTTTGTGCTTATGAAAAAAATATTTGCCCTCACGATTATTCACCGTGCCGAACTGAAATTTTATACTCTCGGTCCCTGAGACAATTAAGAAGATGAGTCTGGAACTCTCAGCCGTCCAGTGTAGAGAAAAGAAGATGACGTCCCGCGAGACACTCGAGACCAACGAACGGGCCCGCATGAAGAGGCAAAAAACAAACTGAGAACGAAAAAAAGATAGAAAATAAAAAGAAGGATATATATATATATATATATGACGAAAAATTCTAACGAGAAGATGTGGGTTGCGTTTTCGGAGTTCGAAACAACGAGAGAATGAAAGACGCGCGGGGATTCCGCGCTGAGCGTATCTTTTTAAGAAGGAACGGCTCGGACGGGCGACGATCGATTACCCGGCTCCCGAGTCTCGCCTTCCGAAGAATCCTTTTGACAAGTCACTCTATGCTCCTTTACTTCTTTACCTATATATCGGCCTCGTCCCATCTTCGCGGAATAGACCGATCGCCACGGCCTAACGAGCGATTAATGGAATTTCTCCGGCCACCTGCTGCTCAGACCTTTTCGCACAAAAGCTCTTTATATATCTTTACACATACGAAAATATCGCCCTTCATCGAACTGCTTCGAAGCACGATTGTTCTGTAGCTCGGAAATGAATTTTTCTGTTTTCCGCCAGATTTTCTGATAATTCGAAAAGCAATCGAACTTATCAACAAAAAGCAATGAATTAATATTATTGCTGTTTAATGATTATGGAATTGCCTCGTATTTCAAATTGCAGTCCCCATTATTGTTCACAATAGCGTTGATTAGATAATATCAGACTTGAGGGTTTCCTGTTTCAAAAGAAAAAGAAAAGAGACAACGGATAATAATAATCTCAACCTGTCCGCGAGGATTTTATCCTTTAATTCGCGATCGCGGGGCCGGTGTGTGCAACGGTAATCGAGTAATTATGCTTGCAAATGTAGTCCCCGGTGCTCCAAGACTGATGAAGATAGCCTACCAGAGTTTCTTCGCGTTAAGGAGAGAGGGCCCCCGTCTCTTCTCTCCGATGATATTAACAACGGTAGGAATTATGGAGATCGCTTTCGGGGCGAGGATGCGCGAACGAGAACGTCCCACAAGGAGTGAAAAGGATGGAGATGATAGAATGAGAAGAGGCAAGAGTCAGCCTACCGGGCGAGAACGACCGGAATATTTAGGCGCCGACACCTGCGAAAGAACACCCCTCTACATTATCCAACAACTGGCTGCTGATGCTTTTTATATCTTTTCTCATTGAGCGAATCGCGTGGCTGTTGTATAATTACGATCGTTCTAGCTCTGCTCCATCCGACGAGCAATTATTTTTCAACGCAATTAAGACAATGCGATTTAAACTTATGCCGGATAGTTTAATATCGAGCTTCTTTTGTCAAAATTTATTTGAAAAAAAAATGTTATACTCGGTGAGAATTCGTGAAATGATGACTGACGACTCTCCGCCCGTCGTGTCAGAGCGTGTGGACCCAATGGTCAGTAAGAACGTGGCAGGGAGAGAAAAGGATGAGGAAACAAAAAGAAAAACGAGAAGAAGATACAGAAACTCTTCTCGCTCGCGAGACTGCGGTGCTTTCCCATCGTGCAATTAAGTGTTCCCCAACGAGCGAGAGAGCCGACTACTTCGTTCTCCCGGTTCTTTCCTTTAACTCTTTTCCCCACTTCGACGCAGTCTTACTTCATCCTTCGAACACCCCGTTTACACTTGCTTCTTCCTTTATACTTTTCTCTTCTTTTCCTCTCGCACCTCCGCGTTTATTGCGGATTCGAAGAATTTACGATCCTCCCATCTACTCGCGCCTAACTGCTACACACGGTACACCGTCTTTTCGCATTTGCCTTTTGCACTTCGCGCGCGTCCGTGCTGTTATGTCCGTTGCATTTCATCGGAAGATTGGCGAAAGCACGAATGGAAAGGCAAAGGCGAGAAAAAGAGTTTCGTAGAATATTGCAATGCCAAAGTCGAAGGTGGAAACGAAATTTATATGAATGAACGTCGAAACGGCGTGAACAAGTAATAATCGAAGATTGAACTTCATGTATGGAAGAAGTCTTTACTGTTTTTCTTCTGAGAATTTGAATGGCAATTCATGCGAATATTAGACCTGGAATTTCGTTCTCCATATAAGTTTTAACGGCATTGATTTGCACGAGCTGTATTGAAGATGAACTTAATTCAATTTCACTGAACAGTCTTTCGCAAATCGGAGCCAATTTCTTTTTGCCAATTATTGCTACAAAAAATTCTCGGTCTGCTAGACAGTCTAATAATAAGTGATTCTAAAATTCATGTAGGTTCAAATCGAATAGTGGATCGTACGTGCAACGAAAAATGTGTTCCTGAGAAACATAATGCGAAGAAAAATAATAAATAATAGTTTGAGTAGCGATGATCGATTTACGGGTTCGAACTTTGACGTGCGGCAAAGTCAGTGGGGTAAGAAAGATCGGACGGAAGAAGAAGACGAAGAAGAATGAAATAAAGAGAAAGAAAAGAGACATTGAGTTCGGCGCAGTGTCCGTTCGTTCGTCCGTTCGTTCGAGGTACCTTCGAGAGAGAGTTGCGCCGCGCGCGTCCCGTCCATCCGTACGTCGTGGCGAATTCAATGTCCATGCAAAGCAAACGGCGGCGGGTACGGCTGTCAATTATCCATTATATACGGCCCGGGCCGCTCAAACCCATCCTTTTAACGACCCCTCAAAGCCCGAATCGCTCTTAACCCTCTCACAGTTGAAACCAAGGCGAGTATGTGAGAAAGCGATGAAAAAAGGAAAAACGTGAGATACACGTCGAACTCGCGACATGAGATTGAGAGAGAGAGAGAAAGAGAGACAGAATTGGTATCTCCTCTCTGTGGAGTAGAAGAAAGAGTCGAAAGAATGAGAACGAGACGAGAGAGATGAGGAACCGAGCACGTTTCGAGAGCTCGAGAACGCTTTCGCGCGATATCTCTTCGGCTTCTTCTCAAGGATATCGAAATATTTTCAGAGTTCGATTACGGAACGGAGCCGAATCGAATAAAGTCTCGAACTCACTGCCGAAAAAAAAAATGAAGTTCGTATAATCGGTTTCAATTCATTTTGTCATAAACGAGATTGCGAGCGAAGCAGAGTTTATCACTGAAAGAAATAATTCACCACCGTTTGAATTTTCTACTCCGAAAGAAAATGTCTTCGAATTAAGGTAAACTAACAACATACGACACTGGCACCCCGCAATGGTTCATACAAGGCCCATTTTTTCCCCAGCTCTATCAAAAATTCTGAAAAAATCGGTAGCTTAATATTTAATGCGAAAATCCTCGAAAGAAAATAGTTTTTACTAATTATGAATTATTGAGCAAAACGTTGTTGAACGCCAATATTTAACACGAAGAAAAAGTCAGTTTTTGACTACTCGACTGTTATCTTAACCGATTTCTATGTGCGGTAATTGCGTTTGGCATTCCGTCTCGACTCGAATATACTCCGAGTCGTTGATTATCCGCGTGTCTCTGAATTCTCTTGTCCCCCAACGCTTCTGAATTTACTCTCTACTCTCCCGCAATTCTTTTGGTCTGTCTGTCTGTCTGTGTCAGTACGTATATATATATATATATAACTATAGCGAGCGACAGAAGAAACGAAATGTTTCTCGGAATTGCAAATGTCGTTACAAGCAACAGCCACCCGGTGTGATCGGTAGAAGGGTTTCAAAAGCCGCTCGAGCCTTTACCTTCTATTCTGACAATTCTCATTCTTTTTCTTCATATCCAATTCTCCCCGTCGCCGCTTGTTCTTCCGTGTGTGTTCCCGCTAGCCTCTTCTCGTCTTTCTCTTTTATCGCCATTGGATTTTTCCTCAACTATTCTCCCCTTAAATATCAGAATTCGCGAAAATCTCATAAAGATTTTGTACCTCGACATCACACGGACGATTCCCAACGTCGATCGTCCCAACGGTAATTTACTCGTCAAGTAAAAAGATAACTGGCTGTATAAAGGAGTACAAACGTTTTAACTGGCATATGCCATATAACGCCTTGAAATTTAGCTCCCCTGCTATTAGCGAACATGCGGGTTACAAAAGCCGACGATAACTAGACCCGAGAGGTGAAACACGGAGGTTCGAACGCCTTTGAAGAGCGCAGCTCGCCCGTTGTGTTGGCATGCGTGCAGATGGCTCTCAAAGCTGATGATAGGCTGGTATCCGTGAACGAGACCCGAGCCTCCCCGATAAAGATGGTCCGAGATGGGGGTTCATCTCCTTCGAACGAAATAACTGACGAACATCGGGTCGAAAGTTTGACCGGTTCGTTTCTTCGTCGTCTCACTCCTCGTACCCTCGCGAAGCAAAGTCGATGGAGAAAGAGCGAGCCAACGTACTTTGCCAAAGATCAGACGCGAGAGGGATCGTAAACGCCAACACGTAATAATTATAACGAGAGGAGTCTACCCCTCGGGATAACGACGGAGACGACGGAATAAAAAGGGGGAAGCGCTCACGGGAAGAAAAGACCAGTGAATGATCACATAGTATGCATATGGCTCGTTCTTCCTCTATCTTCTTGGGTCTAAAGCGCCATATATATATATGTATGTGTTCGTTGCTTATCCTTTGACTTCTCGTTATTTCGCTACGACGAGACGTCGCAAATCAAGCGCCGAAACTCGTCCTCCTTGAGTCGCTTCAACGTGCAAGCGAAAAGCAAAGAAACAAGGAGACGAGGAACGACGAGCAAACGTGTTAAAAAATGCACGTCAATCACCGAGAGCGAGACGACAATCGTAGCAGTGCTTTGAGAATTTTGGAAAATGCGTACGCGCATCTTTTGCTCTTACTTTTTGGAATTACATAATTAAATATTGTCCTCAATTACAAATTCAACTACAGGTGCATTATTTCTGCATCAACATTTTCTTCCTTTTACCAATTCCTAAAGAAAATATGAAGTCATTCTTATTGAAATAAAAAATACCCAACGTCAATAGATATTTTATAGAACGAAATTTGATCGTTAAGAAGTGCAATCGGCCCATCGAATTTCACTTCTAAAACGCGTCAATGTTTTTCTTCGTGGCTCGAGCCAAATACATCAAATTGTAATGTACTGCGCGGTATCGAAGGTATTTTCGTTCTCATCGTCTTGCTCTTTCACACAATGTGACTGGTGACTTTTCGAGGTGGTGCTCCTTTGTGCCGCGATCTTTCGCTCCTCGAGAGCCGGAGCAACCGAGTGGTTCGATCCTGAGACTCGCACAATGCGACGCATTGATCGGCTTAATTACCGTGATATCAGCGTAATTAAAGGCCCGTTGTGCCTCCTTGCCTTCTCCCTCTTTACTTCCTCACCTTACCTCGTGGCTTGTGTGTCCGATACTCTATTGGGCTCTCTTGTGGCCCTCGAGGAAGAATCGAGACTCCACCAACCCGCAGTGACTCTCGAATTCTCCGTACTTTACACCGCATAATACCTCGCTGTAATGTTATACAGATATAGAGTGTAGCGTACGGAACAGCATAGTGAAGCCTCCTGTCAATTTTAACACCTTGCCGTGCGACGCTTCGTTAATAAGCCATTATAGTATACACGACGCCCCATTGCCTCTACAAATCGAAATTCCACGCACAATTTACATTTTTTTTCTCTCAACTCTCCTTCGTTCATGTTCTCACCCGCACTCGGTCAGTTCTACAAACGAAATAAATAATCAATGATAATAAATCTGCTCTTTGAAGGACGGGGTGATTTAGGAGAATTTAAACAGTTCAATTGAATATTTAAAAAATTGTGTAAAATTCTTTTAAGTTCGATGAATTTATGCAACCATTTGAATTTGTTTTTTTCAATCGTCGCAACAATCGTCGACTTTAATTATTAAAAAATTTGAAACGCCCCCTCAGATGTTGGTATTTCTCAGCCAGAACCCAGTTTATCGCGAATGATTGGCATCCGGTCGCTGATAGACAATCTCCAAAGTAGGAAAATCTTTGGACGTTAACAGCTGAAATTTACGATAAGCCCGCGAGTATGCGCCGCGTGTCATCGGATGCGTTATCGCCACGCGGCGGAACAGAGCACGACGATGGAACTGCACGTAATACTCATCCCCTTGATATGCTGTAACCCTCGTCAAAACGAGGTCCTCGAGAATCTTGTCTGGCACTCGAGCTCCGCACTCTCACGGCGGGCTCGAGTTTCTATCTCTCCTCTCGTTCTTCCCGAAGCGAAAGATAGGATATATACAGGAAGAAATTCTCTCATCTCGAGTATAACCCATGGGAGCTCTCGGTGGCCACCATACACTATCCACTAACGAGTGTGTCTCGTCTCGAGAGTTCTTCTCCGAGAAGTGAATATACTCTTTTTCACGTAGACACGTGAGCCACGTCACTGTTTACCTAGACTCCCCTTGCGAGACATACGAAAGCCTGCGGGGAAAATGCATGCCTCGAGGGTTTATCTTTTTTTCTTCTCTTCCTTGTCCTTTCAAGTTCGAGATGACGAGGTCGCCCAAGATGCGACGGAGGGAATAATGAAATTAAATATAACATTGCGATCTGTAAAATGCTTTCATTAATTTGTTTCAAATGTTGTTTCGATTTTTTGGAAGATGCAAAATAAATTCTTTCAATACACAACTTCTTTACAATAAAATCGATCCAATGTAGGAAATACGTTTAAGGCGATGGCGTGTTTGTCAACCAGTATAATAGCAATTCGAAAAGATATAAAACTACGCATAGAAGACTTTGGTCAAAGTGTACGTTGTGGAGAGCGAAACACAGTGGGAAAAAAGCGCGGCGAAACGAGAGCTAGTACTATTTATTATTATTTTCGGTAGTGGTGCGTCTCGGAACCGAGAAAATAGTAATGCATTATTCCCATTGTATATAAAAGTTCTATACATTCATCATTAACACAGCAAGTAATGAAAATGACCGAGTGTCTCGAAACTCAATGGAAGTTAAATAACAAAATTTTGAAAGAATTGTCAAGTACAAAATTAAAACAACGTTAACCGCAAAGCAAAGCCGAGTGCGCTCAACATAACGGAGCCGAAAGATGTGAATGAGAGGAAGCAGAGAAAAAAAAGAGACTGAAACGCGCGTGAGCCCGAGCGGCGGAGGCATCGGTGAAGGAAAGAGCGAGAGAAATGAAATAAAGAAGACAGGAAGATTTCGTTTGTGGCCGCCCGCGATCTCGTGTTTGTCGTAGGAGTTAGAACAACCCTTTTGTCTTCGCCGTGGCACAAAGTGCCGCTTCTCATCACAGCTTTGCCTCGCTCGGTTCTTTCTTCCTCCGGTTCTTGTATGTTTTCCCAAGCGAACGGGACGCCACGATGGACCACGTTTCCCCGCCGTGGGTTCTACTGTTTCTCTTTTTTTCTTTCGTATTCCCCTCTTTTTCTACTTTTCACTGTGTTTGGCTTTGTATATTTCGATTTCCCGAAACTCGAGGCTGTTCCCACAACCGTTTGTGTAAACCACAGCCACACGCATGAATCTTCCGACTTCGGACCGGCTGTGCGCGCGTACCGTGGATCCCCAAATGAGAAAAGAAACGCGCATCGTGTACTTTTCTATCTCGACTCCATTAGCCGTGTTTGTAGAGGTCCACAGATTCTTTTTTCTTCTTTGTACGCGTGGAAGAAAAAAACATTCGACTTCAACGTCGTGTCTCCAGTTCGATGCCGTTTGCCCGATACACAGCATTTTGTAATCATTCCTTTATTTACACAAAAAAATATTTTCTCACAAATATACGATTCTGTTCAAACAGCGGAATGAGTTCTGAGGATTTTGTAATCCAATCTCCAAATGTGAGCCAGTGTTAAAAAATTGTGTTACAAATAGGCGAATTCGTGGGATTTTTTGGAATGAAATACTTTTTAGTCCGAAATGTTCAGGGCCTTATTAATTCTCATGAATTATTTATTTCAAAATCTTTAATTTATTTGTAAAGTATTGCGAAGACACTGTTTTTGTTGTAATTTCTTCAAGCAATCGTTATTTCAACGAGACTTCTTTTTACTTCTTTTGCGAGGTGAAAAAAAGATTGTCGTTAAATCATGTTTTACCGTCGTGATGTGTTCTTAGTTTCGATCCTTTCTCGATCTTATTGTAACACGACGAAATATCTTCGTGTATTGTTTTAGGTGACGGTGGCGAGCAGCACGACGAGCACGAGCACGAGTACTGTGAGTACTGGCGCGAACGACATGGACTGGTTCGCAGGGGTCGCCGAGGAAGAGCTACTGTATTACACGGGAGTCGGCAACGGTGACGTGGACTCGCTGTGGGCAGTCATAGGTAGCTTCGTGCCACCACCTCCGAGACCACCTTACCTACCCGAAGAGGGCGTCACGACCGACGGACTCACCACCTGCGACCTTTGTACATGGGCGTTGAGAAACGACAGGCACTCGTTTTCCCTCGATGGTACACTCGGTAAGTCAATCTATATCACAAAAGAAACCCTTAAAAAATTCCAAAAAAGCGAAAAAAAAATATATAAAATTTACTCTACAACTGCAAAATATTCCATAGCCTTTTGTATTGATGAAAAAGCGACTTTTGGTAAAATCCAAAATTAAATCGACCCGGGCTGGAGCAACTTTGGCTCTTCAAGTCGATAATTTTCATACCTGATGCTTCGATTAATTGTTTGCATCTTGCGGATTTCATTGCAAAGAATCGAAAAAAAAAAGTATTCTGAGTAAAGTAATCGACAAAGTTAGAAGTGTAAAAAGTATGAATGATCTTCCTAAGGGTTAGTACGCAGTACCTGGTATTTCATAGAAGCCGCACGATTCCTCTGTACTATCTACTGTAACCGGAAGTGGAGATGCCATCCGGTTGGTAAGCCCGTCGACTCGTCGACCGCGTCCACTTAGTCGTCGTTTCGCCGCCTCTTTCCATTATTCCTCTTCGCGCTACTAGAACTCTTTCCACTCTTCTCGCTGTCTTAATACACGACGGCGAGCTCTTCTTTTCCGGTCTCCATTATACTGGCGATACACGTGGGCCGAAAAAAAAGGACGAAGGAGCAATAAAAAGTCAAACGCCGAAGGAAAAAGAATACGTAAATGTGAGAAAAACGAGGTACGGGACACTGTAATAAACAGTTCATAAAAAGAATAATACTTATCCGATAACATCGTTTTTTTTCGTCCACCTCTCGGCTCCTCCTGACGTATTAATTAAGAGCGATCCTGTCGGTGTGATAAAAGTCCAAAGAGCCCGTACGTCTAACCGGTCGAAGTAAAAGCGAGAGAAATAAAAAAAAATATTAAAAGGAAACTTCATTCGTCTTTCTCTTTCGCACATTCGGGGCGATTGGCTTCGTGGTTTCGTAGCCAGTCATCGAAAGATTAGGAACTCGAGCAAAGATAAAATCTCCGTGTGTTCCCCCCGCTACGGTTGAAAATATTTCGTGAGGTATAAATTAAGTGTTGTCGAGGGGGAGAGGCCACGGCAAACGGGGGGGAAACTATACATGTAGTGTATACAGAACGGTGATATAGTTGTTGTGAATAAGTACAGGCTGTGGCTACCGTAGAACCGTAGGAGTAGCCACATCCGGTTTGAGCGTCCAATCGGAAAGCGAGCGGCCATCATCAATTCTGCATGGGATGCAATTCAAGCGCCGGGTGCGAGGGTCTGTGTTAAAGAGTTGAATGAAATGCACGGAGTTTAAATGGTGGATTTAAGGAAGTTTCCGTTCCAGTCGGAAAGCTCCACCTTTCAGGCACCTTAGATCCCGCCTTCCTGCGATGAAGACGTCGGTATTTTTTTCTTTTTGTTACGTTTTTTTCGTTCACTCTTTGTGCGCCCTCGACTGTGCGTGTGCATCTGGGAGTGAAGCAACGAAGTTGGGATGGACGTCTTACGTTCCCGTTCAGCTCCACCCTTCGCGGTATCGTTTTCCCACGTATTCACGGCAATCGCATGACGATATAATTGGGCGACGTCAAGATGGCTGATACTTTACTACTGGAAGGTCCCGTCTTGATTTCCAGCTCGGTCTTGAGCTTAAGAACTGTGACAATGTCATCAAGATCTCTAGATACCCTTTCCGTAACTCTTGGCAACATGTTTTCGGAGAAAACATTTTTTTATAATCTAAAAAATGTTTAAATCTATTTCTGCGCAAAAACATCCTTCGCATCAAAAATAAAAATAAACTTGAGATCGGTTCATGTGTTTCTCGGACTTGCGGCTGGAGAAATGCCGCGAGGAAATCTTCCAATTCGGTTCGAACGAGTTCGTTTTCTTTTTCTTTCTCTCGAAGCCTTAACAGTATAATTCGCGGCTTGGACAGATTATTTATCTCTCGTATCGGATTTCGTGAGTTTCTCGATGATAATAAATAAAGGAAAACGAGAGGCCTCCCCCTTCGAGCTGCCAGGCTCTTGTGTAGAACGGTATAAGTGGTAATATACCAAGACCTTACAGTGTATAATACCCAGTATATTCGCTGAAGCGAATAACGCTTGACTTTGGACCATGCGAGCCCACATCCGTTACGTTGGCTATATGAGAGAAGAGCCCCAACGTGGCAATCATCGCGTCACTTGGCGGCCTCACCGACGCAATAATTACGAGATCACACCTTCGTCCGGAGGACGATCCAGCGCATGCCGCGCTCTGGTGCAAGCCCCCTTCTGCCTTCGCACGGGAGAAACGTGGAAAAAAAAACAAAGTTAATAAAAAGCCCGCTGAGGTGAGGAGATGAAACTCGCGGCCTGTTGGCACCGTGAGCATCATCGCCACGCTCAGGAATGGCGAGGGTGAGGCTAACGGGATCTGGATCCCATCGTCGAAGAGTCTCTCGAGAGCTTCGGGCACGAAACAGACTATTACCTGATTTGCAATCTGGAAAACCTCTTCCCGAAGAATCTTGCCAAAAACTTATCGGCTCGTCGATCGATAACATTTCTTTTTTTGACAAAATAAACAAAAACAACGCGTAAAAGAGGAATATTCAATTTTGCATTAAATTGGGTATTTCAAAGATTTTGTGAAATTACAGAGGTGTTTAACGACAGATGCGAAATTTAAAATGGTCAGGAATATAGTATAGAAAAAAATGTTGCAACTTATGAGTGCGACGCAAAAAAATGCTTATCTTCCATTCTTTTTCTTTTTGTCACTCGAGCTTTAGCTCTAATTTCTTCAAACTTTTTTATTTATTTCAAAAAGGGCAAACTTATTTTGATTTAAATTTTGAAAAAAGCCTCTGAGACTCGCTGTTCGAAAAGTGAGTGAATTAAGAAAAAAAGCAGCAAGTTAACTCCGTTGTTCGTCGCCGTTCCTTGTAACAATGTAAACCGTGAAGAATCTCCGTAGCTGGTTTCCAGCATCCTCGTACACGTTGCTTATCTCGGCCTCGTTCTGTTTCTCGTTAACGCCCGTGTACGCAAGAGTATGCGTACAGAAGCGTCGATACGCGGAGGGTCTAACACATAGTCGAGCGCGAAATGCATACAGAAAGTCGCGCGAAGAGGGTACACATACGGATAGGTATATGGGAAGGAACGGTTAAGGGGTTTCTCCGGCGTATCGGCGAAAGAGTAACCCGGTCGCGAGAGGTGCGAGACCCGCACTGAATAAATAAAAATAATAATAAGGAGAAGCCGAAAAGAAGAATAAGAACGAGAATGGGAATAAGAAGGCCGAGAGGAGGAACGGCGACGACGAGAATGAGATAAAACGTGCGCAGTGCTCGAGTGCTCGTTACCGAGAGCTCTTCTCCACGTACTCGAGGTTCCCTTTTTTTTGCCTTTTTTTTTTTCAAGAATGCGCGCATTCTTTTTCCACCGGTGGGGTTGAACACAGCGCAAGGAAAGAACGTAGCAAGGAGAATTGGCTGGGAGCGAGAGAGAGAGAGAGCTTTCTGTAACGATACGCGAGAGTTTCGCGGTAAGGAACGCTGTAACGATACGCGCAGTTGGGCAAGGAAGGCAAGGAAGAGAAACCCTCGTTGTAGCGCCTAGCAGCATCAACGAGAGAAACCCGAGCGACTTTGGATGTCCGCAGTCGGGCATTGAGAGATAAAATCTTTCGAGCTGCGTCCAAGGGTAAAGGGTTGCTCGGTAAACTGTTGGCTCACTCGCGGCCGAACCCGAAAATCGAGATCACTTTTCTTTTGCCGGGGTTAGACCTGTGCGTACACGAGTTTCGAGGTGTCAGGATCGGTCCCGATCATCTTGTTCCTCGGGTGTTTGCAAGACAAAAAAAGGATTTCCGAGCACTCGCGTGTGATAAAAAAGGGTGGAACGCGATTGATAGTGGTGCGGAGTACTTTTGCTAATACTAACGGCGATTGCACGTCTCGCGTGCGTAAACTGATCTCCATTTCTTGCCTCACGATTTTTGGAGATTTCATGTTAAGTATCGAATCGTCAAATTGCCAAAACTCGTGATATTTTAACCACATTTGTAAAAGGGGGATGACATTGTCGGAATGACGAGCTTCTCTATAAATTACATTATTTTTTCAAAATTTTAGCTGTTTTGGAAATACCAAATTTTCACCTCAGTTTATTCAATGCATAGATCGACTCATCATTGAGTCATTATTTACTTGATTCTTTCCGTACATCGAAAAATCTTACTGATTCAACCTCAATTTTACTCATTTCTAACGCTTAACGCTTTTTTAACGCTTTCAGCCTTTTTATTTCGTTTTGTAATCCTTTCCTTTTCTCTATCATTCTCTCGCTCGCTTACGCCAGCACGGCGTTTATACCACCGCGAAAGTAATCTTGAAACGGATCTCCGGAGCTCGTGGATTTATCGGCACGGGGGAACCGGGAGCAGCAAGGAACAGCGCCGCGTTCGCCTGTTGAACGTTGTACCGCCCGGGCACATACCCACCGCGCCGCGCTGTGTCCACGAACGTCCGCGCGCCGAGCATCGGACACACGTGCGTGAGCGTACCCCGATTGCGTGCCCGAGATGCTACCGTACGATAGGTTTCCTTCCAAAAAGTCCTGTCCGACGGCAGAGCTGGACCGCCGTCACCCCCTTCCCCAAACGCATTGCTTCCTCCTCTTACCCCCATCGTCTCTCAGGAATTTTCGTACTCGGCGGTGTCCTCGATCATTCCTTTTGCCTATAAAATACCGTATGACGCAATGCCAACGATCCGAGATCGTTATTCATAGATCTTTTTTTGTCGTACAAATTTGGCCGATTTGGTGAATTTAATAATTTCACCATATAAATCTATTAACGTGCCGCCAATAGGCGACTGCAAAAACGGTGTATTAAGGCAAGATATAATTGGAAATCTCGAAAAGTCGTAATAAGTAATTTTATTGAGACGAAAAAAAAATCGATAATACTCATCAATAGAAGCATTAATCTTACCTTCATGGGATAGGAATATTGTAATAATTAATCGAGCTGGTGCACAGTTTCAAATTAGCTAGGTGATAGCGGTACGTTGAATCGTCAATTTCAATCTACGGATCTCTTGAATCCATAATCTCTGCTGCCGCAGATAATAAAAAGCGATCAGAATTCGCCTAACAAATCAAAAGGATAGTAAAATCGCGTGTAAGATCTCGAGGCAAAAAAATATTGATCTTTCCTCGTCTCGCTCGTTCCTCGATCCATCGTGCTCTCTTCCTTTCTCTCGACAGATAACATTCGATCCTGTCGCCAAGACCTTCTCTCTCCGAGAAATTCTGGTTCTTTTTTTCTTTTTTCTTTCATTTACTTTTATCTTTCCCACTCGCCCCGCTGGGGGCTCCGTGTATCTCGCTGCCGGTATGGAAGCTTCTGATTCGAGTTTTCTGCTTCTCTATACACGGCTGCTGTGCATGCCGTGGACCACGGAGAGAGCCGCGCGGGCACGTACATAAGATCGCGTGACGGAGACGAACACGAGTCCCGATATATCAAACCGCTTGTAGGGCTAACTAAGGTTTGTAATGCCCGGAGGATACACGGGACACCGCGGGGCTGACTAACGAGCGAAACCCTACCACCGATATAAAACGGCGACGGCCGATTCGATGAACGGTTGGCAACAGGTGGTGTTGGTAGTGGGACAAACGCTAATAATCCTGACACGTATAAACTCGACAACTTTTCTATTTTTTTTTTTTTTTTCGTTGCATATATATACATTTTTTTTTATTCAACGCGAGACATTTTATTACGTTATCGCTTCTCGTCGCGAGTGTCAAGATTCTCAGGATAAAATCCTTCGATACCCGAAAAAAAATTGCGAACACAGAAAAAAATGCGAAAGTAAGATAGGAAGATTAATTAAGTCAAGATAGGCGGTTCATATAAGGAGTCGCGACTTGGTTTTTTGTCACTCGAGACAACTGTGTTTCTTAATTAGTCAAGATCGGGGAGAATGCTTCTTTTGTAGGAATTTCAAATGAGTAACATCGGTTTACACCTCGTTTCGGCTGGATCCTCGATTAACACACTTTCTAAGTCTATAAAAATCGATGAGGGGATAGTTGAGATTCCGATTAATTTTGAATTTTTCATTGCTTTTTGATTTACGATCCTCATGATAATTCGGATAGTCTGTGACTTAGCTTTTACGACTTTTCACGTGTTCTCGCCGTATGCATTCTATGAAAAATATGTTTGCATTAACATACCAATAACTGGACGGTAAATCAAATTCTCGAAACACCTATATGAATTTGTTCGGAATTTTTTCAATTGTCTGGCCGCCGTTCCCTTGCTCCTAATCGTGACGACGATGTTTGCTTCCTTTCTTCATTGAGTCGCTTCGCGATCGGAGTGAGCGGACTCGAGTGTTTCGGGCAATTAAGATTAAAGGTCTACCTGACTTGGAACAGCAGTTTCGCGACTACTCGGACTCGAGTCTCATTCCCTTCTCTCGAACCTTTCGCCCTCGTCGCCTTATCCTGAGAGCCATGAAGGAAGAAAAAAAGAATTCAACCTTATCTCAGGAACGCGAGAACTCGTGCGCCTCATCGGTGCTACGGTAAATGTTTGCCGTTCTGTATCTCGCTGCAGGCTTATCGTAGAATGCGAAGTATCCCCGATAGGTATAAGGCTAGCTGATTGTTATCTGCTAATTTAAATAACTAAATGTCTACATTTCCGATGGTCCCAAAAAGTCGAAATAATCGTTTAATTTTTTTTCCTTCATTAATGTTAATCGACAAAACATTTTTTACTCAAATGAAGCAGACAGTAGTTTAGTTGTTATCCCCCATTTTTCTAATCTACCGAAGATTAGCATCGTCGGCTCTGGTGTGATAAATATCCTTAATATCGGCCTTGCCGGAAGTGTCGAGCCGGCTATATCTTTGACGGCTACATTAATTCGAATGAGAGAAGGTCAAGCCAGAAGCCGCTAGACGAGACGTCAAAAGCGGCTCCTTATATGCATATCTTCGCTCCTCTCAACGAGAGAGTGATCCGTATCTTCTGTACCGGAGGCCTCTAACGAAAATTCTATTAAGGCAAGGCTCGATGGATGACATCGAAGCGATATACTAATTCGATCACGAACGATCACGCCTTATTGTGGTGTCCGACACGATCTTCCTCGGCGAAAGACGTCCCATTATGAATGAATAACAAAGTCATCATTTTCAGAAGATTGAACAAAATTTACATTATCAAAAAAGTACTTGTGTCCCAAATGCAATAATCATATGAAAAAAAATGCTTGTAATTCTTAAAATTAATAACTCTGGGAACTTATTCAAATTATTTTCGGATTTATCACTAAAACGGTATGAAGTTTACAGAAAATATTGCGATTCATAAAATAAAGAAATCAATGGAACGGCGGTTCTAGAATAGTTTTTTCCTTTCCAGTAGCAATGTCGAGCTCAGACTCGGGATACGTAATACATATAAAAGCGGCCTGTAATTTGATCTGACTACTTCGAATTATAAAATTGGCAGTTGTCGTGTGTCTTTCCGGTATTCGGTGTTCTTTGGCCTGCGAGCCTCGATAAATATGTCATTAGGAAAGATAATTCATAGCCGGTGTACGGAGCAGGAGGTTAACTCGCGGTCTACCTGATCCTGATCGCGGACTAACCGACCGACGATCTTTCGATCCCCTTCGGCTTCCAAGACTCTCGGATATTTGCCGGATAATTGAGTCATTCGTAGTCCCGACGAAATGTCCGGCTCCTTTTTTACCCGACATTATATTCCACACGTCCATTAATCGCGCGACAATCTTTTCCCCCAAAGTTCCCCGGGTCCTTCCACGTATTCGTCCGGCTTTCTTGGATTCCTTTTTTTTTTTAATTCGCCACGTGATTATCATTATTATTATTATACACTCGCGAGTGCGGCGCGATAGTTCCGATTAGCTCATTAAGAACGCCGATAATTCATAGTAGCGAGACAACGATCGAGTCGCTTCAGGCCAACAACACGAAACACTCAAGGACTGTGAAAAAAAGGATATTCGATAATTGAGCCATTCGTAGTCACACCCCGGTGTCCCGAATCTCCAATTTTTTTTCGTCTCGTTCGTCGACTACCTGCCGTGAAATCACCCACGGTCTTCGATGATTGCCACGATTTTGTGAAGCGTCAAACGAACTCGGCTTGTTTATCGCTTCTTACTCTATACGTAAAATAATAAAAGTGAAAAAATAAAAATCTTCCATGTCGCCTTGTTCTCCGTACTTTACCATCATCGGTACCTAATTGAGACATTCACAGCCGTTGGCACCGCCTCGGAACAGCTCGAATTCTTTCGTCAAGACCACATGCTGACGCGGCAACGATATTTCGAAAGTTAAATCCAAGAATTCACACAATTCATCGGCTCGAATGCGTTTCTTGTTCACTATCCGAAGTGCAAAGGAGTATGTTCCATTTCTCTTGGAGTGATATATCTTTGGTAAGGTTCCATACAACATAGAAAAAAGACGATTCCAATATTCTGGTTAATGTCACAGTCCTTCAAATAAAATATAACTTTATAGGCTTGCACTGTCGAAGGTATGTTGGGTGAATTATGAGCAACGTACGGTAGTCATAAAAACGTGAGCTAACGAATTAAATTTCAAGCAAGTATTTATCAAACTACAATTCAATTCACGAGATACGCCAGGGATTAAGCTGTACTTATGCCTTTATTACAATATGGTTCGAAGGTGTCGCCGAAGGGTTGCGATGAGGTGCCCTAATGCAAAAAATCATCCGTAACGGACAAAAATTCGCGGTTTTCTTTGATCACTAAATATTGCATAATTCTATCTCTCGCAAACCGGGAGGGTTGGTCGCGCAAAATCATGGGCGTGAGTCATTAGCTGACGATGTTTCATAGGAACAGGCTCCGTCGACGAGCATCGTTCAAGTTCTTTTTTCTTGCTACCTAATTGAGACATTCGTGGCTCCACGCGCGGGTGTCATTACCGTATGCTAACCTTTTTTTTTTTTCTTAATGGCTCAAACCTGTTGCAAAGTAACTTTCAAAATGTGTGTTTTTTTCAATCCTATCGCAGCTATTAGTATAAATGTCAACCGAGTGGCACTCACGCGTCTGTTTTATCAAAGATTAACACCGGTTCGAAGATACAGTCGCGTTGAGTAGGTACACGCTCGGAATAAACGCGTTAGAATATTATTATCCCCGTGTACCGTTCGTTGAAATTGTCCACTCCGACTCTCTCCGACGGGTTATCGGAATTTTTCGAATAACTCAGGATAACCTCGGTGAAAACAGTAATTATCCACTTTGTCCTTGCTTTTGACTATTCTAATAAATTCCGAATCTATCTCGATAAATTCTTTTTCGAGTTCCTTAAAGAGTATATATATAATCTGGCGCCCGTTTCTCATCTCTATGCATTCATTCGTATCGAAAGAAAGTTCGTATCGCTGTCTCACGTCGTAATTAACAATAGAAAAAAAATAAACAAAGGAAATGCTTTCACTGGGCTCACTAATCGTTTATCGATCAAGCGCTTGTCGTCACGTTGTTAATAATTGTGAAAGCTTGTGCCCGTAGTGACCATAAGATTCGAGTCGCATGCTCGAGTAGAACGGCGATAAGAAGTCTATTTAAATTGTTCATATATGCGCGCGTATATAACGCATTTCTTAATAATTACTTTCTGTCATTAATGATCCTTTTTTGCCTTTCATTATTTTTAATCGTTCGCGAGAGCGGCTCTGGCGCGCTTACCAATTTAGTCGCTTGCCGCGACGAGTCAATCGAAAATCTCTTCTACTCTATCGCGTGGACTACTAGCGGCACGCGATATAAACCGGCTCATAGAAAATAACTGCTATCCCGTGGCTCAGTAGAGCGTAACACGAGCCGGTCTCATAACTCGCGAGCAAAGTGGTCGGGTCGCCCGACGTGTCAACCTCTCGTTGGGAAAGTCCTTCGGGGGACGAATTAAAAAAAAAAAGGAAAAAAAAAGGTGCTGTCTCGAACGGAGTGCATCCCCGGGTAATTATTAAATTAATCGATGCAGGAGGCGCGGAGATCGAACAATATTTATGGTATCGTTTACAACATAGTTCGGTGTCGATAACGGTGTAAGGTATATTGATGTCATTAACGACTATTTGCTCTACAATTAGCACTGATAACGAATCGTTTAAGATGCAAATTTCAAATGCTACAAGACGAGAACTCCAAGTTTTTCACTGCGCGATTACGCGCACTATCCTCGTCAGGAAGGAAATTCAAAGTGTTTTATTTCCTTGAGTAGGAAGATTTGGTTTGGTGACAAAAAAATCGGGATTATGATCTTCACGTGGTCAGAATTTCTCGAGACATTCTCGAAACCCTTAAAATTGCTTACAATTTTCAAGATATCGGGCTAAAGATTTCGAGACAAATGAATTAGAACTATCCTGTGATCGTTATTGATTTTCTTTTGGTCATATTCAGGATTAAATCGAGCATCGAGCTCTTGAAAAATTGGTGAGAAAACAAAGCCGGTAGGCTCGGATCGCAGACTTTCGCAGGTGTTACAAATTAACTTATATCATTTCTCGTGCGTCGTTTCCGATTGTCCCGGACGGTAACAAAACAAGAGAATAGCTCCGAGAGAATCGATGTACGAGCAGTAGATCGTGGAGCGTTGTAATAAAATTTCACGAGAGGGTAGCGTGCGCGCGCTCCGGGGTACGGAATAGTCAAGCTCGGTAAGCGAGGAAACAGATCCATCACCGTTCGCTCAACGGGAGATCCGAGGGAAAAATAAAGTAATAGAAAACGGAGAACGTGAAAGAAGCGGCGGAGCCGATGGTGAGCGAGATCGAGTTATCCGTCATTCGATCTCTCTCGATTCACGAGACTTTATCTCTCGCAACTTGACGCTCCGGCTTCACGTCCGTTCGTTCGATCGTCGAGGTATCTCATAGGATCCCTCTATACGGATTCTATTAATTCACCATTATACCGCAAGACACTGGTTTATACACTAGCCGAGAGCAAGAAATATATATGGCGGTATAGTAAAATATACTAGCAGAGCAGAAGGTGTGGTCCGCCGGACGTGCTGACTGACAGCATCCCTTCCGCTGTACCATTTCCAGCGCGAGATATACGAGATTCGATCGTTCACTCGTCAAAAGGTTTTATTTTGTACTTCTTTTTCTTCCACGCCGTATCATTTTTTTCTATCAACTCGGTCAACGAATTTAAATCCGTAATTTGTTTTCACTTCGGTTACGTTTCTTGTGTTTTGTTTTTATTGTTCTTCGGACTTGCCGTTAATTCGCAATTTCGGGGGGGGCACGGTCAGAGCGAAGGGAAGAGCGATCCGTTCGAGCGATTCCACGGTTGGTCCGCCGACGGCTCTATTTTCGGGAGTCGCAGAAGCAACAGCAGCCGAGGGGCAAAAGCACATCGACTCCCGATGAGCGACGAAGGGGGGCAACGTGTGATTAATCACCGGCCCTCGGGGTCCGGGGTAACCAATCGAGCGATAGAATCCTTCGTGTATGTAGCCGTGTATGTATAGCATTACGCGCTCGAGTCCAAGAAACGAGTGGACGAGGACGACGTCCTGGCGCGAACGAACTAACAAGAATAATCGTCGAGCCGTAGAGGGAGAACGAAATGAAAAAAGAAAGAGTGAGGAAGAGAGAGAGAGAAATACACGAAGAAAAATGAAAGATAAAGAACGAAGAATCAACGAAGGCGAGAACGAGTGAAAGCTGTGAACGTTACGGAGGCTAACGAGTGAAAACGATAAAAATAAGATTATTTCCTATCGATCACCTATCACCATTACTCTGTACAATCACGGACTATAATCGAAATCAGCCTTAATTTTTGTCGTGAAGAATCTTCGACCTTAGACAACCGATCTCCGGACAGATAAAATTAGAAAAATAATCTTCGATTACTTCAACAGATTTCGCGTTGTCTTTTTTTATAGAAGAAAAATAAAAAGCCATTTCTATAGAAAAAAATTAGTTAATTAGAATAATGTAACAAATAGTAAAAAATCACATTTCATAGTCTGTAGCGACAATATCGTTCGGTGGATTGATTTTATCATTCAGCTGATACAATATATAGTACAATAATATTTCCGGCGACATGATTGAACTATACGACCCCGGAGAGTGTCCGAGAATACCGTGCGATATACGATCGGACGGTCTGTGTTATAATATCCCGGAGTCCCCGGCCTCGTGAGAGAGCACCGTTTGATCTACCGTTTTCTTCGTACAGCAGTTGTGATCAGCCGGCATAATTGGATTCTCGATTCTCGAAATATAACGCCGTGTATGCGGCGAGGGAACGAACGCGAGAAGGAGGAAGAGGAGAAGAAGAGCACCTGCAGCTCTGGAATACGAAATGAATTCCACAGAGACCTTTCCGAGTTCCTGCCACGGTTATAAAATATAATGATATTTTATGTAGAAACATTATAAGGGCTATGAGAACCTAGTGTGTATCGAGCATAATAACTCGCACAATTTTATTCTTGTATATGATGCATATAAACTACAATCAAGTCCTTCAAACGCTCCAAAATATCATTCTTATAAATTTCTTTCTGCTCTGAGAGTCTCCTGAACTAAAAACAAAGCCGAAATTACGATATTTTCTTTCCCCGCGCGTACGAATTTTTATGATTCTTGATGAAACAACATTTCAGAAAAAAATGAACAAAAAGAATTTTAAGACGTAAAAAAAATATTACACGATTGTGTTTTCTTCATTCTCTTGCCTTGAATTAATATTAATTCGCAAGAGCGGCAAATAAAAATTGGCAACTAGAATAAAAAATGCATATCCCCCGCAGCCGGTAGCTATACAGCGATTCCTCGGATAAAGAGAGCCTCGAAAATGGGTCGTCGATCGAGAAAGTGTTCGCGACACGCCGGGAACATTGTTCGTTTCGCGGACTTTGTCTCTTCGTCATGCGGCAAACGGTGGTGCCGATCGAGAGCAATATCGAGAGCGGTGAACTCGCACGACCGGAAAGTATAATAAATGGCCGCGTATAGATATATACGATAGGGTAATAGCACGTATAGACCGCGGCACGCACGTTCACTATATCATTAAACACGCCGGGAAAATACCTCAGGCAGATATTATAAAGTGACAACAAAAAAGAAAAATATTTCCGTCTCCTTGCGCCGCGCCCAGTATCAAAATTTCTCAATCATCGAGAAGCCGTCGTTAAATTTACGCTTCGACTCGCTAATTCGAAAATTGCCGTGCAACATTTTTTCTCGGCATTTACGTTCTTGCCATATTGAATCTACTATGTTTTTTAACTAATTCTTCGATTACTCCAAAGCGAAACAAAATATAATTTTTGTACCTGAATTGCGAGAACGAATATCAGTTGCATTTTTTTTTCAAATGCTTATTCAATATTTCTTCTCAAAGATGTTTCCTCATCGTTCCGCATTGCCACGAATGACGATAAAATTTTAATAAATTTTCATAATAACATAATTTCAATGCTCACCGAACGCATATCGAACTTACCGAGCTCGGTCTCGTACTTAAGGGCGAAACGCTCGAATAGTCTCTCTCGTACGAAACTCACGCGACCGGTAATGATTAATACTATTATTACATCACGTTCGACGGGGCGGGGGGCGCGGGAATATTGCTTTCCCATGTATAATCTCGACGTGTCTACATGCAGAGATAGGCGTCAGTACATGCGTTGCAACGAGCGCCGGCGATGCGATAACTAGAAGGCAAAAGAGAAAATTCTCGCGTAGACAGATATGATCGATGCAACAATTATGATAAATATAATCGATACGTTATTTATGATAATACGCCGAAGAAGGGGGTACCAGAAGCAGAGTTTCGTTTTGGTTCGGCTGACTCGAACCTAACGATCGATTTTCGTAGCTTCACGCGCAGAGACAAAACGAGAGAGCCCCGAGAGGCTCTACCGTGATTTCTTCCCCTACCGAACAGTTCTGCCGGATAGCACCGATTCGATCGACAGCGAACGTACGGGGATCGTACCACGCTCGTTTCGTTCGGAATCGTGTGGATATATTCGAGCGCGCGAGACGTCCGTTAAACTCTGCGGGAGATGATCGATAAGTTCCGTGTGTAAGAAGTCTTATCGGCAGCGCGGCACGGCGCAAGCTGTTATGTTCGTGTCAGACGCGGAGACGATGAGAGACGTGGAGTTTCATCTTCTTTCACGTTCTTTCGCTCCCTCACACTTTACATGCTTGTTTCAAACGTTTTTTTACTTTTATTTTTTTCATTTTCGTTCCATCAGCACTCATTCCGCTGTTAACTTAGTTACATTCTTGCACTCTCGTTTATTTAACGGTCATTCGTCATACATTCTTCATGGTTTTATTTTACGAGTCAAGCAGGAGATCGATGATGCGCGCATCGCACGAGACCTTGTTACACGTAATTCGAACTCACGCGTCAGCGTGTTAATTCTTCGAAACAAAGTAACGCATGTTCGATGCTCGGTCAGGACGATGTATCTGTCAAACGAAACGATGAAAAATTTGAAACTTTTCTTTTTTTTTTTTACTTCCTTTTTAAAACTTTCATTATGATAATCTTTTTTTTAACTGTTCTACGCAATAGCATTACTTTAATTATTCAAGTAAAAAAAAATGTAAGTAATAAAAAAGAATGAAAAACAGGGTTTTACCGAAAATTAGGAAAAATTATAATTCCTATCTAATCGAATCGACTTCCGCTAAAAGAAATTCAGGCTATCGGACAATTGATTGAAATTTTTTTTTTTCAACTAATTCATCATAAAGTTGTCGGTATTATTATTATGCAATATAAAAATTCTTACTCGCTTTTGGCTGGAAATGTAGCAATACGCCCTCGTCAATTGATTTTCTTCGTTTCATCTTTGACTACTATTATCATTAATTCCTCTACAAAACCGACGATAGTTCTCGTTTAATATACACGTTTGCATTATGTAGCCTTAATAGATCGCTTCGACGTTCGCCCAGGTACAATCCACCTACATGTGCATCCGCACGCAAAGTCCTCGAAGTCTCTCTTTTCTTTCTCTCGCGCAAGGCACGGAGCTTCCCGGCTTGCCGCGCTCGTGAAATTGGCAGGCCGGGTTCATTAGTGACGCTGCAACGGCGAGTAACGCATCGAGCGCGTGGGTGGCTGGTAGATCGGTTACCGACACTACCGCACTCGTTCGAACTTCCATACATCTATACCAACGCATCTACTCGCTATACGCCGTATATACTGTGGTATAGATGTTTCAGCGTAAATAAATGTGTTCTCCCGCAGTCTCTCTTATTGCTACTACGCGCGGCTTCCGGATTCTTCTCTCCTGGAATACGGGATTAGCAGCTCGCTCAATGTCCCGTTTCCCGCCGGGAGATATTTAATAAAAAATATTCGTACAAATGGGGCATTCAAGCTGTAAATTTCAAGCTAACGAGCGATGCTTTTTTTCCTTAATTTCATCGAGTTCTAGTATTCGGGAGTTGGATTGCCTCTCAAGAAAATCAAAAATAATATGCAAATTGAATCGGAGCGCAGAATTTCCATAATCAAAGAGAGTCCGCGTCGCGATTTTTTTTTAAATGAAAATCATCAACGTATAATGATGTTGTTTCATATTTTAGAGTCCCCGCACCAAAGTGCCGTCGTGAGAATCCTCGAAACTAAATACATTAACATTATAACTACTTCGCTCGCTAATTATCCGCGGCTTAACACCGCAAGTTTTTCTTCAACAGTCTATTAATTATCCGCGCGTTAGCCGAGTTCATTAAAATTCGCGTATTATCGTTAATAAGTAATTTCGCGATAAATCGCCTTGGTGTGGATCGATTTTCGCAATTCCAATATAGCGAAAGCGACAAAAATGACATTGAATCTTTGTAACTAAGATGAGAAAAAAAAGAGCTCTCGAACCCGAAGCACATAAATTAATATACGATTATAGTTATTATTGGATCGAAGAGGTAAAGTTTCGTTCGTGTATATTCGACTTAACTCGCGCAAAGTTCACTTACACCGGCGTACCCGACGCAAGGTAATTCTCCCTTGGGGTACTTTAACCCGCGATACCTCGCCGTAAAGTCACCGCGAATTCCGTTTAATTACGGGCCGCACGGTATGCCTCGGGATGGCTCTCACTCGCACCCCACGAATCTCAATGCACACCCAAAGAAACCTTCTCTAACTCCTCCGTTGCTTGCGAATTCTCGCTAGTACCCTGGGCAAGAGAGTCGCCTCGGGTGCGTGCTAGCCGCGACGACTCTCTCTCGGGCGCGATGTTGATTCGCTGCAAGTATTATAATGCAATCGCGGGTAGTGGTAACCCGGAAAATACGACGTTGGACTGGTTATAAAACCCTCGGGGGAGAACCCCGCTGCGCGGAAAGCCGACCGAGATTCTTAGACTCTTGCGTGCCAATTATCGCACTCCTTACATACGTTATTCTATCCTATATTATATATTCCCGTGTATGAGCAATATAACCGCACACATGCGCGATATAACGCGCGTTTATTAAATGTGGTTATCTTTACTGTGAGCATTATTCCGAAGAGTTCTTCGATCTTGCGCATTGGTTTGATGGCACAATTCTATAATAGGATGTCTCCTAACGTTTTTTACTGTTGCTTCTCCGTTGAGAAAATTTGCCTTCGCGATTTTCAGGTCCCGACTTTGAATGTCCTGGCATTCAAAGTTGAAATAAAGTGATTTAGTGAAAAATTACAAGATTTTCTCATCAAGGGAACGTTGTAAAGAGCACCGATTACTGTTTCGCGGTTGTTCAAACGTACAATCGAACAGTGTTATAAATGTATTTTATTATAATTTTTTTTGTTTTATATTAGTGTTTTAATCAAGTTTGTTCATTTCTTTCGTTACAGAAGCTCCCGGCGAGTTTGGATGGGTTCTAACATTAGTGATCGTTTCATTGGTTTCCGCTGGCATAGGAGCCGTCGTCATGGTGACTCTTCTTCACTGTAGAAGGTTCGTGTCCATTTCGATTCGCTTAAATCCGAAACCGATATGTAGAAATACCGACTCACGTACGAATTTACTAAACTTCTTTTTTGTTGCCTTGTTTTCAGAATGAAGAGTGCCGGTGGCAGAGGTGAGCATTGAATGATTTACAGTTTGATATTTGGAGATACGATCGATCGATCGATTGATCCGCCGTTTCATTATCGAAATCCAAAAAAAAAAATTATCCGCTCCCCTCGCCATTAACCAATGTCCCAATCTCTAATGCGCGTGGCGATGCGAATGAAATTATAAAAAAAAAGGCAGCTAGCGAGGAGCGTGTGGCTGCGGCGATAGAGATAAAGATCCGATGATAATCTCAAACGTTATACGAGGAACGGTAAGCGGGAACAGGACAAAACGAAACTTTGGGGCCGGAGAGGAAGGAAGACGGAAGGGACGAGGAATATATCAGATCTTCGATGATAAGGCCGAACAATTTCGCTGCGGTTGACTATAATACCAAGGCAAACTTCGTACCTAATGGCGTTGAGTGCCTGCACCGGGATTCGTTTTGTTTCTACGATAAACGACTATGTTGCCGGCGTAACGAGTTAAACTAAATAGAGTTACGGGGTGAGAAAAGCTCCTAGACAAACATTCGTATCCTACGATGAAAAAAAAAAAATTTTAAGTCTTTCCGCGCTTAAAGACACGATATGATATAAACAGCGCGATAATTTGGAACCAAATTCGTTCAGCATACTCAGTGAGCCAATAGATACGTGCAGGAATTATCCATACTTTTTTCCAAGTCTTTTTCCAGTCGTATTTTTATATTTTTGATTTTTTCAATATTTTGTTTGTTCTCATGCGAATTGTATTTTATCAAATATTTATTTTCATTGATTTGATAGCATGAAAAATAGGAGAGTCGAAAAATTGGGGTACGGTCTTCCGGGGATAATTCATAATCGCTCTTAACTCGCGGAAGATTCGACTGTAGGATAGAATTCAGTTTGAAGCGTGACATCCGGACGTCGGCGCCAAGACGAGAGTCGCTCGGGGGCGTCGTGAGACTCGTGACTCAACCGCGAAGGTAGGAGTGTCGAGAGTCAGGAAAACAAGAAGACTAGCTCGCTCTTCTGTGTCAGCATCGATTGGCGTTTAATTAGTTCGCTTAATGAAAGCCGCCAACTCGACATGTACGGAAAGGACTATGCGCTGTGGGCCTAGTGTCGCTCGTGGGGATCCAACACATCGCTGCACTTTCCTTACCGCAATCTTTTTCTTTCAACATCTGTATCGATAATAATAATTTTTTTGGTTCGTTACGATTTATCGTTTGTATTTCATCCCTCCGGGGAAAGGTGTAGTTTTGTGAAAAAAGCATTCACATTTTCAAATAATAACATTTAGTATTATCGTATTGAATATATACTGAAAAATTGTTTCCATTTTTTTCAATATTTCAAAGCTTTTGAAGTCTCTTTAAATGTCGAAGCTCCGATAACCGCTATTTGTTCGATGTGACGAATCGGGTCTCTAAAATACATCGTCGGATGATCCGGGATGAGCGTTGATCTTCACGAGTCCTTCGGTACGGTTACCTTGGAATCCCTGTCGACGATATGTATGCGCCGCATGACCAACCGACGACGCGTTAATGGACGTTTCATAGACGCGTCCAGCTCAACGATGAAATGACTGACGTCTCTCGTCGTTTTAATCTCGAACGATCGTCGGTTACAAACGTTCCGCGTGACAATGCCGCGACGAACGAAGGGTTCCGGGGAGCGAGGGAAAAGAAACGATAGAACTATATACGGTTCAAAAAAAGAATTGTAAAAAAAAAAAATTGTGCCCTTAGAGCCGTTTGTAACCGGCGAGTTGAACGCGCGGTAATCCGATTATGTCCGCGTGACGCAACCGGCATTTCGGGCTTACGATGCGCGGCGGTTCGCGCCTCGTCGAACAGAACAACCGGCAGGTTCCTCGTCGTCTTTTACCAATGTAGAAAGAGCGTGAAATCTGTTACAGCCGAAGATCGAGACAGTTACGCCTTGAGACACGAGAGAAAAACGAGTTGGCTGCTCGCTTTGCTTTCGAAATTTAGCTTTACCCTTCTTTTTTTTTTCGTTTTTAGCTTCCATGATATACGACTCTTTAACATTGTCTCCTGGTTGAACAAATTTGAATATTTCAAAAAAAATCTTCAATTTTAGAAAATAAATAATAAGAATTACAAGTAGCATAGAAAGTATTCAATTATTGGGCATCAATTCTTTAAAAAGAAAAAAGTATTCAGTATCGTTTCTTAGGGAGGAAAAAATTATCCCAAGAAATTCTTTAATTCGACACCAAGAATAATATTCATTTCTAATAAATAAAGAAATAAATAAATAAAGAATCAGCGAAAGCTCTCTATCAACTCACTGATACTCTAAGGAAATCGAATAATCGCGAGAGGATTTGGAAAAGAATAATTCAGAATCTTTGCGATCGATTTTCATTTTCTACGCGCCGTCCCTTCCTCCGAGGCCCAAGCGGCAGTTTCTCGCAGAGTTAGTAGTACGCGGTCTCTGTGATCTACAAAAATCCCGCGTAGTCCTCCCCCTTTCGGTCGCGGCGAGATTCCCGACGAGAGACGTCGTTGTGCGATGACGCGAGTACAATGAACACACGAGGCTTCGAAAGGGAAAGAAGCCCAAGTCCTGCCTCCTTTCATATCCGCGCTCATGTCATAATGCCCCGTTTTCAATATACGTACCTCGGTTAAATATATAGTATAGGCAGAAAAAAAACGATGTATATACATCCATATAGGTAGCCCGAACTCTGTCCTGTAAAATGAAAAAAAAAAAAAGAATATATATATATATACGTATCTGGCTCACCTGGCACTTCAGAAGCTTCGGTAGCTTCCTTTTCGAGTTCTTCGTCGTCTTTTTTCACCAGTGGGAGAATTATTCTGCCATAATACGCATAATATACCGCCAAGTACCTTCCGAACGGTCTCGGTCACGTCAGTCGAAAAATATTCAAAGCTTTTCACCTCGAACTGACATCGAGCGAGATATTATGCAAGGAAGAAGACGAATACGAGAAAGAGTTCAACGGCCAGAAGCCCGGAATGCCTATCATAGAATGAAATTCGAGCAGCCACTCCCCTATATCCATCTCACCCTTCTTTTCATAACAATCCGACTCAACCTAATTTCATTTCTTTGTGTCCCGTTCCCAATGCAATCTGGCGAAATTTTTATAATAATAAGTTATTTATGAAAGAAATATTGAAAGTAATAGGCCAGCATTTTTCTGGCATTCCGGATAAATATGATTTTACTTAGGAAAGAAATGTTCTAGTGGTCTCAATGGTAGAAAATAATATGGTTCTATGAAATTTGAGATGGTACCAAACTGCTTTTCTTTTTCTATGAAATTTAAATCGTTCGGTTATATTGAACTATCTGTAGTTGACTATTATAGTTATAATAGTCGTTAACCGCAGTCACACTTGACTATCACAACTGCGTTATTTTTCACATTTAATATGACCTTCATAGACGATACATTAATCGGAAAAATCTTATATTTGCAGCGAGTTGCTGCGGCGTCGGTGGCGAGGAGTCCAGTGTCCAGGAACCGGTTAGCGCCGGAGCTGGCGGAGTCGCCGGGGGTGGTGGAGTCTCCGTCATACCGGATCGACCACCCCTGGAACTCGACAAATTGCCGCCTTATCACGACGTGACGCCTAGTCCCGGTGAGTAATACGAGAAAAGAGAAGAAAAAAACGGAATAAATATGTACCAAGATTTCTCCTTTAGCGTCGATACCGCGATGAGACACTCGCGATGACGGCAATATTTTAATACTGATCGAAAGAATTTTTCGTTTAATTTCAAGGTCACAACGTATGGTCGTGGCTCGGATCTCGAAGGGGCGGAGGAACCGCGGGCGTCGTCGCGACCCCATTGACCTTGCCTCAGCACAGATGCGCTATGAATCTACCAGTCGAGAATCATTATACTCACATGCAAACCGACGAGGCACTCTACGCGGAGCTGGACTCCCAAGCGGCGAGTTACGCGAGCGATCTTCAGCTTCAGCTTCGCGGCAGTTCGACTTACGGCGGTGGGGCAACATCGCCGGCCGATCATGACGACGAGTATCACGAATTGGACGCAGCGAGATTACACAGGCGATACGGCGGTGGAAGCGCACGGGGGAATGAGAGCGATAATGGAACACTGAAGAAAGATACCCTGAGGACGAGGCACAGCCAGAGGTAAATAAAATCGCAGTACATTCAAATGCAGCGAATACTTCTTATCGCTCTCGAGAACCAAGGCTCGAAACAAATGTTCTGTATCGAATCTCCGCCCTCCGAGTAGATAAACACTTCTTGTCGCCCGTGAAAATTTAGAATCTTGCGTGTTTCAAACTGAACGTTTGCCTCTCGCAAAACTCTGTACAAAGTGACTTGCATGAAGTTACCATTCGATAAGCTCGGCCGATAGAGACATTTTAAGCATCCTGAAAAACACCGCTCGAAAATAACTCTCCTGGAAAAGACAATCCTCACTTCCCAATCTCTCTTAGTATTACCCGGGATTTTTATCGGAATTTTTGCAAGGGTTTTTCTTCCCGCGGATTTTTTCGCCTATCTTTCTTTCTTTCAATCCATGAAATCTTGGTGAGTCATTGATACATATTTTTTTCTACGACTTCAGGTTACAAGAGCCCGACTACGAGATGTACGAGAATGGTCCAACGAGTCCTGTACCGCCGAGCCAATTGGGCAACGGGCATCACCACCATCATCATCACCACCACCATCACCATCATCTCCATCAGGCAGCGCTACGTCTGAGTAATCCTGGCAACGGGGAGAGCACTCCCTCGTACCAGAACACAGGATACACGGGTAGCGATGCGGAACCCGACGGCCCGTCGCTGAGCAGCGCGCCGAGCAGCGCCTACTACAGTGATCTTAGTTCAAATTCAACGAGTCAACAGCAACAACAGACAACTATGCTCGCGATAACGTTACCAGGCTCCGGTAATGCGAGCCACCAGCAAACTAATGGCCAACAACAAGCGGCACCCGAATCGTCGAATCAACAGTACAGGCTCGCCGCTATAAACGAAAGCGCAACGCCGTCGGACTACATTTGATGACGAACTCTCATCGCGTCCTCGTCGGACAAACTAGCCGGACGAAGGTTTTTAGTGCGCTAAATTTTTATCGAACTATCAAGTGTAATATCGAGCCGATTATCGCAGTGATTCGAGCTCGGAGCTCGTATTGTTACTTTTACTCGTGAAATCAAATTGAAACTAAGAGAAAAACGTTTTAAACGTAATTTTGTCACTCGAAGGAATTTTGTACGAAAGTACTGTTAGTCGGTGTAATTCGGTGAAAAAAATCGCTCACTGCAGTGACCGGAGTTCGCGATCACAATGAGATTCGACCCTCTACAATTGTCGATGAACTTTCTATTTTTTCTCGGAAGAAGTCATTCGATAACGACCCCGAACCTTCGTGGAAGTCGATTCGACACCGGAATGTCTCCGTAACACCCGGAAGTGCCTCCAACCCTCGAGATTACCTTCGATAAAGAGATCCATCGTGGCCAACGAACCAGTGCGCGCATCCGTTATCCAAACGATTCTCACTAGACACTAGTTGGACACAATCTATCGTTTGATCTCTTAAATCCGTGCCTCGCTAGCATCGCGAGACGATCTTTACGAAGCTCAACACGCTGAAAGACCAATGCATCTACGACGACTTCGGGTGATTGACGAAACTTGCGACAAAGAAGAATTATAGCGAAAAAAAAAGGAATAGCGAGATCCGCGATATACCGAATATATCCACTTCGCTTCCATTAAATTGATCAATTTTCCATGGAAGACCCTTCCATTCCGTGAAGTTAGGATACGCTTCGCTTCGAAGAAACAGATAAATTTCCGAACAGAACGCTTCCGATCGAGAAGCCATTCGGATCGTTATCTCACGAAGAGCTCCCTCGAATAATGGACATCAAATTCCACGGTTTCGTCGCTACAACAGCTATCGAGGGATAATAGTATGTACTAAGATCGTCGAAAAGAGTAGCCGCCGCGCGATGTAACGATAAATTCAGAAGCACGAGCTTCACTTCTCTCGCGACCACGGTACGCGGTCGCTGCTATCTCGAAACTTCTCTTCGTACCTAATAGACACGTAATTCCGCGAGCGTAGTAATGATACACTGCATCGTCGTCGTCGTCGTCGTCGTTGGTTGTAACCGATGCAACGACATTGGAAGCGCGTAAGCGGCCAGTGGCTGCCTGCGATAGCGTCCGCACCGAACACAATCGACTCGCAGCCACTATACTTTCGTAATCCAACGATCTAATCGAGCGAAATCTCTGCCCCGTTCATTTTCTGACTTCGTCTGCTCGCCTCTCTCCACATGCCTCACCTCTTCTTCTTTTTCCACTTCTTCTTTTTCATCGGGCTTTGTTTTATATTTATTTTGCTCTTTCTCGCGGGGAGGGGACTTCGCGAGGCTATACAATTCACAGTGTCCGGTATACATAGCAGCTTTATCCGCTTACTATCTACGATCTATCTGCGTCGCTTCTACCACCCCCTTTATCTACAGCAACGCACGTTGTGTGTACGATGTATCTATATTTATACTGCGTTACGGTATCGCTTCTATCTACAATTTTCCTCGAGGAGCTTCCTACGCTTCTCATTCTTTGAGTTCCGAGCATCCCTCCCCGAAGCGACTCGAGACCGGCAATGAAAAATACGGTGATCTTTTATAGTTTAATCGATGAGAAGAATGTTCAATCTCGCTGCAAAACAAAAAAATATTTAAAAAATTTAACAAAGTCACAGGGTGAGTGCAGAAACGGACCATTTGAAAAATAAGAAATTGTGGGGTAAAAAATCGGAATTTAACAAAGTATTTTATGCTCTTGTGCCTTCGAAAAAAACGAAAAAAATGTTGCAAACATTCGTATTATAGTCCGAGCTAATATGAGGTACTTTTTCTCATTCGATTAGACTGCTTCGGCGGAATCTTCAGGAAGAAATGTTCAAGAGCCACAAGTGCGATGAAAGAAAATTAGAGTCCTCATCCGTGAAAGCCCGAGGGTCAGCGCGCGCGCTTCAATTCCCCTTCTCGAGGAGCGAGCGCATGAAGAACCCACAGTTTGTACAGTAGAGTTCAGTACCGAGTATATATCCTCTTAGCCGCACAGACTCGATGAAGTTATTTCGCGGAACAGGTGTTTGGGTAATTCGACGTTTGGCAATGTTTCGTGCCTTCTGCGAGATCGGCGTACACACGCACCGCCCATCGTTGGCCCCCCTACCTCCGCTCTCTCTCTTATATAAGAGCCGAGAGAGATCTGCAAGGATTTTTCGTGATTCTTTCTTTCTTTCTTCTTCACTTCGATATCGTTCTTCCCTTTATTTCTTTTTTTTTCCATTTTATCTTTCGATACAAACGCAAAGCAATGAGTACTTATGTATTTATCTGTGTACTACACGGCACGTAGTACATACACATGCCCTCGCAGCTCGAATCTTTCGCCTCGGGAGACTACCTTCTTCGACTTCTTCTTCTTCTCTTGACTTCCCGGCGGACCCTGCGGTGCTACGGCCGCGCACGCAACAATGGGCAAAGACCGCGAACCGACGAAACAGGTTGAGATCACGAAGGTGTGCAGGACCGCCCGAAGAACAGATAGGAAAAAAAAGAGGAGAAGAAGAGACCAAGAGATAGCGTTGAAATTGTCTTGACCGTGCGTTTTGCTGCGAATTCTATATTTTTTTCTTTTATTGGCTGGATCAATCTGCGGTACGAAATACTATGATAAAAAATAGCTTCAGAGTCTCGCATGTACTTTTCCTTTTGGTATTTTTGTTCTCATAATTATCCAAGCGATAACTCGGCATTTCCGGGAGAGAATTAATGCCGAAACGCTGTACTTGTCGACACAGAATCGGTACCACGCGAGAGTTTGGGCACGCATGGATATATACCGGGTATATAAAGTACATAGGATACACGAGCTTTAATTTATTGGAGATCTCGAAGGAAGGCACGAAGTAGACGGGGGGGGGGGGGGGGGGGGGGGGGGGGGGCGTAGCCGTGTGCGTACGCGAACGAGGCAGAGTGTACGAAGTGTATAAGAAGCGAAGTAAGAAACCGGCGAGCGAGTCAGCAGATGCAACAATGCGCGAGCTACCACGCGGCCACGCAATAATTAATTGCCATCCTCGCGGTCACAATGCTCGGGCGCGAGCAACGACGACGACGACGACGAGGAGCCCCCTTGGGCGTACCGAAAGAATCCCACGAGTTCCATCGGGAGCTGCTTATCGAAACCGCCTCATTCGCATACTCGAGCCAAAGGAACTCGAGAGGAGTCGCGAGTCCTCTTCTCAGACTACGGTAGCTTATCACTTCGAATTCTCGAAAAGCCAATACCAATTGGTCGACAATTTGTCATTCGCGTCTGACGCTCTACACACAGCAGCTTTTTTTTCTTATAATTAAATTGCGACCTTCAATTCAAACCTTTTTATATGCTGCGCATAAATGGAACCGAGTCAAAAGAAGAAATCTCGAAAATTGAGACTAGAAATCTTTCACTTCCGAGTTTTTATTATTAGAAATTTCGTTGAAAAATTATTCTACCGATAACGTTTTTCTGAACATAAGAATTTAAAAGAAACCTTCGAAGCTTCAAAAAAAATCGAAACAGATGTTTATAAATATTTGCCCACGATGTGTATGTTTTCCGAAGGACGGTCAGGAATGAGCTTCGAAGGTTCGAGCGATAGCGATGGTCAATTACGAGATCGGTAGATTAGAAGCGATTTCGCGGGTTTGCTCGGAGGGGATGATTTGAGAAGCATCGAAGAGAATGAAGGTAAAAGGAAGATGCGCGCTTGTTACACGGACGAGATCGTGGGATGGTGAAGCTACGAGGAAGAGAGGCGGAGTGTACACAAGGGATTACCGCAAATTGAGATTCCTTCCTCGCATAAAAAAAACACGAAAAGAGGCAAGCAGAGAGACAAAAGATAGAATGAAGAAGGTGAAGAAGAGAGGCCTTCGTGTGGAAACCGACGATACCCATAATGGCCGCGTCGTAAAAGAGGTGGTGCTATACACACAAAGCGTCGAGTTTGTGTATTGCACATAGGGAAGCATGGAAGTCAAGTTTCACCCGCCCTAGTCTCGGTCTTCTGTATAGTATATATATATATGTATATACATTATACATATAATACACACATGTATGCCGCATGGAAGATATTTGTATGTACTCTTTCGCAGCCCCCTCGCTGGATATATAAATTATACATGTAAATATACGGGCGGAGCGGGCTAGCGATCGAACCCCGAGATACTATCGAGATATGTGTTGGCGAATCTTCTTCTTTGTCTATCCTCGGTTACTTTTGCGAAGAAGTCTTTATAGCCGTTGCTTTCTTTCTTCAACGAATGAGAAAAAGAAGAAGAGAACGATAAGGCGAATGTTTCTTCGTCTTCTACTTCTACACGCGTAGCGCCAACGTGAATTCTTTGGCTTTAACCCTCCCCGGCTCCTAAAAAGACCCCTCGAGCTAGAGCGGAGACTCGTTATAATCTTGGCATTCCGGGCGAGCCTCGCGAAGAAGATATTCGCCACCCCGAGGGCTCGTAATAAACGGGGCGAGGGGGGTTTGATAATCGCGCGTAACAAAAAACGTGGGCAAAAGTGGCGCTTACAAGTCATTTGAATCTCGAAGAATCGAGTCACAGGTATCAATTTTTAATGTAACAACGCGAGTATCAGTGGAGAGGAGATATTGGAACTAAAACGACGATTTTTAGGGTGCCGATTTTTTCAAAACCGTTCACTATCATTCTTTTTGTGAAAGAAGATTCAGTTAAAGACCGAATACGAGAAGACAAGACCGTTGTAGAACGTATCATCGATTTGTCTCATTTCATGATCTACGAATCGATGATATCGATCACTCACAGCTATGAAAGGTCAATACTGGCTGTGCACAAGCATATATATTACCTCATTATTTTCCCAAGCTCAATGTATCACCGAAACGTATAAAATAGCTGAAATACGCAAATACACGCGTGATAATGACAATCATTCTTGGCCCCTGCGACAGTGCTACTGGAGTTTCGCCTTCAAACGACTAAACTAGACATACATAGGACTTGTATTAAAATTTCCTAAATATCTTTATATATTATATATATAAATAAACGTTATTTAAGCACACATATGTATAGAAAAAAAGAAGATTTTATTCGTGTAAATAATATAAAATAATGAGAGAAGGACGAGTCGCAAAGCGCGAAAGAAAAAACTACCCGAATGCTCATATTATCAGATACTTTTGTTTATTTTACAAAAAGTGCCAGCCTTGCGTTCCATGCGTAATGTACACCTTGCCACAGAGAATAACAAACTAGTTAGGATTTCTTTCCATTTTCCGTACGTATCGTGTAATGTGTTGGTAGTCTTTTTTTTTTGTTTTCGTTTTTTATACGATTGCGAGGAGAGGAATTGCACTTGCCTTAAAGGAGAATATCATTATCTTTCTTTTTTTCTTGTAATATTTTATACGAAAGCGGATGTGTCCGGAGACTGTAAAAAGAAAATAATGAAGAACGAAAGAAACGACGTAGTCTATGTAATGAATGAACCTCGTATCAAATGTTGTACATACGACACCAGCGCAATTCAACGAAAGCGTATTAATTTTTCGATAACAAATATGATGATTTCTCGTTGTTTTGTTCTTGTCGAAGCATGAAATGCAAATCGGAGCTATAATCACGCGCTACACTTGAAAAGTATAACTGTACAAAGACAATAAAGATTAATTTTTGCACTTCTCAGATCAAAAGTGCCTCTATTTAATCGAAAAACCCAATCGCATTCGTAAACTCTTCTGCGTTTCTCTGCTATTTACGCAATTTTTGACCAATTAAAACCCAAACCTCTGCATATTTTACCATACTTCCTTCTCCTCGGTTAAATTTAGGATTAAAAAAAAAAGATCTTTCTCACTTCGAGGTAATCAATTTATTAACTAGGACTGAGTATCGGTCGCTTCATTGAAACTTCAATGACAAACCGACCGAGACCAAAATTTAACTAAAAGAAAAAAGATTATTATCGATGATAACGAATCTATAAAATATAACGAATTAATCGACTTCGCTCGACTCGAAAGCTACGTGGCAGGTTTCGTTTTTTCTTTTTACTTATCTAATTCGCAGTCTCTACCGATCGAAGAATAACAAAAGCCGAGGTAAATTCTATTAATTATATTTGTGCGAATTCTAAACGAGCACTCCGAACCGTTTTTCTTTTCATTCTAACTAAAAAAAGAAGCCGCGAAAATCAAACTATGCTAAACTTCGAGGCCTGTTTACTTCATCGTTAAAAAGCGAATAAATATTAAGCTTGTATAGATATAATCCAGCCAGAAATATACTTCGATCGCGATGGATGCTCGCATTAACACGAATGAATAAAAGTACGAGATGGAAAAAGACGTACAATCTCTTCAATTCGGGATATTAATATGCATCGGTAGAGCCTCCAGTACAATGTGTAACAAAAAAATAGTCAAGTTATAATGTTCTTATCTACAAACGAACTGCATAGACCGGGTAAAACCAAAACTGTATCTGCCACGAAGCACCGAGTCGAAATAAAAATCAAGCGATTCATATCGTAGCGTAAAAAAGAACTATAAAGGTTTTTTTGTATTCTTAATTTTTTTTTTCGTTTTCCGTCTATTTGTTTTTTTTTTTGTTTTTTTTTTCAACACACACGCCATATCGAAGACAAATTCAGTCACGCTGGTATTCCGTTGTTAATAATAATTATAAATATAATTTCTTTCATAACTACAGTGTATGATACAGTGAGAATTGTTTGATCGTCGTCGGTCGAAGATATATTCGTGTGTCCGCGGACTCTCGAAACGCTCTCGGCCTTCTCGTTTATCGTTTCGCATCTCTCAATCTTTTATCAAGTTTCTTTCTCCCTTCAACTTTTTCGTGTAGTTTGAGCTATCTCTCGTTTAATCGTCTGAAAGTCTGTTGCACGAGAAATCCGTTCGAAAATCAAGTGCCCGTTTATCTCACGATGATCGAACAACGATCCGGGAACCCGACTCGAAAGATCGTTCTTCTAAATCTATTCTTTCTTAGTTTCCAATGTTTCCCATTTTCTCCAAATTTTCCCTGTCAAGAATGAAGCTCTGAATCGAGTCCCTTTTTTCGGTGGGCCAGTGTTTCATCTACTTATTATGCCAGATCTAAGCCAGCAAACGCGAGGACGAATTTTTAATCGTTACGTACTCTTTGATTTTTTTTTTTCGACTTTTCTGTTTTCCGTTTTTTTTTTTCATTTTTCATCGTATCGATTACAGTTTCGTAGTAAACTCATCAGATCTTCGACTAAAAACAACAAGAAGATGTACTTTTTGGTTGTTCGTCATTAAATCATCGCTACGTTAAGCTCGATTTGTTTGGGAATTGCAGAGCGCGGAAAAAAAGGAAGCAATGTTAAATTAATCTAACAATTTACCGGGGTAGTTGATTTTGACTGATATGCTAGAAAGCACCGACTTGCAGAAAAACCTTTCAATGTAGACTCGGGCAGAAAAAGAGAGGCGGGGAGGGATGCGGAGCTAAACTGCGCGGTAAATGCAACACGATTTTTCTTTTCTCCTTCCTTTTAGTGTAAAACTCTATAAAACTATGGCTGTCGAAACTGTTACCGTTTATTGCGATCATTATCGAAAAATAGGACACGATGGCATTTTCATCGAAGAAACGAGACAAACAGAATCCGAAACAAGCTAGTCTTGAGCGGATTGCTCCCAAAAAAACGATCGAAGCTATTTTCTGCATCTGCATGATTTTCGTCGCTGCACGTTTAGAGCGAACAAAAAAAAGAAATATTTAATAAGAATTTTTCAAAAATTTAATCACGTTCATAACTCGCTTCTGAAAAGGCATATCCGCTCGACTACGTAGGACGTTATATCTGTTTCGTCTTAAGAGGCGCGCTTCGGTGGTAACATTATATATTGATGATTCATGATTTTTTTTTCACACCAATGATATATATATATTCTTTCGTATTGGAACGAACTTACGAATGATGCACTTTCTTTGGACTCCGCGTCGCGTCTGGACGGGAAATTATTTCGTTTTTATCGATCGAATGATTTTCGTCGATTTTTTTTTCGACCGCGAGGAAAAAGCTTTTAACCATGTATCCGTCGAATCGGCATCGCGGGTTTTACATTTTTCGCAAACCTCAACTCGAGCCGATTGTAATCGAGCTTCGTTTCTATTTTTTTCTTATCTTCTTTATGTTTTTTTTTTTCTATCTTTACAATGTGATTTGTGATACTTGTATCGCGAAGAAGGGAGGGACGCGAGACTCGAGCCACGGACCGCGCGGCACAAAAAATATCTAAGATTCTCTTCAAACACAATTATTACCTAACTCGGCACTCCGATCGTGCGAGTGCCAGCCAATTTTACACGACTTTGTCACGCAGCTGTGCCGATCATTTGTCGTCGACGTAGATCTTCAGGGCTCGCTCTCGTCTAGGACTGAAGCGCGACGACGAGGATATACCCAAGAGTCGCGACCTGCTTTGCGACCTTCCAACGTACTGCGTATCCTCGGTAATTGGCTCTGTCGCCTTTTCTCTGCTATCTCTGTTGTGAAGAAAAAAAACCGGACAGCGTTAGATTGCGCACAAGATAAAGAAAGTTTGCTTCTCTTAAAAAAAACTAAAAAACACAAAGCTCCTCATTACAACGCGCCTCAAAGATGAACCAAACTGGGAGAGAATGGATTAAAGTATAATTTTCGTAAAATACGAAGTTAGAAGGAATGAAAGCGTTCTGCCAACTTGCCTGTAGTATACGAAACATCCGTCCTCGATCGGTGGACAATTGTCGGATGGCGTCGACTGGCGATTCCAATCAGGTCCCTTCTCGAACATCGAAAACTTCATGTCCCACGAAATTGTACTCTTACCCTTTGCCACCTCGAGATGCTCCTCCGGTATGCCCGAAATTTCCGATAACTTTAAATGAAAGAAAAAAGTTCATGGTCAGTGGGTTATCGATTACATTATCAACGTTTAACCGAACGAAAACTGTTATAAACGCTTACCTTTTCGCGTACTTCCGCGAGCGACTTGACATTCATGACCAGCTCTTCGATAGGTCCGAGAAAGAAGTCCGGTCTCGTGACTCGCCGCACGAAGAAAACGATGTCGTTCGGATCCGTGACCGTCTCTTTGCCCGGTAACTCTTGCACAATTATCTCATAGGGCCAATAGAGATGGAGATCCTTGAATTTTTGATCGTCGCGGAAGACGTTCGACGCTGTCTTGTAGTTCTTTCGCCTCAATCTGCAACGCTCGAATGGTATGTCTATGTCGAATTTTCGCTTCAGCTCCGCGAGAATTTCTTTCTTCGTTTGGCCGACGGTCGCCTCCTTCGAGACTATCCATTCGCATAGATATTTGTAAGGCTGTAAACGTTAAGTAGATTAATCGGATAATCGGTGATTATTTGAAAAAAAAACAAAAAGGTAAGATAAAATGACGGCAAGTTTTTGTTTGCTCACCTCTGTTTCAGAGTCGATTATCAATTGATGTAACTTGACTTTAAATTCACTACTGCGAAGCGCACGTCCCAATTTCAGACACAGTGTCTCGCCGTCTGCGGGAAAATTCACCGGAACCGCTAAACGACTGCACTCAGTTTCGTCGCCATACTGACGGAATACCTTGAAATACTGGACCGGCACACCCACGTAAGGCTCCAAGAATTTCTTCAAAGTGCCAAGACTCATTCTAGTATCCAGAATCACCCTCAACGCTGTTACACACAAACGGACAGAAAATAATAATTAATAATACCCCGGTGTCCAGTAAAAGAGCCGCAAACATTTAAGGACTAAGACTGTTCCAAATATTTCGAGATAACCATTTGAGAAACGTTAAATAAATTAAATTGTAAATCGAGCATAGGTATTTTTCTTTTGCGACAACAAAATGAAGCATGTAATCGACTCAGTGTACATCACAGGGTTAGCGACCGCTAGGCCGAGATAGAGATAACGTTTCTGAAAAATTCACAGAAAATCATTTCAACTCCTAACGTACAAAAGACTTGACCATTTGAAAATAGAAAAGAAACGCTTACTCCTCTCCGGATCGTCTTCGTCGCGCGTAGCTTTGAAATAGTGCTCGCTCGGATCGTCGATATCCCAACTCTCTCCGGTTACTCCGGTCACCAGTTCCGGTTGATTGAAAAACTCGTTATCGACGCCGGTCACTGAAATTGTAGCGAAAAATTTGTTCGTATGTTTTTACAATCGTATTTTGTAATAGAGATAAAAGTCTACGTACAAGGATAGTCGTCATCCTCGGACGCGTCACCTTCGCCGACGAGGGTTCGGTCGCTGTAGCTAAGGCTGCTGTCCTCGCTGTTGCTCTGTTCCGGTGTGTGCCATTCCTCGCCCTCCGTTTGCGTGGCTGGTGGGCTTGTAGCTTCGTTCCAAAATCCTGTACCTTCGTTGCTTCCGGCGGCTTTTGTTGCTGCCGTTGTTATAACGTTCGCTTCCGGTTTGTCTACGGTATCTACCGATACTTTGTTGGCCGATGGTTTCAATGATTTCGTTGGGCCATTCGTCACCGGCTCGGGGACAGTCGCGGTCGCAGTTTCCGCTGTTTTTTCTTTACACATTTCCTCTTGGGACGGTATGCCAAATTCCCGTAGAGCCTCTGCAGCAGTTAGAGAAAGACGATAAATATTGTGCCTCTTTTTCGATGATCTCGTCGTTTAAGTAATTTGTTAATTCGATTGGGGAAAAAGCAATTCACCGAAATCGATCCAATCGACGCGATCAACTTTTCGATAAATTACCTTTACTCGTATCCGGTAATTCGACGGTCAGCGATATGAGACTACCGAATGTCATCATTATATCGGTGACACTATCTTGAATAGTTTTCGTTGTATCGGCATCAGTGATCGTGGGAACGAAGATCCTGCTCAATCTACTGAATACGAATTGTATCTGCTCGTCGTTGTTCGAAGCTAGACGCATGTTCGAAGTGTTCGAATCTTGATAAATCAAATTAATGTCCTTCGGTTCCATGCCGAGTACCTCGCCCAATTGTTCCTTGTATTCGAGAACCGTTTGCGTCAGTACACCGCGCACGTTTATCGGACCTTTCACGATCTCCTTTTTCGCCACGTCGACAACGTAAACCTTCGTCGGTAAACCTAAAAGTAATCAACGAATCACGACAGTGAGTCATAATATTTCGAACTATATGTATAGAATTCAAATTGTGAGGTCAAGTAAAGGTTCGCAAGAGGTGGCCTTTCAAGACTCAACAATTCATTCTAGAATTTTTTACTAAATTTTAAAGTTGACCATTAAGACGCGATGCCTGATAAAAAACGATTGGGCAACATACCGCCAGGTAAGTAAGTCTTGAACGTTTCATCCTTTTTGCGGATTTCCATCAGCAAATACGGCTGATGGGCGAGTATAGTGTGAACAGGCTCATCTTCGCGCCCTTCGAAGCTGCACTCGATCAGTCCTGTTGCGTACTGACAAGTGACCAATCGAACGTGATCTCGATCGACGAGGTTTTCGAGACCGAACAGTCTGTAAACTCGATCGGTGAATTGGGCCAAAGTCTCGTCATGCCTATAACGGACATTCTTATAAGTGAACGTTTTTTCATTCGGGCAGCGACATAAAACAGTGAGTTTTTTGCTCTGCATGCGTATCTCCGTGCCCAGCTCCGTTAGCAACTCGCGATTCTTCATGTCATGGTACTCGTTGTCCTGCATCTTTGTCAAAAGTTCCTGCAAGCCAAGGTTTTTTAATTTTAAACATAACATTGTTCATTCGAAAGCGCCATAAAAAGAATGATCGAACACATTATTATTTCAGGCTCATGAAAAATCGGCGTACTTTTAGATGCCTCGGGAAATCATCGACTTGCATCGGTAAAGCATTTCGTTCAGGATCGATTTGTCTGTACATGAGCATGTAGGCGTTTGTGCTGCTGCTGTAAACGCCGCTGTAATATGCTCTGCTCGGTCCACCGCCGTACGTTTTTTGGATATCGTCTTCGGTAATCTATCGATAAGGAATATCGATGAACATTTAAGAAAAAAAAATGTTTCATCAAGTAAGTACAATGAATAAATGCCAAACAGATCCAAAGTGTTTTCTACCTCATGAGTCAAATTGTCTATGAAATAGTTATTTTCGGTTCTTACCGACGAGACGTTCTGATCGTTGAAGCAGAGCCATTCGCCGGTTCTGAAGTCTTTGATGTAGGCGTAATAGTGTCCGCCGCTTGCGCTTCCACTGTGAATCATGATCGAGAAGAGTTCGTACTCGTAAGGACCTCTCGGCCCCGGTCGATTTCCCCGATTCTTCTCGTTGTCGTGATTATGCGTGCTGCAACTCGACGTCGACGGCCCGTTGCTCATGTCTATACCCTCGTCGTCGTCGTGATCCTGGTTAGTCGAATTTTCGCTCACCGACATACCGTTGTCGCACGGTGGACACTCGTCATCCAATGTTCCGCTGTCCGTCGTCGAACTGTCGTCGCATTTGACACCGACGCCACCGTCCTCGTCGGCGCACGGAGAATCTTGATTCGGCGTCGATGGGATGAATGAATTTAAATTCAGAACATCCGGAAACGTTACTCTACGAAAACAAGACGGAAATATATTGCTAACTAATTAGCGTGTATAGAGTCATAAGTTCTCGACTAAACTTTTTTTATTTACCATTTCATTCGGATTTTTTGTGTTTGTTATCCGTTTAAATATATATTTTTTTCGTACAATCTTAAATATTTCGATAATTATAAATTTTAAAGAATGCGACGTACGAAAAATCGTACGAGCTTTTCGGAAAGTCTTTACTTACTCGTCGTTGAGTTTGATTCTGTGAAACGTGTTGTAATCGAAGTCAAAACGTTTCAGATGGAGGGTGAGAAGATACGGGAACTTTGTGAATTTCAAGCCCTTGTGAGCGTCGCATTTTTTGTTACAGGTCTCGCAATGATATTGATTTGTGCCTTCGAGTGTCTCCGGTTGAACGAACGCAGCAAGGGCCTCCTCCTGCGAATCAACGATTTTTCGTTATTCTCATGAAATATCTTGTCTTTGCCGCGAAGCGAACGAGCTTTATTTCGATTCACTAACCACGCTGTTGTAAGCCACGTTGCTGCCGAACGGCTTAACGGGCAACGGAATATCGAGAAATGTGTCCTCCCGCGATTTTTCCGTTCCGCACTCCAAACACTTGACGTAATCGATCATCTTGCCTGAAAAATAGCGACGCAATGTTTTCAACGATACTCTAATAAATTTTTCTCGATATTCAATCTTCTTACTTTTCCTTTTATTTTCGCGTTTATATTAAATGTCTCTCAAAGAAACAAAAATCAATGAGAAAAAAAGTTATTAAATCATTGTTACATTGTACGTGTATGCAATCTTTTTCTTTTACCTTCATAAAGCCGATTGATGAGATCGGCCTGTTCGGTCTTCTTGAATTTTTGCTCAAGCGCGTCGAACATGACTCTGCAAAGTTCCTGAATATCGTGCTGTTGCCAAGCCTCGGTTGAATCCCAACCGAAGCTTTTCGTCAACGATGTTGTTTCTATAGCATTTTTCGACGAAGTCTGAGAAATAAAGAATTATGATTCCGTTATTCATTAATTCGCGGGGGAAAGGAAAAAAAGGTTTAGCCATATAAATAATGCGGACCTGCAGATTGACGAACAACTTTTGCAATTGGTACGGTATACTGTTGGCTTCGTCCTTTTCGGAGCCATGAACGTATTCCCAGTTGTACAAAGCGTTACGAAACTCCGGTGTCATGTACAGCGCTTGAATGAGACTGTTTAAATAGCATGTCATCGCTTGATTGACTAATCCCACGTAAGCTAGAAAAAAAAACGAATTAATTAATCTTTACTAATTGCATAAACGAATTACGAAAAAAAAATATATGAATAAAGTCAGTGCGAAATATTCATGGTTAAAAACATCGAGAAAGAACACACTCACAAGTTTCGCTTCGCTGATTCGGTTCGTTATCCTCGTTTCTTTGCCTCGGGCTATCCTCGTTTGCGAGCGTTCTTCGCCGAATGTAGGATTTATTCGACAATTTTGAACTCTCGGATGTCTTCGCGTACTCTCCTATGTCGGATTCGTTCTTATGCATTATCGAATCTGTTTCACTGATTTCCTGACTGCTCTCTTCGCCGGTTGTCAGCTCAATTTCTCGTCGCGATCGGTAACCAATGTCGACCTCGTGACATTCCCCTTCTTGAGATGAACTTTCTGTAGATTGAAAAAAAAAGAAAAAAATGTCATTGCTCCGAGTTAACGCGAATAATCTAACAAGCAGAAATTAGTGTACGCTTGAAGTCGGTATTCTTGCAAATAGCAGTTTGATCGAATTCGTTTTTTATACTCGTTTCGATACCGTCATCATCTTCAGATTTTCTTTCCGCCCACTGTGGGCGGAATGGGACCATTCCATGAGGCGTAGATATCATTGCCTGCGGACAATCCTCGGTGGGTGTCGATGCCTTAGTTCCGGTTTCCGCGCTCGGCGACTCTGCCATTTCCGTAACGAGCAGCATAACTGAAGAGGGAGACGACAAGTCAACCCCGAGCTCGGTCAACTTCCTTGTATCCTTATCGTTCAGTTCGATCTATTCAAGAAGCAAGAAAAAAAAATAAAAAAAAAAAGAACAAAAATTCAGAATAGGTAAAACCATTCGATTTTTCTCGGATCGACGATAGTCGACAGGAACATTACATAATACATAGAGTTTGTCAATGATAGCGGAATCAAGACGAAATATTTTCGGATTTTTCGTAGAACGTTAGAGAATGCATCGATGCGAGCCGTAATAATCGATACGGTGAAACTAACTATTGTAAGAACAATCGAGCGATACAGAATGATATCAACTAGAAGAGCGATGCACAGTAGTTAAAAATGATTAACAACGTTCAGCATTTGTCTAACAATCTACCGATCAAAGAACAAGTTAAAAACGTTCTTTCCTCATCCCAAGCGCAATTTGTATAAACGATCGCTATTCGCGTCTGTGACATTTTTTCTTTTTTACAATGAATATATATGTTGCGTGCGGTATGATTGTGTGGTTTTGTTCAGAATATAATAAACACGCAATTTGCCGAACACCTTTTTCCTTCCGTAACGCAGGATTAGGCCAAAGGTGCCGGCCTTGTGATTGCACACGAACACGACGCAATGAAAAAGATCGATGACCCTCGTGGCCGGGCCAATCTCGAGGTTCGAACGCGCAAAGTCACCTCTGCTGAGGTCCAGAATTTCAAGGAGTACCGACGGCCCTCCACCGTCCGCGCACGGCATTGTCTGCAATTTTAACAAAAACGAAAAAGAACAACACACGCACACACAATAAAAAGAAACAAAAAGGAGCAACGAATTTCAGCACTCTCAAAGAACAACGAACTACGTGCGATTTATTATTGCCTTTGTTTCTTCTTTTCGTCCTCAGTCTACGAGGATATTGCAGACTCTGCGACTACTGAACGGGACGGTCTCAATTATCGAATAATGTGCAGAATGAAAGAAAAACAAATGAAAGAATTTCACTTGAGACGTGTGAATGGACAACTTGAATATGTGGACAAATGATAGCAACGCGTAAGAAACACAGGGTGCAAGATGGAAAGAAAAAAAGACGTCGTCGCGCGACTCGAAACTTCGACTTTTCCTTATCGACGAAATCGACAATTCGAAAGTCGCGAGTCGGTGACGAGAAAATGTAACGAATATCGTTAAGGAAAATAAAATATTTTCAAGCGGGAACGAGAGTGCAAAATATACAATTTCGCACCTGTTCATCGCCCTCTGAGGGCGAAGACGACCATTCGGTAATGAGCAACATGTAAGTAGTTCCGCTCGTAAAATCCACCCCTATATCGCCTATCGTTAGATGACGCTTGACGTACATCAGATCGACCTGTCGAATATTTCCATAACACAAGCCAGAGTTAGTGATGAAAAACACGAGGGTAAGCGACCAAGCGGCAATGGCAATTAGTTTCTACAAACTACGTGTGTATCTCGATGTAAAAGAAATTGGTCGTCGACGAGTAAACTCTCGTGAATTAGAATGATCTCGCGGGGTTCATGAAAGAACACCACCTTTATTCTGTCCCATTGAAGTATCAATCCGAAGGTTCCGATCTTGTGGTCGCACAAGTCTGAGACGCGAGCGACTAGCTCGCCGACCCGCACGGACTGCGATATCTCCAGGATGCTCTTCACTGGGTCATCGCCGCCCCGCGATAGATCCCATATTTCGAGGATCCCTTGACCCTCACCGGCCACACACACCATTGCTCTGCAATTTTTTACACAATGTAAAGCGTATAACAAAACCCACGATACGGTCGTACGATCGTAAATCCTTCGAGTTGCACTTTCTTTCGTGAATAACGATCACGAATTTTCATATATTTCTATAAATTTTCTCCTATATTGTTAATCTCGGATTCTGAGCGGATAAATCAATTTTGAAGCGTTAGTCGCCAACAGCCGCGAACTCCATGCGATAAAATACGATCGTACAGATATTAATATTCAAGGATCTCAGACTCTAGAGCCATACTTATTGAAAAAAAAAAAATGAACAATGCGCAAAGTGATAGCAAGTTTTTACCGGAAATAACAATTTCAGTAAAATAATTTCTATCAGAAGTTTGCAAGCCGATAATAGTATTTGTTCTTTGGTTTTGTTTTATTGTAAAATCGAATCCACGATTTTTTTACACGTGAGTAAGAATCTATCGGCAAAAAGATTTATTTTCAAGAATTATTGTTCAATTCTTCGTACAGGCACTTCGAGCTGCTCGTCCTCTTTAGCACAAAACTGTAGCACCAAATAAAACGTTACTTCACACCTGTTTTTTCAACATTGTCACACGATAAAACTTTAACAGAAAGAAACGTAAGGCGTACCTACGAAAAAAAAAAACAAGCTAGTCGAGACGAAATAGCGAGAGAACGAGAGTCGAGGATAAAAAAAATGTATCTTAGATTCTTAGATTGAGATTTGGCAAGTAGCCATGGTAGAAGTTAGAAAATCGGTGAGATCTACGCAACTGGACGGTGGGACGGTCTCCTCTCTGCACGGCACTACACACTATTGAGAGTCTGTAGTTGACTGCCTGCTTCTATATTTAGATAGTCTAAACCAAGACTCGGAAAATGGCTCTCGCTCTGTCTTTCTTTCTCTTTCACTCGACCGTCGTATCACCTCCCACCATCAATTTTTGAATCTCCGCCGCAACCCCTCCCCCCCTTTCTTTTTCAAACATCCCCCCAATTCAATTTTCCAAATAGAAAAGAAAAATGCGTCGAAAAAGATAAAAATGTAGTTTTTTTATTAGAAAATAAAAAATAAAAAATAATAATCTTACCGGCGTTTTGCTAACTTTGTAGCAAAATTAGGATTCTAGATGTCCGTCAGAATTCTGTCCAGTAATCGTTGGCGGGACACATTAGGATCTGCAAAACACACCTCAATAATAGAAGAAAATTTGGCACAAAAAAAATTGGACATAAATAATTCCGGGATGCGTCTAAGTCCGAGTCCATCAAAATTAGGATTCAAATCCGCCACTAACGTCACGCTCGGCGCATTGAGAATCGCTTAAAGTTATAAAAAAACATTCATCGAACGATTCGTTGCGATTAAATGCGGAATGTACTTTACAAATACATGCAAAGAAAATTCATGCGGAAAAGCGTCGAGGATGGGTTACAAAAAATCACTGTTGCGGGGTTCAAGGTCTTCGATCAAGAGAAATAATAAGAAAAATCTGTATTTTTTCCATTCAGCGAAGAAGAAAATCGGTCAGCGATCTCGCGGCGGAACGCGACGCGAAAAATCATTTCGATGGATCTGCGAATGTCAAAGATTCACGGCTCGGGAATGCGTTCCCGGTGTTTGCCAAAATAATACGGGAATGCGGATAGCACCGCGATGAGAATTGGTAACTCGGGTCGCGCTGCGTAAACCCCGCGTCGACTGCCGGACGAGAAAAGTCGTTTCTCGCGACGAACGCAAACGATAATAATAGACTCGCGTTGAGAATCGTACAACGTCGATAACGGAAAGAAAGAATATTCGAACATTTTGTGTGCGATTTTGGATTACATCAATTGTGCGCGGTTCCCCCCGTGAGCCGTAATGTTTTTGAAAATAAATCGTGAAATGGCTGGCGTGATACTTGCGACGTCGTTGATGTGCGCTTCACGGGTCTTCGACTCGTCGGGATTAAAGGCGATAATGAGCAAAGCCAAAAGTTCATCGACATGTCACAAGGATTCGTTGCTCGTTACGGTTAATGATAATCGTTTCGAAAGATAGTCACGATATTATTCGACTTCGGGCTTTAGGTTGTCTTACCCAAAATCATTGACACATGTGTAACAATCACTTTACGCCATATTTTTATCCGAGAGCCGCAGCGCTACTACTGACACAGCGGCGGCGACGAATATCCCTAAATACTATTTAGGGAATCGACACCTTTTATCTCCTTTTTTCCTCGATATTTACTCATTTACACGCAAGAATGAATAAAACGTTTGTTCATCAAAATATCGTCGTTTAATTCGTAATATCGTACAATATCGTCATTCACAGATTCTTCATTTTCTCAACAAGTAAAATAGAAAAATTGTACTGCTCAGTGACTAATGATAGATTGAAAAAAAAAACTTCGTATTTATTAACTTCAAACGATATATTATATGTATTAAAGAGCAAACATTCGTAAAAACATTACTTAACTCAGCTAACAGGCGAATAGTCACAGCATAGGGTAAAAACGCGAAAAAATCTCGCGATAAAAAGAACGCGATTATCGCGCATTATTCGTGGAAATCTCTTGGAAATTCGCAAGCATTGAATTGTGCCAAGTCACATATACAATGCAAATATTCCGGTTCGTTGTTCGTAGGTACAAAAGTGGGGTAACGAGAGAATCGTCAAATCAAACGTGATACTCTCCGCCGTCGAGTTTTTCATCGGTAAGCCAAAATATGAGACCAGCGCAAGTCTCGGGCTCCAGATAAATGATACTCAGGAAAATTCCTTCGACGAGACCCAACAGAACTCCCGAGACGACGTCCAAGAGGTGATGTCTTCTCATGAGGAGTCTGGATAAGCAAATGGAGGTCGACCAGGCTAGCAGAGGAGGAATAAAAACGAAGGAGACCGGCCAAAGGTTCAGAAAGAAGTAAACGATCATGGTAGAGCGAGACGCGTGACCGGACGGGAAGGAATATTTATCCGGACCAATGGCAAATGGATCGTCGTTTACCGCCGGACGTCTTCGACGTATTATTGCCTTGAGCAGCGCCACAGCTACAATGTCAATAAACAATCCTGTAAAAAAAAAGAACTAATATTAATTATTTGCGATATTTGTGAAATAATTAAATCTTGGTGACGAAGACTCGTAACTTGCCTATCATCAAGTTAATTTGCATCTGATACAAATTCGAGTTGTTGAGGATCCAAATAAAAGCTAACCAGCCTGCGAGCCACGGAACCCCATGGCATGAATACTGGAAAATGAAAAAAATGGCATGTTCAAAAAAGTGTGAATAGAGCTAACATGTCGGATGGACATTGTGCGATTACCTCGAGCACTTTGTAGTGAACTTTGAGCTGTCTCAGGGGCAAAAATTTCTCCAGACCTCTTACAAAAACGTCGGTCAGATATGCATCCACGGCCAAGCATCTTCTGAGCACCGAGGGCACTTCTCTCTTTTCACTCGACTGTGGAGAAAGATTGAATTTATCCATACCGGTGTTTGCTCGTGAAATAGACCGAAAATATTGAATGTATATAATAAAGAAACAATCATACCTGAGCCATTTTTTAATGGGTCGAAAATAACGAGAAATCACTTTTCGAATCTTTGTTATCCGATCGCTCTAAACATTCCGCTGTTAAACAATTTACGATCGTTCGCCGCTATTAATTTGACGTTCGTCAATCTTCACTTATTTTCACGGTCATGCCGGGTGCGAACGAACCGCCGGATGACGATCGGTGCGATGTTCCACGTAACAACCAAATCGGGGATTTATCAGCTGTTTATCGCGGTTTATCGGAAAATAAACATATACGTGCAAGCACGGATCGTCGCGGCGATTTACCGTCGCACTTTATGTACGTCGGGAATTGTTAAAATCCCGAACGATTAAAGGCTCGCGAAACAACCGGGATTTTAACATTTTTGGCAAGAGGCACGGCCCGACCTGTGTTGCCAATACAACGAAAAAAAGAAAGAAAGCTTCGATCCAATGAATTATAACCTACGAACGCGCGTCAAAGTTTGTTTTGACGATTCGTCCGAGGTGTCGATTTTAAAGTCCACTGGAAAGACGAAAAACGCGCACAGTTCTTTTTTTTTGTTTTCGCGATGAGCGATTCAACACCGACGGACGAGACGTCCTCGACGAAAATTCAATTCAAAAAGAAAATCGTTCGGAAACCACTGCGAAGCAGAAAAATGGATTCGGACGAGAGTGAAAGCGACGAGGCCAACGAAGATTCGTCTGTCAGGTGAGTTCCATGGATCGTTTTCCATTTTTTATATTCAAGAAAGAGACAATAGACGAATAATTACAAGAATATCGATTTTACAGAAACAAAGTTGACGAGATGAAGATAATTCAGAAACTGCGTCAAAGACCCAATGGTGTAAACATAGCGGAGCTTGCGCTGGGTCAAAAACTCACAAACGACTCATCGACGGTGAGTGGAATAATAATTGTTGCATCTTCGAATTCTTACCGCAGCTGTAATTCTGTTTTTTTCTTCAGTCGGATCCTTTCAATGTTAAATCGGGTGGAATGGTCAATATGACGGCATTGAAGAACAATAAAATGAAGCAGGATGACGCTTATGATACAGGTATAGGGACGCAGTTCAATGCCGAGACAAATAAACGCGACGAGGATGAAGAGATGTATGTATATTTCGTTCATTTTTATTTTGCAAAAGAAATCCATTTTTCATTGTACCATCATGTTGCGTGTTTACTAACAGGTTGAAGTACATCGAGGAAGAATTGTCCAAGAGAAAGAACAAAAAAACTGAAGTCGGCGATAGCAGCAGCATCGGAGATGGACTGAGTTACTGTTCGCCAGAGGAAGCTGCTTTGCAAGCTGTGCCGGAGCATCTAAGACAGAGCTCTACGCACAGAAGCGAAGAGATGCTTTCCAATCAAATGTTATCCGGAATACCGGAAGTAGATCTTGGTATAGAGTATGTAGAAAAATTGTTTTTATCAAAGAACGTTTAAAATCGAAAGAAAATTAAAGTATTAACTCTCGATCTTACTGCACACAGGGCTAAGATAAGAAATATCGAGGCAACGGAGGAAGCAAAGCTCAAGCTGTTGTGGGACAGGCACAGAAAGAAGGATGGTCCTTCGCAATTTGTTCCTACGAATATGGCCGTGAATTTCGTACAACACAACAGATGTGAGTATCGAATCAGCAAAATTAAAGCTTATATAATAGTGAATAGATTCCTTAAACAACTAATAATAGCGAATTTGATAAGTTGTTAAAATAAGTAAGTTTGATAAACAATAATAATAATAATAATAATAATTACTTATTATATAATTATCATAACTAAGCTTTTATTGGAAAGCAATAACTGAGCTTCACTTATAATTTTATTACAGTCAATATCGACGATCCCGACGCCCACAAGGGCAAAAACAATGCGAACCATCGTGCGACCGCGGTTGCTCCGAAAGAGGACGTGAAGGGAAAGCGAAAGGAAAACGGCGAAAAAGCTACCGACGATTATTACTACGAACGCTTCAAGAAGCAATTCAGACGATTTTAGACGCTCCATCGTTATTTGCGATGTTAATCCAAGACGATTCGATTGTGTACATAGTTACTGTGAGAATTTTTATTATACGATAATACAATTGAAGTTTGCCGAATAACGCGAGTAGAAACTCGATCGCTTTTATTTCGTTAACCCACGAGGCAGACATCAATCGATTTCTTATCAAGCATTCGCACATTTTCGTCGTTTCATCTTCTTATTCGTGTAAAAAAAATATGTTCCCGTACACGAGTGCAAATCCTCAACAGTATCGTGAATATCAACGTTACGTTATGCAAATTCCAACTCAAGAATGTCCACCGACCCGGAACGTCGATCCTTCCGGTTCTCTTCGCAATGATGTCGAACCACCACGGAAGCCGAGACCTCGTGAATTATATTACTTCTTTCTGCATATGTTTTCAAATGTTACATTTCCCACAGATCAGGCTTGATTAATGATTCATTGACCGAGCAGCAATATCTGTCGAGTCATTTATAAAGAAAATCAATGAGAAAATTGACCGGTAAAATTAATAATAATCCCCAGCCGGATACATTTTACAGAATGAAGCGTTTTATGTTAGGAATTGGAGAGATTTTCATTACGCTTCCAATTTCGAAGCACACGTGGTGTGTTAAAAAACAAAAGTTGAATCTATGAGGAAGCGAGCCGATCAAAATCAAGGTGAACGCGTACGCATCCATTCAGCGCATCCTCTCGTCTCGACACGATTACGCGAGATTCGACGCCGGCGTCGCGGCGCTGTCACGTGACGTCATCGTAGCACTTTATCGCTGTTTCTCCGTGTGTACGAGCGTTACCGTAATAGTAGTAACGCAAGCGAAAATATACATAGAAGCAAACAACGTACAGCAGCGCTGAAACGATAGCATTTCGGCCGACTCCAACTCGGTTATTCCGAAAGCTCGTGTCCCTCTGAAGCACATTGTGTTTTCATTACAGTTATGAATACCTGCGGTTTCGTAACTTGCGGGCCCAACGAGGCGCTCGTCGTGTCAGGTAAACAATTCATAAATAAAAATCGCGTACAGTTTATCGATTAATTGGCGTAAATACATCGGAAAAAGTACGAGAATCGTGTTGTGTGCGACGCGCTATCGACTAGTCATCGAAGTGGGTGTGGAACTCACCATTTTTTCGCTCACTCGGCGTATTGTAATTGTTTACGACCATCAATTAAAGAGTCTCAAATTGTGCCACATCCGCCGCGTCGTCCTCGATGTGGCGCAAATATGTCGTTTTCTCTTTGATCTATGAGAACGGCTACTCGGACAATTTTCGATCGAGTTCGATTGTCAATCGAAACGTGTTTTTCGCCACTGGAGTGAAAAATATCGTAGATCTTTATCTTTCGGAGAATTCTAACGTTTTTTCCATTTTATCATAATGACAACTCGGAGAAAAGGATACATGTGACACAATATTTTTCGTCTTGGAGCAAATTTCATTGTATTAGTCGTTAATTGGCCAATTAAGTACATCATTCCATCCAATTGTATTCAAGGATGTTGCTACGGCAAGCCCCTGCTGGTGCCCGGAGGTCGCGTTTTTGTGTGGCCGATAATGCAACAGGTTCAAAAGTAAGCCAAGTTTCATGTTTTTCAATAAACTGAGAATTTATCTTTCGGCTGAAACCGTTCGGGTGAGAATTTCTAATTTTTGTAAATTTTTAGAATATCGCTGAACACAATGACGCTGCAGGTTGAGAGTCCTACAGTGTATACGAGCCAGGGTGTTCCGATATCCGTAACTGGAATAGCACAGGTGAGTACTTTGCAAAATTTGTTGGTATTTCTAAGAAATTAAAAAAATTACTTTGCATCCTAGGTCAAAATTCAGGGACAAAATGAGGAAATGTTGTCCACGGCTTGCGAACAGTTCTTGGGCAAAAACGAGGACGAGATTCACAACATCGCTCTGGTTACTCTGGAAGGACATCAGAGAGCCATTATGGGCAGCATGACCGTCGAGGTATGGCGGACAAAATTTCGTAGCAATGATAATTTATTAAGCTAAGCCTCCTATAGCCAAGTCTACTCCATGATGCATTAAAACCAAATAACAGAGTGCACGTTTTTGCAGATAAAAAATCAATACGCGCATAAAATAATCGAATTTAATAAAACTCATAAGAATTGAGCACTCATGTTTGAATATTTTTATGTGTTAGACAAAATTTGTTAACGCATTTTTCATCGTTTACAGGAGATCTACAAAGATCGCAAAAAATTCAGTAAGGAAGTGTTTGAGGTGGCCAGCAGCGACCTCGTCAACATGGGAATCACCGTTGTCTCTTACACCCTCAAAGACATTCGCGATGAGGAAGTATGTTCGAATATTCTGTTAACTAAAACACGAAAAATATTAAGAGGGAAAGTCGATGCACGAATTCTTTCGATAGACATAATATTTCACCATTTATCCCCCTTATGAGTGTATCGATTAGTCGCGTTTGTACGATTAGGCGATTAGCGTGTGTACTCTAGATTGAAAAAAGAACGTATTTTTTTCTTCTTTTGTTCATACATTATTTCGTCGACGTGCGCGCGTGTCACTTTCGGTCTTCGATGATGGAAAATAAGCAAAAAAAAGGAAACGCGCGCACAGGCAAACACACACAGACGGATACAGGAAGGCAAACAAAATTTCGTTTAACTCTTGTCCCGAGAAAGTAAAACACAATTTCTTTCAATCATCGAAATATCAAATATTCAATGCGTTTTTTTGTTTTTTATACTTCCAGGGGGCAAAGGTACGTTAAATTTTTTGCTTTTTTTTGTACTGAGAAAAGTGATCGACGCACCGCTAAAGTTTCAGTTTCCGATTATCTTTTTTCTCTCTACTTTTCATCGTCTGTGATTCTTATTCCGTTGATGAGAGAGAAACCGGAAGAAAAAAATTGATATAATACCGAAACGTTGTTCGCCGCAGTTTCGATCGCGAAGTTTTATTCGTCGAACGACGCGATCGAAGGGTGTGCCGTGTTACGATCTCGTGTGAATGGTGTGTTGGTGGTGATGGGGGAATGTAAATTTGCACAAACGCGTTTTGATATTGCATACATACGATAGAACTATTCAAAGTTATACACTATAGTACACTATAGTTCAAAAGAAATATCACTAGCATAATCGCAGCTCTCTGTTCATTTATTGTTTATATGTTTATTTATTTACTTTTATTTTTTTCATCGCTGACCCTCACTTAACGCGATGTAGCCGCTTCAGCACTTCAATCGATGGAATTATATTCGTTAAAATATTTTGGTGCGATGTCTTTCGCAGGGATACCTGAAAGCCCTCGGTATGGCGCGTACAGCCGAGGTAAAGAGAGACGCGAGAATCGGCGAGGCCGAGGCACGAAGGGACGCACAGATACGAGAAGCGATAGCCGAAGAGCAAAGAATGGCAGCGAGATTCTTGAACGATGCCGATATCGCTAAAGCGCAGCGTGATTTTGAGCTCAAAAAAGCCGCTTACGACGTCGAAGTACAGACCAAGGTACGCTCGAATTTTGAAAAATATTTATACTATATCGTTGAGAAGAGAACGTGAAATTAATGAATCGAATTATCAATCAGAAAGCCGAGGCGGAAATGGCTTTTGAGCTCCAAGCTGCGAAGACAAAGCAGAGAATTATGGAGGAACAGATGCAGGTAAAGGTTGTCGAGAGGGGACAAGAAATTGCTGTCCAGGAACAAGAAATGCAGCGTCGCGAGAGAGAACTCGACGCTACTGTAAGACGTCCGGCCGATGCGGAAAAATACAGGTAACGATTTTTATTTCGATTTTATTATTATTAACGATTTCCACATCAATAACCAATTAACTGTAAATTGTTTGTGTCTCAAAGACTCGAAAAAATGGCCGAAGCGAACAAACTTCGATTGGTCATGGAAGCCGAGGCGGAGGCTGAAGCGATAAAGATTCGCGGCGCGGCGGAAGCTTACGCGATCGAAGCTAAAGCCAAAGCGGAAGCCAGCCAGATGTCGAAGAAGGCCGCGGCCTTCAACGAATACGGAAACGCGGCAATGGTCGATATGATGTTGGACACGCTTCCCAAGGTATTTGACGGACATTTCTAGACTTTCAAAATAATGTTCAATCATTAACGTCACTTAGTTTAATGTGCTTTCTTCTTATCCTACTCCATAAAAAATCGCAAACGATTTGATGACATTGTTTTTACAATTATTTTCAGGTGGCCGCCGAGGTTGCCGCGCCGCTTTCTCAAGCGAAAAAGATAACGATGGTTTCGAGCGGCAATGGTACGATCGGCGCGGAAAAATTGACCGACGAAGTATTGAGCATCGTCACGCGAGTTCCCGAGCTCGTTAAAAACCTGACCGGCGTCGACATCGCGAAAGTACGTCCTGGAAATTGAGATCGCGGACGCATTCGCTAAGAATCGACGTTAATCAAAAAAACAAAAAAAAAACAAAACAAAACATTAAACGACAAACACACGAACGATATGTTTCTTCTTCTTTTTCAGTCTGTCCACGCTGCATAAGTCTCAGCGGTCCAAGAGATTCCTTTCGAGAAGTTTACGATCGACACTTTAATCCCCACTCTTTAGCTTAATCGTAAATTCTCCTAACTCCAAATTCGTTTGTACATGTCTTAACACCAACATTATATAACTAACGTGGCTGCCCCGATCATTGACAATTTTCCCATCTTTTATCTGACGCATGATCGAAAAACATGAATCTTACGGAAATGTTATCACACTTTTCGGTTTTTTCGTCGTGTTGAATAATCGTGTCAACGATACGTCCAATGTCTATAAATAATGATTTCTAGCTATGTCTCTCGTAAAAGTAATTGATCTGAATATCGTGCATTTTTTTTGTAACGAAAGACTATCGAAATAATTTTTTCTTATTTTCATCATACGAAATTATCGAAAGTGTTCTTGACAATTTTGCTGCATTTGTCTCAACGGCGCAACGTCGATTTACTAAAATACTGAAATTGAATATGTTTTTTTTTTTTTTTCACTTTGTTATGTAAACTCATATGGGTATCGTAAGCGTTGTCGAAGCGCAAATTAACGTCAGTGATTTACAATGTCTAATTGTAACAATACAACGTGTAATATTTTATGTACATTAATTTAACACACTAATACGCGGCATTGGGTCGTCAATTCCAGATCTATATCTTTATAATTTTTATTAATTGACTAATTGTTTAGATTAATGGTAAGTCCTCCATTGGCCCATTTCGCGACGAGTATGAATTTATGCCATCGTGTGCCGACCGCTATTCCTCCAACTAAACGTAACGCTGTACTAATCTACGTATATATGTATGTATATATACGCAACGATTATTATCATTACATACGTTGAACCTTCTTACCTCAATTTATGTGAAAGAAAAAACAATGATAAAGGAAATCGACATGAAGAATATTCCAAGTATATTCGGAACGATGTCATAACTCGAACAAATGCGCAGTTTAGTCTCTCTAGTCTCCGGTTGAGGACGCATAAACAATTTAAAATACCGGTTTAGCAAACGCATTGATCTTGAGTGTCTAGCATACACTATATTTTTTCTAATCCAACAAAGAAAAATCATTGTAATCCATTTACTCTCGTAACAATCGACTTGTCGAGCTAAATATAAAAACAAGGAAAAATCATCGTTAATGTAAAACGTTGCGAAGGAAAAAAAAAGTAACAAAGAGCCTCGATACCATATTTTTAAAATACCCTACTTTGAGAGTGTCGCACTGTAAAGCATTGTTACACGATTTAGAAGTGACTATTAAAAAATTCCATCAACATGTGGACCTTGCGAAATATGCATCGTTTATTATAAACCTAACAAGAAAAGTTATATTTGTAAGCGGTATTTAGAGAAATAGATTTTTTTGTTTGTATACTGTTTTTATTAATGGATTTTCATTTAAATAATACAGTTTTTGAGATCAAACGATAGAGGCATGAGGGCAATTATTTCCAGTTTGTAACAAAAATCCATCGCGTTACGAATTCGTCAGTTATCGTTTCGACGTCGGACAATACATATTTTGTTTTAAATGTATAACAAGAGTACATAATTGTAGTTAGTCAATTTACATCTATAAAAATTCGGTTCTTTGAGCATTTTGGTTTTCCCTTTTTTCGATTTTCTCCGTGGAAACAGTCTTTTGATATATACTTTTTTTTTAAATCATAGCATCGAAGCTTCTGCTAAATTCTTCAAATCCTCGTTGCACAGATATATCAGCATATCCGCACTCAGCTCATCCAAAACCTCGTAACCGATCAAGCGACTGAAAGAGCACAGAGCCTGATCGAGCAAAATCCGGCGTCTCAGACCCCTCGAAAAGTTGTTCTCGATCGCTCGGTAGTAGTTCGGAAAGGCGTATTTGTAATTCATCGCTTCCACAGTCTTGACAATCTGCCTGTTGCGACAAACGAACGCCAATCGATCCGGATCCTTCGTCATGATATCGTAGACGCTAACGTTGCTGTTGCAAATTTTTTTTCTCTTCATTCTCTCAATTTCTTCCTCGCAAGCTTCGCGATACCAGCGCAATGCCGGGCTATTGATAATGCGTTCGAATTTCTTCTCGTCCAGGCGCATGTTCGCGGCTTTCAATTTAATTATTTCCTCCTGCAAAACCTTCGGCATACGACCGTCCGTGCACGTTGACGAGTGAACCGTATTTATCGCTGTAACGTCGGCGCCGTGCCAGAGAAGAAGTAGTATTATGCGCGAATAGCACACGGCATTGAAGAGCGAGAATCTCTGGAAGGCAATGTCGATGACCGTCGAACCAGACGAATCCGTAGCGTCTATGTCTATTGCGTGGCATTCCAACAAGAATTTGACGACGTCGATGTGTCTCTTTTCGGTCGCGCGAATCAGAGCGGTTTTGCCGTCTTCTCTCTTGAAGTTAATATCGGCCCCGTGATTCAACAATATTTTGACAATTGTTTCGTGATTCGTTTCCGCCGCTAGTATTAGAGCGCTTGCTCCGACCCCGTTCGTCGCGTCGATATCGGCAAAGCTTCCTCTCACCTCGGCGTAATGTTCCAACAGAATTTTCACCGATGCTAAGTTTCCCGTCTGAGCGGCAACGTGAAGAGGCGTTTTGAAGTAGTAGTCACGAGCGCTTACGTCGGCTCCATACCGCAGAAGCAACTTAACAACGTTTACATCGACGTTCGTGTATTCCTCGGTGTTTTCTTCCTCCACGGGAACACGTTCGGATGAATGGCCTTTGAAGCGTTTTCGACTCTCCACTGCTAGATGCAACGGTGTTCTGTCGAGCTCGTCTCGAGAATCCACACAGAGTCCGTTTCGCAATAGGACCTCGATGACTTCGCTGCTCTTCGGCGTCGTCACGGCATTGAGGAGGAAAGCGGACTCCTCCTTTTCCCGAGCTCCGTTCCTCAGCAGCAAGTCCAAAAATTTTACATTGCTTCTCTCGAATGCGTAAGAGAACGATGTTCTCCCAGTCGTGTCTTCGGCGTTCACGTTGGCCCCGTGATCGATCAAGAGTCTCGCTATTTTGTAACGACCGTACATTACCGCGTTGTGCAACAGCGTGAAATCCGCTATGTGATAGCCGTAACGCGTGCAATCAATTATGCCGATTTCGGCACCCCAGATCAACAGATCTTCGACGACTTTTACGTATCCTCTCTCAACGGCTCGGTGGATCAATAATCGAAGTATCACTATGCTATCGGTATTGTGCAAGCATGTGCGGCTTATGAATCTTGCACGATGGAGATAACAAACGATATCGTTGTATTCGACCAGCGACGCGTCCGCCGCGTCGAGAAGCGAAGATTTTCGGTTTTCGTTGGTTTCATCGAGATGCGACATCAACACGTAAACGTTCATCACATTATTTTTGTCCATGGAGACATCTTTAGGAGATCTCCTATCGTGGTTCGGCATTGGACGATTTTTACTTCCGTGAGATCGTAATAACTTCATCAGATTCGCGTGACCGCCTATGATCGCGAGATCCAGTGGCCCGAAGCTTTGTCCCTCCAAAGTGCATTCAGAATCAACGGAAGCTCCGCGATTCAGAAGAATTTCGGCGATTCTTGCTTTTCCTCGGTAAGCGGCAATGTGAAGAGGCGTCAGATGATACTTTCCCTCGGCATCAACGTCTGCTTCGTTTCTCAAAAGTGACTCGACCATTTCTTCATTATCCGCTCTAACGGCATCGTGAAGCGGTGAACGATCCGCGCTGTTGTTTAATTCTTCTTCGTCTCGAACCTGACACTCAAGGTCGAGAACGGCTCTGAATTCACCGAATAATTCGTCTCGAGTAGCTTCGTCATTATATATTCTTCGAGTTATGCACTTGCACGACGAAGATCCGATATCATTGCCGTTAGAGCCACTTCCATCTTCGCTCCGAAAACTCGACGGCATCTCGATGCGTTTATGCTCAGGTTTCGCCTCTGGTCGCGGGCCACGAAAGAATCTGCGAACGAAGAAATGCAAAAATATAACTTTACACCTTTTCATTGAGAAGAAATAGTGCATCAGTCGGTTTCACGTCGAGAGCGTTCGTAGCGGGGAAACGATTAATTCTGTGGGCATTTTAGAATGAATCCTGGTACTCACTTTCGAGGGAATAAAAACGGCGGTTGTTCCTTAAGGCAATAACGCTTCATTTTCGGAGGGAAGACATTATTCAAAGCCCCATTTCGATTGTGGAACGCACGAAAAAGGAAAACTTAACGTTGCGAGTCCATTTGAGGATTTACTCGAGGCGTGGGCGGCGAGCAGGTATACAAGAATGAAAGGAATCAACGCGTGCAACCCTTTATATAGGACCAAGGTGAGCGCCGACCTAGTGGCAACAGATGAAACTGAGCCGGTTGAACGAGGGAAACATTTGAAAGCAACACACGATGAGAAGTCGAAGGAATCGACAGATGACAAATGTCAGAAGATCAAATTACATATCGTAAAGAATGCAGTCGCTGAAAAGAACCGTCGAGACACTATGAGTCCGATTGCGTAAGAATCGAGGATTTCAAGAATCATGAATATCGTAAAAGCGCGTAACAAGTAGATAGATCCTCATTATGGAAGCCCCAAAGGCGTTCTTAATAGATTTGTTAGCCGGTGGGATATCAGCGGGTGTAGCGAAAACCGCAGTCGCGCCGATAGAGCGAGTAAAATTGTTGCTGCAAGTTCAACACACGTCGAAGCAAATAGCTAAAGATCAGCAATACAAAGGTACAAAATTCCTTATTTATTTGAGAAAGATAATCTATTATTTACGACGTTAATTCGGAATTAAATATCACTGCTAACGCTTTCTATCATTAATAACGCAGGAATGATCGACGCCTTCGTGCGTATACCAAAAGAGACCGGATTTTTGAGTTTCTGGCGTGGAAATCTCGCCAATGTGATTCGGTACTTTCCGACGCAGGCGTTGAACTTTGCGTTCAAGGATCGTTTCAAAAAGATCTTCTTGGAGGGAGTTCCCAAGGAGGATTTTTGGAAACATTTCGGTGGAAATTTAGCTTCCGGTGGATTCGCCGGTGCCACATCATTGATATTCGTCTATCCTCTCGATTTCGCACGTACCAGGTTTCTATAAAAAAAAAAATATAAATCTTGTATGGATCGTTTCATTGTCAACAAAACATGAACTATGCGCTGTTATATATTTTTGTGGTCAACCATTCAAAAGTAAGATCAACAACAGTTGTGACAATTATTCCTTGCGCATTTTTTTTGATAATTATTATCGTTCCAAGCGAGCCAATAAATATAAAGAATGAAAACAAAACGAATAAGATGTAATAAATAATTAAAACAAAAGTCTCTAATGCATTTTGTATTGCAAAGACCTCGATAAACTTCAAAGCATCGATTATCCCGTGAATGGTTCAGAGGAAATAGTTTTATTATCCTTTCAGTTGTCATATAATGGGATAATTGCCGCAACGGTTGTTTCGCTACCTGAGGGTAACCTTCGAGCGAATTTCGAAAGGTTCGTACAAAATTACCTGAGTTATTTTGCTGATTGTTCGCTGGCATGGGTAAAGGTGACGCAGGAAATATCGAACGGATGGGCTATTGCCGTTTGAAACTTGTCTGCAATGAAAAAAAACAAAGAAAAAGAGTTCCAAAGAAATCGTGCGATTAAACCCGCGTTACTTTGCAGATTGGGCGCCGACGTCGGTAAAGGCGACGCACGCGAATTCAAAGGGTTGGGCGATTGTCTTTTCAAGGTCTTCAAGTCCGACGGATTGTTCGGACTCTATCGTGGCTTCAACGTCAGCGTTCAGGGAATTTTCATTTACCGTGCGTCGTACTTTGGCTTCTACGATACGGCGACGGGTCTTTTGCCAGATCCGAAGCACACACCGATCTACATAAACTTTGCAATCGCAGAGGTACTACTTGCGGCCCTCCCAAGATGTGCATCTTTTTTTGTTTCAAGCTAATGGGAGATTCAGACGGTTGATTCGCTTGCGTACGATTTTCTTTTGCGCAGACAGTAACAACGATGGCTGGAGTAATCTCTTATCCGTTCGACACTGTTCGTCGACGAATGATGATGCAGTCGGGTCGCAGCAAAGAGGACGTGATATACAAGAATACGCTCGATTGTTGGGTAAAAACTTTGAAAACCGAGGGTCCCACTGCGTTCTTCAAAGGCGCATTTTCGAATATTCTACGCGGCACCGGCGGAGCATTGGTTCTAATCTTTTACGACAAGGTCAAAGATTATATAACCGGACTGGCAAGTTAGCGCCAGATGTTGCAGAGAGGCTTATAAACGGATTAACGAAAATAAATTAATTTATCAAATAAGAATTTCTAGTGAAAACGCAAGACCGAACTCCAAATCTCGAGTAAAAAAGAACTTTAATAGTAAATACCAGCACTGACTGGTCGAACTTTATTTAATTTCGTTTCTTCTTGTTTTTTCAATACTTTAATCGATTTCTTAAATATGTATTAACTTGATGATTGGGGGGGGGGGGGGGATATTTACTGTACAATGGTTTGCGTTCAATTGAGCATCGTGTGACGATCGTAAATGTTGCGTCGCTGTTCGCGCACTTGACGCTTCCATTTGTCTTGCTGATGACCAACGCGATTCAATACGTTTCCTCTAACACCCATCGGATGCGACGTACCCGGGGCTACGGACGCGTCGTCCTCCTCGTTCGTGTGCTCCAAATAACCGCCGCTTCCAACCGCCTTGTGTACCCTCTTGTTCAACAACGGATCGAGACAAATCAGGAACAGCATGTAGATCACCAGAAGGGATATCACCCAAATCACAATGATAACGACGAACTGTAACACGAAAAATCAAATTTTCACAAAGTTAGTTTCTTTTGCTCATAACATGAATTGGATATTGTGAAAAAAAAAATCAACCATCAAAGATACGACGATCTGAGGCTGCTTTACAATCTTTTTTGGAATTCTTATACTTTTTATAGTTGAACGATCCATTGAGAGTATGGTAATTTTATTTTATTATGGTAGGAAATGTCGAATATGCACCTCACGTACATAAGGGTTCAAAAAGTATATAAAAAATCGGCGTTAAAGAAAACAAAAAAATGCAAGGGCCGGGTAAGAAATTTAGGAACATTTCAGCACGGGAAAATTCTTCAAGGACACAAAAAACCAAGGACTTTTCAGAACTTCTAATTGTAATGACACGATTGGGATTAAGAAAACCAGGTCATTACAGTTGCAAAATTGTGTTGACGGAGCACAAAAAGTTGATCCACTGCGATCGTCAAATCAATGTATCAACGATAATGACACCTAAAATAAAATCCTCTATCATTCACCTTTATAATAGCTGTGTTCCGATTCTCGTATTTACATTCGCATCTCGGGCAGAATATTTGTTCCTGGCCCTTCAGTCGATCCTTGATTTTCGGTAAAACAACACCGGCGCAGTTACTGAAAAAATATATCAATATTTCAATCGAATCATTGGAAGATTGTAGATCTACACCGCTGTGTTTTCACAATCCGACCCGTGAACTCACCAATTATCGGGCGGAACATTGGAGATAAAATTCAATCGATCGGGGGAGGGCTGTGTGGTGTTGACGGTGATCACCGACGAGATACTCGGACAGATGCATTTGCATCTTTTGTCGTCGTACGATTGTGCCTGAAACACGAATGAAAATGTTCGTTTCTCAAGAAACGAAAATGTGTGCCAAACAATGAAACTTTGGCGCAATCGATCGCCGAAGTCGAGAATTGACGAACGAAAACAAACGAAACTAACCTCGCATCCTGTCAAGTATAGTATGGAAGTAACGAACAGTACGCTGATCACGTATTTCTGCATCTTCGATAAGATTCTTCGCGGCGTTAACGCCGCTCGTGCAATGGACTCGCTTCACCTGACGACGATTCCCTCGATCGCGATAATTAAATTCCGCACTTGCGACGGATTATACGCGAGAGAAATAATCAGAGTTAATGTCACGAGCCAGCTGACAGACGTTGTGGCAGCTGGCCGAATAAAGTTGCGAGAGTCGCGGGTAAAGATATCAGAGCGAGAGGCGTAACTGCGTTATCTACCGGAAGTCGTGCAGGAATTGCACTTTTCATCGATACATTGAAAACTGTTACAAAAATGCTGTAAATCCCATTAAACTCCGAAACTTCTTTGCGTCACTCGTTACGAGAACTTTAGTTTTTCATTATATCGATTAGGAAGGCTGCATTGTGTTTCGCGCGATTATTCAAGGGCATTCTCTAGAACGATCGGATCTCGATCTCAATTTTTTAACCTTTGGTGCATCGGCACTTGGAGACGCGCGCAGCGTCCATTTTGGTTCTGTTTCCGTGGTAACGGAGAACAGTTGTCAAAACAAATCGTTCATCAACAAAATCCACGCTCGCCGCATTGTTCGAGAATACAATTGGATTCAAATTGAATATAAAGAAAAAACAAAAGGCAGACATTTCTTGGACCAACTATGAGAGCCCACCCAACGTGGGTTGACAAAGTTCAGGATAAGACAGAGCAATGGTAAAAAACAAACGCAGCGAAAATCGAATGTATATGACAGTCGCAAAGTATAGACTCTCTCATTTGTTTATCTTTGCAGCATTTACGATCTGTGTTTCAACCCCGACGGCACGCAGTTGGTAGTCGCTGCGGGTCAGCAAGTCCTCGTCTACGAAACTACGAAGGGCGCTTTGATACAACCTTTGAAAGGTAAAAACAATTCGAGGTGTAGCAAAAATTTGTTTTTCAAGATTTAAAAAAAAATCAATTTTAATTAAAATAAGGAAAATTCGAATTCAGGTCACAAAGATACCGTTTACTGCGTATGCTATGCGAGGGACGGCAAAAAATTTGCCTCCGGTGGCGCTGACAAGAGCGTCATTATCTGGACTTCCAAGTTGGAAGGAATTCTGAAATATGCGTAAGTTCGAAGACTTTTTCTATAGTCCATTGCGAAGCAAACTTACTTCATCTCTTACTTACTCATCTCTTTTATTGGGATTTTTAGTCACAGCGACGCAGTTCAAACTATGCAATTCAATCCAGTGTCGCACCAGCTGCTAAGTTGCTCCATTTCCGACATGGCATTCTGGTCCGCAGAGCAGAAAGCGGTGCAGAAACACAAAACAGGAGGGCGTGTGAATTGCTGTGCTTGGACCAAAGACGGACAGTATCTCGCTATTGGCTTCTCCGCAGGATATGTCTCCATAAGAAACAAAGTTTGAAAATTTTATGAATCTATTTCTGATTTCTCCATTTTTTTTCATCATTTTTTAAAATAAATTTTAAGTTCCTCCAACTTTATGCTTTGTGTAACGAAAAAAACGAAATTCGAAAACAACAAAAAGAAACAGAAATACGTGAGAAATAAAAGTAAAACTTAATTGACCTTTTATCTGTAATTTTAATGATTGGAGAAAAAAAAATGTTTCGGGAGTAATTTGTATGTTTCTGTACATCTTTGCACAAACGTTTATTTGTTTTCATTTGTGATGACAAGCACAATTAACATTCCAGTAATCGACAATCAAAATAGTGAATAATAGAAGAAATATATTGCGAACATTTATTTCAGAACGGAGACGAAAAAACGAGAATCGAGCGTTCGAGTACATCGGCTATCTGGAGCTTATCCTGGAGTCCTTTACGGTACGCATCTTTTGTACACATTTTCGTGAAATAACAACGATGGCGCATTGCGAAAGGGTCGTTGATAAGTATCAAGATTTATTTGACTCAATGGCAGCGGTAAAAGATTGTGAGCGATTCCGAATTTTTTTCAGAGACGATTCAATGGATATTCTCTGTATCGCCGAGTGGGGCGGAACGATATCGTTCTACACGATAGCCGGACGACAAATCGGAAGAGAAAGACCAACGAATTTTATACCGCTGAAAGTATCTCACTTTCCGGAGGGCCAATACATACTCGTTTGCGGAAGCAACGAAAAGTGCCTTCTCATGACTCACGAGGGTATACAATTGATGAGCATCGGTGGGCCGTTTTCATCCTGGGTTTGGAGCTGCGCCGTTCATCCTTCGTCCTCTCACGTGGTAAGTTCGTACGGCGATAATTCGGCTGATGCGCCGCATCGACGGAAATAAGTAAATTGTTTTTCTATCATCCGATCGATTTTTTTATTCGTCTCGATAGGCCATCGGATGCCAGGACGGAACAATAACGTACCTCCAACTATCTTGGAACACCGTGCACGGTTTGTACGGCGACCGATACGCTTATCGCGAGAACATGACCGACGTCATTATCCAGCACTTGGTTACCAATCAAAAAGTTCGAATAAAGTGTAAAGATCTGGTAAGTATCGCTTTTTACATTTTTTTCTCTGTACAGATTTTCGTAGACGTTAATTTCAATGAACAAAAATTCTACAGTAATTTCTGAATTTGATGAAAATATTTTTTTTATGTTTTCAAGGTATGTAGAATCGCTGTTTATCGCGACCGGCTCGCGGTCCAATTGCCCGAGAGAGTCATAATTTACGAGCCCTCGGGCAACAGCGAGGGAATGCACTATCGAATACGCGAAAAGCTCGCGCGGACTCTCGATTGCAATCTTTTGGTCGTTACCTCGAATCATCTAGTCTTGTGTCTGGAGAAGCGTTTGCAGAGTCTCTCCTTCGCCGGCGTAATCGAACGAGAGTGGATACTCGATAGTCCGATAACTTACATAAAAGTCGCCGGTGGTCCGGCCGGAAAGGAATGTTTGATTGCGGGTGAGAGAAATAGATTTCATCTCTTTCGTTTGGTATACAAAGCAAAAAGATACAACTGATTACTTGTCACTTCAGGTCTCAAGAGCGGGCAAGTCATGAAGATCTACCTCGACAATCCGTTTCCAGCGCATTTAGCGAAAGTCGACAGTGCCGTGAGATGTTTGGATCTGAGTTCCTTGAAGGAAAAGCTCGCCGTTGTCAGCGAGACCGGTCTTCTCGCGGTGTACGATCTTTGCAACGACGAAAAATTACGAGAGTATCAGGACGTAACGAGCGTTGCGTTCAATCGAGCTTTCGAAGACATAATGTGCTTCACCGGCGCGGATTATCTCGCGATAAAAGTAGCGAATTTTCCGGAATACAAGCAAAAATTCACTGGTTTCGTTGTCGGTCACAACGGATCGAAGCTCTATTGCTTGAACGGCCCCACAATCGTTACTGTTGAGGTAGAAATCAATCGGTTCAATGTAAAACGATAGTTAAAAAAGAATGCTACCGAGTATCCGTCAATATAATAGACTTGAGGAATTGCCTTCTTTTTACAGATACCTCTGTCGTCCTCGATGTATCAATACCTCGATATAGGAATGTTCGAGGAAGCCTACGCAGTCGCTTGCCTCGGCGTAGCGGAAAACGATTGGCTCGCTCTCGGCATAGCTGCCCTCGACAAACTCGAGCTCAACATTGCTTATTCGGCTTTCGCTCGAATGCGCAAGCTTCGATACATCGAAATAGTGTCGGAAGTCGAGGAAAAGCTTAAATCCGGCGAGTGGGGACGGGAAGCTTGCATGGCTACAGCAGCTGCGGCGATGGGAAGACTACGAGAGGCTGCGAGGCTCTATCAAAAAGCCGGATTACAACAATACGCTCTCGACATGTATTCGGATTTGAGAATGTTCGATATTGCGCAAGAATTCATTGCAACCGGAAATACACAAGTAATTTGTTTGAAACAAAAATCTTTCTGTTCAGAGCGTGAAAAAAATGGTGATATCGATTTGTACTGTCGTAGGATCGAACGATACTTCTTCGACGCAGAGCCGAATGGGCCAAGAGTTTGGGCGAGCCTCGAGCAGCCGCCGAAATGTTTCTCTCGGCCGGTGATGTACAGCGAGCGATAAATATTATCGCCGAGTACGGATGGATTGACATGCTCATCAAAGTCGGCCGGCAATTGGACAAAGCGGAACGCGACAGTCTGTCGATGATCGCGAAGAAATTGCGCCAATTAGGCGCGACCCACGGAGCAGCTGAGATTTTCAGTCGCCTCGGTGACGATCCCGACGTCGCCGATGTTCTCGTCGACGCCCAAGCGTGGCCCGAGGCTTTCGAACTAGCCGAAAGAAATCCAAAACTCAAATCGCGCGTTTACGGTCCATACGCGAGGTGGCTTGCCGAAACTGGACGATTTTCCGAAGCTCAAGAAGGTGCATTTTATATATTGTAACGATTGAGCGAATGAATAACGCATACGTTTAGTTTTGGGGCTGATATTATTAATTACAAGAAATGTTGATTGTCTCGATCACGATAATTACTTTCGTAGCGTTTCAAATGGCCGGTCAGCCCGAAGAGTCGATTGGAGTACTGAGAATGCTGGCAAAGAATGCAGTCACCGAGAAACGATTTCGCGATGCATCATATTTTTACTGGCTCCTGTCGCAGCTCAGTTTGAATTTGTCGAAAAATCCTGAAGAGATGAAAGCAACCTTTATGGCGTATTCCGACAAAGCCGACGTATACTACGCTTATCATGAAGTCTTCAAATATTTGGTAAATCTTTTGGGCTGAAAAAAATTACCTGATTCTTGATTTTCGGCTAAATATTGGGAACTCGATGATTTTTTATTGCAGGAAGAGCCTTTCACGTCTCTGATGCCCGAAGCTCTCTTCAACATATCGCGATATTTGCTGATGAAAATGCAGGGCATCAACGTCGAAGGAATATCCGTGTTGACTATTACATACGCGCTGATCAAACAAGCTCGTTTGTTAGGCGCTAACAAGCTCGCGATGCAATTGCTCGAGCGCTTGCGAGGAATGCGAATTCCTGACAATCTTTTGTCGCAGATCGAAGTATCGACGCTTGGCGCGAGAGCTTATCAGTACAGAGATCCGGAGGAGTTGTTGCCGCTCTGCTACAGATGTTCGACCTTCAATGCGCTGCTGCCGGCTAACAACGCGCCGAGCAATCAGTGCGTTCAGTGCGGGCTAAAGTTTCAGCACTCCTTTGTCATGTTCGGTGAGTTTTGACTGTCGAAAACATTTATTCTTCATTAATTAACGAGGGAGGCAAAGTTTCTTTAAATCCACGGTAATTTTTTTTTTCATCAGAAATTTTACCACTTATCGAGTTCGAACTCGATGAGAGTATAACTGACGAGGAAGCGCAGAAATTAATCGAGGAGCCAATATCGACGGACGATGGTTCTGTAATGATAGAAGATCAATTGACGCTCCCAACCAACGAAGCTGACCTATTCACAGCTCGATTGATGCGATACGAGGTGACAACCAATCATTTTTGTATTATCGTATTCGAAGCAAGAATATTTATTTAATCCATCGATCGTTGCAGGATAAAGCCGGTGGTTCGACGATAAAGGTTGGACGAAACGTATTGAAGAGCATGGAACCCACGAGTGTGTTAATCGTTAAATGGCCAAAACCTTTCAAAACCAGATACTTCAGAAATTTGTTGACCGATCTGCAAGTTACGTTTTGCAGATCGTGTTTAAAGGTAAGCAAAATTCAATGAACATCGCCAGCGTTTTGTGATGATTTATTGCGCGATCATAGAATCAAACTTTATCTGGGCCGAAGAATAAACGAGGTAATTAATCTATTCTATGAACTTTGCTTACAGTTGTTTCACTCGGACGACTTCGAATTGGCGTTACTCCGACATGGCCACTGTCCATTCTGCCGAGCACCGAACGTTCCCTCGAGTTAGATCGTTGAACTGAATCAAGTACCTGAAATCTTTTAATTCTTCCCTTTTCGTTGGGGAAACACGCTTTATTTTCTCATCGAATGACGAGACCGTTGATTTTTGTCGAATAGTGTAATCGAATCCGTCCAATAAACATAGTTGATTTATCTACAATATTTTTAGAATTCTCTCAGAAAAACCTCAGTGTCACTGTTTTCTGACGAAGTAACAATAAAAACGAGCTTATCGTGTTGTACGGGAACAAATACACAAGATAAGCCATTCAGCATGTCACAGAAATGTTTTATTAGGTCGCTCCCAGGGCGGGAAATAGTAAAAACCTCAAACCCCGTTTCATTCCCTTAAACGATCAAATTCGGTGTTTTCAAAACTTTGTTTATAAAAAATTAAAAACTCTCAGAAATACTTGTTCACCTCATTTTTAAAGTATTTCCTCGCACTAAATACGAGTCCGATTAGATTTTGTCTGGAGACAGGAAGATTTGCGTGAGACGGAGAAAAGAATCAATTATTACGAATTCTCGAACTTTGAGTATGTGAATTTCAAGGACATTTCTACAACGTCAATACCTTAGGAATCCAGAAAGCGAAAAGTACATACAGCGAGATACTCTCAGATTTTCATCAAGCGATTCCGTCGACCAAGCATTTCTCTATGACAATAAATTTTCCTTAGTTCGGATTGAACTTCGCGTCACGATAAGAGGAGTTCGTCTTTGCGTAGCGGTAAAGCGTAACAGATGCACAGTTACGCCGCGGCTTCGGGTGTATATAAGTTTTCGGTGAGTCGCTAATTGTCATGATTGTCGAGCAAACTATACACCCCGTTACTCGACCATTCCTTGGACGAGTGTGATTCTACCGAAACTGCAACGTAACGAAATCAGTTACATTTGTCGAGATGCTCGGAATAGTTTTGGGTCTCATCATTACCGCGGCGACAATCGCGTCCGGTGAGATACTCCAATCGGAACGATCTCCGGGGGATGATGAAGTTTCGGATTTAACTTCGGAAAGTTCACTGTCGTCGGAGCGCGAAGGAAAATGTAAGAACGATGATGATTTTCTCGAAAGTTCAATGACCGTCCCTCGGGGATCGAAATTGTTCTTAATCTCAAAGTGTAATCTTTGCTTTGCACAGTTTTTCCGCTGTTCAGTGTCGTGCGTTTCGCAAACAACGAGTGCTCCGGTAGCAACAATTTCAACGGCACCTGCTACACGAAACGCGAATGCTCGAGTTACGGCGGTACCGGATACGGAACTTGCGCAAATAGACTTGGTGTCTGCTGCGTTTGTGAGTAAAATAGCATAACATATTGGAAATTCAATCAACAATCACTATTAAAAAGAAATTTAAAACACCAACATTTCTTAATCGACTTACAACTTAAACTTAAAGCTGAAACATTTTTGCCTCGAATACATGAATAACAAAAGGTTCCATTATTTTTTTCAATTCGCAGTTCGCAAAAGTTGCGGAACGACGACGAATATGAACAACACTTATTTCGTTAATCCGAATTATCCGATCACCTATGCCGGAGGAGAAAGATGCATGATCAAAGTATCACCTTGCAATTCGAACATTTGTCAGGTACATTTTTGGTTTTGACATAGTTTTCCGAAATTTGATAAATTGTTTTGGATAAAAGAGATCTTTTTTTTGTTTTAGTTGCGAATAGATTTTCTCGATCTAAGTCTTGCCCAGCCGAACACCAGCGGTTTTTGCGATTACGATTTTCTCTTGGTCTCCGGTGGTTCGACAAGAGTGCCGAGAATCTGCGGCGACAATTCGAATGAACACGGTAAAAATAATACATTTCCGTTTAGACTGCCAATGATTTTTTTCCAACTATAATACGCTTCTTTCGCTAATTACGTTAATTTCGATCGTGCGCAGTTTACGTGGAGTTCAACAACGAAAATCCGATCGTGATATCCATCGATACGGACGCGGTTTACGCGATGGATCGTCGATGGAACTTGCGGATTCAACAAATAGCTTGCGATTCACCGTGGCGAGGTGGATCAGTGTTACAATTTTTTCGATCTTTCATTTCTCAATTAATCCGCCGCTAAGAAATAAAAATATCTATCGATTTTCAGCTCCAAACGGATGTCTCCAATACTACAAAACCGTTACTGATAGCGTAAAGAGTTTCAATTACGGAACAGTTCCGAATAACCGAGGCGAGTATCGAAGATCGAAACATAAAGAGTGTTTTCATGCTCGCATCGCCAAAAAAAATAATGGGTTTTCTTGTAGGAACGTCAGCGTCGTCCGGCACGCTGTCTAGCACACGGCAACTCTCGAATCTCAATTACGGAGTTTGTGTAAGAATGGCTCTGGGATATTGCTCTATAGAATGGTCACAGTCCGATCCATTATCATTTTCCGTGTCCGGCGACTCCAGCGTCGTAGATCCAACTGCAAGTAAGGCGTTAACATTTTCTCGAAACAAACTATTCCTTATAACGGGAATGAAATCAATTCAGAACAATTAGTAATAGTAAAATAAGGTATCGAAATTTAGTCCGATCGATCAACGACTCATCGAAACGGAAGTTTTTGCATTACTCAGTAAATCTTCTTTGCCCGAGAATTCGAATTTATTTTCGTTTCTATAGCCGATGATTTTGCCGATTCCGGAACTATGTGCGATCACAATTATGTGATCATACCGAATCCATCGGTAAACGGAACGCGATTGGATAACGGCAGATTTTGCGGCAACGGTTTCCAAACGAAAACAAGTAAGCGACGATGAATTTTCCATCATTCTTGTTTTTCTTTTATTTATATTATTTACATACGTATTTCGAAAACAATGTCGTCTTTTTTCTTTCTTTAATCTGTTTAGCGAGCTCAAAGCCATTCGTGATGTGGGTCGTGACGAATCCGGTTCTTACACCAACGCCCGGCATGGCAGATCTTGAGAATCGAGGTTTTATCTTGAGATATCGTCAATTGCCGTGCCCGCTAATTTATTAAACGTTCCTGCCGTTCGATTGTGTTGTGTTGCATTCGTTACTTCATTATAATATACTGATTGAACGATCTATCAATTTTTACGAGAAAGTTTTCTTCTTTATTTATTCTCATATATTTTCTTTTGTCGAATGACCAGAATGGATTAGGTATTAAAAAAATCTACTGCGGTGGCAAAATTATAAGCTATCGTTAGCAAACGCGGTCGAAGACCCAAGTGAAATATTTCTTATTCATCGCCGAACGAGAAAAATTGAGCTCATTGATTCAAAACCGAACTACCGCTGTGAGTATCAACCTTTTCCTTCATGGCTTCGTACCAACCGCGCAGCTTCGTGTGCTCGAGCGCGTCCTTGAAAGCGTCGCAACCTTCGATGCTGCGAAGAATACCGTAAACCGCGAGATCCGACAAATCGGGATTTTGTCCACCCATGAAATGTCCACCTCTCGCGTTAATACCGTTCAACCAATTGTTAATCTCGTCGTAGAACGATTGTCGCACGTCGTCCTTCAAGTGATGCCTCTTCTTAAGACGCTTGCCGATCAGCCACATCGCACACGCGCCTACGTTCACCATTATGAAACGCTCCCAGGCTGGAAAGTATTCGTCCCATCTACCGATCTGCGACGGAAAACAATCAATACACAATGTTTTAGATCGTTCGAGTACTTTTTACGTAACGATCACTGGATGAGGATAATGAATTTCTTTCCGTGCCATTGAAAAAACTATAATTCGAAAATCGCCGGTGATGTTTTTACGGCGTTTCCTTAATTGACTTTTTAACCGAATTGAACTGATGCTTGATTGTGTATTGCGTTTATGTTACAACAACATTAAATTCTTTTGCTCGTAATGATACGAATTTGTGGAAAAGATTATCTTTGAATAATCGAAGAAATGACCCTTCAAGGAAACCTGCTCAACGGAGCTTATCAGAATAAAAATAATAGCATATCAAACTCGCTGAAGTGCTTAATAAAATGAGATTGAATAAAAATCATTATAAATGCAAATCTCGTGGCCAACACTATCCGCGATGGATTCCAATTCGAATAAACTGTGATGCATAACATTTTTTCCAATCAAAAAAGTAAAACTCACGTCAGAGAACCAATTGAAAGTTTGATAGGCTTCTCCCAGAGTTCTATAAACGTTCGGCGACAAAGTGTGTACAAAAACGTCGTCAGCCCATTTTCGCCACTTCCGTTCTTCTCTGTAGACAAAACGCGTAAATGCAAAAGATTATTTATTATTTAAATGATAATTATGAAAAATGAATTGAACATTTTTGCAAAGTCAATAATAACGAATATATAATAATAACAATAAATAAATTATTAATTATCGTAATTATTATCAAAAAAAATCGCGCATTGGATTAACAAGAATCTTCAAAACTCACACAACATCGTCTAATGTTCTATCCTTCGGCACGGAGCCCTGATACATGAGAAAGTATTTGTTGACAATGTCGTGCTTGAAAGTTCCGTGAGCGTCGTGAAGCGCTATGTTGGGATAGTATTTAGCGAGTTCCTCGAGCTTGTGACTCTTGTCGTGCAGATAGGACGCCAGTACGGATACTATCATGGAACTGTCGTTGAGGGGTTGATATCCGCCGTCGACCTCGGCGAGGAGTATGGGTACTTTTTTGTAATCGGACCATTTGATCTCTTGCCGCAGCACCGGATCGACTTCGACAACGTCGTACGATATTCCATAGTAGTCGAGGAACGTCCTCACCTTTGATTTTTACGAATGAATTATTAGGAAAATTGAAAAATTTTACAAAGCTTCCAGCGGCGCGTTTCTGAGTTGTTACAACCTTACAGCAAAACGGACACGTCTGATACTGGTAGAGCGTCAGCTTCAGGCCAGTTGCATCGACCGGCGAAATAATCTGTGACAAAATTGTGTTCGATACAAACGAGAAAAGAAAAAAAAGGAAATTACAAATGAAAAAACATACTCTCCTGGATGCAGGTACAGGCGGTTTGTATTTCAAAACTTTGATCTCGATTTCCTTGCCGTCGAGAGCGAGATTTTGACGATCCCGGCTTATTTTTTGTACCGAATAACCTATACCGAGGAGAGCACCGACACTTCCGCCTATCAAGCTTAGTTTCAACATCGATCTCGATTTCGGTTTGGGCTCGACGACCGTGCGAAACGCTCGATTGAACGCATTCCCGCTGACGAATGGATTTTTATTGACGAAAACGCAAGCTCTCGAGTATCTCGAGAGTTTGCATAACACCGCCATGTTCGCGGCAGCCCGGACCGGGGTTTTCTGTTTTGCGCTGCGAACAGCCGCGAGACAAACCCACGGGGGGGTCTTTAATTCCGCTCCCCGCCCCAACTGTCGTGGGAGTTCGGACAAGAAGGAAACTGACGAACTTCAATTTGCAAAATGAAAATGTACTCGTATCTTTCATAAAACACGACATGTTCTATAAATTGTTATATCAAATAGCAGAATCGCTATTAAATTTGCATAACTCTAAAACTGATCGAAGACGAAATATAATACGAATTATTCATTTTTTTGACAATAAAATCCTTTTGTATCGATAAATTTCTGTTAATCTACTTTAATAACCATATCAGGATGTTCGTTAAGAAATGAACGATATTTATAGAAATAGTTTTGACTAACGACATATCGCCTTTAAAAATTTTCTTTGGCAGAAGATATCATTTTTATCGACGCACATTGAAGCATACAGACTTGTAATCGTTAATCTTTTCCGTTTGTTAAGTATTCAAACGCAATTGCAGCTGGGCCTTGAATGGTTTTCGTCTGGATCAGCGATAGCAAAGAGATTTCGACAATTTTATTGTCGACATCGCTGATGACAACGAAATTTTCGAACGCATCCATGTGCGACGTCATAGTACTACATTGGCCGGTTGTCATTATGCGCCGCTTCGCGGAGTTTCTGTCGCACCAACGCAAGTGTCTCGCTGCGCAGCAATCGGCTGTTTATTTGGTCCGTCCCGGAGTGCAGGGCTAAACGAATTATCAAAAGTTCTGCTGCATTCGGAGAACGGACGTACGACTTACGTTCGTTCGGGTCAGATTGGGAAACGAGACGATGGAAGTTCAGAAAGTACAGAAATACAAGCGTCGGACCGAAAGTATAGGGTGTTACAGAAGTTGTTTCGTACCCCGTTGTCGTAACACGACGGTCAGGACACCGGACAAGGTTTTCCTCTATGTACCAAGGTCGGAAAACGTACGAAAAAAATGGTGTCACGCGGCTGGATGTCCAAACAGAAAGTTGCAACCATGTTCGTACATCTGCGAAGATCATTTCGATGTACGTACATTTTCCATTTTTTTTTCTTGACAGTGCGTTTCGGTCAATTGTCGAGACTCGCCTCGGGGCCACCGGCGTTTTATAACGATGAATACCTTACTGAAGGAAACGTCGAGAATTCTTACGGCGACGATGAGTAATTGAAGAACTTTAAATGTATGGAGAAGTACACATTTAATCATGAGTTTACGCGAAGAGTAAGTCCCGCGGGCGAGCTTCAACAAGCCCTGTTGCGTGCTGCTCTACTGTTACGTATCTCCCCACTCCTGCTGTCAGTCCGCGCAGCGCAGAGACGCCAATTTGAACCGGTTCTTGACCGAAAATCGGAAGGAGAAATTATCGGTTCGTAAGCAGATACAATGAACTGGAATCGCGAATGTAAAGATTCATTGGAAGTTTCTTTGATTCTTTAACGGCAGATTTGCAGGTCATAATTATAAGCGGTTCACTAGAATGGCTCATATAGGATGAGAGTACATTAAACCGATATGTAATAAGGAACATGTCGAGTTTTTCGGTCTTGACATAGACCAATTCTACAAAGACATAAAACATCTCGCAGCCATTGAAGAACGAATTGGATATTGTATATGATTCAGTTTTCAGTCAAATCGTTTAATTAATTTTTCGATAATTGACATAAATAAACGTGGCATCATAAACATCCATTTAGTCTTTGGAGCATGTTTTCAAATGTTTTTTGACGATTGATTTATTCACTGTATGGAAGAAAACTCCATTGCAGACAGGAAATAGAAATACGGTTTGCCGAAAAATGTCTGGCTTCAGCTATGTTTTTACTTTTTCTATGAAATGAAATGGAGTGAAAAAACAGAAACACAATACATTTCACGAAGGTTTTGCAATAATCGAATTTCGATACGAAAAACAATTGGCATCGTTAAATCGCCTTGGAAGCAAGATTTTTCAGTACATCCGATTTTAACCATTGGCGATTGAATTTATGAGCGTAGAAAAAAAGTTATAGGCCTAATTTTGATGCTTTCATTGAATAAGCCTTAAATACCAATCTCTATAGAAAGGAGCTTAAAAAGACCTAAATTGATCGAAACGTCCGAACGAATCCGTATAAAAATTTCACGGAACAAAAGTGGATATCCTTAAGAAGAACATATCGAACATTTCAAATAATTTACCATATCGCCCTGATTCGAGGAATGCTAATTATACATTTCCGGCCTCCGTTTCCATGCGGCTATAAACGGCTCATTAAAATTTCAATTGTCAATTTCCAGAAAGCTATTAACGAAAACGTCCCTGAACAGATACAAATAGTATGTTGAACACCCATGCATAATGGTGTTTCATTTCATGGAAATTATTACAAGCCTATGTACGAAAATCGAGTTGAAAGCTATTTTCTTTTGCAGTTGCAAGAGGATCTGAAGAATTACACATACTGGAAGATGGTTGGGGGCCCAAAGACCTTCAAGAGGGAAGCTTGCCCGCGTTACTTCGCGTGTCAAGCGGACGATCCAGCCCCAGAAACGTCGAACGATGGTTCACCACCAAAGGATCCTCTGGCTCTACCGGATGATCCGATGATGCTCGTCAGCGCTAACACAATCCAAGCGCCAACCGAATTCATAGTTCCCGACAATGCGGGCAACGTCAAAGAAGACACCGCCGCGGCCTGCGTCAATCTTCGTCCATTCTCCCACGACCAGTTCGCGCAACTCAAGAAACTCATTACGAACTCGAAGGGAATCATAATAAAACCCATGTCGCGTACAGTCGGCATAATGGCTGTGCCAACTTTGTGTCACGCCGGTACTTCGCCGTGTACATTTATCGAGACTATCGACGATTCGATGGACACTAACGACAGCAAAGAACATCTAATCGACTCAATCACAAGGTGCAAGACCTCTCTACGAGATACCGCGGTTGAACCTTCCGAGAATGGCGCCGTTGGAGCGTGCTCGTTGAGGTCGAAGATTTTCCACACGACCACCAAAGTACTCATCGAGGAAAATCCTATGCTCTTCATTGGAGTGCCAAAAGATGCATTGAAGGACATTCACAAACTCGTCAAAACGCCGGGACTGTCAATCGAGGATGTTTACCTTGTTTTGACGAAGATAAGGCAGAACATGTCGAACGCGGTATTGTCGCACTTCTTTGGCACAGCGGAGAGCCGAATAGCAGAAATTTTCGACAGTTCCCTGTCGATCATAGCAAAGTATTTTCGTCAGTTCATCGTTTGGCCGTCGAAGGACGACATCAAGCTCAATCTGCCGGAAAGATTCAGCTCGCGTTACGGACAGGTACAATCGATAATCGATTGTTTCGAGGTACAAATCGAACATCTCGAGGATCCCAACAATCACACGATCTTCAAGAAAGGCAGCACGAAATATCTCATATCTGTGACGCCCGATGGAACGATCAATTACATATCGCAGGGATATCCGGGACTGAGAAACGACGCGAGCATAGCCGAAATTTCGGGTTACATCGAGGCGCTGCCGAACCGCATAGCCATACTCGCCGATCGAACGTTCAAGTCGATCGAATTCATACTGTCGAAGAAGAAATGCACTCTCATTCGGCCCCCGGTTGTTTTCAGCGGACTCGACAGCAATACCGTCAATCCGGCGGTAACCAAACAGATCGACAATGTAAGAGTGTACGTTAACGAGATCGTGACGCAATTGAGAGAATTCAAAGTGCTGGGGAGTCACAGCACGGTCGAAGAATGCCTGCTTCCGTATCTCGACGACGCGATGGTCGTCGCCGTTGGACTGACCAATTTGCAACGTAAAATAGCGTGACGCGCCGCTGTACCTGTTCAGTTGTATTCTAATAGTTTTGTCATAAATTTTTTTATAAAAATAAATGCGATCGTTCTATTCATTCGCCTGCTAAATACCTGTTTGACAGTCTCGTATGAAGAAAAAAAAATTATACACTTTATCGTATTCCGCCTTTCATTCGTATCGTATTGTGGGCTCGATATTCGATAAGCCAAACCGGCAAGAGAAAGCGAGCGAGAAAAATATTGTTTTTGCCGATTACGGTCTTTATCTCCGAAGGCTCGCTCGTGCGGACTCTTTCAACAAATATTCACGATTCATCAAATACAAAAGCGAAGCTTATCGTCGCGAAAAGAAAATTGTTTCAGCACTTTCCCGGATAACGATAGTTGAGATTGCGCGGCTTGACGAAATAATTTCACGTCCAAATATTGTTCGTCAACAAATGAGCGCGGAAAAAACACGCGTGAAATATTATTTGTCTGAAAGCTAACAACAAGTCAAATGACGCAAATGCCACGGGCTAAACGCTTCATGAACTATTTTACAATAGTCAATAATTCCGCTGATAAACAGCTTATTCACTGTGCGAATGCTTTGTTATTGTAAACGTTACGTAAACATATGATAAACGTTGATTGAATTACTGTCGAGATAACGATTCAATTGGAATTGCGAGCGAATAAAATTCGCCATGCAATACAAAAAGTTCACCTTATCGCATTGGCAACTCCGAACAATGCCGAGCAACCCGCACGCCGAGTGCGACTTCGAATTTGAGAAATAGTTTTTTTTTTTCTTGCAACCTTTCATCCTGGAGTAGTGACGAGGAAGAAATAAAGTTGCGAATAAAAGAAACGTGTACTCACCCAGATAAGATTGCGATGGTGATAAATCGGAGATTAACTTAATTTAGTATTCGGGCAACTCGGCTCAAGATAAATTTTCGTCTTGGGCAGGTCGTGATCGTGCCCCGCCTGGTTCGAGGTTTATCCCCACTCGTCGAAAATTCCATGGAGGTATCAATGCTATGTGGAACATGTCTTCGAGTTGTCTCTCTCGCTCTTCCTCGAAGGCCATCCGGACCGGTATATCGTTCTTGTATCCAGTGTTCCATACTGCAGATACAAAAATTCGGATCTCCATCTCACCCAGCCAATCCTTAAGGACCTTTAGAGACATTGTTCCCAGAAGATAATGGCCCAGATTTATGCATGACTGCGTCTCGAGACTGCCACAAAAGAAGAACGGATTTTATTGTTCAATCACAAATTTTCGTGAAACTTTAAGAAGCTCTCCGTTACCCCCACCATTGGAGTCGTCTCCTACGGGTGTATCGTCGGCGGGCTTAACGCAAGAACCCTGGCAATAGGACAGCCAGTTACTAATAAACGGGCCACGAGTTGGGAGTAAAGTCGAGTCAATATACTCAATCGAACACAAGCCACATAGATCAGTCGAGTTTCGGGCTTCGTGATTCACGCTTCACCGCAATCACGATCTGCAAGCAAAATTACTCGTGATTAGTTTACACAAGAAGCAGAAAAAAAATCAATCACAAGGAACTAAACTCGTTATACAAGTTGATCTAGTTGTACGGTGTCGATTACGGTTTTTTTTTATAATTGCCTGTTTTGGTGTGTGTTGATTATATAATAACGGCAATATGAATTCGTTAAGATCGTCGATTCGCAAAGTGAGTTAAATCATCAATACTTCATACAATTAATTGATAAAATTACTATATAATTTTGATGTTCTGTTTACTACGAAGAAAAAGGAACTGTAAATTTGAGAAAAACTTTCTTTGGTAGAGAATTAACTTGGAAAAATTGCATTACGATAACATTTCCGCATTTAGGTTCTCGTGCATCGAATGCAAAGAGTTTGAAGATGCCCAAAAACCTTTTGAGCTATCAAAGTAAAATTCAATTAGCAGGAAGAATGGTTAATTCTCATCGTTTGTTTCACTTTTTCGGCAATAGGCACTGCTTACAGTCGTTAAGATTATTGATTTTACATGAGATTGAATTTTTTAATATAAATAACTTTCAACACGTACATTTTAGAGTTGGTAAAATATCGGTTTAAATAGTTGTACATAAACGAATTGATTCGCGACTCGCTCATTTTTGCCTTTTTCACAAAGGTTTCTCTTCAGGGGGCCAAAAAATGAGCAGGCCTATTTTTTAATGGAGCTTGCTTTGCAGCTCTTTTTTACAATAATTGATGCCTAATCAATAAAAGAAAATATCATAGTAGATAGAACATTAGTTGTCCTCGGTAACGAATATTAATTGATGACGGAACGAAATGAAGATAAGAAATTGTTCGCTTCAGTTCCAGCTTATTATCAATAATCATTTCATAGTGTCAGCGTTTATTTCGTTAATTGTTTCAACTATTCAATCCTAAGTTCGAGACAAAAATAAATTATGCCTGCTATTCTCGTGGGTGAATATATCTTTTTTCTCTTCCACCGGTTACATCAGGTGGCAAGCCAACTGATGTGGCGACACTTGCGCCAATAAACGAACACCTGCGATTAAATCAATCAGTTTGTTTTTCGTACCCTTATGACAAACGATGACGTTGGCCAAATCGAGATTCGAATTCACCCAAAGAAATCGTTCGCCAGTTATTTGTCAGCTTCTGTCGTGAGCTTATCACGCGACTTAGCTTATAATGCTCTAGTGCATGGAAAAGCCAATCGATATCAATAATGCCTCGTTCGCATTGAAGAAAGAGTGTTAACCCTTATTGACCTTAGCGTCTGATAAATCGTCTATTGCTCCAACCCCCCGTCGGACTAAGCTGATGATTTTAAAAACAAATTCTGATGATGTACGTCTGCGATATCTTTTAATTCTCGAATCGCGAGCACTCCCTCCTTTTTCCTTATTGCGCTAGTTCATATTTGTCTAAACAATAAATTCCCATGATTAAGCGTTTTCTTGAAATATTCGTTACAATGCGAGAAACGCTCCAAAGGCGTATTGTTTGAATAATAATAATCCTATTCTTCCTTTTTCTTTTTTTAGCATATTGCCCGAATAAATGCGATAAGATTATTTTGAAGTTCACGATTAACACGATAAAGAATTGCGGATGAGTGTAAAAAATATTGTTGAATTGAACCAGTCGAGCAATCGAGAATACGCGTTTCTGATAACGTTATAGTTATGTCCGGTATCAAAAAAACAGATGCCACGAAAATACAGTAACTAACATATGGAAAGATTGAACTAAATCAGCATAAAAATTGCATCATGAAGTTCATTAACTATTGGAATAGCTGAATCACATACTTGACAATCTATTAGTGGAGAGTAGAATGGCGAAACCGTGAGCAATAAATGAAGAAGATGAAATCATTTCCTGTTTCAGCTACCGAAAAACCTGATAAATGCAGCAAACAGAGAGTTGCACTTGTGCACTCCGTTATCAAATGTTCAGACTCCTGCACCATTGACCCAATTTACGGATGATGAAATAATGATGAAAGAAACCGGTAAGTTCAAAGATACAAACGTTTTTTCCCTTTTCTTGTTTTCCACTGACTGATGTCGCGCGAACTTTCGTTGACGAACAGTGGCGAAATTGGCGAAGGAAGAGATAGCGCCGCTCGTAAGAAAAATGGAAAAAGAACATAGGATCGACGACGGGGTATTGAAGTTGTTATTCGAAAATGGGGTAAGTACCTTCGGAAAAAGAGAATAGACAAAGCGATGAGATGAAAAATTCCGCGTGTCTAACTATCGAATGATTATCGATTGTTCAATTTCTCTACAGCTCATGGGAACCGAAGTTCCCACGGAATACGGCGGTACCGGAAGTAACTTTATGACCACAATATTGGCCGTCGAGGAGATCGCTAAAGTCGACGGCGCGGTTGCCACACTCGTCGATGTTCACAATACCCTCGTCAATTCTCTCGTAATCAAAGTAGCTACACACGAGCAGAAACAAAAGTTCCTCACACAACTGGCCCAAACTTGCGTGAGTACCAGATTCTAGATTATACATGCGTTTTTTTGTGAATGCCGCTTTGTCAGAATTTACCTAAGCCTAGAACACCACAGATATTTTTGTTCTTCTCTGATACCACACATGGCTCCGAAAGATCTTCGTCTTCGTAAGCAAGAAAGCGTTGCTCAAAATCAGTATTTTAAACCTTAATTGCCGAAAAATTGAAAATTAAAATGTTAGTCGCGGCGTAATACAGAAACAGTAAATATTACAGAAATGATAAAAGTTTCACTGTAGAAAAACCATAGTAAAATCAGTTTACTTTAAAATAAAAAAATTCGCACCCATCATGCACTAGTCGGAAATTAAGGCACTCCAGCCTGTACATTCACGAACGACATTTTTTTTTAATACAAAATTTTCTTGTAGCCAAAATTTTGCAATTTTGCAATCGTTTGCAATTTTTTTTCGTTCTGTTTTATGATCACCGATGATCTCTGATTAGATCCGATAAATTATAATAATTGGTTTTATTTTTCGCCAACAGGCCGGTAGTTTTTGTCTGACAGAGCCTGGAGCAGGATCAGATGCATTTTCCTTGAAAACCGAAGCTAAAAAGGACGGCTCGGATTACGTGATAAACGGCACGAAAATGTGGATTTCAAACTCCGACATAGCTGGCGTGTTTTTGGTATTCGCTAATGCAAATCCCTCGGCGGTAAGTGAAAGTTGAATTAAACTAACAGACGAAGATGCAACGAAAACTGGTTTGCAGTACGACTTTAACGGAGGACTGCACTCGAAAGAAATGAGAGAACGCGTCAAATCTGTAAATTCAAAAATGTTAAGTTTTCAATAAAACTCCAAGAGTTGAACGATTTAGAACAATTACAGATTGAATAAGTTAAAAATCCGACCCAGAGATAAATCTTGATACGAGCACAAGTTTGAATCTTATCTTCGCATTAAATTATATCTCGAGTGCTCCTTATTTGTTCTCAACCGAAAGCGATAATACGGTTTAGCGAATATCTTATCGAAAAAATATGTTCACCTTGAAAACTCGAGTTTGCAGAATAAAAAGAGAAACTTAAAAAAAAAAGATCGTCCAATAAAAAATTTACGACCGCGAGAGGCAAATATGAGATTAATCGCAAAGGGCAGAACGATAACTCTTTTTTTTTCGTTCCCTCACTTCTTTTCTTGGGGCATTGCTCCACATGTATTGCACAGCAACGTATCACTGATAAAGCAATCGCGTGCGTTGAATGTATAATTATCGTCATTGTTTTTCGTGAATTTATAACAGGGTTATCGGGGGATTACGACATTCTTCGTGGAGCGAGATACGCCTGGTGTGACGGTCGCGAAGCCCGAAGACAAGCTGGGCATCAAAGCGTCCGGCACATGTATGATTCACTTCGATAACGTCAGGGTAAATAAGATTTCTCGATTGTGTATTCTTCGCGTATGAAGACCATGGGAAACCCCATCGACCATCCGATAGATATCGTTATCGATGCTGATATCGAAGCGAACAAAGTGCATACTCGAGGAGGAACTTCGCATTGTCTTCATAGGCAAATTAATGCGGAGAGATTAAAATTGAAAAATATCACAACGTTCGTTAAGGTACCGGAGAGCAATATCCTCGGCGAATTCGGTCATGGCTACAAGTACGCCGCAGGGTTCTTGAACGAAGGAAGAGTCGGTATCGGAGCGCAGATGGTTGGAATCGCACAGGGTTGTCTCGACGCAACGATACCCTACACACTCGAGCGCAAACAATTTGGAAAAGACATCTTCTCTTTCCAGGTATCGTCTAAAATCTACAAAATTTGTGTATTAATCGCTGGTTCTATTATCACGAGTTGCTTACATAAAAATATGTTTACCTCTGCACTACAGGCGATGCAGCATCAAATAGCACAAGTCGCGACTGACATCGAATGCGCGAGATTGATGGTCTACAACGCCGCGAGGATGGTCGACGCCAAGCAAGATTTTGTGATGGCAGCGGCGATGGCTAAGCTCGTCGCTTCAGGTACGTCTTCTTCGTTGTTTCAGGTTTTCTTGTCTGAAAAAAATTAAAAAATTAAAACAATCGACTGATCGTAATCTGTGAAAGAAGGAACTTATTAACGCATTCTTTTTTTCTTCCATTTCACAGAAATGGCGATTCGAGTCACGGCAAAGTGCATAGATTTTATGGGAGGAGTCGGATTCACGACGGACTTTCCACAAGAGAAATACTTCAGGGACTGCAAAATTGGCACGATCTACGAAGGAACCAGCAACATGCAACTTTCGACTATAGCCAAATGCATTCGCAAGGCATACGCGTGAACCCGAGACTTTTTCTTTTCTAATCATCACTCTTTTTAATCATTCCGATAAACACTTTTTTATCTCATATTTTACTTTGTATTTTCCATTTTGTAAGAGAACGGTATTGAATTAATTCTGCAAATTGACCATCGAGATCGAGAACAAATGGAAATGAGACTGCGTGCGTGAAGTGCAGCGCGCTAACAAGAGAGAGCTAGAGATTGAAAAGTTATTCTTTGACTCTCGCGAATCATTTACATTTTATGGATTTTATCAATAGTTATGTAATGTGTATTAAGAAAATAAAAAAATTGCCCAACTTTGTAATTTGGTCTGAGTATTATCGTTGAAAGAATGCAAAATAGTAGAGAACAGAAAAATTAGAGCCGTTGTGGATGGTAAAGCAACGTTTGGCTTGTAAGAATAGTTTCTCCAATCGCCCATCTGCCGGGTGAGCGACAGACTTCACTGAAGTGAGGAAGTAAAACGTCCCGATGTAGGATATAACTGCGAGCGATCGAGCTAAGCAAAACTTCTGTTTGTTGCATAAACCGAAAATTTTCGATCATTTTTAAAAAGTAGATATTTTGGTCATTTAATTGGGTGTAAGGAAAACCACGGAACTATCGTGTTCTACAAAAAGAAATACGGATAAAAAGCCACTCATGGGAATTTCACAATCTTTCGATAAACGAATGAGCTTGCAATTTACATCATGAATCTCGGATATTTGTTTAGAGAATTTCTCGCCACTCTGCAGCGTTTCACTTAACTAAAATATTAGGAATATGCCAGAAGAATTTTTTATCGGTATCAGCGCAACAGTTTTTTTAATAAATGTTTTTCAGATTAATTTCTCTGTAATATTTAAATCTCTGTGCAAATTGATCTGAGCACTTTCCTCCATTTCTATCAATACATTACGTTCTATGATTTTTTTTTTTTCGATTTCAATAGGAATAGCGAATAGAATTTTATAATGCGTACAATAAAAAAAAGTGGCGTGAGAAAACACAGAGGAATAAAAATGAATGTATGCTTCAAATCAAGGACAGTGAGTGTCGATAAACGATAGGCATTACTCGTGTGTACCGATTTTCCATGCGTTCAAACAGCAATTTCCCATGCAACGAAGGAAAGCCTTGCTACACATCAAGTGCTAGTTCCGAAGTAAGTAATAGTCAGTCGATGCATGAAAAGGAGCGTCAGGTGGAGCCTACTTTCTTTTAAAATTGTCTCGAAGAGGGGACTGCCGGTTTACGCGAGGAGTTGTGAACGAACCTACTGGCGAACCGTTCGCCAGTATGAGTGCGTCAGTCTGCCGGACCGAGCAGCTTGAAAATCGGTTAACACCGATATTAATGATTTACAATTTTCAATAACTCCGAGATATCAGCTGTGATTTCTATTCTACTTTGCGCCCAAGAGTCTTCTGTCTCGTATAAATATATCATAGTGTTGGTTTATACAAAGTGATATCTACTATTTGTGTAAGTATCTTCGTTCTATACACATTATTTATTTTCTTATACTAAGAGGATCGAAGTTTCGTTTGTAATTTTGCCGCTTTGGACAAACACGAATCGCCGATCGAGGTTTGATTAGTTGGCTCACTATTGGGAAATTCTTATGGATCGTTCATTATGATTCGATCAATTTATCTAAAATTATGTTTCACTGCACTGTTGACGGTGTGCATGAATTACAAACATTCAAGTTCTTGAATGAAATCATCTTTAAATCGTGAGAAAGAATCTGGTCTGCCTGTTGTCTAACTATTATAAGAAGAGAAAGAAAAGCCATAAACTGCGCAGGTTTATAAATTCGGTCTCGATAATTGAACAAAAACGTTTGGGCATTTTGAAGTCGATTCATTTGTGACAACAAATTTCTGTACGATTTTTTTCCTCCGTAAATTACATACCGGAGAAAGGATGCAATGGACCGAATACCGCGTGTACGAGTTTGTCACATCACAAGTTTGAGTGGCCACTACTAACCTCCTGACACAATTACAAACAGTGACGACAATCGTCGATGAAATATCGCTCGAAGTGGATATCGTATTTTACAAAAACGATTCATCGTCATTCGAAAAATAAAAAATTTATAAGAGATCTACCGATGTTCGCGTGAATTAACATACAAATAACAAAAAACAAATACTAATTATTCTTCAATAGATCTAATTACATTGACAATTAAAAATTTACTTCCGATTCTCAAGTTTGAATTCATCATAAAAATATTTGGAAACATTTGTTTTTTATTAGGCGAAAGAATGAAAAAATTGACCAGTCGAGTGAAAAAAAAGATTGACGCCCGGATTAATAATGGATTAGATCGAAAAGTGTTAAAAGTAAAATATGCATTCGAGTCATTCACGTTCAACTCGAAAGTTTTCTTCCACGTGTTCGCTCATCCCCGAATCCGCGACATTGCATAATTGTTATCTACGCTCCACGCTTCGTAATACGAAATATCGATAATTAAATAAAAATCGAATAAACGATTAGAGAATCGACACGAGACATTATAATTAATTAGACAAGGGGGATTTTCACTTCGTACATATTAGGGTCATGCCGAGTGAAATGTTACGTACGAATGCCGTCTGAATAACCAAGCGCGATGCCCTCTCATGAATACTTCATGTTGCGCATCGAGATTTAAATCATTTTACGTTACAGCATGTAATGATTGAGACTTCGTGATACTTTCGAGCACGAAATTCGAGCGCTTAATTTCGTTTCTTCGTGGCATCAATCGTGTCTGGAACAAAAAAAATTTCATATTTCATTATTCGCGCTCGACGCAAATCTTTTTTTCTTACACTAAAAACCCTGACTTAATGAATTAACGTGGCCACTAAAGGCGTCTCTTGAGCAACGATTCTTCTCATACGAAATTGCTCCTTACTTTTATTCTTCTTACACAAGTGCTCCATAAATCATTTTCATTTCACGCTTCGCGTAAACGGCAGCCTACAACCATAACGAGAATTTTAAGTCACAGGGAATATATGTTCGGTCTTGGCTAGCATCGATTAGAATTTACTTTCATTAAACCTTTTGTCTAGCAATTACGCTTTTTTTCGTTCCCGAATGAATCTCCGTATTCGTGCAGACAGGATCTTGTACAACTGATACACAGATTTCGTAACGCAACTTCCCAGAACCCGCCGAGAGCCAGCGGAGTTATTACGATTTTGTTTTTCTCTTTCCTTCGAATCCGGAGTTCAAGCCACGAGAAGTGCACCTAGTCGTTACAGTGACTACCGCTCGTACAAACCAGAAAGAGCGAATACATTAGTTACGCACCCGTTGGGCCTCTGTTACACTTCCTCGAAGGTTTACTTCCCGGTTCGAGAGAATATACATAACCGATCAAAACTGATACGTGTTTCTCGTGAAAAAGAAATGAAAAAATCCTATCCATTAGTTGCAAGCGATAAGGTTTGCATCTTGAAAAATTCGCGCACGAAACAAGAAATTTCGTAAAAATTTAGAACTTCTGGATCTATCGTGCGAATCTCGAGGAACACGTTACACGTAGGACGAGGGAGGCATTTGCACTTTTCTACAGAGAGAAAGTTGTGGAACAAGCTGCCCGCGTGCACAACAGAGTGGTACAGTTTTGCCAGTTTACTCCCGCGCTCGTTAGGTAATTAATGGTAATTCTCTGTATGCTTAGCCGACAACAAGGCGTGACGGAAGAATGTTTTTTTTTATGTCCTCTCGACCCGAGCGGCGCCGCGTTGCTGCAAGCAGTGACACGTTGGTTCTGTTCTCCCGATTCGAATGGGTAATGCTAAATTGTAGGAACACCGTGTTACAAGCCTTTGTACCCTTTTTTCTTTTTTAGTTTTCCCGGAAAGAGCAAACGTGTAACTACCGTACTATAAGTGCGCTCGCTTGTAAACCGCTTAAACGTTTATTACAAACTATCCTGCACGGATATTTATGGAAATTTCTTCATGCGGAACAATGTTGCTCTGGTGGCATTTTGCATGCAAAGTTTGCGCAAATGTCGACCACTCACTCACTATATAAATTTAATTAGTTGGCTACAGTATACTGAGCGTTATAAAATGATTGGAAAATTGTTTCTTCAATAGCCTAAAATATGGCGTGTAAAAAAACCGTAAGAGAAACACTTGAGAAAAATTAGCATACAAAAAAATTAAGTTAGAGTCAACGAATCAATTGATAATAAAAAATAATGAAAAATAATAAATTTCTGGTACAATTTGAAGATAAAAATGACCTCGATCAGTGTATAAAAAAATGAATGTAAATGTGTAAATAATCATCTTCAGAGATGATTCAAATCCGTATCAATAAGGCTTTCGTTAGCGCGGTACAAAGTTTCTATAAACACGCAGGGTAAACAATCAATAGAAAAACTTTCCTCGGACCCCGGTTTTCCTACGAAGAGTGCGATATGATTAACGCGAATCGTTCGAGTAAGAAATCGCCGTGGCCCGAATGAGGCCAAGAGTCGAAGCTTCGAACCATAGCAGAAAAACCGTATCAACAATTTCGATAAACTTATTATCACCAATGCAAAATGATCTTTCGAAGGGATTGCCGAGCGAGCTTTGCGTGGCAACTTGAACGCGCTTCGATGAATTAGTAGAACTGAACGCAGAGAAATTGAAGAGGCGTTGTTGCATTTCGAGATCGTCTCTATTCGACGAGGCACCGAAGCACAAGGCATCAAACAGCACAAGGGATATTGACTTTCTTACAGTATGTTACGATTTCAATTCATAGCCATACCTCATAGCGATGAATTGCAATTTCTAATAGAAACGAAGGCTAAGTATCCAACGTACTACTTTCGTAATAGTTCTTTGTAAATGTTCATCACACAGCGACGATAAACGACCGCACGCGTCCCGTTCGCTTTTCTCGAAAGCTTCAATTTTTCAGTTCATTTTTTTAAATATTCTCTCCTCTCGATAGAAATTGCTCCTTGCGCAGGATGTTGATTATACAAATTGGCTATCTCCGGTCGCGCGCAGTGAAAATCACACTGTCATTTCTCTCGACACGCGTTCAAGCTCTGCCGAAACTATAGGACTCGATAATTGGATCCTAATTTTCTAAAAACAAATAATTGAGGCTCGACATGACCGACGAAAAAAAAAGTCTAAGAACTGCGTGAAATTGTTGATAAAGATTAGAGACATCGACTCATGAGTCACACACTTTTCCAAGATCGCGTGGTTGATCCAGCGAGTAGGTATAGATCTGTCGACCTAGTTTTTCCCACTTTCAATCACTCGCACGATTGGCAACCGAGCGCGAAATTATTGTCAGTTTTAATTCGTTACGTTCGTTAACGTCTCAATAAGGAGAGAGAGAGAGAGAGAATGAGAAAAAAAAAGAAAAACAAATGCACAGATGGTAGTTCCAAGATATGTCGATAATAATTGAGAAATGCAATAATACTGAGCGGTAGCGGCATCGTGGACCGGTACAATCGTCAAAGTATACATACATCTCTATTTATTTATAAAAAAAAGAAAAAAAAAACTACATCTCGCTGCGATCTAATTTTACGCCTGTGATTACGGCACTTAGGGGCCTACTAAGATTCGAATTTTCACTCGTTCAGACACGCGGATGCGCTCGTTGAACGAAAAATCTGGGTCGTCGTAACGGATAGAGATCGGCGGGCTCGTGCCCACTCGCGTTCCTCTCCGTTCTCGACGTTCCCGCCGTGGAAGTGGCAAAGAAATATCGTGAAACTCCCTCCCGCCGACCTGTGTTCCCCTCGCGCGCGGTTTCGATTCGAGTTAGATTCCTTGATGAATCTTTTATGTATAATATATGAATATAAGTTTGAAGTGCCCGGCGTCTTCCAGTGGCTCAGAGACGACGGCGCACGGGGGCGCCTGAATGAAAAGCAAGTCCGGTAGGTCAGCAAAAAGAAAGTAGTCGTTATTAGGCTGTTCCGTCTTCGTGACCAATTCGGCACACGTATTGCGGACTGCATACCGGCACATATATAGTTCACGAAGTATATGTGTGTGTGGGGTTTTTTTTGTTTTCGCCACCTAGTACCTCATTTGCATATCGTAGAATCGCAGGCTACTAATCGCCACAAACTATATTCGGATATGACATATTTTCACCTCGTCGTGTTATCGAACTCGTTCGCTCTACCGGATTAATTTTTTCTTCTTTCGCCGTTACTTATCTAAACGTGTTAACGGAATTACCGCATGTGAGAGAGATTAGTCGAATTTGATAATCGATATTTTTTACTCGCTTATCGCTTTTCTTGTAATAGTTTCGAAGAAAGTAGTTTCGATGAAATAGTTTCAAGATACGGAAAAAAAATCCCATCGCACGAATGCTGATAGATTTTTTTTTCCAATTTCCCAAGAAAATTCGTTTCCCGTTTTACGATTATTTCAAAATCGTTCTCCGAAGTTTCCGCAACCTCTGGCTATCCGGCTGCTTCCGGTCCTTTCCTCGTGTCCGAGACTGTGTCAGGTATCCTTCGACTCTTCCAATCGCCACCTGCAAAGTGAAAAAAAACCGTACATTAGTGACGTCAGGACGAGGTGGCCGCTGTCGAAACGGCGACTCATTGTACTTCATGCGACTCGTCGGGATCTGAGACTTATTAAAATATATTATAATTGGTGACGAAATAATTTCGTAACGTATCGAATGCGGTATTACAGTGACGTTATTTTGAAGCATGCAATTTTGTCGTCGGCGTGTAATTGTTTTACTACCTCGTGTGTATTTGTCCAAATGATAGAAAAAAAAACTCGCACACACGAAGGAATATCGTCTTAATTTGTGTTAGTTTTTTGCAAGACCATTATATCAGGCATCTGCATTGAAACATCGAGAATCATCTGTCATTGTTCAGAGGTGAAAGCTACCCTATTATGTATGTAACTGCTTGAGAAACGCTTGTTTTTAATCTCACACATTGCAACATCTTTAATCTATTGTTGAGGTGGAGAGAGAAAGAGGGGTGAGGAAGGAGAGCTTTAACTCGTTGGCTCGCAATACACTTCACACGTGGATTAATCCTGCGCGTGCATAATCTTTCGTACGTTAATTAACGAATCAATTATGGAAGAAGAGAAAAACAAAGCAAGAACCTTCCTCTCAAGTTCAGATGCTCGATAAATAATTCTCCAATCTTCGATTCTCTTCGCGGAGTTCAATGAGAAACAATTTCACTTGATATAAAGAGTGAAAAGAATTTCGCGCTTTTAGTTCCCACACTGGTGAAACAAACTGGCGGTAGTTATTATGAGTGTTTTCCTTGCGCACTACAAAGAGAGGGCATTTATAGTGCACATTATACGAGCCATTGCCTCGTGCTCAAGCACGAACGCGGATACTTATACAAGAATTTATTTCACGACCTATCCATTGTTCCTGTACGTTAAAATTTGACACGCTTCTCGTTTTATTTGTTGTGAAAAAATGAAGAAAAAAAGGAAAATTGCCGATTGGCAAATAGTAACTATGGATGTAGAAAGTCAACGTATTTTGATACTTTTTCTTCGAATTTTCGTGTGCAATTTTTCGCTAAAGTTGGATCTTATAATAACGACACGTAACGGTGATAAAACGGAATTACGAGTAATTTTCGATGCATTATCCAATCGACGGAGTACGAGAATATCTCTATGAGCAAATAATAAAGGAATAAAGAAAATAGTCCAGTTTCAAGTTCCATTATGGACTTTCGATTGCTGTGAAAATTTATGATACGCTTGAATATATAGCTAAGCAGCTCGAACCCCGCGAGCAGAAAGGGAAAGGCAATAATACGGAATCAGAGCGCGACCAATTACTCGTGAGTTTGGTGCATGCTTACTGACCAATTTTTTTTTCCCCCGTAAAAACCGCGTTGAGAATAATTGATCGGTTTGTGTTATCGCTTGTTAATAGGCGTAAAAGTTCGTTTTTTTTTCGCTATCTCCCATTAACAGTGGAAACACGATTTTTTTGTTTGTTCCAGTTATCCATTCACCCAGGTGATCTGATGCTCCGGCACAATGATATCAAAGGCGGTGTTATGTCGTAAGATAGAATTATATACATTTTCTTTCACGTTATCATGACAGTTGTTGCGATTCTTTGGTCGAACATATTATTTTTAAATGCTTCTCATGGGGTTTTATATAAAAAATATCACTGACATTTTTTTTGGTAAAATAATTCGCTTTTTACGGAAAAATTATCTTTATAGAAACTACCTGATTTTTTTTCAGATATTCTAGTGATATGGGGTTTGGCTCAAGTAACAGCTCAAGTATCGATAAGTCGTTCAAGTATTCCGGTGAGTACAAATCGGACCATTGATCGATGAAATAAATAGAGCATCGTGACTCTCGCGAAGCACTCGCCGAAACGAAATTGTACCGTTGACCTTGAAAAATAATGAAAATGTATGTTCCAGGCGGGCGTTCGTTCCCAAATGATAGCGAACGGCTGGCGCCCGTTGACTGGTTACGAGGGTAAATCCAGTAGTTCACACTCCAGTGGCGGCTCCAATAGCAACGTCGGAAGTTCGAGCAACGAGAGACGCACGGTTCCGCATCCGGTTCACGGCAAGCTTCACGAGCACATGGCCTCGTCGGAAAAATTGTCCGCCAAGCAGAACAAGCAGTCTCACGATTACAATCCCCCGAGTATATTGGGCAGTTTCAGTGTGTTCGGCCATTCGATGACGAAAGTTCGTCCGAGCGTTGAGACCTCGAATACTCATCCGAAGCAGATCGCCGCTTCGGAGACTCGAGAATTTTCATTCCTAGTGCCACCGCCGCGCGAACCAGTGCGCTACGACATAGAGCCCTATCGAAAGATAATACTTCGCGACAACGAGGCCTATCTGCGACAACCGCAGCAGTACATAATATCTCATCCCGGGCACCAACAAGCCGAAATCAGAAATCCGCAATTTTATCCAAAAGGCTCGGGTGTTTCGGTCTCCGCGAGCAGCCATTCTCTGAGTCCGTCGAAGAACAGGCCCACGGTAACGGAATACAACGTCGGAGGACTTCCCTCCTCGCAGCAGCAGCAGCATCAACAACCCCCGAGGCCTCAGCACATTCCCTTCGAGTCCTTGAAACTTTCGAACGCCAAGCTCTATCTTCAGCCACCGAGTGCCAATGGACCTCTGAATTTCGCTGTTGAACAACAAGCCACGGAAAATCTTTACGATCGTTACCCTTCCTCGCTTTCGCCTCACAACGGTCAGATAAGTCACGAGGGACAAGGAAATTTTTACAGCCAGATAAACCATCCATCCCCGACCTACAAGACTCACACCCTCGAGAGAGATCCTTCCTTCCTGGTGCACGAGAGTCACGAAGTGAGCTACGCGACTCCGGCGTCACCGACGAATTCCTACGGTAATTTCAGAGCTTCGTCGCCCTACGAGAGTTTGCATCCACCCGAGCGTTACTCGACCACCCGACCCGACAAGTTCGTACCGTCAAAGCCCGACAATGTTCATCGTCAACAACAGCAGAATGGACCCTACACTCAGCAGTACACGCAGAACAATGGAAACTTGGATAACACGATAATAACGCCGGATCAAAATTACCAAAACGGAATTGCCAATACGTATTACATATCGGAGCAACAAAGTTTGACTCCACCACCGCCGGCTACGTGGTCGATACCCGGAAAGACCAAAGTAACCGCCGACATAAACGAAGTTTTGCCAAAGGCTAATCGTCCGGCGAAATTCAACGGCAACGAGGCCTCGCCGGTCGAGCAACACCGTCAGAGCGGTCATCAGCAAGTTATGAACTATTTGTTTCCACGACCGGATGCGCAACAACCGCAGCAGCCGCAGCAACAGCCCCAGCAGCACTATTCCCGTCCGTTGCCATTGATAAATCAACAACCCGAAGTCGTTTACGAGACACCGGAGAGCCTGTCGTTGAAGCACTTCAACGAGCAACAGTTCAGACTGCAGCAACAATTGTTGCAGCGAGATCGAGATCGTCTGCGCGAGCAGGAATTGCAGAGGCAACAGGAACAAATTGATCTTGGACGGCTCGCCGCGGTGAGAAATCAGGAGAAAGCTGTAACAGTCGTGACGCGTCCGACGCCGGAGACTTCGAGACCGACCGTCGAATACTACGAGACCACGGTGAACTATGGAAATGTTAATAATCAACAACCTCAAGTAGTTCACGAGATTCCGGCGCCGCAAATTTTTCCACAGGAGTATCACAATCCTTACGAGGCGGTTCAGGAAAACTTCGAGCCTAGTTTCGGCTTTGAGACCGGAAACACGAGTCTTCCGGATGTTACTACGACTCCCACGACGACGGAGCGATCGCAGATCGAATCTACGGAAGCGCCGGTGCAACGGAACAGGCCAAGAAAACCGAGTACGAGCACGAACGAGCAACGTCGAAGAAAGCCAACGACTCCGAGCTACAATGATCGTCAGCAGCAACAGTATTTGTCGACTTTGTCGCCGAAACCCATTGTTCAGAGTCCCGGATCGTCGTATTCCTATCCATCGTCGACCGAAGCTTCAACGAGCGGTGGCCTGCAAACGATAAGCCTGTACACGGAAACAACCGTGCCGAGCACGACAACGGCGAGAACAACGACAACGCGACCGACGACGACGAGAACAACGACAACGAGTACGACGACACCGAAGCCGAGAAGTCGAAGACCCTCGCCGGGAAGTGGCAGCGGCGGACGAAGAAGAAGACCGACGACAACGACGACTCAAGAACCCGACACAACGCAACCGGTAACTTACGAATCGAGATACGAGGATCTGTCGAAGTACGAAAAGGTCGAAAGCGAAGCGTCGCGCAGAAGAAGAATAAAGCCGTCGACGACAGCGTCGAGATACGAAGAGACCGAGGCACCGATAACGAGCACCGAGAAGAAGAGATACGAGATACAGAATTATGGAATAAAATTGGGCAACGAGCAGTACGCGGGCGAGGATTACGTTACCGAGACTCAGGGTCAGACCGACGATCGTAGAACCGAGGTCGAGCAAGTTTCGCAACAGTCGTACGGTTACAACAACGAACACGACAAGGACGCGCTCTTTTACACGCCGAGCTACGACACGCGAGTTACGACCGGGCAGGAAGTCACGGAATACGAAACTTCGGATTATCCGACGAGCCCAACTTTGTACTCGACTCAAGGCAGTCAAAACGAATATCCGAATTACGATCATTCCGAGGCTGGAAAGAACGTTTTCACGAATATACCGTTGGAAGAACTGTTCGTTAATACCGAGAGGGTAACGCAGACCACGACGACGGTCGCTCCGACGACCACAACGACTCCAACGACCACGACGACGCATCCTCCCAGAAGATCAACCACGGCAGCCACGACTCGAGTTCCCGTGACAAAATCGACGACACATCCAAGCACGAGCTCTGAAAGCGTATCCACCAGAGTTCCATCGCACCGAATTCGTCCGATGAGATTCGGCAACACGACGCGACCGCGTTTCAGTATAAAAGATTACAAGAGTCGCTTGGACTATCGTGGCAGAACTTCGTCGACGACGAGCGAGAGTCCCGTCACAACGGGCAGTCGCCAAAAGGTGTCGGTTTCGAATCAACAGGACCCGGACAATCACGCTCCGGAATCGACGACCTCGGGTGGAAGATACAGGCACATGTCCAGAGTCTCGTACAGAATCGCATCGACGACACCGTCCTATCACAGTCGAAGACACGAGGCCGGTTCCGGTAATTCTACAACAGAAAGAATAAATAAATTTGCGCCCAAACGCCGCATAAACAATCATGTTTATCGAAGCAAAATCACGACTTCAACGACCGTCGATCCTCTCAGAGACGACACGGACTCGACGACCGCGCGGCAGAGTTCCGTTCGACACGAGAATGTCTTCTCGTCGTCGATAAGACGCAGGCCACAGATGAAACATGCCGTTTACACGCAATCGAGCGACATAAAAACGACGAGAAAGGAATCGACGGAAATGGTACCCGAGGAAACGAGCTTCTACTCGCCGGCGTATTCGCAATTGCTGATCACGGAGACGCGTACCGAAAGCTCGAGCAGCAAAAGTCCCGAAAGAGAGCACGTGATGCACGTGATGAAGAACAGCGAGAAGAAGGACGAAGAGCCAAAGTTCATCGTGACGCCGTCGAGCGGAGCGGAAATTCCGTCGAGCGAAGACAGTCTGTCCATTGGAAACGTTGATAATCAATCAATCGGCGTCGAGGGCTCGACGAACACGGTTGACTATTCGCCGGCAACGACCGCGAGCAGCAACGACGAAGTCGCACAAACGGAGGCTCTGATAAAAGCCGACAATTTTGCTACGATCAATTCACAGTTGGAGGAGGATTTGTTCGCTAGAGCGTCACAAAGCGTCGCCGATCTGACGAGTTCGGCCTCGGCGCTCTACGACAAGCCCGGAATGTTCAAGGCTGTTTCGGTTTCTCCGTCGAACGGCGAGAACGGTGCTATAAGCAGTCGCTTCAAGATTAGTCAAGACAAACCGACGTTACCCATCGAAGCATTCTTTCACGAGCTCACGAACAAAAATTAACGATTATCAACGAAAATTGTGAATCTCATTAGATGCATCTACTTTGTATTTTCTCATTAATCAAAGCATCGATCATTACTCAAAGACGAACGAACGGATTCCGTATTATTGTATGCCGCTTCGTTTTAACTGGAAAGAGAGTTTTTGTCTCGAATCAACTAAATCAGCGAAGATCGATACGCGTTTGTTTTTCATGTGCTAAGAAAACAAGCCGCGATGAGTTCGATGTTAGATAATTCATAACGGAAATCCGATTCCGAGACATCTCGCGATATATAGCGTGACTAAAATCAGAAAAGTGTAGTTTTTTTTAGTATGTCAACAGATAAAGTACGCTAGTCTGATTTTAGGGGTATATCAGTTATTCGAATCTGAAGGCGATCATAAACAAAAAAATTATATATACCAAATGTGACAATCGAAAGTATAATAATCGTCATGTAAATAGTTACGAAAGGAACGTAGTATTATTTATATATCTATTTATTGTTAGTGATTTATGTGTGTGTAAGGTCGAACTGAATACTCGATCGTTTTCTTCTCTGAAATGCAATAAATTACTTACAGAAATTTCATTATCGTCGTATGAATCCCAAAAATGTCGATCAATTGACGTGGAAACTTGATACATTCGTAATACAATTGAATTCGCAGCGCGTTAACTATTTGCGAACGAATACACCGATCTGCCCAAATTTTCCGATATTTTTCCAACGCTGATGAATATTCGAAAACCCGCGTATGTAACTCATTATTCTCTCAACCATTTGTGAATTAATCAATCATAAACCTTATGAATTAATCCTTGAATTGGATTAAATAAAGATGTGGATATTCCATGCGGCTGTACCGCTTCCTCGCAGAAAATTCCCGGACAAAAAACAATTGTTTAAGATTCAACCGAAAAGAGTTCTCTGCCGTTAAAAAATTGGATTCTGAATCCAATCTTTTAAAACTTCCCCTACGACAAAATCAAACATTAACGCACGTCCTCACAGAATGCTTCGTCACGTTAAGCAATGAGGAAGCGACGAACAAATCGATTTGCAACTTTTGTGTTCTCCGTTAATTATGAAGATCCATCGGATCATTGAGAGAGAGTATATCCGCAGGGATGAAACGTCGAGTCGGTTGAATGCTGCAGCGAAGCTTTTCCAGAGGGGGGGTCGGCGGGGATGCGGGGAGAGAAGATCCTAGAACAAAGATAGAGTGTTCTCTACATTACAATCGCTCGGCGCTTAACTTGTCAGGCCACTGTGGCGGCAGCAGCATCAGCAGCACACAGCATCAGGCCAGAATGCAGCAGAAGCACCAGCAGCAGAGCAGTAGCAGCAGCAGCAGCTTCCCCTTTCGTCCTGCTAACCCCATCAGCAGTCGTGCTCCCTCTTCGGCATCCCCAATATACCCGCAATGGTTTACCTCCCTTCCACCCTCTCTCCGATTCTAGTAAAACGGGAGGGATCGCTCTCTCGTCGACCGCCCGCGCACCCTCAATCTTGCGACAATCAGTCAGTAATCGGGCGTCAACGAGCTCGCCCACGCGCTCTATACGACCCGGCTACTTCCCTCTATAATACAATCTCCTATACACGCTCTGCGAGCGAATATCGGTTCGCGGTGTATCACGTGCCATCGACATCCCTCTATACATCTCGAGACTACGTCATAACGAGACGATATTCTCGTTATTCCACGATACGCACATACATTATTATTTTTCAACTCCAGTCTCAAGCGTGCACGTGGGACTGCACGTGGGTTAAGATATCTTTTTTTTTTTTTTATCGCGAATTATTTTCACGACAACGAGGGGCTCGGGGAGGCAGGACAATGTCGGCACGCACGCAGCTACAGCACGACTCGATAAAGTGAATCTCTGTTATGTCTTCACGGTAAATTCTATGATGCGCGGTGACCGAATCAGTGAATAACAGAGAGTCGGCTCCAAATCGCGCCAATTGTCACGTTTAGCTTTGGCGTGCGCGAGCCTATCGGTGGTAGGAGTGACGGATATTCTAGAGATATCGAAAAACATTGGATTTCACGAAACTCGAGCGGATTTACAGTGCTGAAGCGATACCGTAAGGCGAGGGTGATGGAAACGCCGGTTGGATGGATGTGGTAGATACGATTACCGACGAGATAATTCAACGACTACGTTACTACGTATAAACTCGTCCGGCTTAACAGCGCCATCCTGAACATATTTGTACATCAGTGTGATTATGTTAGTAATGGCTTGTGATACAGATTGATCAATTTTCGAAAGGCAAAGAGAAGACCAATTTAATTATTGTTTGGACTCAATTTGCGTTGTTTGCGAGGGACCGAAAAAAAATTCCGTCTCTTGAATGGAATTCTGTTCTGAGATCTAGAATTTATGATGCGGAAGCTTTTAATAAAATTTCTTATGTCTCTGAATGCGAACCGACAAGCGAGAAAAGAAAATATCTCGTTGCAGTGAAGAGTCTCATCTTAATAAACTGCACCTATTGAAATATTGACGATTTAGAAGATACAAAGGATTTTCGATGAAAGTTTCTTTTATCGAATTTACATGATGACAAAGTAACTTGTGCGGAATCGATTCTACGCAAAATCTCCGGACATCGATGATTTTTCGTTCAATTTATTTGCTTTAGAAAAGCAGAAAAGCTGCGGTACAGTAAAATGACAATACGACAGTTATGTCGATTACCATAGGCCAAACGACTATGTTTCCGACTCGACCAATCGAACACTCGAATCCATCGATTATGTGCAGTCGAACTGTTCGGAGTCTCACGTATTCGCGTCAAGAAGAAACTTTTCCTTCCTTCATAATAAGATAAGAGAACGAAAATGAACTTGCGAGATTCGTAAAAGTGCGGCTCGGCTACGCAAACGTTGAGACAGCGAAAGGAAAGAAGCCATTAAATCTGTACAAGTTCAATTAAATGGAAGATACCAAAATCGCGGATCCAAGCACGGAAGAAACAACTTTGAGCTTGTTCGCCGCTGTCGAAATCGAGAATAATGAAGCTATACGACCGGTTGACAAAGACGCGATAAGGATCGAGGCGCGTGACAAGTCGATGAATTCCTTGGAGGACGGAAGAAGAAGAAGACGAAGACTTTCGAGCAGCAATGGATCGGAGAGTACATCGGAGATCGGAAGGGGAAGTCGTCGAAGGCGACGAAGAAGAAGTAGAAGCAGAAGCAAGAGCAGCAGCAGCGACGATAGCGAAATCAGCAGTACCTGGCACGAGCACGTGTACGCGACACCACCGAGGGTACCGACGGCACACATGATCAGCGATATACTCGGTTGGACGAGGAACGAAAGAAATGCAAAAGAATCGAGAAAGAGCATTCACGGCCAAGTTGGCAGTAGTCAGGCAATAAACAACGACGATATGTGTTTGACTGTCGAAAGACTTGTTGCACCGACGAGCTCGGGTGAAAGAGCGGCGCTCGCGATACCTACCACAACACCGTCGAGCATCAAAGAAACAACTTCGCTAACGAGACTTAGTCGTCGCTCTCCCGAGCCAATTATCCAGGAATCCGTTGTCAAAAATGCCTCGTCTCCTCCTCGATCGTCGCCGATGGACGATATGAGAAAGATCCTCAATGTGCAATCATCGAGAATCGACAATCGATCGAAAGCCGAACGGCGATTGGGATCAAAGTTGCCGAAAGTACAAGATTCGAGCAAAGACGAGGATTGTCCTTTGAACCTGACAGTTCCTTCGAGAGGCAACAAAACCGCGGAATCGGCAATCGATAAGCGTTCATCAACGATTAATCGCGGCTCGTTGTTTGCCGGAACGCGAAGCGGTTTCGTTGAGCCAAGAGTTGAAATTCTGCCCGCCGGCCTCGAGGGACAGGACAATGTCTTTCATGCGAAACAACGAAGTCCTTTTCTCCAAGAAGACGCTGGCAGACATCGCGGTGACACGACTTTTGGAAAGAACCTTGCGACTCCCATCGGAACGAATCTGAAAGGTTTGTTATTGATTAGTTTACGATTGTCGATGGGCCATTAAAAGAATGTATTATTGTTTTACGAGGGTCGTCAAATAGACTGGTTTATCCGAATGCATTCGTCTCGTCGAATCTACTCATTGAAGCTATTCGTTTTTACTGTTAATTGGATAAATTTACATCTCTACCAGACGGATGTAGCAAATAAAATCTCAACCGTGTGGGCGATCGCGCATATCTCTACAATATTTAAATTTTCATAACTGTGAATCAAGTCTACCACACCGTTAGTCCACGATGCAAGTCGTGGTAGATTTTTTTTTCGAATTAAACCGAGCGTAAGCCGATGCTACTTTCGAGCTTATATATACTTTTAACGCCGATATTCCGTTAGCGTTAATATGTCATCGAATTACAGGCAGCTGCTGGCTTCGGTGGAGTTTTTAATTGGTAGACTCGCAATGTGGCAGAGATTCTCGAGTGGCCTTTTTTCTATAAAAGTCGCTCCGATTTTGTGGAAGCGTCCGCGGTGAAGATACAAATGTCCAATTAATTCAAGCGATCGATTTTCGCCACGATAATTCGTGCTATTAATAGTGGATTGCAAAGAAATAGCAACGACCCTGTAATATGCATATTCAGCTGATAGGCAATAAATCATTGTCGTAACACTCCGATATTTCCAAACGTTAAATGTTTTCGAAACCGACAGCACGACGCTTATTTCGATTTTAATATCCAGCAAATCGAGCTTTTGTTTCTCTACGTTGATACGCACGCCGCCGGGAGTTATTGGCCGTAGTATCGACGACGGTTGCAACAAAGCAAACGAATGAAAGCTACGAAGAAGCTTTACTCTGATGAGTATATTGGCTACGTCTGTTTGTTAGATTCCCCGCTGGGGGGGTGATTGCCGAGGTGACACTTGAGCAAATTTCCGTTCTCCGTTCATCTAGTATATATTCACTCGGGATAATACTCGCATAGCATCAGAGAGAGAGACGGGGATAGAGAGGGAGGGAGAGAGAGAGAGAGAGAGCCTAGGTCTCTGCCTCTCTGGGTAGCGCGTTTAGGGGTGTTAATTGGCTGGCGTATCACCTCCCTCGTCCCACAGAATGTCACTGTATACATAACGGGATGGCGATGGGGTTACTTTGTGTAGGATGAGTCGGTGGAACCGATCAATAAGTGCCGCTTGCCTAAGCCGTTTTAACTAGATAGTACATTCAGAACGCTTCGCAATACATCATCCACAATTCGTTTCATCCTCTGTTATTGTGAGCGTAAAAAACATTCGAAAAACGTCTAATCCCCGTTCTCCCATTCGAAACTAATCGCTTTCGCAGAAAATAAAAACATTGGGCAATTACGAACTGACGCGTCGATTAAAAATCTCTCGCTTGTTCAAGATTCGCTTTGTTTTTTTTCCTCTCCATCGAAATGACGATCGTTCGGCAACGAGAAGCTAATTTTCATCGGAATTATGTAATAAAAAATCGTGCAATGAGAAAATATTTTTAACACGAGCTTTTGATCTGTCCAATGAATATTCGATGTATCTCTGTGTCGGACATCAAAGTTCCGCGCGAGGGGGCTCTTTATTGTCTGTATCGAAAACATTGGAAAAACTACGCGGTTGAACAATAAAGCTCTCTCGATATTCGCGATTCTCGCGTGTTTTATATGAAAATAGAACAGATTGAATTTAAAAGAAAAACGATGATGGGTCCGGAGCGTGTGTATTTTTTTTTTAACTCCAAGCTCTAATTGGCTAACGGGGCAGAGTTAATTATTAATTCGAGCTTGCTGTTCTTCCGTTATTCGTGTTTGGAGCTTTTATTGAGACGGGACAAATAAAAAAAACCTATTAACGAATGAATTAAACGTTTCTCTTTCTTTTTTTTCAGGGAGCACCGTGTCAATTACGAAATCGACGAAAGGACGAAAAGTGAACACAAGCGAGACAGCGATCGGTGAAAAATCGAAGAAAGACGTGAGAATACGCCTCGAATCATTGGCGGAAGATGCGAATTTGTCGGACCAGAAGAAGAAAAAGGCTAGAACGACGTTCACCGGTAGGCAGATATTTGCTCTCGAGAAGCAATTCGAAAAGAAGAAATATCTTAGCTCATCGGAGAGGGTGGAGATGGCGAAGATACTCAACGTAACGGAAACTCAAGTACGTGTAAAATTATCGAATTATCGGTACACCTTGTGCGTTTCTTTAAAGAAAATCTGATTAACTTTTTTTATTCTTTTCGTTGAATCCATTTTTCAGGTGAAAATATGGTTTCAAAATCGTCGAACAAAATGGAAGAAGCAGGACAACATAAGCAACGCCGAAGCTGCCGAGTACAAGAATATTAATAATCCGAAAGTCGTCGGTGGAAAATCGAAGAGTTGCTCGGGCGACGAGAGTACGAACTCCGACAGTCTGCTGCAGGCTCTAAAATGCAAAGCCGATTCGAACACATCGACGAGCAGTGAGCACACAAAGATTTTGGATTATCATATCAAATTCGAGGAAGGAGCCAACGTTGGCGACAGCAACGGACGCGTTTTGTCGCCGCACAATCGTGGAAAATTGGGCCACGAGATTCGAAGCTCGAGCGGAGATTTGGAAAGATTGGCCAGAAGCAATGCGTCGACCTTGAGCTGTAGTCGCACAATTATTGCCGAAGAGAAAGAGGATTCGGAAAAAGACGTGGATCCTATCAAAGTTCCTGAGATCGTCGTCGATCGCTCGAAGAGCGACGAAGATTGCAATTTGAGAAAGGACGATTTGGAAATTAAAACAAAATTTGACGAGGAAGAATCTTCTTCGGTCACCGAGGATGTGATTTTGTCGAACGCAAGAGTCGATCAATCGCGAAGAAGTGACATCAACGATTCAGTCCTCGTGAAGGAGGAAGCCAACGACACGGTCGACGACGAGACTCTCGACGAAGCAACGAAACTCGATGTTTCATCGTCCGTTTCGATTGACTCCGTGCGCACAAAAGCTACGCTCAAAGTATCTTCCTCGTCGTCCGGTGACGCGACCATCGGCATCGACGAGTTGTGTAAATTTGAAAAAATTCATTCGTCGAAAGGATCGATAGCCGTGGACGCGAGAGATCGAACCTTCAGAGCCGAACATTCCAGCTAACCAGCTGGACAGACTCACGCTCATATTCGTATCCTCGAAACTGACGAAAAATCCTCGACGAACAAAACAAAACGCGATTAGACTGTGAACAAAAAGAAAAATTAAGCTTCAATTGTAATTTATGATAAACAAAACGGTTAAGATTACAGTGTTTTCTTCGTTGCTGTTTATGTTTCTTATTTTCTTTTTTACATATTGTATATTCTTAAGGTAGAAAAAAAAAACGAAATTAAAGACTGCGACTCTTTCGATCGGAGAGTCGCGTATTTCTACAGATCCCTGGTTTTTCTTTACTTCTTAATTATCAAGACTGAGTGAAGATGATAATTATGTTGAGTTTTATGAATTGTAGTTGAATGAAATTCTACTTTATCCACGGAAGAAATGAAGAAAATTACCGTCACCAGGTAACAAAATTAAGGTAACGCGATACTTGAGTTTCAACGAGTAAAAATTAATTTTTGGCTCGTTAGCACCGTATGATAATATTTTTTTAAATTTTATCGCAAGAAAATATATCCGGATTCAACGATAAATCAGAAGCATTTGAAAAAATGACTTCTGGCTCCATCTGGCGTGCTTTAAGGCGCCGAACGGAGCTCGGCCGATGCTACAATCATACCTTTCGACTGCATTCGCCGCATCACAGCTTAATGTCAATAATACGTAGCTACGAGAAACGTAGATATTAGTATGTGAGGTGACGGTGCAATGTTATTCTTCTACATTTTAAGCTGGATATCCCTGATCGTTCAAATATGTTTCGTCACAATTTCGATCGGTAGGTTCACAAAGAATTTTCCATCCTATAAATTGTCTCAATCGGACATATAGCAAAGCTACCCAACGATCTCAGCACTCCCAATGAGGTTACGTTTCCATCACTAATAAAGCTCTGTATCAATTTTTCTTCAGCCGCCGGACTCTACTACATTGCCGAATTCGTCGAAGAATACACCGTATTGTCTAAGAAAATTATACGAATTTTCATTCTCGTAAGTAACATTTTTTTTTTTCACAGATCCAAATCTTCGCTTGCTCCGCCTCGAATTAAAAGTACGATTACTCCAATATTTTTGAACACCAATTTCACTCTTCAAAATGCTCCGAAAAAAAAAAAAATAGTATGTTCACTTTTGACCATTCTCGTCGTAGTTCTCTTGAAATTGTTCATCCGAGAGTTCATTCATTCATTGAATAAGCAGTGTCTTTGAAGTGTTTGCTCATTGTTGATTATCTTCGTCGCATCATTGGCCGCGCGCGTGTTTCTTTCACATACGCGCGCGCCACGCGCTCACACAACGCAATCGCGACGTTTTTCAACGCGTCCGGGTACTCACACGTGAGACGAATTTGCGTCGACTATTGTTGCGAACTAGCGTCTATTGGCCTAGGGTCAGCCCCAGACGAAGAATATTTATAGTGTTTTTTCATTGCCAAGCGTGGATCATTTGCCGAACGATCCTCACGCGCGACTCTTCGCGACGTTCGAGGTCGTAAAATCTGTATCGACGTAACAGTTGCCAAAAATCGACGAGTTTCGGTACAAGAGAGAACAAACGACCGCGTAACGAATTTCATGTGTTTGTTCCGTGACGAACTAGAGAGTGATTGAGCAATGGCTTCGAGAGAATTTATGCGTGGGCCAAGAGTTCAGACTCGCGAGATTTTTTTTTGCTCTCTCTCTCTCTTTTCTTTTTTTCTTTTTCTCTACATTTTTTGTCTATTTTAGGTGACGAGCTCCATACACGTGGGACTATTGTTGTTCGAAGACTTTCCACTGACGATGACTTCGTTCGGCATGATCGCTCAGGCTGCTCATCTTTACATCTTAAAATCCTTTCCATACGTCAGCTTAACATCGCCCGGTTTCATCGTTACCATTCTACTTCTCGTGATAAATCACTATTTTGCCTTCACGTACTTCGGCAAGATATTCTTCAATTTCTCCGAGGTGAGAGCCGAACGGTCGTGGAAGCACCGAAAAAAATCACGTAGTGATTTCACATAGTTTCGTATCGATATCTCCGTCGAGACATTGGCTTATCTGAAATGAATGGCTTTTTAATGGAATGTCTACGATAAGATGTTATCGATACATGTGTCGAAGTTTCACAATGGTTTTGATGCTTGGAGAATATGGGCGTATCCTACGTTGTTGAACATCAAAAACAACGGTGGATACGCCCTGTCGCTTCTCAGCGGAAGATAATGTATAATTTACCATTCTAAGTGTTTTTATATGCGGTCTTTTAGGTTTTATCGCTTCGATCGGCGAGCCATTAAATTCAATTTATGATTCTTCTAACCTATTTCTATAATTGTTGCTCAACATTAATTTTATACTCTTCGCAGGTAATGGCGTACTTTACTCTTTGCCTGTGGCTCGTTCCATTCGCCCTGTTCGTATCTCTATCGGCAAACGAAAATGTGCTTCCGACGACGTTTCAGGAGAAGCCTCGAATGGGTACGTTAATGAAATTAAAAAGAAAACGCAGTCGTATCTTTCGACGAATCTTTTTTTTCCTACATCGCCTTCGTCGCAGAGTTAATTGAGGAAAACTTCACACGTGTTATTACGCTTGTCTATGAGTTTTTAAGACCATAGTATTTTTTTATGCCTAATTACTTTTCCATACAGCGGAAACGTTGTAAAATTCCTATCGTTGATAACAACTCATGAGACGTTTTTTCCTAATCTTCATTCTTCGAGATTTCAAACGCATGACTCTGCGTGACGAAATTCATGTTTATAATTTTTTCTTGTTCTTTTTTCAACAGAAAATGACGTTATATCCAACTACTTCTCCGGACGAAGAAAACGCTCGAGCTTACTCTCCGTATTCGAATACGCCAAGGAGTACTTGCTGCCGCATCGCAATAAAAAGTCCTTTTAAACGCGACAGTAGTTTACATTTTGCAAGAAAAAAGAAAACAGCAAACGAATAAAATAATGATTTTCCCTATAAGCTAGAAATGAAATTTTCGAATTTTCTAGTCTGAACTTAGCGATTAATATGTAACCCCCATTTCCGTCATCGAGATAATAATTTCGCACAAGTTTATATAGACAAAAAAAGATGTGCTCTGCGCGGATTAAAAAAATAGCTCCGATATGGATGATCGCTTTCTACCTCGCGTATTCCAAGACATTGAGGATTAACGTACGATTCAATCGCGATCAATGAATAATAGGATGAATTCATGAAACTCTCCATCCCCATTGACGTGAACAAAAATGAGCAATTGTCTTGACCTTAAGCTTACCAGAATTGGACGACCGAAGTGTTGTACGAATTTTTCACCTAGTTCGGTCAATATTTACTCTCCGACAAGCTTTAAACCGACCATTTTTGTAAATAAATAATAGCGATTTAACGAATAGTACAGTAAAAAAATCTTTCCCGAGCCTACGGGTAGTTTATAGCAATTCTTCGCGTCTATATTTGACTTGTATATGTGTAATGGTTTATAGACGAGTGTAACACAAATTGAATGAACAATCGCGCGTTGCGCCGATCAACAACGAATAAATCGATTTCTCAAATTTTCACTTATCACCGACTATTTTTAATTTTCCTACAATAATTCAACAATCGATACTTTTTTTAATGAAATCAATTTTTTTTTTCTGACACGCGGCTGAAAAAACACATTGATGATAATTACAAAAGACAATCGATATTCGATGACTGCATTAATTTATTCTTACACGTGATGGCTGGAAAGCCCTCGTTTTGTAACGCTTATCGCACGTGCAGGCTGGAGACATCGCTCATATTTGCCTATTAACACAGACGAGATGTGAGTTCTGCTATATACACAATATGCCTCTCCATTATCTGTAGCTACATCGATCCTATCCACATTAGAGCCAAACAGCATTTCCCAACTCCGCTCTTTTCTAATTTGGGCGTGCACAGTCCCACAATTTACTATCGCCTTTTCGCCGATAACTGTACGGAAGATTTTCCTCGCTCGAACGTGTCCCTTCAATTTTATCCTGTTGGTTTAAGTCGCGAAGAAAATTCCGGGAAACCGCAGAGAGGGAAAGAACGATCTATCGACGAAACAATTTGATATTTGTGAGGATTTGTACGGCTGTTAGAGAGCAGTACGGAAATAGACGGGACAGTATTGGTATTACGGCCTACTACTGTTATATTCTCGCTCCGAAGTAACGCTATTTTCGTAAGCAAGATAGTCGAAAGTTTCGCTAGAAAATTCACGTTTTTAGAACGGCCTGGCCTAGGTTACAATACTTTTCGCAAGCTTTAGTTTTCGATTAGCTTCAGTTCCAGTTTCACTTTTTCTTTGATCCGCCATAAAAGTATTCTTTCAAGGTTTCGAATTTGATTGTATTTCACTGTTCACATGAAAATTCATTGAAATTGAAGGCATGAAGATACAGCTAATAACTTTTCACGTTCACGTCCAATATCTATTTTCACTTTTTCAAATGCGTCTTTCCTTGCTCACTATCATTTGCGTCAGGCTTGACGCAACCTACTGCGTTGCGTTACTAAAACACGAATGTGCGTTTTTACTCGAACCCCCGAGTGAATAAGTTCAACGAACCCATTTTTGTATATCCCCCGAAATAGAGTTTTTATCAAATACAAGGAAGATAAAACGTGATTTATTCGGAGGTCAAACGATCGTTCAGGATCAGAAACTGGACCATTCACCTCAGCCGCGTGCACGCGCAATTCTGAATGACTTTTCCACGCATGGAAAAATACTGTTCAGAGACCGAGTGTGAGCGAATCGACTACCAAAGCTATAGACTTTCCTATAAATCTATATCTCGAATAGTCCAATAGTCCAATAGTCTCCAATAGTCATTTTTTTTCTCGAAGCTTTTTCTACAGAATTCGAAGCTCCAATCTACTAAATGAATAAAACAATTCGACAGACAGAATAAAAGTCGCCGTTGCGGTTTCGACATGTTAATGTACGGATTGAACGAGCCTGTGACCAAATGTAGCGAAGAATTTTATTCACCGCATAAAATTGTTTCATTCTACTTGAGGATTTAATCGAATTGTCCAACCCGCAACTTTTTCAAGTATCACATTTATATTTAACATTTTTTTTTATCTCGAATTGAATATTTATCGCTTTTTAACGCGAGGTTTCTTTCACTCCGATTCTCGGTCAGGCTATTTAAATATCCCACTACCACTGACAGACCGAGATGCAAATAACATTTTCGAACAGTCAGTTTTTTTTTATCGCGCTAAATGAAATTTGAAAGAACTGCTGAACGAATAAACGAACTGGGCTAAAATCGTTGGAACAAAAACCCAAGAAATTTCTCCCGTACAATAAGTTGGCTCGGTTGAACGTGACGTTAATGTTTTTTTTTATCGGATGTCAATAAAGTATTGGCGATTAAATCGAGGCATCGAATGCTCAGACGTGACAAATGTTGCGCTTGGATATACTGCTTATATATTCCAGCGTATTATCGGTATTAACGCATTACTTGCATTATCTATGTCTGAGCGATAAAATAAGGGGCTTTTCGTGTGCGGCCTCCAGCACGCAGCGCGGGACATTGAGGGAGGAAAGTCGCGTCGTGGTGAAAAAAATTAAGTTAATAAAAAGAAAAGTTAATTTCGTTTTTTTTTCTTCCTTTGCTCGCGCCTCGTCCATATGTTTGGAGGTGGAGGGTGAGGTATATAGGAGTTGTGTAGTATAGTGGAAGGCCTATGTCGGGTGTCGAGCGTGAGATAGTTTGAATTTTGCTCATGGTGGGGATGGAAGAAATAGTCTCTCCCCCGTCGTCCGGTCTCTCTGGCAAGCCAAGAGAACCCGAGAGAGTGCAACGACGAGCCGGAGGTATCTTGAAGTAAGATTCTCATCAGTTGTGCTCAGGCACCCGGCCGTATTACTTCGACGATCGCGCAATAACGTCCATGGATAAGTGATAATATAACACGATAAAAGTGTCTGGATATTCACGGCCGTCGTAACGATAAACGGTTTGTTTGAAGGATAACAACAATCGAGCTTGACAATCGGCGCGAGACGAAGAAAACAAAAACTTACTCTTATTTCTTCGCTCTTCGATTCTTACCGATTCTTCTGGTTTCTTCGATAACAATTTTTTTTTTAATAATTTAAAACAGAAACAGAATTCCGTTAGAGCATGGCAAGTGTTGTTAGAGTTTAGAAATTGAACCACGTGACATTCGGTCTAAAGTTAAAAGTAAGTCTTTCTATTTTTCTATTTTGCAACGAAACTGGAGGTGATATTTTTAATTTAATGCAACGTTAAATAACAGCCGCGGCACTATCGTGTTGCGGTCCCATTAATCATTCGTGAAAGCAACATGCATTCTCGTAATCCGTTCGCGCTGTGCTCGCACCCCGATGCACGCAGCGAGTGTAATTCCTCGATATTGTTTTTATGATTTGCTTTTGTTGTCTGAGCGCGGTTACGTACAATTGCGCAAAACGTTTTACGCGCGAGTGTAATCTATCAATGAGATTGTAATCGGGAGTCGTGGTCGACGATCGGTACGAATCAACGGAAAGATATCGAACGCGATTTCGCGTATTGTACAAGTTCGGCCGATCGATGAGATCGATCGGAAATCTTTTCGATAATGCTGCAAGAAAAAAAAATTGATAAACGTATCGAATACAATATCATGTATTCGCAATTTTACGAGAATCGCACGAGTGCGGCCTATCGACAAGTTTCATCGGAAATCTCGACGATAATCTTCGGAATCGCTGAAACAAATCTACAAAACCTATTGAATTTCTGCGAGCAATAGATAAACTCGTCTAGGACGTTTTTTTCCACTGTTTACGTCGTTCCGAAGAGCGGTCAAGATCTTTGTTCAGGCACTAAAAAAAAATTCCTTAATGAATCTCGACATGACCTTAAGACTCCCGAAATCACAATGATCTGATAAATTTTCCGTCTCGAAGCTACGATAAGATTGATTATAATCACTTTCTTCCGTAATTGATGATCTCGATCGATGAAGACAGATCCTTCGTCTCGGTAAAAAAAAATTGAAACAAAGAACAAATTGCAAAGGTACTTTTATCATCGAGCAAACACCCAAGAAAAGAAATCGAGATAAAAGAAATATGAACCGTCAATTTTTACGATCTCAAGGAAGTTTCCCGTACGAACGTCGTCAATTCAACTGCATACTCGTTGATGACGTTTCTTCGTATTCCTCGAAGGGTTACAGTTTTGTTATCAATCGTCAATGTTTTTTTTTTGCGCGCAACCTTGAAAAATACCACGTGTCTCTTCGGAGCCCACTGTGTCGTGACATCCATGGCTCATCGTTGAACGGATGATTGGTAGACATAGTTCATCAACTAATCAGAATGCTTATCAATGAGTGAGAATATTTGCAATGCGTCTCAAAGATATCTTCGCGAGCCTGCACGTGATTAAGCAAAGAAAAGATAAGCACCGGCGAAAGCGCATTGTTGTAAAGTCGTTCAGGTATACGCTCGCGCGTCTCTGCGGACGGCGGTCTGCGTCATCGTCGAAGTTGTACGAAAAATATATACATACATAATTTCCTTTCGCGAAGAGGTCATAAATATTTCTTATGGCAGAAGATAGGTAGGCGGCGGAACGGTATCCGTCCATGTTTGATACAACGAGATCTAGTAAAAACATGACTAATCCGGTTGTATTCGTCCTGGGCTAAATGAGTCGGCTTTGATAGTCTATAATGACTCAGTTACCATCGTCACGGTGAGAATCGCGAGACAAGATTCACGGAAAGAACGATACTCGTCCGTTGCGCCTGTTTCTTTCGTTCCGCTCGTTAAATCGAGATTCTCAACGTGATTGTTCGATTCTCTTTTTTTTTTTCCACTCGGAAAAAATAGAGGAGAACCAAAGAAGCATTGTACGTCGGAGTACTCCGACCTCTATCGAAGTGCATTTTTGTCGAGGAAAATGGAAAACGTATTGACACGAAGATAAACATTGGCTTATACAGTGATCTATTATTGTGCAAGGTAATTGGACGAATCGAATTGGATATTGTGCATTAACACTCACAAATTATGGATCGTAACGGGTATGAAATAAATAAAAAATGTATCGCATTGCCTAATATATAAAAATCGAAGATCGAACAATTTTAAGCGGTTGCACCTGATTGAGCGTATTTAGAAAGAAAAAGAAAAATCGAGTGATACAAACAATAATGGTTGTCCGTAAGGTGAGAAAGAATACGAAAATAGATCAAGAAACAGGTTTTAAACCGTTTTAGAAGGAAAACATTTCACAATCGTCCCACGACCGTTCGTATTTCTGATTTAATTACAATGAGCCACGTTGAACGACGAAGGCGTCGGTGAGGCGAGCAATTCTTCGACAAATTCGAGGAAAAACTGTGCTATACTGATTGAAACCGTATTTGGAGAGTCACGATAGAATTTTTTTTCCATCGCTACAGAATCTCGCAATCGAGTCCTATTCACTCTGTTTGTATTTTTTTTTCCTTTACGAACGAATTGCGCGTTGAATGTTGGAAAATTCTCCGAGATGACTCGGAAGCGGACGCTGATTGAAAGCACATCGAGGCGTCTAATTGTGAACGCACGAGCGAATTCGTCTTCTCACTCGAGGAACATTTCGCAATCGCCGATCGGCTAGCGGCGCGTATTTGCGATCGAATTGCGATCGCGAGACGTTAAACCGAATAAAAGATTACGACACGAAAAAATTCTTCGCGAAGACGAGAGTCGGAAGAAAAAGAAGACGAAGGCGAAGAAGAAGAAGAAGCGAAGTGATTGGCCGGAGGGGCCCGCTTCTCGGCTTGCTTCTTTTTCTTCTTTTCTGCTTTTTTTTCTTTTTCCTCGTTCACTTCTGTGAAGCGCAAACTCTCACAGAGGCAATTCGGTCTCTTTTTTTTCTCTTGCTCTTCGTTGCCGTGTTGCTTACGGATTGCCTACCAGTTGCACAGACGCGATTGAATACCAACACGGAAGAGACAGTTGCAAATTCTAAACTGGTATTAGACGACGACTATTTTGGTTCAGTCGCCGAATCCATTGCCAAACTGATTTCGCCTATGATCAAGCTCTCTGCGAGCCACGTGAGAATGACGCTAAGCTATTTTGCTATAGGAATAATGACCTCACGGCTCTGTCGGCGAATATACACGGCGCATTCGCGCGGGCGCTCGACCACTTTGCTAATTTGTCAGTGCGGAAAGACGTCCGATATGCGAGAACGAATTGCATCGGCCTCGACTGGAGTGTGTGCGTGTGAGTCTCGACGATAATCGGCTCTCGGAAATAAATAAAACGTTCCATCGCCACTCGGTCTGCTCAAATACACAAAGTAAACGTATTTTTTTTGTTCGATCGAATTTAACGTCGCGGTGAGGGTGATGAAAGAAATTCAATAAAGAGACGCGAAACAACGATAAGCAAGTGGAAGAAAAAAGAAACTAATGAGCACAGTGCTAAATGAGAACGAGTTGTGTTAGTGGCCGGTTGTTTGTACTGATGTACGAGGCTTGGCGCTTTGGAAGTTGGCCAAATAGTTGCTTATCGAACTAGCGGCGCAGCAGCATCCGAGGGAGATAGAGAAGTGCGTTTTGTGGACCTGCGAAGTGGCGACCTAAAGGTACCGTCCGGCCCGAGTGTCCGTGTCGGCGTGCTCGGTGATTTTCGAGAATGCACGATTAGCAACTCGGATAGGGCACCGAGACGTTGGTCTCGTCGGCTCTGGTGTGTTACACGAGAGCGCTTAATGCGAGTGAAATTGACGTAGTCAAATTAAGCACGTGCCGCGTGTAATTATGATAATAAGGAGAAGAGGTATAAGCGTAGGTAAATTTTATAACGAGGGGAAGTCGATAGTTAGTTCACTCGCGCCGAAATCAGTTTACCAGACCCCGTTCAAAGAGGTCGAGCGACAAAGTTACTTAATGCAGCTTGAGAACCTTGAGAAGCCAGCGAAAGCGGTTGACTCATAATCATGAGCGCATTCGAAAGGAAGCCTGGCACACCGCATGTAACAGAGTCTACACACCTGAGAGTGTATGTTTTTTTTCTTTCGCACACATTCGCCCATTCGACTCGTATCGACGCTCGAGCCGGACGAAGTTTTCCTACAGACGAATAACCCCGATTACAACACTACATTATACACTTGCTCACGTGTTTCATTCATGTTGCCCGGCAAGTTTTTTTTTCTACAACGACCTACCACATCTGCGTCTGTATACATCGTTGATTACTTGGGAAAATTTCCTACAGATTTATGTCCTTCGTATACAAAGAAGTTCTATTAGATATCAATGAATCGATCAGTTAAGAGAGAGTCTTTATTGACTTTGTAAGTAGCTAAAGGAATTCAACTAGATATCAATAGATTCAGCACTATTTTTAGGCGGGAAGTTGCCGCAGATTCAAATTTTCAGCTTTTATTCATTCGCATTAACAAGTGTCTTGCTGTAGTGCCATCTAAACGTGAGATAATAGAAAAAAGTTATTCACCAAAGAGCTGAAAAAAAAATTGTTTTGTATCCACATATTTTGAATCCAAGTTCGGAGGAATATTTTTGGGTAATCGATTTAATATATTGGCAAATCTATCGAAGATATATAAAACCCCCTTTCGAAAAGAATAAGTAATTGAAGAAGCTGCATTTTTTAGTCTCGAAGACATGTCTCTAAGTGTATGGAACAAATATGCCGCCGAACGGCTTAACAAAGGAAGTTTATATTGATATTTAGTTTAAACATCCGACACGGAACATATAAAAGGACCGATAAACTGCGATTGCCGAGAGGGAATGTACGCGCGTCCACTGATGCAAAAATGATTGAATAAATAAATACCACGTGCAATAAGTCCATTAAGTGTACACAACGAAAGGAACATATAGCAAAGCGTGCGTTATGCAAGATCCTAGTTATGTGCATTTAAAAATAATTCTTTGGACAAGGTCGGAGCGTTTAGAAATAACGCTGTCTCCTTTTTTACTTCAACGTTAGCCGTAGACGATACAAGGTATACGCGTTTCCTTCTACTTGGAGCGATGCAACTGCACTGATTTTAATAATCCGTAGTTTTAATAAAAGATGTGATTTATTGAATGCTTTCAAGGGCGATTTGGAAATCGAACGACTTTGTTGTTGCAATGTTCAAGGTGTTGGAACTTTGTGTTATTTTCCATCGTCATTTTTTTATATGCGCCGCAACGCATTGCTTTGACAATTGTTTTAATGATACGAGATAAAATCCACCGGATTTGTCGGTTACGTAGCAGTATAATTTTTTTATCGCACGTCCCGTCCATGTAAGACATCGTGTAGACACAAAATTCCGCCGACAGTACAGCGGGGGGTCTTGAGGTGATATCTCAAGTTTCAATGGCAGTGGAAAGTCGTTGAAACTCGAGAGATCCGGCCTTATACAAGATGTAACGTTTCCGTTACGCCGGGAATTTTTGTTTAAAAAAAATCAAAGACCCACAGACGAAATAAAGAAAATGCAATACAATCATACCTTTCGAACTGCTGAGGTGCATCATTTCACAGCGGACAAACAATGTATTTTCTGCATAAACTGCGCTGCAAGTACGAGGACTTATCGCACGTCGTTTAACGTTATCGACAACTGTCCGGGTCCTTCGTTCCTCGCGATTGCCGACATAATCGTTCTGCAATATATCGAAAGAATAGTCAATAACATTGCTTCCAAGAATATTTCAGTCAGTCGAATTTGTCCTTTTGATCTTCAAGCATTCCCTTGTTTGATGCAGATATTTTTATCTTAACAAGTTTTCGAAATGTTGGATAATTGCTGGATATATAAGGTGCGAGTGTTTGGAGTGATTGCATAGCTTGGAGAGCAGGCTTTAGAGACGTATTCGAGATCAAGAGTATAAACGCGAGAACTACAAACACAAGAGTGGTAAATCCGAGACACCACGAAGCTTTTTTTTAACAATTTATCGATTTAGGTCAGTTTGCTACGCGGTTAACTTGTATAATATCTAAAACGTTCTGGTATAGACGATACCACGACAGACATAAGCATACTAACGTTTTAATACTGATATAAGACAAAATCGTGAAAAACATCGGTTTTTGACAAAAGTAGCGCAGTGAGTAAGACTTCTGACCACTGTGCAGTGTTCTAGGGTTGAGCAAAACAATGAAGCTAATAACCTTCGCTTGTTCGAACAATAACCATATCGGAACATATCTGAGGCCGAATTCGAATTATGTTCTTCTCAATTTCATGCAATACCATTACAATTACAAATGCTACGTCGGTGATAGAGTGACGCGCGATAACACGGTTAAAAGTGAAGTCTCTTTGAGGACTTGAAGTCACAAAAGGAAAATTCGAGAAACGTCATTTGACTTTTCGGTCTTGTACACGTTGGTGCTATAAACATTCTGTACTTCAAAGCACCGCAACGCCAGGCGATTGCGGAAATATTAGAAAATGAGTAAATTGACGAGTGGATTCAATTTTTATGAGCATCAAAATCTATTGCAGATGGAGTTTCATATGAAATCTTCGGGAGCCTCGCGGAAGGACGACGGAAAAACCCGTGGGGCCGAAACAATCTTCGATGGAACTACAACGCCACTTGGGTGAGGGTTCAGTTTTATTTCTCATAATATCCATGACTATAACTTGTCCTTCACATTACAAATTCGTTTTTAAGAAATGCGAAAAAAGTCGACGAGGAACGAGTATCGATATAATGTTTACTTTCTCTAGTTGTCAATGTATAAAATTATCATCGCTTCATTTTCTTCCTGGAATAGATTCTATTTTACCAAGTTACACTAATATTGAAAACAATTTTGTCAGTGCTCATAATTCTTCGAATTTTGACTTGGCAACTGACAAGAATCTCTTTAACGGGGGTGTGTCGTTACGGTCCTAGCCAAAAATGAGATTCGGGCCGGATTTCGAATACTTCCGGACGGAATGAATATCTGAAAAATCAAAGATACAGAAGTTGCTAGATTAATGTTGCATAATTCCAAAAAGTCGTTACATTGGGGATTCTTCTGGTAGATTTTTATCTTATTCTGCAGTCTTCAAATTTTCTGAACCCCACTCTTGGCTCGGGATATAATGATATAATGATCCATTTAAGCTAAAAAATTGTGCAAATTCGGATAATAATTCACCGTGTTGGGATCGGATTGCTGACTTATGTAATGATCTTCTAATGGGGTACGCGTCTCTAACAATGGGTTGTAAACGGAAATACGTGTGCGAAGCGTGACTCTGTCGCGGCGGTAGGGGATTTCTACAATGTAAGGGAGAAAATGCATGATAATTTCAGACTTCCAGGCTTGCTGCCAGGCTCGCGCTAGCAGCGCATCATTACTTGCATGTTAGTTATTTTAAGCGCATCTGACCCACTTCTAAGGTCTAAAGTAGCGAAGATATGTCGTAGGAAAAATATTTTCTTCCCACCTTTAGTCATACAAATCTCCGTAATCCATTGTGATCCAATCCCGGGTGCGAACGAATTTGGATATTCGAGTCAGAATCCGTTCAATCGTGAGACTCCGCGTGAGCTAAAATTGGATGCCGCTATTTCCTTAAACCTTCAACTCCCACGATAAATTATGGATCCGTGGAATGCTGATGAGGATAGTGCTCTGAAAAAAGAAAGACAATTAACGATTAGTAATATTCGCAGTAGTAGTTATTGACACAAAAATAGTAACATCAAGCGAATCATGATTAAATAAAGAAATTAACAAACTAAATAAACAAAGATTTTTAGAAATAAAGTCAAGTGATTTTTTTTTTTGTGTATACCAGTAAGATAAAACTTTCTTGCGATTAAGATTTGTTATTGATTCCGTTTCCTAGGAGTACCGTTGACAACTATGGTGCCTTTCAATCCAAAGATCCGATTATATCGATCAACAAGGACACCAGATCGCTCGCTGATCCGGGTCATGGACCGAGTGTTCATCACCCAACGTCGTGAGTAAAACGCGAATATTTGTTATATCAGAAGAAACTTATCGAATTCGTTTTACGTATTCATACCTCGTCCACGCCGAGAGAAATTTCATTAAAAATGATATACGCAAGCGTGGGTTAACGGGAGACTTTCGAAGAAGAAGATTAAAAAGATAATGTGAACTAATGATGGTCCACTGACCCAGACGGTGGGTCCGGGTTGTATTAGAGACAATAACGTGTCCTCATTATAATCTCTCACTGAAGACAGGAAATTATGTGTAGGTATGAATAATCAAGTGGATTTAAACTGAACCCTACTTTTTCAATCTTCAGACGTACACCGTACGTGATGGATACGCGCAATTCGAACTTTCACTCCGCGATTCGTCGTTAGATTTAATTTTTCTGCAATCGCAATTACGACAACGTCTGCGATGAAGAATCGACGAAACAAAAATCTTTGGTCACGAAGGCGTGGGGGATTCGGCACGCATCGAATAATACGAAACAATTGGCAATTTTAGGTACCTGGAAACAATGATGCACTTGTTCAAGGGCAATGTCGGTTCAGGAATCTTCGCATTAGGCGATGCTTTCAAAAACGCTGGATTATTACTGGCTCCGCCTCTCACAATTTTACTTGGCGTCATCTGTGTCCACGCCCAGCATATTCTCGTACGTATATTACACTCGCTAAGTGAACGAAAAAAAAAATGCAAAATCTATTTTAATCGTGCAAATAGCGAAGGATTAGCAATAGCATCAACAGGACGATGATTCGCTACTATCGCGACGAGCACTGAACCGAAATTTGGCTTGGACGTGTATCGAAATCTTTGCCTTCTTCTCGTCTCATTTATTCATTTATCGTCTATCATTTATTGCTCTCACATATCATTGTTCATCTTCGCAGAATTTGTTTAAAGGAGAGTATGCATCGTGTGGTATCGAATAAAATGACGAAAAATCGTGTTTTTCGACGGCGATTCAGTGGTATTTGATGTGCATCTATCATTTTAGCTAAACTGCAACGAGGAGGTATGCAGACACCTCGGAACTACGAAAGACGCACGGCCAGGATTCGCTGGAACCGTAGAGTTGTGTTTCGAACACGGACCTATTCAGCTTCGTAAATATTCGGTCACGATGAGGTATGATTAGAATAGTTACTATTTGATATTTATGACTCGGTAGTAACAATAATAAGTAATATTAATTTTCGTTTCGATAAATCAATGAATATTTTATGAGCTAGTAGACTCGTCTGAAAAAAAAAGACCAAAAGTCTTTGCACTTGTTTAAAGCACACGAAACGAGCGTTTAATTCCGTGCGGCGAGAATATTGATGATAATAAAAAAGCTTTATTGAGTTTCGCGTGACGACACTTGTTGCTTCGGAGGTCGAGTAAAAACATACAAGAACGCCGATCAATTGGTTGAATTGGTTGAATCGCGTGTAGAGAATTTAACGGCGAAACATTTCCAATGTACGCTTCATCTGGAATTTCGTTTTGTTTCTTTTTTTTCCCCTTTTTTTTCTTCATCTTACAAAGAATTCGCAAACGTTTCCACGTATCTTTTGAAATTGTCAGTAAACGAGCGTGTCCGTAAATAATGTTTTTCAACGGAAAAATACGTTCGGCGCGTGAAATACGGAGTTTTTTAATTGTACGCAGAGACACGTATTTATCTCGTCGAAGCGGCAGAGCCGAAAATTCTCAAACATCCGTGCGTGACGCGAGAAACAATAAGAAACGAATTCGACGCACGTAGAGACGACCGAAGTGTTTGTCTCTCTTGGACACGAAGAAATCCGGAGAAGCATAAAAAAATTAATCGATCAATTGAATGAATAATATTATCTCGAGATTTGAATTTGCAGAAAATTGGTTAACATATTTTTATGTGTTACACAATTGGGATTTTGCTGCGTCTATTTCGTCTTTATATCGTCAAATATGCAGCGGGTAAGGATGTTTATGTTTGTCTTTTTTTTGTTTCTTCCTTCATTCAGAGTAAGGCGATTCTGTGTATCATTTTGATCGAGATTTCCAAAAACTGTGTCAAGGTTCGGTCTTTGAAGTAATTTGTATTCTACACCTTAATGACAACATTTTTTTTTTTTGGGTCACGGTCACATCCTTCGCGGTTCTCGCCTTTATGTTTTCATATGTTATCGACCGTTCGATCTCTCGTTACCTCAATCGCTTAGTCGGAACGATGAACTGATTGCATTTAAAAAATCGCTCAAGGTTCGCGAGATGATAACTTTTTTTCTTCGGTGCAAAATTGCAATTAGACAATTATAATAAGTAAAAAAAGATTTTATGCCTATAAACAAAAACTGTAAATGAAGAGCTACGAGTTCTGTGTCAAACTAACTGTACGAGGATCAACTTACTTTTAATGGAGTTTGTACGGCTCTTTATGGCTTAGAATGTTTCATAATGATCAACTAATGTGACTGAGATGCATCAACAGGTACTGAACAGCTACGGTCTCGAGATGAACGTTCATCTTCACATGGTCGTTGTGTTAGTCCCGATAATCTTGAGTACATGGATAAGAAACCTCAAGTATCTCGTGCCCGTGTCTTCGATAGCCAATTTTCTCGTCGTTTCTGGCTACGTATTATCGGTCTATCTGATGAGTCACGATTTACCGGCGATCAGTGAGCGTAGGTGGGTCGCGGATTGGAAATCCATACCGCTGTTTTTCGGCACGGTTATCTACTCGTTCGAGGGTATCACCTTGGTAAGTAGAACAAAAAAAATCTACAAATTAGCATAAAAAGAATAAATTCAGTTCTTCGGAAAAGAATAAATTCAAGTGTTCAACTTGTTGGACTTGAATTGCTAAAAAATATAAATATATATAAATAGTCATTAATGCGTACTCGTATGAAAGAGATACGTGTAGCGTAAGTACGAAAAAAAAAGAAAACATTATAGACCAAGAAAAAAAAACGAAGAAAAACCAAAACAACAACAAACAAAGAAAACAATGTAATAGGTGCTGCCACTAAAAAATGAAATGAAAACCCCGGAGAAATTCAGCAAACCTCTGGGAGTACTTAATGTTGGCATGGTCATTGTAGGCTCGATGTTCGTATTAATGGGCTTTCTATCATTCTTAAAATACGGTGATAGCGTAAAGGGTTCTGTCACACTCAACCTTGACTCCTCGGAAGTAGTCCCGTCCTGGTAAGTAGTCCTGTCAAATTATCTCATTGCGTTTCTCAAAGGGATTTTTTTATTCCAATTTTATTTTTTTTTTCATTGATTTTCATTTTTTTTGCAATTTTGTATTTCTTTCCAATCAGTCAGTTACGTTATTTTGACCCGTATTCTCCTCATCATCGTCATTTATTCATCTAACCGATCAAGAGTTATTCGGTAGTTTTTCAAATTATTTTTATTCGACAAAGCGAAAGGCAGAATTTTTGTCCTTTTTTTCCCCTCGAGTCATGAGATCGTCGAAATCGATATTCAAATTTTAAGTTAATTACAAGGGGTTTTGAAATTATTGTGTAATGGTTCTTTCTCGCCAGCGCATGCTTCTTTCTATAATTCGAAAGCTTTGACAGTGTAACAATGCAACTAATAACGCAGTTCGATAATGTATCGTCGCAAAACAATGTTTTTGACTAGGATTTCTTTTGTAAACGCACACGAAGTCGTTCACGACAGAGAAATATTGCCGTTTTGTGTTGATGGAGCACGAAAAAAAAAAAGCATCACTTTCTCCTGGGTTTTCGTTTTTAGCAACCCAATATATCTTAGCCGTCGAAAAATAATTAATGTCAGGTCTGTTTTTCCCCGCTGTCGACAAACGCGAATATAATTCATTAAACTAAACGAAAAAATATTAAAAGAATCAACGAGTCGAAAGAAATTGAATTAAATCATGATAAGAAAGCGGCAATGATAATTGCGAGCAACTAAACTGCATAGACCGGATTTAGAATGTAAAAAAAAATTAAACCACTTACCGTCGCGAACAAATCTTAAACATCCGCGATCCGACGAAAAAACTAAAATCTATCGCGAAAGTAATGAATTTGTACGTTCGAAAAACCCTCACTCGCCGTATCTCCCAAGTCATCCGCATAGACTGAAATTTTGTACCATTTATCTCTTTCATGTAATCAGAGTATTGCAATTTTCGCTCATTATTACCATGCATTATTGTCTCTGTGTTGTATGGTTGTGTTTGCAGGTTACCACAGTGTATACAAATAGCCATTTCGTTGAGCATATTGTTAACATACGCACTGCAATTTTACGTGCCAATCGCTATTACATGGCCGAATATAGCGGAGATGTTCGGTCCGTTTCGATGGCCCGCCGTTGCCGAAATCGGTTATCGATCGGCTGTTTGTCTTCTTACGTGTAAGTTCTTTTTCGATCATCGTTCAAACTTTTATTCCGTATTCGGAAAAGTATATTTTAAATTTGTTCTAATAATGATATTAATAACAATAAATGTATAATAAAAAATATATTTTATTATTATTATATTATATATTTTAATAATAATAATAATAATAATAATAATAAATGGTTAAAATTCGTATCTAAAAGAAAAATATTTTTTATGCAGTTATTCTGGCTGAGGCAATACCGCAACTGGGCTTGTTCATATCTCTCGTCGGTGCCGTCAGTAGTACAGCACTGGCGCTTATATTTCCACCGATAATGGAGATGGTATTGTGCTCGCGACAATCGTCCATGAGCCTCCAAACGCTAATAAAAGACGTGGCGATACTGGTAATCGGGATTCTCGGTTGCGTCACAGGAACGTATCAAAGTATCGCTGAGATAGTCGAATACTTTAGCAAAGAAGGAGGTACTTTGAAAATAATCATTGCAAGATCACAATGACGAATAAATTTTAAGAATTATTGTTCATCGTTCGGAAATTTGTTTTCAGAATGAACGTTCGATCCGAGACGTTTCGTTAGAAAGATGAAAGTCAACGTCTAGAGAGAAAGGAAAGAAAAGAGAAAAACAAAACGTATAGACAAATAAAGGGGGTCGGTGAGTTTCACCTAGAGACGAAGACTCTTTATCGTCATCCATCCCACAAAGCCTACGACTCGAATTGTCCAGTCCTCGACAGCTTCGCGCTGTCGAAGCTGCCAATTTCTTATCCTTTTGGCTCTATCATTTACCTGTGAATAGTATCGAATGTCTTGCGCGAGGCAAGTAAATAATTTACTCTTTTTTTTTCTCTTTTTTGCTCATTGAAATTCATACAGATGAGAGAGAATCATTTTTGTGAATTGTAAATAGAGTGCGAATCCAAGTATTGCGAAGTTACTCTCGAAAATAAATATTAGAGGAGAAGATTTTTGAAAGAAAAATGAAAGAAACAAATTTAAATTATGAATGTGGTAGCAAGTAATGGAATGAAATAGCACCGTTAAAAAACAGTTGCATGTACGCCTACAGTTGAGAGAAAACAACTCGGGAGAGATTGTCACGCCCGTAACTATAAACGATGGACGAAAGGACGAAGAATTTAAAAACAAAATGCGTTTGCGCGACGGGCTGTCAAGCTACGATGAAAACAGAACAATCACGAAACACAAAAGAACGAAAAAAAAAAATAACGAAAAAATACTACAAAAAAATGGACCAATAGGGGCTTTTTCTCGATCGAAATACTCAACTCAGCTAGTGCCAACTACCTCAAACTTCCAGCCATCTTGACAATAACAATTGGGATGGAATGGGGAGACCCACGTGTCGCGTTAATTATCAAAGAGACGATTTTATCGTGATACAGTAGAATAATTTTATTCGTGTAAACACTTGTATAACGAAATATGATAATAAATCCATATGTTTATGGTAGTATTAAGTATTACATAACCGATGCCTTTTTTTTGTCAAAGTAGAAAAAAAAAAATTCTTACAAAAATGACGTTGTTTTTTTTCCAACACATTCTGTCCCAATGTTTTTCTCTTGCAATAAAAAGCATGCAATCGACTTGTGTCTCATTTAGACGTGGCTGTAAACAGAATTCGTGCCAAATATTGACGAGCTTCCAATCTAAGCTATCTGTTTGTACTCTCTCGAAGATAGTATCGATATTGCAATTATCGGATGCTTCACATCGTTGTTTGTATACTGTCGAGATAACTAAACAATTACTCGTTCCTTTTGCGCGATTGATAAAATCTAATTTACTGATTTGTCGAACTTCGCGAGATTTCGATCCGATTATTCCCAACAGTCGAAATCAACGGAATTCATTCCGAGGCGTCTATGCGCGACGCCGCTTTGGCACGGAAAAAAACCCCGCGATTCCGAGCGTGCGATCGGACGCGAATAAAATCGGGCCTTGCGAGAAGTTAAGGAATACAACAATTCGTCGGGGACGCGAATGAAGGACGACGAAAGCAAATTCTTCGCTCGATGTGGCAAATACCACGTGACAACGCGCACGACTCGGCAAGCGACTTACCTCGCAAGAACTTGGACGCGCGCCGGCTTCGCATGTTTTTGTTTACGTCCGTTGCCGTCGAGAAACTCGACTCGAAGAACGGCTGAGGTTAAATCGAGCACGGAACATCTAGCACCGAGCACATTCCCACTCGAGACGCTAGAAAAACTGTTTACTATCAACTGTTTACTAACAAATCGCGAGGACCGGTAAAAAAAAACACAAGAGGGCTGCGGACCCTCACGCGCGCGGCGTCCTACTGACGTGCCGGTAGCCCGCTCGCGCCCCCCTCGCGAAGACGCTCGCGCGAACAATGGAACTAGGCAACGGAATGGTGGCGACGTAGGAGGAGCTTTAGGAAGTTGCGATGAAACTTTAAACAGACAATCAATTAGTAAAAAAAAGGTACGGTGTCGGGAAGCAACATCGGTCGCACAATTTCGGTATGTATAAAAGCTAAACGACTAAAAAAAAGATCTCGTGTTTTTCCGATCTTTTCATTTATCGATCGAACTCTTATAGCATCTATGAATAACACTTAAAACTTGACCAATAAAACTCAGCGCGTATAGAAATATCCTCTTTTTATTTTCGTCGCTCTAAAAACCGCGAAAAAAATGGTCAAGGCTTTTTTTTATCATTAAAAACACGAATAAATAATCAGAAAGACGGTACACAAAAAATATTAAAAAGTTGAAGAAAAAAATCGATAGAAATCGCTGTCAGGGTAGGATCGGAGTCGATTTAATGCGGATCAATATTCGCCCGAGGTATCTGGCGAAGAGGGAGACTCCAGAGCGACCTCCTCGTAGTCGCGTTCGAGAGCGGCGAGATCCTCGCGTGCTTCGCGAAACTCGCCTTCTTCCATTCCCTCGCCCACGTACCAATGAACGAAAGCGCGCTTGCTGTACATCAGATCGAATTTGTGATTGAGCTTCGCCCAGGCTTCTTCGATCGCCGTTGTGTTCGAGAGCATGGATACCGCGCGTTGCACCTTGTTCGAACGAAGATAGCAAAACTTTTAGCTTCATTGGGAAAAAGATCATTAATGGATATGCATACGTGCATTTGAGTCAACGGTGTCCATAATTGCTCAGGAAGGAAAAGCAATAATTATGAATCGTGTATATGTTTAAAAAAAATATCTTTCTTTTTTCGAAATGATAAAAAATCTTATTTTTCTTATCATGTAACGTATCATGAGGAAAATAGAGATTACTTTAGCCAAATCGCCGCCGGGGACGACCGTGGGTGGTTGATAATTGATTCCAACTTTGAATCCCGTCGGGCACCAGTCGACGAATCTTATAGAGCTTTTCGCTTTCATCGTAGCGATGGCCGCGTTAACATCCTTCGGGACAACGTCGCCGCGATAGAGCAGACAACAAGCCATATATTTTCCCTCTCGCGGATCGCACTTGACCATCTGATTGGCAGCCTCGAAGCATTCGGACGTTATCTCAGCCACGGACATGCCCTCGTGAAAAGCCTTGTCGGCCGATACGACCGGGGCGTATGTCGCGAGAGGAAAATGTATTCGCGGATACGGCACCAAATTCGTTTGAAACTCCGTGAGATCGACGTTCAGTGCACCGTCGAATCTCAAGGATGCAGTTATCGATGATACCACTTGACTTATCAATCTATTTAAATTGGCGTAAGAGGGACGCTCGATACCGAGCTTTCTTCGGCAAATGTCGTATATCGCCTCATTGTCGACCATAAACGCACAGTCGGAATGGCTTATCGTCGTATGAGTCGTCAATATCGCGTTGTAGGGCTCCACAACGGCTGTCGAGACCTGAATGAACGATAAAGTAGATTTGAAAAAAGGAATTATTCTTCGTATTGCAAACCCTAAAGTCCAATAGCCGCGAATCATTTTCTTCTCTGTATGCAAAAATTTCGTCTGATTATTGAACTTAGAGTAAAAGTATGCTCAAAAAGTTTTTAATTGCTGGAATTATCTTTTTTTGTAAAGAAATATTTTATTGCCGCTTCAAAAGACTGAGTTTTATCGATGAAAAAATATCGTTTAAAAGTTGAACGAAAAAAAAGAACGACTTTCATTCATGAGAATTTCTTAAATATATCGTTGATCCTCGTCGGAATAATAAGTTGGATAATGCGCGAGCGTAATTGACGGAGAACACGCACCTGTGGCGCTGGATAAACGACGAACTCGAGTTTGCTCTTCTTTCCATAATCGTCGGATAATTTTTGCATGAGCAAAGATGTAAAGCCGGAACCTGTTCCACCGCCGAAAGAGTGAAAAACGAAGAAACCCTGAAGGCCGGTGCACTGATCGGTGAGTCTCCGAACTCGATCCATCACCGAATCGATAACTTCGCGACCGATGGAATAGTGACCGCGGGCGTAATTATTCGCCGCGTCCTCTTTTCCGGTTATCAGTTGTTCCGGATGATACAAACGTTTGTACGCTCCGACTCGTACCTCGTCTGCAATTTACAATGTTTAAACAATTAGTATAAACATTTTGTTTTTTATCCGATCAACGATATCGAAAATATTTCTTCCAACCAAAAAATTGCAAAATTATAATAATATATAAACTATATTATTATTTATTAATAATTTATTCGGACGATTTTTTTTTCAGAAGTTTTATGCGCAGACAAATTTTTCATTTTTCGTTTTAATTTAGATAGAATTATTCATAAAAAAAACTTACCGACAACGGTGGGTTCGAGATCGACCATTACAGCGCGCGGTACCATTTTTCCGGAGCTCGTTTCGTTGAAGAATGTATTGAAGCAATCGTTCGTACCGGAGAGCTTGTCGGACGGCATCGTTCCGTCGGGTTGTATTCCATGCTCAAGGCAGTACAATTCCCAGCAGGAATTACCCATTTGTACGCCCGCCTGACCGACATGCATCGATATACATTCACGCTGAAAATCAATTTAAAACCTCAAATCAATTCAAATCGATGAGAAATTGTCGAAACTTTGCAGGCGCTGATTCTGTAATAAATCTGGTCCTACCATTTTTTTGCTGTTTATATAGTTCGAAGTAAAGATAAACGGTAAATGAATTTATTTTGAAAATGAGAAATCCCGAAAAATGTGATGAAAAACCGGTGAATTTTGAAGACAGGCTGTCCTGTGGATAATGTCAAAAAGGGACTGAATTTATTGACGTTGCCCGGGCAACGGAGAATTTAAATGACAATCCGCTTCGGCATTGTTGCTTGGCTATTAATCGAAGCTCGAGATCTCTCTCTCGAGCGGCGAATGTTCGCGGCATCGAATATACTTTCGCACGCAATTCATTCTTAACTTTTAAAGCCTTTCGGAAAAAAAATTAAATTCGCTCATTCTCTAAATTGTCGTCGGACCGTATAAGGTTTAAATATTAAAAGAAAAACATTTATTTTTATCAAATATAAGACATCGCATTTGCATTACTCATCGTTACAATATTGTCCGATAAGTAATCTGCGTCAGCACTTAGTACGGTATTTTCTCGTCAAATATTGTCGTCTTCGCGTGTCTCGTTTATTGATGCAATATTGTTCAAACTATCGTTTAGTATTTGGCTAGATCTTCTCGTCAATAATTTATCTGTTTGAATTGTCGAGGAAGTCCGAGGTGTAAGTTCGATTGCTCAAAAATACGGCGAACTTCAAGGTAGCTCCGAGCACGGGTTCGATCAACAGTTCCTTTTCGGACCATTCGCAGCGTTCCGTCACGCTTGAGAATACTGGAAGACAAAAATTGCGTCAATGAGTCACGGTGTATCACATAATTCAACAATTTTAAAAACTTTTTCCCTTATCGTTGCCAAAGTCATATCGCAAACGGACCTGGCTTTACGGATGATGATTTGGAAAATAAGGTGACCCGCGTTTTTCTCGCTGTGCCGATTTGAAGACATTCCAATGTCACCAGCATCTGCAACACGCGCGTAAGATTAACTGATGTTTTTTCAAATTTAGATTAAATGATCGAGCAGATCTCGATGTTACCTCGACGAGTTCTTTAGTGTGGAACGGCTGTAGAGCCGGAGCAAATTTTTCTTGTACTTTGGTCAAGTAAACTCCGGGATGTATCAAACAATAGGCCAATACTCCTCCCAACATCCTATCGAGCACGCGAAGATTCAAATCGCCGTCTACGCGTATCCAAGGCCTCACGACTACTCGAATTTCTTCGGCTGTGCTGCAATGGCAATAAGAATAATTCAGCAAAAAATGAAAAACAAATAGTACTAAATAAATCAAATAATTATTATATAGAGTAAAGTAGTAATTTTGTTTTGTTGAACGTTCATTAAATTTCGATACTCACTCGAGATCCAATTGTTTAGCCGCCCGATAAACGTCTTTGGTTTGCAGTAAGCAAGTTCGTCTCTTCTGTATGTTTCGCTGACTCGATTGCGCAGCCTCGCCTTCATTTTCCGTGCGATCCTTTTTCTTACCCTCGTCGTCCACCTCGTCTTCGACATTGGAAGGTTCACTATAAATAATTATTTGTATCAGTTCGATACTGTTGTCAATTGATCGACTTTGATCGTCGTTTGAGCTGACCTTGCTTTGCTTTCACCGATCCCGTCGTTTTTCTCCTCCTCGACAACGTACATACTTCCCGCAGGTACGATCGGTTGACTCTCTTTCTGAAGGCGCATTATTTTGTACGAATGTATGAGCCAAGGATCCGCGTGCGTTTGATGGATGTACCTCGTTTCTTTCACTCCGGAACGCAGAACGAGTCTTCCTTCTTTAAAAACTCGGAGGATCTCGTCGAGCGAGTCGCCCAAAATACTGTAAAATTTCATCTGAAAGGAGAAACATTATAATAACGTGCTATTTATCTTCCCGTTTCTTATCTCCCGTTACTATTAAAAGTTGACGTACAGCAAGTTGTTCCAAACTCGCTCCGACTTCTCTCTTGTCGCGTAAAAATTCGTAAACAGCATCCATTCCCCGTTTGAAAGTCTCGCTGGCTGGCAACTCCCGTCGAAAATTTCCATAGGAAACATCGACTCTCGGAAAGATCGCGAATGCCTTCAAATTCCTTATGAGCTTGCCGTAAACGTCTCTCTTCAGCGGTAACAATTCCGTGGGTACGTCGAGTTCGTGTATCGTCGAAACTTCCGTGGGATTCGCGACTCCTACCGTCGGCAGTGAGTAGAATATTTTGAACATATTCAGAACGAAATACTCGTGAGCGTGATGACTATCGTTCGGTGTCAAGTCGTTTAACTCTTCTCGCATCTTCAGCAGCGCTATGCGAGTGTATCGTTTGTCAACGTCGGTGGGGTCGGCCGCGCGATAATATGGACCTCGCACGTCTCTCCGGTAGTTCGATCTTTCGATTATCTCGTTAACTCTCATGGACGTGACTTTTGGCTTATCGACTTCGTTATTCTCGACTTCGAATTCCATCGTCTCGTTCGCAACGGGCGCGACTTCACTTTCCGTTTCCATCTCCTCGACAATTTTCGCCTTCGCGCGTTTGGCTTCTTCCTCGTCGCGTTTTTCCTTCGGTTTCGGGAAGGTCGCATCTGCGATCGATTTAATCGGATTATCGCGCAGATAAACGTTCACCGCATCGATCTTCATTCCCGAACGCTCGATATCCTCGGCAGTGAGGCGAATCTTCGTGCCGTCGAGAAAACAAATCAAATCGTCGTCTTCTTGGTTCTCGTCGTTCGTATCTTCCCAACTGTCGTCCTCGTCGTCTCCCTCGTCGAAATTAACTTCGTGGTCGCTCTCGAACACTTCCGTATCGGTATTCGCCTGCGTCTCGTTCGACTCCTGAGACTTCGGAACCTCGAGATTTTTTTTGGCGTACGAATCATTGCGATTCTTCGGATCTACGCTCGGTTCTTCGGAACCGTCGTCGACAGAAGATTTGTCCACGATTTCGGGAACCTTTCGAGTTTCCGGAATGATTTTATCTTTCGAACCAGCGTCGCTCGGTCTTACCTCGATATCATCGAATTTCGGCTCTTCCGACTCGTCGAAGAGTCCGTCCACGTTGAAGTGTTCCAAGTTTCGCAATATGTCGTGGTATCGTCGCGCTATTTTGATGTATCTCTCGTCGTCCTTCTGAAACGTCGGATCGAGCATTATGATGTGACGAGGAATTTCTATATCGAAGTCCAGACGATCGACGTTTATGTAGTCGTGAATAGCAGCGATAGTGCCACCGGTAACGGGCACGGTCTCGACGCCGTCGGAATCTTTCGCGTTGCAATCGGGTTCGTTGTCGTCTCTAACGACGGCATTGTCGTGATAGTGCTTCACGAGCTTGAAGAAGAAATCCCACGACTCCTTGAAAACGCTGTACGGCAATTTCGTGTTGAATTTTTGAGTGTAACCGGAGCTCAGTTGATACTGCGAGCTGCTCATCGGCATGCAAGCGTTCGCCTGTAATCTCATAGCGAAGGCATAGTGCTTCTTGATCGTTACCATCTGATCCGTGCGAATTTTCGCCATTGCGCTGCGCAACAGCCATTCGGGATACTGTTGATAAATGCGAAACAACTGATAAGCCCAGGATCTTCGATCTTTGCCGCAGCACATGGAGCTGTGAATGACCGAATTGATCGTCGACGAGTGAATGTCGTTGGTCGTATCGTCGTGAAAGCCTTGAACGCTCGTGGCTTTCGTCGGATACTTTATACGATGAAAGAGATTGAATTCCTCGACGGTGCAGGGCGTGCAGTTGGTGGCGCTCGATTGTATGTCCGATATGTCGTAGTTTTTCTTCGCTATGTAAGCCACGAGATCGCGAAATATCATCGTCAATTGCTCGTCGTATTTCGGTGGATTTCTGTACTCTTTCTTCAACTTGTCTACTATATCGCCGAAGCGTCGATTGACGAAGAAACTTTGCTTCAGCTCCTCGACGCCGAGACTCACGCTGTGAAAGGTTTGAGGCTTTTTGAGCATGTACAAGAGGCGTCGCTGACAAGCTCGCGACGTTTTGTTGTACGAGCTCAACGAGTACGAGCGTAGGACGTCTCGAACCGCCGTGAAGGATATCAGTTGCCTTCGCGGATTCGGGCAGAGATACATCATCGCCACTTTGCAAACGAGAAGTATATTGTCCTCCCGCGTGTCCCAGTCCACGCGAAGCTTGTCCATGCGCTGAAGCGCGCTGTAATCGATCTCGTCGTATTTCACTCTCGGGCGTATGTGCCGCCGTCGCGGCAAGACCCGCCGAACGTACGACCTTTGTCTGTTTGCGCTGCTCTTGCCCGACGCCGAACGGCTCGGTTTCTTCAACTTTTTGCCGCTACCCGACCCCGAAACGGTGGACTGTTTTGCACTGTCGGTCAGCGGTTTTTTCAGATCCGTCGCGTCCATCGTCACGGGACCGGTGACTTTTTTCAAACCATGAAACTCCGTGAATTTCACAGGTTTCGGCCGCACCTTCGACATGTAAGCGTCGCGTTCGCCCTCGAATATCGCTTTGCCGCGGGAAAATTGTCCGCAGCCCTTTTGGAACGGATAATTCGAGCTCTCCCAGTTCCAATTGCGCTTCAGATGAGCGAAGAAGGCTGAATCTATGCCTGCGGCGCCCATGCGGTCGCCCGGCACGTGACCGATGTCCATGTCAGCCGCTTCGTCCGGGGCACGAGGCTTCGTCGCCTCGATCATCGCCGTTTTCTTGTCGAGATCCTCCAAAACTATGTCCTTTCCTTGTACAACCAACCTACCGCCCAAACGCGTGTTTATGCATGTCGACCAGAGTTTGTACCAATATTTGTCGATTGTTTGCAACGACGTGAATGTATATCTCGTCAAGGGATACATCTTGTCCTCGATCTTGTGATAATGAGCCGCCGAGCTCGTTGTGTCCATGAGCTCGGTGTTGCGATTAAGATAAACGAATACCTTGTCCTTTTCCTTCAATTTCTGCGGCCCGAATTGCACCAGGCCGATGTAACAGAGACGCGTTACCGCGTCGTGAATGCTGAAGATATATTTTCGACGGATCAGCAAAACGTTTCGAATCGGCGTTGGCATGTCCTTCACCAAAAGATGCTTTCTGATCGGATGACTCGTGTATTGTTCGAGTTCCGGTATTCTGTAGGCAACCTTGTGTATTTTCAAGAATATCGAAAGAGGTATGCGCAAAAGGATATCGCACATCAGAGCCCATCCCAATGGCCAGCCTAGAAAAAACCATTATTTTATATTTTATTGAGAGAATTGTTTTTTTTTTTTTTTTTTAAACAGTATTCATTTTTAAGACGTACCATTGTGCTTCGGCAACGGAGGTACGAACATTTTCCATCCAACGTCTGTTGTGAATATTTCACCCATCTCTTTCTCCAAGTTTTCGTCTATCGCGAGTCCCTTATTACGCATAATTTCGATCATTCTTTCCTTGGATTCGCGCGGCTTCCCGGTGTGCTCGTAGATCAAGTAAAAGAGAAAAGCGTGAAGCGTTTGCATACGGATGAATTTGGGACTATAACCGTAGTGTCTTCCAGCTTTCTGTAATAATTACAGTGTTACCTTCTTCTATCGCCTTCGGTCGGCGCATAACAGAGTTATAAAAATTCGCGATAAAACCCTTACCCTATCGAAGATCACATTCGACGGCATGTTTTTCTTGCTCTCCTTATCGATTTCATTGAGTTTCTCCGTAGCGTTCGTATCGTCGGCATTTTCACCGCTCAGCTCCAACTTCTCCGTATTCGATTGCAATATCGTTTTTACTTTTTGAGTTCCGATGAGACAAAACTTGATTTTTGCTTGCTCAACGGCCGATCTTATTACGGTGTGATTAACGTCGATACTCGGATCGCAGATGAAAGTCAAGCTTTTCTCTTTGCCGTTCGTACTCAACGTTAACTTGATGTTCTTCACTAGTTCATCTTTGGCCAATCTTTGCAACAGTCTTATCAACGATTTTTTATCGATCTTGACGTCATAACCTTCCCTCTCTTCCTCTTCAGTTATCATCTATAAAAAAAAATAGAAAAATTTGATTATAACCGAATTTCGAAGAGATCGAAGAATTCGCAAAAAAACAGGTACCTTCATCAATTTTGTCATGTCGTCGATGACTTTGACCTCTCGGACAATTTCGATTATCATTCTCGCGCGTTTGAGCAATCTGTAACTAACGTTCGACGCGCTGTTCGTTCCGGCGTTGTTCAAATCTTTCATCAAACCAACGATGTAATTGTCACGTCTCGACGGCGTCGACGGTTGATCTATCATCAATTTCTCTTCGAGTTCTTTAAACGACAGAGACTTCGTTGCGCTCTCCGATGGTTCGTCAACGTTTTCATTTTTCTTTGTCGACAATCTCGGTCGTTTGCTGCGACTCGCAGCCTCGAGAATGTTATTTTCCATTCCAGCCACATCTTTGAAAGTTCTTTTGTAGTCCCTTCTGTAAGGTGTTAATTTGTACTTCCGCAGAATCCTTGTCGCAGCAGCGAAGACGCCGGTGTCGTCGATTTTTCGTGGGCTGCTTTCCGGAATTACCTCTTCAGTCTTTTCATTTTCAATCTCATTCGACGGTACTTTATCGTCGTCTTTCGCTTTGTTAGCTTCGCAATCTTCCGGCTTGGACGGCAATTCGGTCGTTTCATTTTGACAAACCGTGTCATCATCGACGCTCGATTTCGGGGCGGCAGACTCAGTCAATTCTTTGATTTTCGACATCTCGCGTTTAAGCTGTTTGCTCATTCGGCTACTGTCGGCGAACTTGCGCGAAACGTACTTCGTAACACGCTGACGACCCATGTCGTTCATGTAAGTGGCGACTACATTTGCCTTCGACAAATTCCGACATATCGTGCGAGCTTGCAACTTCGGTAATCCCATAGTTTTCGCAAGTTCCGATTGTGACAAACCGTCGTGTCTACTGGCCTCGACTATGGCGTTTGCCTGTCGAAGAAAAGGCACCGCGTACTTCTGTCCGGATATTTCCAATTCGAACGGATCGTCGTCCTCGCCGGGCTCGTCCTTCGCCCAGAGATCGCTGATATCTATATCGTTGTTTATAAGCTGCACGACACGCAGCATCTTCTCCTTCGATGGATTGTTCTTTCTCTGCCACTCGAACTTCTCCGCATTCGGATACAAAGTTCTGTACGGCACGAGAAGATCCGTCTTGACGACGCTCTGAAATGTCGCAGTTTTGAATAATTTCTTCAGCGAATTCTCGATGCGCAATTCTTTCCTTATCTCGTTGTACTCGGCAACGTGGTTCTCGCGCCTCTTCAATAGATCGACCACTTTCTCGGCGAGAAAAATGACCTTTGGCTTTCGCTCGACGAAGAATCTCGGCAGATGCATCAGCGTACCGCTGCAACTGAATCTACCGTTTTTTTGATGATGGAATTGCTTCGTTATGAGCTTGTGATGAAGAAGATACTGACGATGATAGAACAAGGATTTTGGATCTTCCTTCATCAGGCCGAGGCTCAGCTTTCCCTGCGTTACCTCGCCCTGGTAACGCGCACGGCCGACGCGCTCGAGAAAACAATATCGTATTCCCGTTATGTCGAGGGTCGGACAGGCGCTGTTGTCCATCAATGCATTTTCGCGCAAGGCTTGCGACGCAACGATTACCAAACTTCGACCGTACTGCTCTTCGGCCTCGTGAACGCTCAATGATCTCACCAAAGAACCGATATCCTTCCGACTGTGGTAGGTAGAGCAGGAGCCTTTTATCCCGTTCTTCACGTCGTCGATTGGACAATGAGGGTAAACGTCGTCTGGAACTACGTCCTGAGAAAATATTGAAAAAAAATCATAATTAATTCATTGCCGTGGAACTACAATATTAATGCAGCCGATCTATTAGTGTCGATTCGTCCTCGTTCGTGTTCTTCTCGTTTTCTCTGCAGCTGCGGCATCACTTGATTCTTTTTTCTCGTCCATACACGATATTTAAAAAAAATCCTTAAGAGAAGATAAACAATATTTTGAAATTTCTAATATCAGTTCATGTAATTTTCATGAAATTTCTTTTTTAGTATAAATTTGATTTAATAGATATCTCGTTTTAAGCAATTTTTAAAACGGTATAATCCGCAATCGAATTTCAGTAAAAAAGAATATCGTTTATTTTGACTGTTGACTGTGAAAGAAAAGAACGTACCGGTTCAAGGATGATTCCAATATCCGGATCAACGAATTCATAGCGATCGAATATGACGAGTTTGTCCCTCGGCGTCTCGAGTTCGTAGAAAGAAAATTCTACGACCTGCATGCAAATATTCCAGACCTGTTCCATGAGTTTTTTTGGCAGTGGAACTTTCTCTTTGTATCTCATTGCCAAACGATCCCATAGCGCTGAAAAAAGAAAACGATTAGAAATTCGTCAATAAGGTCGAGACGCAGTAATGAAAAAATTGACGATCAAAGATGTCGCAAACCTTCCAATGTTATTCCATCCAAGCCTTCTAGCGCTACTTCGTCAATGACGGCGTCCACGATGTTCATCGTTGAAAAAAGCTCCATGCTGTTGCTTTCAATTCTGTCGTCAGGCATTAAATAATTATTATCATGAACGAACAAACAAATTTTTTTCTCGCACTAAAATTTTATACGAGTTTCGAGCGACGGTGCAAAATGTGTATCGTGAGTGTAACGCTTTTTTCGTGACCAATCGAAAATGACAAAAGACTTCGAATGTGATGAAAATGAAAAAAATCATCGGTTACGATATTGTTGATTATTCGGACTGACAAAATAGATCGAAGCTCGTCTATTATTGTTAACGAGCTACGTTCGTAGACGAGAGGTTAACAAATTTTTATTATCGTCGGTGATAGAACGGATAAATATACTTACACGTTTCCTAATGCATTATCCGCGATTCCTTGCGCCTTCTCGTAAGAAAAATATTTTTTCCGGCACTGTTTTATTCGTATATTTCATCGTTTCATTGTTGCGATTGCGATACGAAGTTCAGCACGCTGCAGTGACAGTTAACCTAAAAGCCAAAACAAACCCGAGGGCGCGCGCGGCGCGTCTATTACGTTCGAAGGGTTGAAAAGCCCGTCGCCAATTACGACCGAAGACACTTCCGGTTATACAGAACATAAGCTCGCATTTCGCTGTAGGCTCTCGAAAGAGCGTGAGATGTTGTTTAAAAATCGACTCTTTAATTGCACAAGCCTAAAATAGATGCAAATAAATCGGATTGTTTTGTTCCGAATAATAATCGTGGTTCGAAACAGCATATTTATTGTCAACACCTTATTATCAACAAATTCAGATTCTTCTTTTTATTACGCGATGTTTCTTGCTCGTATTGTAGTGTCGTCGCGCTTCCGTTGTTTTTCAATGAATACTACGTAGCGATTTTTATTTGGCAACGAAATATTATGAAATCTGCGAAATGCGATTCGAACTTTTCTTCACGGTGCACGGTGTTATATACTTTTGACGCTTGGATCGTCTCGTGACACGTTGACCTTCAATCTGAAATTTTATATCTTCAGTTCAGCTATCACGACCCTGACGAATTTTGATGTCTTTCGTTAGGTGTTAAAAACGAAGAAACTATTGTAGAATAAAAGACATGGATTGGCTACGATGCAACAGGTGTTTCAAGGCTTTCTTCAATGCAGCGAGATCTTTCTCCATGACGCAGTGCGGTCACGTATATTGCACACCTTGCATAGGCAACAGTACGTAAAATGTTCGGTAAAGTTCTCTTCAAAAATGCATCCACGCGATTTTCCCGATAATAAGACTTTTTTTTTTACCTTTCACTCAGTGGGCGAAAAATGTTACGTGTGCGGAAACATCGGCTTCAAATTGATGCCGCTGACGAAGCCGCCGAAGCTCGAAGCGATGATCAATTATTTCGCACCGTTGGAAGACTTCATCGAGCTCGGCAACAAAGCGATACAGTTTCAAGATAATCAGATGGCGATCGCCGTACGAGGTGCTCAGCAAATTGTAAATATCGACACTCCAGTGTACACTGTTTAAAGTTCACATTGTTTTGTTTTTCATTTGAATTTTTGATATTTGTTGTTCTCCATTCTGAATTGTCAATTGAAATGTTTCAGGAACAGAAATATACGGCCTTGAAGATAGAATATACGAAAGTAATGAGTCAGACTAAAGAACTCCAAGCGCACTGTCAGAAGACACTCGAAGAGATCAAAAAGACGCAACGGGCACAAGAGTCTTTGAGACATTCGTCTCGGAACGCGGCGGAAAAAATGGAGATCAACTCGAACAATACCCCGAGACATTTTCAAGGTCATCCGCACCGAAGTGCACAGGGGTACTCGACAAGTGGGAATCCTTCGAGCGGCTCAATCGCTTCTGGGTTTTTTTCGAAGTATCGGGAAACTCCGCGAAGCGTGGAATCGTCGGGGACGAAAGACTACAAGAAAACTCCGACAAATCCGTAAGTCCTTTGTAACCTTATGAAAGCTATCCAATCCCACAAAAAACCTTAGAAATTGTCAATTTCTACATCGATTCCTCATTAATTTCGTTCGTTCAAGAAACGTTTGTTCATGAAAACCAAGCTTTCTCCGCGAGGGAACAAATATGATTCAATTTCGTTATTAACTGTAAATTTACATTTTAATTCATACAATGTACGAAACAAATTAAGCGTTTTCGTTGTGTGCAGCTACAATCCAAATGTCGCCTTCTCGAACGTCGGTTATCATTCCGCTGGGACGACATCGGATTCGAGCCATTCATCGGTGGCAGCCAACGCGGTTGCACGCGTCGAAGGGTTTCTCGTTCCGAACGTTCAGCGAGTACCAAAATCAGCGGCGACGATCAAGAGGAAGACACCAACGGGCGTGAGAATGAGCGTGCCGACCGAAAAGGATTTCTAATCTGTTTTTTCGATTTTTTTTTTCAAGAAACGAAGAGTTGATAAAGCCAGTCGAACTCTTTGATATTATAAAAACATTATTTTTTTTTATTAAATGTGATAACAAGCTACTGTAGTGCGTAACGTTCACATCGGCGCGTTAACGCTTACAGCCTATATCTAATGTTCAAGTCCCCTTTCCCCCCTCCCTCCCTTCCCCGAATGTACTTTGATTGTACGAGTTTTTTTTTTTTTTCGGAATCGTACGATTCGGTTGCCGATGCCCTTAGAATTTCTTATGCGGATGTATTTTTCGTTTTTGTTTGACTTTGTGATGATTATCGCTTCCTTGAGTATTAGGCAGTGGCAGTGGTGGTAGTTTCAGAGTCATCGGTGACTTCTGCGACGCCAAATGATAATCATATTTAAGTAGACAACATAGTAAAGTTCGCTTCAAATTATGCGCAACGTTTAGTACATATTGTGTTGTACTATAATGTTAATCAACGAAAGTATATGTTACGTTGTTTCGTTTCTTTCTTGTTTTTTCTTTGCAAACAGATAATCAATCACGATTACGAGTGGGGATACCGACAATATCAAATATACTAATTCACATAACAAAAAGTAAAAATGATAATCGATGGATCTGCGTCAACTGTGATACGAGCTACTTCATCCGAAGGAAATTCTACGAAGAAAATTAAAGATATTTTTTCGCCAGTCACTACAATTTCGTAACTTTAAGACTAAAACGTACTGAGAGAGCCAGTATCGAGCATATCGTAATGTCAATCTTGTTTTTCTTTCTATGGCTTTCTTCGCTCACCCGACCGTGTATGTAAGAATTTAAATAAAAGATAAAGAGAAAGTTTGTGGTTTATATACAATGAGTTTCGAACGGTAGATGCGAAGTTCCAAATACTGGCGTCTGTCGTCGAATTCTCTCGAGTTCCAGTTCGTTCTCTCGTTCGTGTGTTCGTCAGTCGCATTAGTCAATGACGAAAATGTGATTGTGAAAATTGCGAAGGATACTCGAGAACGAAATGTGTTACACGTAAGTTCGTATACAACAACGGGCAAAAGATCGAGATAAGAAATAGCTAAATTCGCGTCTAGATTTCTGTAAGTAAATTCGAGCTATTTCTTAGACCTTGCACAGCATTAGCTTGGATGCTCTTCGTTTCGTCGTTCTCAAACGTTAGTTTCGATTTTTGCGATAATTGTGAACAAAAAAATATTGTAACGCCGGCGCGGTTTCAAAAGACTTCCATGCTGTCGACGTCGAGACCGATGTCGAGAAAGTCGTCGTTATAATTTTGGATCCGCCGCTGACCGGGGCCAGTGGACGCGGGTAACAATTGCGGCTGCTGCTGGTGTTGATGCTCGGAGTGATCCGGATCATCGGTAACGGGACTCGGTGGCGGATTCGATACCGTGCGATCGGAATCCGGCAGATTTCTGTCCATTCCCTCGCCGCGTCGTAATCTCGCTTCCTCGGCTATTTGACGCGTCGATAACTCGGCGCGAGTCAGCAACGCTGGTAAATCTTTCTCGGACCCATCTGCAATAAGATCGAACATTAAATCTCCATCCGTGACGAATCGATTTTTTTTCCGTTATAAACGTACTGTCGAGACTCCGCATTCTTTCCTGCGTCTTCTGACGGCGATTGCACGCCTCGACTTTTTTACGTTGTTCCGTATTCTTCTTGTCCATCGAAAATATTTCTCGTATCTTCTCCTGGGGTATGTGCTCGTCGTTCTTGACCAGCCACAGGTAAATACCTCCGGCTGTTCGTCTTCGCGAACCATTCATTATCAGCATTCCGCCTCCTTCCTCTATCTTCCTCGTCTTTTCGTAAAAATCTATCGACTTCTCCTTGCCGATGATGTCGACTACCCTCTCTGTGAATTTTTTTTTTCGTTTTATATGATTAGAGTTTTCTTATTATGTGTTTTTAAATAAATACAATCTACACAGCGTGCATCACAGGACTACCGGCTAGAAGACCAAAAAAGAGCCCAGGCTTTTCAAATATATAATACTACTATGGACATTTTAATATTATTTTTCGAAACTCGCGAATTGCTTTTAGAACAAAATTATTGCATTGACCTTGTAAAGACAAATAATTTTTGAAAATCATTTGTTTCCTCATTATAAAAGGTCACAGACGCAAATACCTTGCACACAAAAAAGTAAATTAAATAGTAAAAAGCGTTTGGTCCCGTAAATAATTACAATAAACAAATAAATAAATGAATACACAAAAAATCTCAGTACTCACTGATCAGACAATCTTTCTTTTCGTTGAGTTTTTCAGCTATTTCGTTAGCGACATCGTCATCCGTGGAATCGGCATTGACACTCAATTCCGCCATAATCTTGACGGAACCTTTCTGAGCGTCGACTTCCATGGAATTTCTCCTTTTGCCGATTCTGAGCTTAACGTTTTTTCTGTCGGCATTCGTTCTCTTGTTGGTGAGTCTCGGCTGTTCGTCGCGCTCGTCTTCTGTGCTGTTGTTAGCTTCATCTTTGTCCGCATCGAGACAGTATCGCAGTGGAAAATCGTAATTCTCAACGTTGCGACCTTGATAAAGTTTCTTCGTAACGCCACACGAAACGAGATTCTCGGTGAGCGATTCCTCCTGCACTTGGGTACACCAAATTTTGTACTTATCGCTCTTGTCGCGACCCGGGCGCGTCTCCATCCTGCGACGTTTGACTTTGAGTTTCGGTCTCTTGACCCTGACGTGCGTTGTGTCGGAATCGGATTCGCTCGCCGATGCAGAAGTCTCGTCGGAATCATCGCTGTAGCTCGGTTTTGCGGGTGTTTCGCACGTAGTCGCTATGCGAGGCCTCTGGAGAATGTTGTACGCTCCGAAATCGTCGATAGTCTGGATCGAAAAAACGAAAATCAATTTCCGAAAATACACGAATTTTTTTGTCTCGTATTTCACTTTTACAATATATTGTTTGACAGATCGCCGTCAATTCGCGAGCTACGCTTCGTTCGTCGACGATTTGGAACCTTCGTTGAACTTTTTTTAGGGTTCAGAGGTTAAACACCTGTCAAATACAAATGAGACATAACTGACCTCGTCGTCGACGACCTCTCCGTCTTCGAGTTCCAGAGGCTCGGCCTCCATTATTTATCTCAAACGACACTCGCTCACTTTCGCGAATGTTTCCGAATCGATTGCGACTCGTCGTTCAATTCCTCTCACGATTAATCGTAGGTACTCGGGGAGGTAATAGTGTCGCGATGCTATTTGTTAATTCGGTTAATCGCGCAGTTTAATACACTCCATGTCGGACTGACTGGCTGCCGTCGTTTCGTCGCTGTCTCCCCGCTCGCTCCGCGTCTACCCCCCCGACGTTAAGAATTTATCGGCCAAGCGATGCGCGCGCGCGCGCCGTCAACTGTTTTCTTATCACACATCGGCACTGTGGGCACCGGCTGTATCGGCGAAGATATTTTTTTAAACAATCAATAATCCGATCTATATATTCTTATTATTTTGTTATTTTTTTTTTTGCAATATCTTTGATTTGTTTTTTTGTCATTGATTTTTTTTATATCGCTTTTTGTTGATTCGTAAACAAAAACATTTTTATAACGAAGAATATTTACTTTTTAAACAATCGTCGAATACACATATTCTTCGATTGTAAAAAGGCACATTATTTGGTCTATAATACTTGTATAAAAAATATAATCGCATTTGGCGTTTCTCCGGGAACAAATCTTTCGCTTAATTTATCACATGCTAGAATTTATGGCACATAAAATACGACGTGCCGTATTAATTACTTCTACATCCTTGGCGCTTTGTTCTTATCGCTCGCGTTATTTGTTAAATTCTGTTAAATATTTGAACGGCCGTATCGACGAATACTGATGTTTTTTTTCAATAGCGATAATGAATAAACCTTTCTTTTTCTAATATTGTTTGTTTCTTTACGTTATTTCGTTAACTTTTTCAATGTATTTTGTTAATGAATAAAAAGCATTCATGTAATAATAACGTATATTTACTTTTTTTTAATAATCTTCGATTACACACATCCTTCGACTGTAAAAAGGCACCAGTTTTTTTTCTATAATATTCGTATAAAAAATATAATCGCATTTGGCGCTACTCCGAGTGCAAATCTTTCGTATTATTTATCGCACGCTAGAATTTATGGCACATTAAATCCGACGCGTCGCATTCATCGCTTCGTATATGTTCTTGGCACATTGTTCTTATCGCTCGCGTTATTCGCTAAATTCTGTACGCAAATTTGTCTTCCTTATTGCTGCGGGTATCGTAGCTCCTATCTCGACTCTCTCGACTGTCGTGATGACGACCGTGTGAGCGACGACCATTCGTCGTCGGTGGATGAAGGTAATCTTTTACGGTAACGTACTTCGGACCGCCGAATGCATCGAGAACCGCTATCGCGTTGATCTTCAGTGTTGCGAAGAAGAAATGGTGATCTGGAGATATGATTAAAAAAATCAATCAAACCAATGTTTTTTATCATTTTTCTTCATACTCTGAGATTTATCCAATGTTTACCTGGTGGCATAGTAGCTAGCCATGGATGACGACCAAATACGGCCGCTTTTGCTACTGGATATTCCCAACTATCGGGCTTGACCTGTAATTAAGAATTTTTTTTAGAGCACCTAAATAGTTTCCGCGACAATTTTATCATAGTAAAAGCAAATTTATTAATTATCTATTAAAGAAAATGTAGTATGTAATATACAATATCGCAATATATCAAATATCAATATGTTTATTGATTTATTCAATAAAAAACGAACCGCTTTGATTTTTCCCGTTAAGACGATTCTGGCACATCGAGGATCCATAGGATCCATAATTTTATTCTTGCAGTAGGAACCTTGAGCCAGAGTCATCATGAGGGTCGCCCGATGATCGCGCTACCAAAAGTCCATTCGAATAAGTTACGCGTTCTCGCGCACGAGGATTTTCAAACCGGTCCGTATACTCACAGCCAAGTCTTGGGCCGTGAAGTCCAGTGGAGTGAGGTACATGTAAGGAATCCCCGAGCCATTTCCCAGGGGTCCGTCACTGAAGGATATCACGTTTGCGAACGGGAAGGTCGGTATGTCCTTTCGGCTGCTGATCGTCGCTACTGAAGTCCAGTCTGCAATAAAAAATTAAATACTACTCTTAATCGTCAGACAAAAAAATCTTTTCGACGATTAGTAGATGAAATTAATTTGCACCAAACGTTTTCATCGGATTACAGAACATTTTACGGTCCTCAAATTTTGCATTAAAAGAGCCCAGTATCATAAAGTAGTTCTTTGGTATATATGTTTTTAAAAAACGGCATTCGAATGCAAAAAATCTTTAAAAAAATAACTCGGCAGCTAACTTTTTTTTGAATGAAAAATAAATAATAATTTTTTTCTGAATACGTATGAATTTGTTAATAATTGTATGGAATTTTACCAGCTTGATTCACGATGAATCGTCCCATAAGAGCTGGCTGATCGCTCGGCGGCGGATCGGCAGTTTCACTCGATTGATTGTCGATGGCATCTCTAATGTCCTCTGCATCGATAGTCTTCTCAAGTCCGCTCCAATCTTCGTTGCTGGACGAATCGTCTTTTATCTCGCTGGCCTCGCTTCCTCGGGTTTTCCACTCGTTTCGCGATCTCTTCCACTCGCGAAACTCTTGAAATTCTTTCCACGCGAGTTCCTCGTCGCTGGGTTGGCCGGCTCTTCCCGAATCGACGGCGAGAAGAAGAACCAAAATCAGGGAAAATGTACTCCACGAGTCACGAAGAATCATTCTTGACACTCGAGAAAAATCTACAATATAAATAAAAACACGTGAGAATAGAACAATGTCGTAAAAAAATGAAAAAGTATCGTTTACTCGAATTGTTCTATGATTTAAGTTTAGAGTAAAGAATGACGAGCAACTTTTCGGAGCGCACGCGACTCACTGGCACGATCGAATGAATCGTCGGTTTCGACGATTCAGCCAAAGCGTTTCGTTGTTTTCGTCAGAATCTGCGCAAGCGTCGTTTCACAAACTCGAGACGGGGACAAATTTATTCCTGAACTTCGATCGAGCAGCTCTGCAAGAGCCAGTACACAATTGTCTTAGTTCGTTAAGCGTACAAGAAATATGTATAGATTTGGCTGAGATTCAAAGCTAAAGCGCCGTTTCGTTCCCAGCGATTCCGATTATCGCTCAACGATTAGCGGGATTATTGGCACATACTTAAGTTATCTTTATTATTCGTCGCTACGTGAGATCGGAGCGAGGGATACTAATGTTTTGATTGCGCAGCTATCAACAAATAAATGAGTAGAAATATATAGATCAAATAATAATAATTTTTTAAAATCTATATATATGTTATTTAATTTATATGCCAAAATGTATTAAATGTATATTTATTGTTTTCCTTTGTTAGCAAAATTTGGTAATCCAAGAGCTTTTTTTTTGGCGTGGAACAAAGAAACGAAAAATTTAAGGAATTATTGAATTATTACTCATTTACTTACTCAGCCGTTTATCTTTAGATAAACGATTGCTACTACGCATTAAAAAATATCCTTGTAAAGTTGTTTGCGCGCATCGCATCAAGATTGTCGAGCTAAATATAATATGCAACGGGAAATGAAACACGAAAACAGATTCGATTGCAACAAATGTGTATCGTATATCGGCAAATGGTGTGATAAATATTTCAGATCGCCGCACGCGCTTTCAACATGTGCAAACGTGAATGTTTTTCTGACAAGGATAGAAAGTGATCAACGCATCGGAGCTTAATAGTACAATTCTATTCGATTAAAAGTGAATTTAATTTTAAAAAATTGTAATCGATTTGGCTTGAATGAAAATTGGCAATTCGATTTTGAAAGCTTTGAAAAACTTTGACGACTTTGGAGAAAAAATAAAAAAAATTACCAATTTATCTAGATTAATAGAGTCCGTTAACGAAGATAAATAAAATCGTGAATAGTAATTAGCTGCTAACAATATTTTCTGAATTTTATAAAGAAGAAATTGATCTTTCAATACTTTAAAGTGAAAGGTCCAGAAGTTATGCGCATGTTAGAGGATTTCTCTCATGCAAGCATCATGAGGGAAATTTAAACAATCTTCTGAATATAAATGCCCTCTCTTGTGATCGATCGACAGATAATTTTTCCTGTATCGCTATATACCGCGCTCGAATTGCAATGAGGAGATAAAAGTCTGTTCCCGTGACACGAAAACCATGTTCTAATTTTATCTAAAACAGACTCTAAATTGTTTTTGTTGCAATTAGTCGAAAAAGTTGTAACTAAATCAACATACCCGAAGAAAATTGAATGCACTTCCCGCGAAGACGGTCAGACCAATTGTTCCAATGATATAATGAAGAAAAGCCTGTTAGGCTGTTAACCAGTATCGACAAGAGATTTGGAAAAAAAAAATTAAAGTTATTATCGAATTGGAACGATTAATCTGCTAGGCGATTATTCTCCGACGCAGCGAAGCAGCCATGACAGCAGAACAGCTGCGATGTGTCTCTCCTTTTCTCTCTCGAGTCTCCTGGCTCATTGAACGTGTTGGACGGTCATCTCGCGTGCAATCAGCTCGGACGCCACTCAGCCGCGTCGCAGTGGTATTCGTCTCCGATGAGTTGGCGATCTAGCGACGTCATTCCCGGACGAACGATTTTCCTTCTCGAATTTCAGATCCGGCTTTCCCGGATCTTCATTTTTTTTTCTTCCTCTCGCATTTCTTCGCTGTCCGAAACACGAATAAAATAAACGGCTCGTTTCATTTGTTACGATAAAAATGCATATAAGTAGGATTGAATGAAAAATGCGTATAGCGAGTACCTTTTAATGAGTACTCCGCGACGATGATATCGGAGCAGCTCTGCAACAGGTGTCGATGAAAACTCGTCCCTCTAACGGATCTCGTGCAGCGGATGCAAACGTGCAGTTGCTAACTGTGGCACTTCCTTGACGAGCCCGTCGATTTGCTCATTTTTGACACTAAAAAATTGTCGATCGCCAGCGTATCATCCGCTCGCACGCTGCTCCTGTATGCTTTCTTTTTCGCGGCAAGCACGGATATTAAAATAAATAGAAGGATCGGAAGATATAAGTATACCGCTACTTTCCGCTTGATATACAGTATCTTCTATTTTTTATTTTCGATTTTAAATCAATGTGTTTAGCGTGCCAACGACAACTTCCACATCTATGTATCGCTCGAACGACCCGTTAACACGCCTCAAATCGGCGAATAATGATATGCCGAGATTCTTCACAGATATGTAGCACATTCGTTGTAATCAACGTGATATTAAAATGCCCGCGAATCGATTTAATTCACTCGAGTTTTTCTAATTCTCAAAAAAAAAATTTTATTCGATGAAGTCGAGTCGAATATTCTATTTCGTTCATTTTCTTTTTGATCGATAAATCAAGGGAATTATTTTTTGAAATAGATTTCATTTCACGAAAGGTGCTCCGAAAAATCTATACATCATTATATTCTGAACAATTCGATAGTCTACTCAAAAAATTGACCACCATCGTTTTGTTTCTATTGAGAATTAATTTTTCAAATCTAATTTCATTATTATTGACCTTGGAATATCACACATATTTTTGTGTTGCTTTAAAGCCGCGTATGGATCTGGAAAACCGGTTTTTTTGGTGTGAAACTTTGTCAAAAATAGCATTTTAATGTTTATTCATAGTGAAATTGAAACGCCGGGAAGAAAAGGAAGACGTCTGTTAAGACGCAATATCGGAATGGTAAAAATTGCAGAAACTACACGTTTGCGAATGAGAACTAAATGAAGAAGTTTAAAAATCCAACTTTTTTCTCAAGACATCTCGGGTCCAGCAAGCCCATGTATAATGTTCCACGGAATTGATCTGCATTTCTCTAATTCAATCAATTTCTCTGATTTACCAAAATTTGCTGTCAGGAAAACGATTGCAATTATTCGAAGTTCGTCTTCACAATATGCGATAAAACGAAGAAGATGGTCAGACAATGCAGCGAGAACAAAAAAAAAAGTGTAAAAGAAACCAGTTAAAAGTAAGAAGTTTGAATTAAAATGAAAAATGAAAGGCCAACAGGAAAGGAGGTATGCGAAAAGCTTGAAAATATCAAGAGCGTTTCGTTGCCGGAAGATGATGTCAGGGACAACATTTCAGTGACGATGTTTGCGGCGTTCTGACTATTCGACGAGCCGAGGGGCCCCCACGGTGTGTGGTCATTGAGTGGGGCCGTACGAGTCGCAGGGGTAAGGTCGAAGAAACTGGCACGATGCCCGTCCAATGGGCATCTCTCGCTATATGTGGGTCGTCGTCTAACTGTTCCACGTACCGTTTCGTCCATTGGCCTTCGCCTTCACCGGCGTCCGTCGACTCTCCGGCTTCTTCTTTCTTCGGTGCCTCTTCGTTCTTGTGTATACAACAAGTTTTCATCGTCGTATTCTGTCCCCATGCTTGTTTTCATCGACCACCGTCTCTTTCTTCTTTCGATCCCACTCCACCCTGAAACTTGCGTCTCAACATTGTGTGTATGTGCGTTGTCTCTATCTTCTTCCTCGAGACACGTGAAAACCGGTGTACATCACGGTGAAACCTTATCCACCGTCCTCGTCTTCTGCTTCTTCCGTGTTTCTTCTTCTTGTCCCCTTTCCCCGATATGTACGAAAGGAACAACGTGTCGATGAAATCCTCTCTTCGTCGCGATACCGAGCGTACGATCGACGCGACCAAGAATCGCCCGATGGTTCAGTCGATCGAGGTAACTCTGCGCCGATACCAGTCAAGACGAAAGCAGTTTTCTTCGACGAGATCGTTGGCTCCGGCGTCGCTCGTTACTGAAGTATATACCGCGCCACAGTGCAGTTGCTCAGAGTGGTTTGCGACTTGTACGAGGAAGATAAGCTAGGATCGATTAGTGAAGATATATCTTGATCTGTGAATCCTTAAGCATCAAATTCGAGGATGAATACGGAGTAGAGAAGACACGAGACTTTTATTCGAAGGGCAAACGTCGAAGTGGTGCTTCCAAGAGGACGAAGATATGAACGGAAAAGCTCGTCCACTGAGGTAAGTTATTTCTTCCACCGACACAATCGATCAATCCTACGAAACGAAATTGGAATTAAATAATTAGACGAAACTATTGTAATTTAGAGAATAAATTATAAAAACGAAACGTTGAATTTTCACGCGAATAATCAAATATCATAAAATAACAAACTCAATCAAAGGCTCTATTGTGAGAAATTACCGTACAGAAAAATTGCAATAAAGAAGATTCGGCCGAGCTTTAAGAATTTTGGAGATCTCGATTTTTAATTGAATTATACTTTGTGAAATCAGTCACAATCATCACTCGGAATCAATAGAGATGGAATAGAAAGATAGAGCCGAACGGCGTGGTGACCACGACCTATACGTGGATAGGCACACCTTGCCGCGCGCTGGGATAGGATCTGAACGCGGGGTCAATGACTCAGGGTAGAAAAACACAGGGTCCGTGTGTCTTCCCAAGGCACAGGTCCATCCGGTTTTCTTCAAACTTTCGGCGTCTCTTACTCCAATAAAAAAATGATGCGCATCGCTCGGACTCAACCAGTTTTTTAGTGCGCGTAATCGCTGGAAAATGAAAGAAGAAAATCATTAAATGTTTAAAATCTTTTGTCTTAGCCTTTGAAATTGCAAATGTTGAAATAACTTTTTGTTTCTGCAAGGAAAGCGAATAATAAATGTATCGACATTAGAGAAAATTATTAACATCATAAATAATGCATCAAGAAACAATGCATGAGTTCGCAACTTCGCAAATGGGTGGAATAAATTAACGAAGAAACATGGGAAGGCTTGGGGTATTTTCTTTCGCGACGAACGAAAAAAAAAGCGTCGCAACGGTACGAAAGTGCGAGTAACGAAACGCTAATGCCAAATAGGGTCGCGAGCGAGTGAGAATCAAGCAAGCACGATCGCGACAAAACCCTGTAGAATGTAGCTTTGCTGGAGAAGCGTCCATCCCGAGCATTGACACATGCTCCTCGTACGCGCGCGACGCTCCTCGTACAGAGAATGGGAGAAAGGGATTCTCATTGCTGAAGTTACTTACACCTTTAATAGCTTTGCCAGTTCTCGATCTACTCCTACTACAGTCCTACAGTCTTATCTCTATTATGTATAACGTTATACATAGATAACGTCATTTGTGCACAGCTCGGATACGCTTTTACCCTTTAAAGCATTCGATTAATGGATGAATGTCTGAAAGAAAATGTTGAATGAATTTAGAGCCATAAATTCATAAATTTGTACACAACACTAGTTTCGCCAAGAGCGTCTAAAAAAATTGATTGCCCATAAACTTATAGCGAAAAAAAAACATAAGTTATCTTCGCATGATTTTTTCAATTAAACTAATACGACCTTCGGTTAATCTGGTCGGTAATGAGTTGATAACTGTATCAGGTGAAAAAAGTTCGAATAATGAGATCGAAGGATGGAATTGAAGGTAAAATCGAGTAGGGAATGGAGAACGTGTTCGGCCGAAGAAAGGGGTCACTCGACACCTAACCGGTGGAATCGTGAGTGTTGGCTTCACCAGTCGTGACCCACTGACGCTCGGAAGTCCGACATTCCAATCTGACGTAATATAACCCGATGCTAACCGACACCGTAACGGTAACTTTGAATAGTCGAGCAGCGACTCCTCCGTCCTACCGATCTCTCGATGCTCCCCACAGAATCTCGCGCTCCCGCAACCCAGTGAGATGGCGTTTTTCTTCTTTTTTTTCCTCAAGCTTATGGTTTCAGCGGTGGAAGTACAGAGAGTAGGACGTACACCTACGCAAACACGGCCGAGTCGACGACATAAAGCCGCTGTCGATACGGTATATCTGGCAACTAGGACACCGTAGCTGTTAATGTTATTCTATGCCGAGCAAATTGAGCCACGTGCCTCGCACCGCCTACGTGTGATTGTTGTCCGCCGATACTCATTATATGCCTTTTTTTTTTAAAAAACCACGAAAAATATTTTTATATCGGTATCGAATCTCTAATAGAGCGCTTTTTTCCAACAAAAAAAAACAATCTTATTTTTGAAAGGTTTTGTTATTCACTCATATATCCGATTACCTACCGATACAGATTTTAGAACTGAATAACAGAACCTTTAATAGTATTTTTTTTCATCAGAGAAAATCAGAGAAAATTGTTCTATCGGAGATTCAACCAAAATAAAAATATTCCTTCAACAGAAGCTGATGAATCTCGATAGCTTCTTTTTTCACAGGAGACTGACAATTCCGAGGATAAACAAAATTATGTTTCATCTACAAAATCTCACGAGTCATCTCTTCTGTTGCACAGGGACGCAGCGACGATGATAACGCGAAGAAGAAGCGCGTCGCGGACGACGTTCTGCATCGCGATGGTAGTTTTCATCGCGATTCAAGAAGCGCGCAGCGAGTATCTCATGGGAGGTCATTTGGACAACAAGGACAGTCAGAAAACTCACGTTGTGTCGCGTAGAAGCGACGACGCCACCGAGAAAGGATCGATCGTATTATCTTCGAGAACGGCGATGAATCTCGAAGACGTCGATCACGACTTTGACCTCGGACTGGATCTTCTCGCTGATCAGAGTTCCGTGGATCCGACGCGCGCTAGCCTCGGTAGCGTTCTATCGTTTTCCGACGACGAGGTTTCTCTCGACGAAGATTCCGGAATCTCGCCTCGCTACAGAGTGCCGCTCACACCTTACGCCTTCAACGGTGGACAACCATTTTCTCTCGAGAAGGATCCGATAACCGGTCAGATAGACTTCGAGAAAGCTCCGCCTCTGAAAGCTCTCGATTACAATTCGAAATCCGCGGAAGAAACTCTCTCCGACGATTCTTCCGATTCCGAGGACGAAGCTTCGAGCTCCACCGGCGACGCGAATTCCTCCGTCGACTCGAAATCTCAGCGTGACGATGGCCTCGGTCCCAACGAGATAAATCCATACTCGCCGAGCTTCCACGATTTCTTGAATCTGCCATCTCGCTATACCTACGACAAGTACGAACATTCGGAGAAATATCCTCTCATCTCGAGTTCGTACGCAAACACGAAAGTTCAGAGCGGTGGTAACAGTTACAATACTTACAATCACAAGAAGTATCACGAAGCCGTTAAGGCCGGTGTCGACATAGCTTCGCTGTACGTGCAACCGACGCGAAAAACCTATCAACCCGTGACGCGAAGCACAACGACACGAAAGCCATCCACGACACAATTCACAACGACCGAGAAAACGACGACGACGACCGAGCCGTCGACAACGATGAGAACAACGACGACGACCGGGGCCCCAACGATTCGCACGACCACGAAGCATTATCCGTCGAGATACGCTCCGGTGACGACTTGGAAACCCCAAAGACCCAACTTACCGGTGAAACATTCCGACGAAGTTGCCGATTACGAGGGGACATTGCCGATCGAACGTTTGCAAACAATTTCCACGATCGAGCCGAAGCCGAGCACCGAACCGTCGCGGCACGTACTTCCTTCTAAGCCGAATCCGGAGCCGAGCCCGAACGATGAGTACGACGATGGTTACGAAGACTACGATCGTATTTTCCAAACTGACGCTAAACCCTCGTCCGAGAGCAATCAGAACAATTACTCGGACGGTGATTACGGCTATGGAGGTATGGAATTGATAGGCGAAAATAATTCCCAAACAACCACCGAGAGCGCCGCTTCGAGCACGAGTTTGAATACGGAAAAGAATTTGATTTCTTCGAGCGCTACATCGACCACATGGAGAACAACGATCTCTTCGACGTCGAACGATCGTCGCACGACTTTGCCGAGCAAAAATGAAGATCGCGCACCGACAACGACTACGACCACTACTCGACCTACGGTGACCGAAGAGAAGCGCGTTACGTCGATGCCGTTGGACACGATCGTCGACAATTATCGTCCGTCCTACGGCAGTAACGCTCATCAAGGTGGTATCGACAATTCGATACCGAGCGTCACGAGTAACGTCGTTTATCAACAGCTTCGGCCGCCTTCCAACGATCAATTCTATCAAAGACCTCCGTTGTCTCATCCGTCGCAAGGAATCGTCGTGAAGAGTACAAGCAACGTCGTCGTTCCACCGGGACAGGATACGGTTTCGTTCGTTCTGGGCAATCGTCAGAGCGTCGGTAGCGTCAGCGATGCCGGCAACGATTACTACTCCGTACACTCGGGCACGATAAACGACAGACCGTCGATCGCTTTTGGAAAAGTTGGCAACTCCCGACCGATGAGCCCGGACAATTATCCTGGCCAGATGATCGTTTCGGCTGGTATCGGCGTTGGACAGAATTCCGGCGGTCAACAGACTTACAATCAACGCCCATCGTCGAACGGAAGTCCCTACGATCACGCTCTCGTTTCGGTCGGCATGCCGACCGTCGAAGTAGCCAGTCCCGGCGACACCGAGACGAGCCCGAACTCCAACAAAAACGCCGATTCATCGACGAACACATTGGAGACACTCGCGCAAAAGTGGTGGGCGTCGACGAGCGCCGATGCAACGAAGAATCAGCAAACGGCTCAGGAATCGCCGAATCAGCAAGATCAACAATTCGGTCACCGCGTCGTATTTCCGGACTCGGGTTCAAAGACTTCGATTGGAAATACCGGTGAAAGTTCCGCGATTACTCAGCGTCCGATCGAGGAACACGTGATCGTTATTCACGAGAGCGACATCGGAGCTGGCAACAAGCTGGGTCTCGAAATTCCGTCGAAGTCGATATCCACGTCGAGTCCCGTTACATCGAACTACTTCTACGAGACAACAACGTCGCGTTCTCCAGGAAACAACGAGGAACAGCAAGGATTGCCCGAATTGTCGGAGAGCTTGACGCCACCATCCGAGAGACCCAACAGAGTACCGATAACGAGTCATCGTCCTCCTTCTTACTACAATTACTATCATCATCAGTCGCATAACACCGGGAATTCCAGACCCAACGATTACCGCGAACAGAGACCGCCGAGGCTTCCGTTGTCGCCCCCGCCGCCACCGCAAAGTTCTTCGTCTCCCAACAATTTCAAAAGAAGACCACCGCCGTCCACGTCTCTTGAATCAAATCTGCCGAACATTCTTCCCCAATTCCGACCAAACGCGAAAACTTCGCACGGCCACAATCGCGGCGAGACCATAGGCACCATTCCTGCCGGCGCGATCGGTCATTATCCCACAACGTGGTTCCGTCGACAACAGCCACACCAGCATCATCAGCATCGTCCCTCGTCGAGGCCGCGTCCTCCTTCCGGACCATCGCATCTTACACGATTGAATCCGCCTCCCCTTCCGCCGCTTCCGCCACCGCCGATAAATTCTCTCCGACTGCCGACTCCGGCTGCGCTCGTAGCTCCTCCCGAATTGGCACTCTCCAATCAAGACTCTCAAGCTCAGAGTAGCGACGATGTCTCGCATCTCGCGCTCCAGAAACGTCTCCACAAAGTCGTCGTCGGTGTACCGCCGAGTCTATCGATCGACGAGAGACATCAGAGCGGCTCCAGCGTCGTCGGTGGTCAAATAAAATCGCGTCTCGAGGATGACCTTGAAAAATTTTCCGCCGAACCGCCGAATCAACCACCGCGAGCACCGTACTTTTCCACGAGAACCGCGAGCGTTGGAACGGGAGTCGAGCAACTACCGGACGGAATTCCTCGCGTCGCGACCTTGCAGATGATTCAGCAGCACGGCGGTAGAGACGAAGAAGCGCTGAGACCCAATCTGCCTCCTCCTTACAGACACAATTCCGATAATTCGAATCGTCAGGATGAGCGTGAGACGGACTCGATCGACGACGTCGATCAGAATTCCGGTCGCCCGAGCGTCAATCGTCGAGTCGACGAGAAAACAACGGATGCGGAGAAATCTGATATTCAAGGAGACGAAGGAACACGCGCCGATTACGGCGAAGACGTCGAGTCACCGGTATACGTTGTGTATCCGGTGAAAGGAGCTCTCGATATTCGTCCTCCGAGTCACGGCGATGAGAGCGACCCCGATGACGACGGTAGTGTTGTTCTTGGAACTTACGGAAGTCAACGTCCGCTTCCACCGGACACGCTGCTCCAAGGCGCGAACGATAATGACTCGACTAACGGCGAAGAAAATTATCGTCCTTCCAGTATAAACGTGTCACCGCCGTTCACCGATTCTTCGTCGCCGCAATTGGCGTCGGACTTTCCATATCCACTCGAGAGGCCCGATCCTTTGATGTTCACGAGTCAATTGAGCGAAAAGCCACTTCTCGTGCCGAGCGATCATTCGAAGAACAATGATCGGCCGGATCTGCAAGAAGACGAAGATGAAGACGATGTTAAGACGATCGATCGGGCCGACGAGGCCGACGAGGAAAAGGAGAGTCAACATGATTTCGATAGAGACGCGAGCGTCAACGTTATACCTTATCCGCAAGATCATCTGCCGTTTGCCTTGAGAGAAAGCAATTCCCCGATTTCGGCGACGCTTCATCGATTGGGCGGTAGTTCGATCGTCGCCGCTTCTTCGACGCCGATAGCTTACGTTTTCACGCCCACGATGCGGCCACCGATAAGAAGACCCGATGAAGCTTATCATCACGCCAATTTCGAACGTCCTGTCCTGTTGCCGTCTCAGCAAGCCTCGTCCTCCTCGAGCTCGGCACCGGCACCGCAGAGCTTCATGGCGCCGTTCGTCGCGAGCGCGAGCGCCGAAGCACCGACGAAGAACGGATGGAGCGTCGTCATGGTCGGATCTCCGGCTGCCGATGGCACGAGCATGGATCGGCGAAGAGGCGACACTAATATTCGTGGCGACGGTGAAAAAGAATCGAGTCACAGTGATACGGATGAGAAAGATGATGACAATAAGAAGAATGCAGATGAAGATGAAGCTGAAAAAGAGAAGAAAATTAGAGATGAAATAAAATCAACGGACGCGGACGAGCAGGACACGCAAACGGAAAAAAGCGAGTTCGACGTCGAAAACTTTACGCCACAATTGTTCGGTGGTTTCAAACCGATATTCGAATTTCCTTCCGACACGGATCCCATGGGCGACAAAGTTAGCGCCGACACGATGGTAGAAAGACCAAGGTCGAGCTCCGGAAACGACGAAACTGCACGGCAGGCTCGCTCGTCCGATGTTTGAGGATTTTTCTTTTTTTTTGTTTCTCATCGATAGCGACTATGTACGCGAAAATATTATTTATTCGAACGCACGGGAAGTGCTTCACGACGTGATGGAATGAGACGAAGAGAGAGAACTGGAAAATTGTATTTATTGTCGTGCTTTGCGATCTAAGTCTCTTGAAAGAAATGCGCAGAGAAAAAATGTTTTAACAATCGTACTTTCGAGCTTGTTTTTTATCGCTCAATGTTTTTTTTATTAAAGAAAATCTGATCTCACGAGAACATTATGATTAAAAAATGAAAGAAGAATTCTTACAAAATTAGTCACTTTAATTAGCAATTAATTAATGATCGTTTGACTAATTAACTATTCGCTTTAATGTAAAAAAAATCTGCGTTAAGAGAAACGGCATTGCAATTAGCGCAGAGAAATATTCTCTCTCTTGGTCTCGAGTTCCAACGCCGACAGCGAATGATAGCCGACGGCCGAGGAGATTCGAAACAAAAAAATCTCAACGATTTTTCAAAGAAACGAAAAGTTTTTGTCGAAGGCCGATCGTTCATCGTCGAAAATAATTGACAATTGTACTATATTTATCAAATAGGAATGTCCAATACTTGTACGTACGCGATGCTGCCAAGATTTTCGACTGCTCAAACGGAGTTTTGTTTTCTTTTTTTTTTTTTCGTCTTAGTTGTGAACTTTGTTCGATCAACGACATGAATCTTGAATAGTATTCGCTTATGTATGAATGTGTCTAGTGGATCGATGACTTCCTAATCATTACCAATGTATATCGTTTAGTTAATTAAGTAATGTATTTTACGTAGTTTTCGGTAAGTTCGACTGTTGTGAACGACGATATTGAGGATCGCGAAGGTTCATATTGATACCAACGATTTGTCGACTAATGCGTCTTTGTGTATTTTCTTCCGTCGCACAATTTTTTTTTTCATCTTATCGAAAATATATTATTATATATTCATCATAAATTGTATTTTATAAACTGTTTAAACTCTATAAGGCGTTTATATCTTTGTCAAGCTATAACAATTTTATAGCGGCGTTCCCTCACGGAGACGGACGAGTGTTCATTTATTTTTTCCAGTTACCGTGTCACCCTCAAACTTTAATACTGACCGCTGCAATGAAAAACCAACAGTTGGACCGAAATGCCTGCACTACGCATAAATTATTTGACGCATAAAAAGAAGCTGCGAAGAAAGATAACTTATCGAGATTTTTTTGCGAGTGACAACAGCAACTGGAACACTCGTATCGATTCTTTCCGAAAAACTTTCTTATCCTCGAATTCTCACGCATACATATCGATTCTTTCACTCTATCATTAATACTCCGATGGTAAATTAACGTAATGTATCGACTATATTGCCCGAACGACAGGAGCTTGTTGCCTCAAAAAGTTTCTTCGCTTATCCATTACTTTTTTGTATTATTTTCTTTGTCTTATGTCTTATCTCTACGTCGGAATTGTTCTCAGTCGTGGGCCCGTGAAATTTTTTTCACCGTGCCATTGAAATGTTTTGCGAGTTAAAATTGGTACGAAATTGCCTTCGGTAGGCGCGAATTTCTTATCTACTGCCGAACAAACGAAGATCGAGCTTCAGTACGACCTCGCCGCTCTCGACTTCGCGCAATTTTATTCTCTTCTGTATCGGTCCGCAGGCGTCTTGGCTGTCTCGCATTATATCAGCGACCCGCACCTCCGCACGCCCGAGAAAATCTGTTGGCATAGAAACACGATGGAGAAAGATAAGTACGAATCGTTTATGAGTTTCTGTTCTTGATATTCGCGATGCCAAATAGGATTGCTAAGCTCACCGTCGGGACTGTAGTAGCCTTTGTCAAAGACCGTGATACAAAGAGTATCCTCGACGAGATCTTTCACTTGGAACTGCATCGAGGCGTCCCACATTGGACAATCCGTGCCGGATGCAACGGCGGTTCTTTCCTCCTGCGATCCCATCGATACTTTGCAAAACGCATTGCACTTTCCTATGATCAAAGAACAACAAGAATCAGCATCGATTTGTAATCTTCAAGTGTCGATGAAGTGGCTCTCGATTAGTCGCTGTTAGTCGCGATTTGCAAGCATGCATCGTGTGCACTAAAAAGAGATGCAAGCTACATGCTTATGAAAGTAATTTTTATTTTCTCGTTCTCATGCTCAATTGACGATCTTTTGTTAACTTTGCTCTTTCGCTTCGCTGCCTACCTAAAGCAGCCGCGCGCAAATCGTTATACGTTGAACGCCGCAGAAGGGTATTCGTTCGACGCTCGAGGCTCGTTGATCCCATAGGCTTAACTTTTTTCGTATACACTAGATCTTCGGCCTCGACTACAACGAGACGTAGACAGCCCTTTGGCGGTCTCCTGCGAACTACAAATCATGCAACACACCTTTGTTATTGTAACGTGCGGCGTGCTTGGATTAGTTGTGCGAAAATTATAGTCTTCAAAGATTTTTCGGCTGATTGAGGAAGAAGGTATTGAACTCTCTGACGGTCATTGCAATTATATTACATTTCTGAAACTCAGACTTCAAGAACAACAAAAATTCTGCCGGACTTAAGGCAAAGGATATGGGAATTTTTCTCTACTACCGAATTGTATACAAGCGTAAATGTATTTATTCTCTGACCGTTAAAGAGTCAATAAACAACGTGATAATACCGTTTTGTTCAAAGCCTTTAGGGAAAATCTTCTTTTATTACTTTAGCGTTTGCGATTTAGTGCGACGGAAAAGAAGAAAAGCGATAAATAGGCGTAAAAGCAATAAAAGCAAGCAAAGCACAAAAAAAAATTAGAAAAACTAGAACTCGATGGAATATCGAGCTTTCGTGGTTGCACCATCGGGAAAGCTTACCAACGGCGACCGTCGTTTTCAGATTGAAACCTTGTAGTACTGTAACGAGGATCCGGCCACAGGCGCCGAATTGTGCCTGCTCTGTTTGCCCAATACACAGCAACAACATTATTTTTCAACAGTATTTGCATTAAAAACGAACGAAGATGAACGGCGTTGTTTTCGTATGACATAGACAACGATTCACGGTGCTCAAAGACATCACGAGTGGGATAAAGAAATTGTTTCGGAAAGAATCGAGAAGAAAACTTACTCGAGCGCTGTCGCTGCAAGAGATTCTTTTCGTATTTGGCAAATTGCTTTCTGGCTTCGCTTATCCTCTTCGTCCAGAGGGAACACTCGCCGGTCGACGGGGCTAGCAGGATAATCGGCTTCTTCGCGTCCCGAAGTCTCAACGTTCTTGACGTTGTGTCCGTGCAATCGTGACCATTCGCGCTGCTACCGCTCGCTTCAGAGTCACCGAGTATCGAAAGTTCGTTCAAGAATATCGGCTGCAGAAAAACAAATAATTAGGGTTTTGTCAAAAACACGTTTGTAAAAAAAGAATCGTCGATATACCTTTCTGTACAACTTGAAGCGTTGATGCTCGTTTCTCTCGAACGAGAATTGCTGCCCGCTTGGCAGGGACTTCAGCGGTTGAGCGAACAGCAGAAAGTCGTTCGTGAGAAAAGCTACGAGCTCTTTGCCGCTTTTGGCCTATAAAATTGTTGAGAAAATAATGTTATTCCAATTGAGCTTTATAACCAAATGTTCCGGAATTCAATTGAGAAACGCATGTTGAAAAATAGTTCTTTAATAAAAGAGAATTTTGTACCTTGTGTAGGACACCGTAGTGCAACAATTTTCGCGGACCCGCCGAATTGGTTAGAGAATTGAAAACTAATTGTTCCTCGAGACCGTCGTCGCAGGCGACGTGAGTCTGCAGCCACTCGAGGCGATCGCTGTTTTCCTTTTCTCGCACACCCTCGTTCACTTGCGTACAAAATTCTTCGGCCTTAGCTAGCGCTTCCTGTAGATATTGCCTGTCCGGATGATCCATCGGCGTGTGTTCCAAGATCTGCGAAATTTTTTTTTTCTCGTTTAAGAACATTGATCAATAAATTGAATCTCCTCAAAGTAATTATTCATTTTATGCTTCGATAGCGTATTGGTAGAGCAAAGATATAAATAGTTATTCGATAGAATTTATTTAATAGCTGACCTTGTTGATTATGAGAGGATACTTGGTGATTCGTTGCATCGGTTTGATGAGAAACGAAGAGAGCGGCATTCCTTTGGTACGAGAATCTTGCTGACACGCCTGTGCCACGGCGACGAATTCGGGCGATGTTTCCGTCAGTCTTTGAAGATACACGGCGGCCGATATCTGACAACTGCAGAATCTCACGTAGGCCGACATCCGAGGAATCTAATAAAAATAAAAACACAATTTTCGTTCTATTACGCTGTTTGTTGTCGATGGTGAAATTGAAGGTAGATTGATTACTCACGTTTTCACATAGTATGTCACCGATCATTCGTACTATTCCACCTTCGCTGTTGTCCCTTCTTATTCTCAGAGTCCTACGGTAAAAAAAATACCAAAAATAAAGAACGTATCTAAACAATGGACGTTCAAGATGCGAAAATCTAAAAAGGTTCAACTTACCGCAAAAAATTGTCGTTGCAGGCAATAATGTCCCTCCAGTTGACGAAGATCCTTTCGATCTCGTCGACAGTGAGCACCAAGCTCTCGAGAAGCGGTTTTTCGAATACCTAAAGATAACGAGTTGCATGCGTCAAAGTATCGATAAATGGGAAAATGAATCGCATTCATTTAAACAGATGAAACGAGGCTAATGTGTCGATTGCTGAGTATGTAAAAAAAATTAACTTCAACTGCATTACATTGATATAGGCTTAGATTTTAATTGTAGATTGCGATAATAGCGTCCAAAATACGATCCTGAATTGAGCCGTTCACCTGATTGCCAATTCGGCGAAAAAACCTTACATTTTTTTCATTTGAGAATGGAACATCATTGTGCATCTTTAACAAATGTGAAATCAAATACCTCGTGAACGAGTCTCATGTCTTCGATATACGCCTGTTCGGTGGCGATAAGTTCCTTGATGTATTCCTGCCGTTTCCTCTCCATCGGCTCGAGCCTCGACATCATGAAGTCGTTCGTCAGCTCACTGGCTGTGTACACAAAACCCACAAACATTCTTCTTTACGATTTCGCTATCGTGATACTTGTACACTTACCGAATAGCCTCAACCACGCGAAAGACAAGGTAGGTAGGCTCGAGCTGATTCGCGATGTGCCCAACAGATTTCATGACCAAGCTCTCAAGTTACAATTTTGTGCTCTTATTTTTTTTTCTTTTTGTTTGTCCTTAAAACTTAAAGTTCTCTCGACGATTCTTTGATAAAAAAAACAACGGCAATGTCCACTTACAGTACATTGTCGGTTACGTCGAAAGAACGCAGAAGGTTACATACATTTTTGTAATCAATTCGATAAACAATTGTACTGGATTGAAAGCAATAGACAAAAAAATCAAAAACAATAATTGTGGGGAACGCTCTACGGGTTTACCATACACCATCGCTGCATAGCCTTCGTAAAACATTTATCTGTACAACTCAACGACAACGAAGACACTGCAGAAATTCGATGTCTTCCCTCGCTATTTTCTCTCTCATTTCGTCGATTCTACAAGATTGGTTTGTTTCACTAATTACACGGGACGATACGTTGGATATATAATATGAACGCATTGTTTTGTTTCTTTCTTTCAGCAGCCCAATAATTCTGTGTTTATGCGGCTTTTTATTGACATTTTTTTTCCGACGATACAAGGACAAACGACAAACGTACGTATAGTTTTGCAATTGTAACAATGTTAGGAAAAAAAATGAGCGCGGGGCGAGGGACGCGAGAACGAAAGTTTCGTCTACACGCGACAAAATCTTTTTTTTTCTCCCTCTTTGCTTCGTTCCGTTCCGTTCTTTCTCAACTACGGTGATATACTTTTAACGACTGTAGTATTTTAATGCTTATGCATGGGATATATGTATAACAGACTCGGTCCTACAGGAGACTCGAAAGCGCAGTTTTCATTCATTTTTTTCGTAGCTATACGCCGACATTGTTTACGCATAGGTGTCCGTTGGAATCGTATTTTTTTCGTTCTTTCTTACACAATTGCTCGGCCTTTTGGGTTTCTTTTTGTTGTTGTTTTTTCCATGATTCAGCGAACCATTCACGACGAGGGAGAAATTGATTCGGCATTTGGTTGTGCGCACCGGAAAGTTTGCAGGATTTTGCGACGAGGCGAAGGAAAGAAGGAAAGGGAATCAAGCTATGGGTTTTCCATTTCGTTCAGCTGCAAACTTCATTTTTCAACACGACTGAGTCTGATAACTATATATGTATCTATGTATCGCTTCTCTTTTCGTTTATACCATCGATAGTATGTATATATATTTTTTCTTAGTAAAGACAGATAACGATGACGAATGATGTAAATATTTCTTTCTTCTCGATTAAGTTTCAATCGCAATCAACAGAATCGATCAAGTCGTCCGACTCGCTCGGCATCTCGGCGATCAATTTTTTTTCCACGTTTTCTTTTCTCTTTTTACTATCTATTAATCTTTGCATAACAAATAATTGGTTTTTTTTTCTCATTTCCTTTTTTCTTTACTCCTCTCTAGCGTTAACGATTATTTAAGTCAACGATTTTTTTTCTTTACGACGACGTCGGTGTAGCTTTCATCATCATCGCGTACGATTATTTCTATCGATTTTAGGCCACAATCGACGGATATTTCAAGTTATATAACACATAAGATATATTTCCATACATCCGTACACACAGACGAGTCGTAGATTTTTTTTCTTGTTTAATTGTTTCTTTAAACGTGTCAACTGTTCGAATAGCCGTTCTCGCTTTTTTTTCTATATATAAACCTTCGAGGGAGGGAGAGACGTCGGTGCATCAAGCGAGAAAACACATACATACACTTATATACTCACTATTTTATCGTATATATAACTACCGCTAAAGAAAACGACAGATCTGCTGCTTTACGAGAGATTCTTTTCATTTTTCTGAGTTTCTTTCCTTTTTTCTTTCAGTGTGACTAGCAGTTATCGTGAAAAAAAAAACAACGAGCAACAAATTAATAAATAACGTCACAATCGAACGTATGGGTTTTTTTTCCTTCGTAAAACTATATAAGGTACTCGTATACGGAAGACCGCAGATCTACTGCTCTTTGTCATCGTCCCTTCTTTCGTCTCATTCTTTATAGATCGTACGCTCGCGAACGCTACGTTCTTCCTCTATAGTTTACACGTGTATATATACGTGTTATATATACAAACGTACCTACTACTTTACATCGCATTTGATAAACAAACAAAGAATGGCAATTGCAGTGTCACGAATCACTCGAGACTCCAGCCACAAAACTTCAATTAATTTCCTCTTTTTTTCAATCTCCTCCCTCCCTCCGTTAATATTTTGTCCATTCTACTTGATACACGCTGAGCCTCGGCCGTTGACACTTGTCGTTGTAGCGTTCCTTCGCACACGAGCAGGATTCTCGCTTGCACTCTGATTTATTATTGTAACGAGTGTGGGCGAACGGTTTTATTTATTTACTTTAATTTCTTTGTTTTTTTAACTCTGCGATGCGGTGATTCGCTGCTACCCTTATGCTGCGTGTTAAGCAGAGGCGAAAGTAATCGATTAGTCGAGAGACAGTTTTCAATAACTCTCAACACTTTGCGATTTTTCAGTCCGATCGACCGAGGAAATTTTGTTGAAACAATGCGAGAGACATGATTTTGGTTCGGAACGAAAAATCGCGCTGTGCGAAGACTTTAGATAGAAATTGTTCATAGATTGTGAAGTAACAGTGGACAGACACGTTGCATGTTTTTATCAACTATTGTACGTAAAATTTAAACAAAGGGCCTTGAGAGCCACGCAGATCTCGTGTTATCGGTAAAAACCCAACTTTGCTCGAGACTCAAACTAGCGAGCAGTGAATATAAACGTGTGATATTTTGCAATGTTAATGATCAATGATAAATCGTTAAGGAGCGTGATCGCTACAATCCTAGATGAAGGTGAGATTTCGATAAAATGTCGAATATTTTCCAATGAAATGGAAATCTTTAAAAAATCAACCGTGCTTAGAAGATTAATTTTGTATAATAGTTCATAGAAAGACTGCGCATTGCGTTTAACGAGGTTCCGGGTGATCGATCAAACAGATCAAACAGATTTACAAATATCAATCAAAGATTATTCCAGAAATCGAATTTTCGAGGAATTCCAAAAAAAATCATATGTATTCGGAAAATTAAACGAATCAACTTACGCTAGACAAAAAGTTAAGTTGAATTACTTTACATAGCAATTTCTTCGAGGATAATTGCTTTATATATTTTTAGTCCATCGAAATGTCTCCTAAATTATCTTAGAATCTCGTTTTTTGGCCGGGAATGTAACAATACGCCCTTTTCAATTATGAACAATGTTAATCACGACTGTGCAGAAAAGCCCCTGTTTCTTGTAATCGACACATTTAAGGGATTAATCATCTAAAGATATACAAATGTTTGTTATGTACAACTGAAAGTTGTGATTATAAGAGCTGCAACATTTTAACTCGATAGTTTGAGTCTCATCGATCGAATTGCCATGAACTACGGACGTCTGGACGGATGGACGGACAAGCGAACACAGGTACGGTACATGCAGCCAAGCAATTGTACGAATAAGCGAGCAACAAAAAAATGCACGTACGAGTACAAGATTTAGGGTCAGCCGGCGCATGTTAAGATTTGCACTCATATCTGTGCTAATTCTTTAGCTCGTAATGAACTGGTTACGTTCTGTTGTTCGAGGTGTTTATATTGTTTTTTTAGCGATCGACGAGCTTGCAGAGGCGCACTCGGTCCGTCCATCCGTTCTCGAAGACACGGTTCCGCTTCTCACAGCTTGGATGTTTATTTGTTTGTCTTGACGATTCGTTTATGGTTTTTTTACTCACACATGGGCGTCACGTAGTTGCTAGGGAAAATTCCCGATATTCCGTTCATCTCTCCTCTCCACCAGGCCTCCTCCTCCTTGGCGAGCACTGTTATCACATCTCCCTTCTCGAAGCTCAGTTCGTCTTCGTTTTGGGCCTGATGCGGATACAATGCCATCACTCGCTCTGAAATAACATTCAAAATTATTGCAAATTAATGACAATTTTTTTTTCCGTGTAAAAATAATGTATTAGCGTTTAACATTTTTTATATGATTACAACGGAATTTGAATTTCGTCAACAATAATAAAAAATGAAAGAAACAATAGCTTTTGTGTCCATCCGAATGAAAACCCATTTTTTGAAATATGGCTACAGATGCGAGGGTCTAAACCATTGCTTGGCCCTTTTTTTCAAGATTAACTCACCAACGTTGGGATCGGTCGGTGAGTCTTGATACCCATGAGATATCGGAGTGCTGCGATTGCTGCTGCTCGTCAAGGGCTTCACGTACGAAGCGGGGAACCAGCCGATCTGCCTCTTTTTGCCTCGTGCCTAAATCCAGAGTTAAAAAAATACATTAAACAAATGGTCTGTCCGATTGTTGCTGCGTTATACCAAAAAGAACCTTCGCACATACCTGTAGCTCGCCTTCCCACCAGCCAGTCTCAGTCTTCTTGCGTATCATTATAAGCTGTCCTCTCTGAAGATCCAATTGCTCCGCGCTGGTCGCTTGATACGGAGCGATCACTTGGACAATCTCCGGTTTTCTTCCCCGGGCCTGATCGAAAGCAAATCGCAGTACAGTCAAGTAGGTTGTAATACATAAAACCATTAACGTTTCGACACTAACGCACTCGACGATATTACAATCGGATTGCGATCGAACGTGCAATCGATGAATCTGCAGTTTAGGATCTTGAATTATGATTTCTTTTTTACATGTCGCATGAATGTACACGATGACGAGCTACCCAAAACATTTAAGTACATACGTTACAGTATCGATAGACAATCGAAGGGAAAACACGCATAAAATTGGGTTTAGATATTGAATCAACCTTTTTCTCTTCTAAATACGATTGATAACAACGATAACACAGCGGGGGACTAAAGGACAAAGTACGAGGTGAGGACACTTTCTTCGTTTTTTTTTAAGTCTATGATTTGGCGACTGTTTGACGAGGAAGCCGAAGTGCACGGAGATTATCGTGAGATTCGGGAGGTTTCAAGAGGTACCTTGTAATACTGTAGCAGCGGGCAAGTAGGATAAGAACAGCAAAGATGGGCGTCGGACGGAGTAGAGCAGCATCCAGTAATCGTCGGTCCAACATTCAATTAGAGTCGCCGGATTTGGGTAAGGATTGAAACGCGAGAGAACAATTTGCATCGTCAAATATGGTTTTTTGTAACGCGACAACCGTTCTTGGTATCGGAAAATTCATATTGGAACAATTTTTATCTATTTTTTTACGTAAATTGAGCGATGCAAAATCGTTCTCCCGATGTTTCGTTTTCTTCGGAACATCGACATTGCAAGTTTGCGAATGAAAGCCATCCGAGGCCTCTCATCTTGTTTACCTGTCGCCGAGTAGTCTCGTTCGATCGGAATACAGTGATAATATACATATTCGTAAATGTAAAATTCCACAGATAGAAATTCATTTTTTCTTCACGACGGGTAAGGGCTTTCAAACGACGGAGAATAGATATCGAAAAATCGTCATTACAAAATCACGCATAACGGGGAACACCGGGATGGTACAGAAAACGATCAACACAGAGATCGAAGAATATCGAACGATATAGAAAACAGCAAGGTAGTGGTTAACATTGAGCGACGTGATGGATTCGTGTACATTACCTGCTGCGAGGACATTGCCGCAAAGTCCGGCAATTCAGCTCTGTCCTCGGCGGCGGCTCTCTCGTCCTCAATCTGCTCAGCTGTTTTTTCCACAGGCTAAAGAGAACACAAGACAGACCGACACGCACGCCGCGTCTAGCTTACTTCGATACTCGGCATGTTAAATCGTTAGCGTGTCAATGTTTAGCGAGTTAAGGCTCTATTCTAATCAAAAATCGGTAACGTTAGTACGTTAGCTTTGATACACGCAAAAATTTGCTAAATATTATTAACGTTTTCCAAAAAACAGAGGATATTCAAAGAGATGAGATTGTTATTTGGAAGTATAAAATTTGTTTTAACGAAGCATACCGGTGTAGTCTGAGCTGACGTCAAAGGAGCGGCAGTTGCGTTCGACACTTCTTTGTTGAAAGCGACTTCTTCGGCGACCTGAAAAAACAAAATTGTATTTTATTTTTAATAAGACTGAATTTCCCTACGCTCGCTATTGAGTTATCTCACGATCGATAGCAAAGGAGGAACTTTTTGGAACTTGGCGGCAAAAAAAGTGTTCGCCAAGAATCGATTAAAAGAAGATTTAAAAAAGGGATACACGCTCTTAAATAGATGATCCTTTGTCCACAATTGATGTTCTACCGTATTCGACGGTGTCAAAATGGCTTACCTGTTCGGGAGCGCTCTCGCATTTTTCCACATAATTCGATGGGAAAAATCCGCTCCTGTCGCCTATCGTGCCGGTCCACCATTGACCCTCTTTCTTCATTACACTTATTATATCACCCTCGTTGAAACTGAGATCGTCGGGTTCGTTCGAAGCGTACTGATAGAGAGCTACGTAATAATCGGCGGAAGGTGCGCTAGCTGCGGATATGGCAGTGTTGTCGAGACCGTTTGTAGTTGTTGGTGTTGTCGTCGCAATTGCAGAAGCGTTGAGCTTAACGTAGGATTTTGGGAACCAACCCATTGTGCCGATAACCGACTCGCCGTACCACCAATCATCCTGCAAGGTTGGATTATAAAGATGATCTAACGAAAAATGTCCGCAAACAGATCCACAAAAAATTCAAGGACACTTCCAGAACTTTTTCAGAACCAGAAAGATTCGGAGTAATTCCAGGAACATTCTATAATTCCCAAGACTATCAAACACCATGTATTGAGATACAAACAAGAATTCAGCCGAACGAAATCGCCATAATGTCGTACGATACCTGCTGTTCTTTAACGGTAATGACGTCTCCCTTATTGAATGTAAGATGCTGAGGATTGATTGGCCGATATTGATACAAAGTCGTAGCTTGAACATTGCACGCTGTACCGAAGCCGAGCGTAGGTACAATGGTGTCAACTGCAGGACCTTCACCGCCCAATGAACCGGCGTCGGATACGTTCTCCGGGACTTCCGCAATTCCTCTGAATAATGAATAGCAATAAATATAGCATCTGGAGGTTAATCAAGAATCGATAGGGTAATAATGAACAAGAAACTAACTCTAGTGTTCTCTTTTCCAGGCTGTCTTGTTGACTGAATGTTTTAGAAACGTCGCTACCGGGGTCGACCGGCTCGACGTAAGCTTCGGGGAACCATCCTGTGTGACCGCGAATCTCACCTGCCATCCAGCCAGGCTCTTGGTTTTGAACGGGAGGTACCTGCAGGAAAAAGTATACCTCGTTATGTTTCTCTTCACGCAATCGATGCAATAAAAAAATTTGCTTTTGGTTGAAACTTACGAGAATTATATCGCCAGGCTGGAAGGATATTTCTTCGTCATTTCTAGCGACGAATTCGTAGAGTGCTCGATATTTGACAACTCCGCTCGCTGTTTCGTCAACACTCGAAGGAACCGCGGCAGTGTTGTCCACTGGCCACGAATCGTCGTTGACCGCTGCCGGTTCTTGAACATCGCTCGATCCCCACGCGCTCTCGGCCCATGCGGAGCTCGTGTAATCGACCGGTGCCGCATTATCGATAGCTTGCCTAAGCTCTAATATCTTCAGTCTCTTGTTGTCGAAAGAATCGTAAAGTTGCTTACACTCCGTTCCCAAATTTTTCATACGATTTCTTACATCGTCCAGTTGGCTATTGTTGTTCTCAATATCTGACATCTTGTCGTTTATCTGAGAGGAAAAAATAAAATAAAATATGACATACTTGGCTTATTTGTCAAATAAAAAAAAGTAAAATTGGACCAGTACGAAAAGATTTGAAATTTCTTACATTTCCGGAAAAATCTTGTAAAAATGGAACCCGTCAAAATTCAAGCTATACTCGGACATTGTTGAATGTCATTTACCTGCTGCTGCAAATCGCTTATTTTATCCTTCATCTGCTTCAGCGTAATCTGCTTGTTGGCAAAAGCCATCCTCATCGCTTCCTGGCCGACATTATCTTGTGCCGCGTTTATCTTGTTTTTAGCCTCAATTCTCGCTTTCTCTTGGCTCAACGACAGCAAACGTTGGTTCTGTTCGCGAAGTTTATTCTTAAGAGCGGCCATCTCTTGGAGTTGCGTGTCGCGTGTCGACCGCATACCGTCGATTGTCGTCTTGACACCGGATACGCCTACTCGGGTGTCGCATATCTTTTGCGATAGCTCCTTTACTTTGTCGTTCTGCAATTACAATGTTACAAGAATAACGGATGCATTGTTAAGTCTTTAATAACAAAAAACGTGTCTTCTTCGAAGGAAGAGAATAAATGTCAACTTTGATAAGAGAAAAATTGACTACCAAGCTGCCTAGTTCGATGCTCAAGGTCTGATTTTTCGCTTTGAGCTTGAGAAGAATATCTTGCTCCTTTTGTCGTTGCGCTTGTAACTCCTGCGATTTTTGTGTTTCCCATTCGAGTTGTCGTTGCCGTTCCATCTCCCTATCACGGAAAAACGAATACATTAAATTATTGTTCGAGTTATATTCGCAATAATTTATTCGTGATCATTTCGACATACTTTCGGGCTGCCTCTCTCTGTTCCTGAGCTCTTTTCCTCTGCTCCTCCTTCTCCTGCTCAATTTCTCGCTGCTTAAGCATTTGCTTCTCAATTTCAGCTTGGCGCCGTCGTTCCTGTTCCAATCTGTCGACATAAACGCGTCGTTAATTTTCATTTGAAACCTTGGTACAATTAGCAGAAGTGAATAATAAATACGTACCTAATCTTTTCTTGTTTCTCGGCTTCTTCGCGTTCTTTGCGTTCGCGCTCATCTTGCTCTTTGCGCTGTTGCTCGTGAAGAGTTTTTCGACGACGCTCCAGCTCGGCTTGACCTTTATCGAAATTTTCCTTTCGTTTATCTTCGAATGAACTCTGCGGGAAATAAAATCAATGAATAGAAGAATGGATGTAAAAATATAAAAGATTAAAGTGTAGTTTAGTCGGGCTAAAAAATACCTGAGGCATGCCCGCCAGAGGATCAATATTCTCTGGTAGTCCTTGAGACGATACGCTACTCTGGCGTTGCCGCCGGAAAGTAGGTGGAATGAGATCCGGTGGTAGAGTAGTCGGGATAGTTTCACCGGCTTTCGCCATGTCGCACAGATGCATCGCGAGTACGAATTCTTCGCAACCCAAACGGCCGTCCAAGTCCATGTCGGACAGACCCCTGGAAAAACAATCGGTATCATGATTCACATTGTTTTCATTATTTGCTAACCATTTAAAGTCAAGGTAAGTACTGGAATAATGTTAACTTCAACCATGCGTACGGGGCTAAAGGGTAATAAAAAAACAGAATTTTATGGGATAAAAAGAACTTACCAGATCTGAGCGAGAATCACTTGCGAAAGTTGCGACTGTACCATGATATTTCTCGCTTGCGGCCCGGACAAGAAGCCCGATCTCGTTCTGTCCCAAGTATTGAACAATTGTGTATATTTGAGCTTGGTTTGATGTGGAACCGCCCATTCCAATGTCTGCGGCGAGCTAACAGAGTGTTGACTGTGTTGCGAATCTATCGAGCCGACTCGGTCTATGCTCGGTGGTCGCGCCGTTGTGCTCAACGGTGTGCTCGTTGAGACCGGAGTGTGCACAGCTACTCCGTTGTTGCCGTTTGACGGAAGTACTTGAGCGAGTGGCACAGGACTTGCGCTTACCAATGGGCCCATAGCCGCCATTCCGTTGTCTGAGAAAAATAAGACGGATAATTAAAAAGCTTTCTAAGCAAATGACCGATCTTCCAGATCGGGCAGCTTTTATGAGCCACGGTTACGTTCAATTTCTCTTATTTGAAACAAAATCGAGAGATCACGTACTTGAAGGGATGGATGGGATCGAAGGTACGACACCCGGCACTGCAGCCATCGGTGGAGCAACCCCACCGGTGAATGGTTGCATTATCGGGGCCACACCCGGAATCGTCTGTCCCATGCCGAATGCCGCCATCGGCGCAGGATTCGTGTTTATAGGAGCGATCGGCGCGATCGGCTGTACACCTGTGTGTCAAGTCAATAAATTCTTTAATCCTCACATTTTTCTGATTCCGTATATCACAAATACGCGAAATTGTACGTTTTAATAAGCCATCGTAAGATCATTGAGATACGCTCTCTTCCCTTGTTTTTTCTTTCTCGGACGAAAATACAAAGTGCAGCGAAACTTCTATTTTCTCTCCGATCGTTGGAGACGATAAAGTTATTGATAGCGGAGCTTATTTATTTTCAAAGAATCCCAAGAGTCAAGCGCACGCCATGTCCTTGGGCCTTCGCACAAGCCGAGATCGACGACTACTTGCGATAAGTATTGACGCGGAAAAAAAATGCGTAATTGATAATAATAAAAAAATTACAACGATGGTAGATAGCGATTAGAGGCAACGCGTTCTCGTCATAGCTAGCCCATGTAGGTAAGTTTCACAGCTACCGTCTCTTCGAGCTTTCATTTTTGAGATTTCTGACCTTCATGTTTTTCTCGTCAGGAATCGTAAAAATCATTTCGGCAAATGCGACGATTCGAATGTAAATATTTACACACGTAAAATCGAAAAAAATCGCATTATGAGCGCGAGAAGCAGTGTTTTTTGTTCGCAAGCTTGAATAATGGATATGCAAAAATGTCACACATGTTAGCTTGCTTAGTGGTGTTAGTGTCAACGTGTGTACCTTCTGAAAACTCAAGATCGAGCAAATCTGTAAAAATAGAGAAGAAATAGTTTGTAAAATAAAGGTATGCATTTTTACAAAAGTATCTCGATATAACCATGAAGTGAACTGGTGAAGACGATAAGGAACAGAAGTAGATGTATATTTCAAGTGTGATGAGCGATAATAACGACAGTTGTGATAAGGGGGGCTGAAAATTGTAGTAAAATACGAGTTTCGCTGAGTTTCGGGTCGGGGGAACGAGGACGAAAAAGTAGTCTCACCGATCGCTGACGCCATAGAGATCGGCTGGACCGTTTGCAGTGGCGAGACAGCAGCAGTTCCGGTAACCGGACTATTCGGAAAAGAGGGAGGTGCCGGCTTTGGCGGTGGACCGCCGCTCGTCACAACAAATGACGCCCCTGCAATCGACAATTTATCTCTCAAAAAAGAAAAAATGAGATTCGTTACGATCTTGCGACGTAAGGTCAAACGCGAATTCGATAAAAATTTCATTAAAGATGCTACACAGCAAACTTTACAAAAGTTTTTGCAAACGGTACTAATTACAAGATTTACGTGTTGCGTTATATTCTACGTTAATTCAACATTCACTTGGACGGGGGACGAGCAGATCGCTGAGGAAATCATCAGGGAATCGCTACCTGACGTACCAATATTTCCGGGTGGTGCAGGACGTTGGGGAATTCCAACGGGTGCCGCAGGGGAGTTCAAGTTTCCTTTGTCCAGCGATCAGGGAGAAGAAAAACGTGTGAATGACGGAATGAGAAAGACACGAGTAGCGGAACGTCGCGATAAGACACGAAATTACACATAGAAATAGAAACAGAGTTATAGTGTGCAAATGAGATGCGTCATATTTGAAGAATGTATGATATAGAATACGAAGAAATAAGAGAAAAAAAAATCCAAAGAAGAATGGCTGCTGGAAAAAGTACGAAGACATGAACAAGTACAGTAATAAATATTGTTATAGGCATTAGTATGTATATACACATATTATATAGTAAAAAGTATAGAATAGAAGTAGTCTAGTGTGCATGTATTAAAATGTTATGATGTACTCGTCACTGAAATCTAAAGGACGTTCTATGTTTATAGACAAGCAAAAAAGATCTTCGACGCTGTAGTCACGCGATACATAAAAAGAAGCTTCTACTCTGAGGCTTGAATCGCTCTTCTTTTTCGTTTTGCGCGTACATGCTCGTTGTTCTCATGGCACGAATACTCGCTGTTAAATCTCAACCGCAATGGCTCAAGGTCTAACATCGCCGGAATAGTAAAAACGACGATTTCGTATCGTATTATCGCATTCCTTCCATCGCAAGCATGTACTCGTCGCGCGTAGACAATAATGTAAATGGAATAGAATTTTTTTGTTTAATTCGAAGGCAGACAAGAAACGAGTATTGAAGCAAATAGTAAATGTAACGAAAAAAATTGAAAAACGAAAACGAACGCACGAACGACGTACAAAGTGTGTGACATACCCATACAGGGGGGTGCAGGTCGAGCGGGTGGCTTTGACGTTGTGTTTGTTGTTGCTAGTGTACCGCTAGCCACGCTCTGTCTACATTGTCGTGATGCTGTGTCGTGTTAAATGCGAATGAAAAAAAAAAGTTCAAATCGGCAAGTTGCTTCGGATCCGTGCATCGTTTTACACGATTGAGAGGCGATAATTTACATTCTTTCTTCCTCTCTCAATCGAAACGATGAGCTTTTTTTTTACACCGGAGTCGCGACAAACGCGGCTATTTCTTGTTCGACAATGTCGCAGATATTGGACGGTTGGATTCGTTTTTTGACGCGCCTTCCGAAGAATCGCATAGAAATCTTTCGTCTCTTTGTCGGTTTGAATCTGTCGACTTACCGAGGGGAATCTGCATGGGTGGCACAGGTCTCGCGGGTTGAGGAGGACCCGCTATTCCACCTATGAGAGGCCTCGGCGCCGCGGCAGTCATAGGCTGAGCCGGCAACGCGGCTCCTATGTTCACCAATGATGCCAATCCTCCCTGATTCTGCAACGCTCCACCGCCGTTCGTCAGTCCAGCTTCGCCTGCGATGAGATTAAATAAAAAAAATCTTTATCTCAACGTTTCCGCTATTTCTTCCCACATATCCTTCTCACTGTTGTTCTTCTTTTTATATACATACTTTAATACGTAAATGAATCAGTCACTAAACAATAAATAAATGAATCTTCGCGACAAACTAAATCTGCTTTTCTCGGTTCCCAAAAAATTCAAAAAATTCGTTTATCAAAAATTCTTGCTGTACTAACTGGCGGCAATGGCTTTTAAGCTCTGGACCAAAGATGGCGGCAGGCTCTTGGGTATCTCCATGCCCCGTAATTTCAGATGAATCAACTTGCAGGCGATGCTGAATTCGTTCAGATCCATTTTTCCATCGGCGTCCGTGTCGGATAGTCCCCTGCATCGAAACGCAATGTAAGTTTTCCAGGATATAAAACCAAAAAAATTAAATTTATTAGAAGAGAAAAATGCATTTTTTACCATATCTGTCCAAGAATAGGAGGCGGCAGTTGTGATCTCAGCAAAAACCCTTTGGCCTGTTCACCCGTAACGACGCCTCCCACGGGTTTCAGCGCCTCAAATTGATCTCGATACATCGCCCGTTCTCTCGGCTGAACGACGAACGGATCCAGGCCTGCGCGATAAATTTTTGAGTCACCAAAAGTATCGTAAAAATAAGTCACTGAAATCGGGGATTGCCGAATACAAAAAAAGATCAAAGACTAACCTGCAGCGGGAACAGCCATCGTGGATCAGTCGACTGGGTCGAACCTTCTCTCTGCGTCTGAAAAGGAATTTCCAAAAATATATGCGTCATCGACAGTCGCTCTGAGTCAAACCAAATGTCAAAGTGTAAGGTTAGCCTTCGCGTTGGAGCGATTCCCTTCACGATAACGATAACCCACTCGTTTCGCCAGCTAATATTTCTCGGGCTTTTCTTTTCTCGTTTAATTACCTTCGACGCGTTTGGAGTGTAGAAAAATTAACGAAAATCGATAATATTCACCTGTCGAGCGTTGGGAAATTTCGGTGTTATCAGTTATTGAAGGAGGGACAGGTCGTGGGTGGAGGGACTAGGCCGCCTAGGTCCCTATTGACCCGATAAGCCAAGTCCCTTTACTCAACTCAACTACAACTCGACTCCTCTCTCTCTCTCTCACTCTCTCGGGGAAAATTGATCGAACAACGAACGTTGTCGCGCGGCTGCTGTGCACTCCACACACGAACTCGCGGAACTCTTTCCTCTGTCTATCACGGAGTTTCACACACGCGTATATTTTAACCTACCTGGAAGAAGTCAATGGTCTTTAGACAGTGTGCGTGCACGCGAAAGCGCACGCCTGAAATACCCGAACCGCACTTGCCACCGAGCCGACGACTACTAAGTACGTGCCTCGAGCCCACTATCGTCTCGATCTCTTTCTTTCTTTTCTTCTCTACCGCAACATATATTGTCTAGCTCAATTCGACGTAGTTACAAATGAAACAAAATAATTCCATGCAGAATATCTGTGCATGACGATTAATTCTTTTATACAGATCGTTCGTGCTTTTCTTTTCTTTGTTCGAGATTGTTCGAGCGTAATTAGTGAGAGATTTTGATTTTCTTTTGTGTGACAGCGAGTGGGAGTTGAGATTTTTTGCATACAACGATCGAACCGCGGGGAACTGCCCACTGGCACTGCTGCCCACTAGGCGACTAGGACAGCGACCACCCATCGCCGTTCTGTATCACCTATATAATCTACTTGCTACATAGAGATATAGTTATGAAATGATGCGCGTATGAATATTATATTGTACCGTAACGACCTACCACGAGTACGTGTAACGTAGTATTACTATCACTCTGTGGCTATGGTACAGCGTGTAATTGATACAACATAACTACATCGATGATACGCAAACGAAACTGGCGGCTACTACAAGTGCGCCCGGCCAGCGCTCGGTGCCACTGACGCAAGTTAGTGTACTGCCAATCCTCGCGCTGTGCCGTCGAAAAATGGCGCTGCTGCGCTCTCGTTCGAACTCGGCTTTCAGCTTCGCGAATCTTCGGGGATAATCGATATACGACGCTTCGAGCGATCGACCGAAGAGAGGAGAGGAGACGACGACGGAGACGACGACGCGAAGAAAGAAAATAATACTTCGAAGACGCCAAGCAGGATGACAAAAGACATCCCACGGCTATTTAATGATCATACTACGTCGATGATTTTTTGCACACAATTGTTGCACATGAAGAGAAGGTAATATACGATTTATCACGATTTGTCGCATGTACGTTTATTCGAAGAATCTGGTACAGAACGATGAGGCGAAGATGCTATTTTTTGAGACCGTTTCTGTCAAGTACGAAAATGCTTGTTGACACCACAGTAACGTTTTTTTCCGATGCTTTTACCTCGGATTATCGAAACGTAGTACGTTTGTTCAATCTTCGGCTTTTAGTCGGTAACATTTTGGATCGACACGGTAACGGAATTATCTCGGTTATTCGCCGATATAAACTCGCAATTCTTGCGCTCGATTACTCGCTGAATTCTCGTTACTGCGATAACGATGATTTCTGAAAATCGATGGAAATTATGGAACTTTCCCGCTCAGCGTATGAGAAATCACACCTTAATAACTCGCAACGCGCAAGGAATGCTGAAGAATTTGTTTTTTTCGAAAGGAAAAAAACATCGTTGTCACATCATTGTAAGCGTCACACGTATCCCCGTTGACACCACTTTTTTTTTCGCTCGAAAACATGAATGGCCGCCAAACACTCCCAGGTGTTTCGTCGATGATCGAGGCATTATTCCATGATTAAGTCATTGCGTTCCTTAATAAGATCGCTCGCGTGGATGAGACAACAATCGTATATGATTGCACAGTATTCATAATTACTTTGCTATCATATAATTGTTGTGTCGTTGACGTTGTCACAGCAATAATCGGAATATAGTTGCGGAATACTTTCAATCGTTGAATCCAAAAAATACGCTTGCAGGACTCAGAAATTTCCGAAAAAAAATCGAATTAAAAAGAAACGAAAAATTATAAATTTTGCAATTGATCAGTTCCGCGATATTTCGCTCGCTTCGCAATTTATCCGCTTCGAAAACCTCGTCAGCGTCTTTCGAATTGTTTGCAACTCAATTGCATCCAATGCTCTGCTCGGTGCGTGTTGATTGCTACATTCGTTACGGTGACTTATCGTTTACCATGCGCATTTATTTCGTCAATCGAAAGAAATAATACTCATAGCGACGGGTTTAGTTCGAATTACTAGTAGGTACTTTAGAAAACACATGCCGTGTATCAATTTAAAAAATTCCTTTGAACACGTGACGGTCTCGTGTGTGCTTTGATTGTTCGAAAATCGTCGCATAGGGCCTCGTCGCGTGTTAAGGTTGCCATTCGAATGATTCAGAGCGAATTAAATTGGAAGGGCATTGAGCTATGAGCCTCGACATAGAAAAGGAGAGAATTAAATTTTGACCCTCGGGGGGGTCAATGCGCGGATGGACGCATTCATACGGATCCAGACACATTGTGTACGCTTCCTTGTGCGTATATGTAGAATTAACAAACCACATAGGGAGAGAGGATTGAGCCTCCGAGCGCGTCCAATACCGCGCCGCGATCTCCAATTTTGACGATCAATAAAACGTTGTAACAGCATTACAATGAATGTATCACATACACAGATCGAACGTTTTTATTCGAGTGTGCGCCATTACTCAGTGATAATCGTGTCACCGTTACGAATGTCAATGCCACGAGTTACAACGAGCGACAGAGTGAGAGCTTCGCTGTCGGGGGCATTATAGGACAGTTGAGAGAAGAGCGGCGTTTGGAGGTCGCGAATGTCGTGACTCGTGTACGAGCGTGACTTACGCAAACATATCATAGCAGTTGAGGCTCATTCGTTGAAACAGAAATACATTCAACTCGCCTCTCTGTCCTCGCAGTCGCGAGTGTCGCCGTAATTTATGGATATGTAGTCGATCGAAGAACAATTGGATCAAAGTGGAGTTTATAATATCAATTTCCCGTGTCACAATTTCTTCGTTTCATCTCACCGATTCTATTAGTATCGCTCGCGAGTGCGGTTGCCAGTAGCATATCGAAATCACTCGACTGTAACGATACGACTGATTGGTTCAAAATTTGACCAAAAGTTGATTTATGATTCGAAATTTGTAAAAAGTAACAATGTCCAGGAAAAAATGGAACAAATCAAATCGCATTGGGCGATCGAAAAAATATATATTATTGCTTTCTAAACCCTATTGAGTTTCTTTTACATTATTCATGGTCAATGATTAAGTTTTGTGACTTCACCATATACTCGAAATATCCGACCGATAGTAAAAAACTCTAATTTTTTCAAATTTAATGCCGAAACAACTTTAGTCGTTCGAGTCGTTTTACACATAAATTTTTTCTCGTGTAATCCAGTTCCTTATACGTTCCCATTACTTTTTTCGAACTACGCTTCGCGTAGCAAAAAGAGCGTCTACGAATGCAGACCGCGATCGTTCAATCGAGAGCAAAAATAGACCTTCACAGTTGTACATCGTGGTCGGTAAAAGGAAAAAGATTTAATCAAGTGCGCTTCTTCGATAAAGGGTTCTTCCGAGAAATCTCGAGTCTGCCATTCGCGGCAGTTATATACCATAATCAGATCCGCGGCGTCGGTAGTCCGAGAGACGTATTAGTAGGAGGAATGCTGTTGTGCTACAGGCGAAACTTGTACCTGCTCCTATGTACTTATGAGTACTACGACGATACTCGCGCATCCTCTGTGTATAACTATACGTGGAAGGGAATATTTTTAAGACGCATATAGCAGTTATTACCGATGGGTGTGCGAGTTTAAAGAAACAAAAAAAAAAAAGAAAGAAGCTTCGAGTAATGAATGAATCCAAGCTATAATCATAATTAGCAATAACGTCGGGCCTCCGTTGAGAGAGATGATGAAGGTACAAGTTTCGAGCCGTCCCAGAAGCAGCAAGAAACGGGATGCAAGAAGGTGGTTGGGTCGGTAGGTAATACTGGATCGGTGACTGAGTGAGGCCGAGAGTAACGAATACCCGTTTGCAATGCTCATGCGTACATACAGATCGGGAACCTGTGTCGCGAACGTTCGCGTCCTTGGTCGGCATGGGTGGTGAGTAACACCGGCATGGACATCGTACCCCACGCGGCCTCTGTGCCACTGCCTGTTTAACTGCACCTCTTGCATCTAAGTACCGTGCGTTGTACACGAAGCCAAAGTCGTATTCTCCCCAACTACATGGGCCGATCGGCGACTATCTCTATATATGTAATGTTTATATATATATGTATGCATATGTATATATATGTATATTACACACGATTTACATAGCTTGTCTGCCGCTGGAAATTACACGAGTAGTTTCGAGCCACACGATTCGTTTCGTGCCAGTTATAAACGTGCGAACGCCCCAACTAGTACGTTCGGTTCGGTGCAACGCGCACGGCTCAAAGTTACTGCGAAATCGCGACTCGTGCTACGCCCTTTCTATCTTCATTCCATTTTTTTTCCTCCTAAATTCTCTCCGTCACAGGATCTCTCGTTTTGCTCGTTGTACTTGTAATTAGTCGAAATTCTGCTGGCTGTATTTCATGGAATCGATTACAGGATGATTGCAGTCTGGTGTTGAATTATGGTCAGTGGTTCGCGAGAAAAAAAAATTGCTTTTAATAAGTCATTGTTCGAGCCCGACGAATGTTCTGCAGATAGTTTTAGTTCTGGCAAACAGGCGCCTCGTTCGATCATTGATTTATTGTGAAAAATCGATAAATTTTGATTGTAGGACAAAAATGCTTGGCTACAATTCTAGTTCCCTTTGAATGGAGAATTATCAGTTGAATGTTTTTTCGGGTACGCGCAAGACGCCTGGACTGTTCAGTGATGATGAAATTAAAAATGTTTTTTAGGTCGCACTGAGTCTGTATCGAGAATCAAACAACCGAATGAAGCGAGCAAATATTAACTCTTCAAGATTGTAGATGAATGGTTTAGGCGCTTCCTCGGTTAGTTGGCACCGGGAGTGATAAAAAAAAACGTCCTCGAAGCGCGCGATAATTTTTTTTAGATGTCAGTCAGAGAAAATAATTGCGTCGGATTGTGTTCCATTTGATTTAAAAGAGTACAAAAATTCGGAGCCGGTACTTGCACCAGTTTCAGTAGAACAATTTTTAACTTTGGTAAACGGCGCTAATCTCGTTTTATTTTAACCGCAAAAGTGAAGAAATTGAACTTGAAACTGATCTTGCATTTTTCGTTCACCAACATTTACAGCACGTCGACGAAGAACGAGGAATAGATCGAAAATCGTCGAGTCCGGAGAGTGAAACGATGTAGCACGTGGAGACGCGCTGTTGATCGAGAACTTCGACGCCGCACAGCATTCTATAGGCAAGTAAACAAAACAGGATTTTACTACGCTACTATTATTAGACGCGCGCATAATGAATAGAATTCTCGAACGGGCGCGCTATCGCGAAAACACGCGAAGGAGAAAAATTATGTATGGTCGTTTGAGACGCAGTTGATTTATAGTCATATGTATCGTCGACGAATCGCGTATCGCGTTTGACGAACATAGTATCGTTCGTACTCGGACGCATCGCTCGTATCGTGTGGCAGCGTTACTGCAGCGCGGACACACGCACAAGACTCGACTGTACGAGGATTCAACGATTCGCCGAACGCCGAGTTAATTTATTTCATTCTCGATGTACGCAGTTATATACGTACGACCGCGGTAAATCGACGGTCGATTATTTCTCGAAGCATTCGACGAGTCTCATTAACGATTTACAAATGCGCTCTATCGGTGCAGGTCAATAAAAAACAAAGATATATCCTTTCGACGCAACGTCGCAGTACCAGGACGTACTAATAGCCGACGTTGTAAATTAATTCCCGAGAGTATCCTGTATGGCGCCAGCAATTACATACACTTCTGCGTACAGTCAATAAAAGTCGAGGGAAGGGAAATAAAAAAGGAATGAAATGAAAAATAATATATACAGTTGAATCTCTCGTAAGCGACGAGCTCGGGACCGGCGACCTTCCTCAAGTTGTACTTCCCCTGTATTTCTCACTACGCCGCGAGACGAGCACGCCCCGACGAGTCGCGAAACGAGAAAACCGCTGGGAACGCGCGCGGCGCGCAAGCGCGTGCCCGATGTTGGGGATAGCTCCGAGGAGAAAGTTGCAACAACCTTTTGAAGATCTGTTTCATAACTTGAAAGAGATCTACATATTTTCACGGGATCTATAGAGTAAAATAGACCTTAGTCAAACTTAAACGGGACTCTACTGTATAATAAAATGCTGATTAATAGGCGAACAGCGTTGAATTGGTTTCCTGGTGATTCATCAGCGAAAGACGACGGGAGCAAATGATATTTAGCGAATGCGAGCGACGAATTTAAGTTTTCCTTTTTTTGTTTTAATAAAAAGATCAAGGTCGAAGAGCGCGAGCTCGTCGTTGCTCGAACAAACAGTGGAGCGACTGCTCGGAGTTGAGTACCACGGGAATAAGGGCCGCTTCTACAGAAAGCTAATCCTGCACGCTTTCTCCTACGGTTCTTATTCCTAAGCTTCTCAAGCTTTCACTGTTTCCGTCTCAAATATCTCATGGAATATCTTACCTCGAAATGAAAAGTACACTTGACAATAAACAATAAGAGTCGTAAAATTGAATTAACTGAGAGTCCCATTGAAGGAAATTATTGGAAGTCAAGTATCTCCACTACACTTTTTAATATGCTCCGAATCAATTTTCCATCACAATTGTAAATGAAATTTAACTCAACATTTAGGGCATTAAAACTTTCGGTATAGAAAATGGAATTGCATAAATTGAACGGCAAATTTTTTTTACAGTGATTTATCAATGATCTACACTCGTCTCCCTGAATATCAAAAGTTCTAAAATTCTCCAAGTCTAGAAGCTCTACGCCCTTTACCCCTTTTTCTCGCGGGACATCCCTGGCGAATACGTTCCCATGCTCGGCAAACGCAAAAGTGTTAGTTCGTAGCGAACGGTACGCATACACGACGGGGGGGCTCTCGTGAACGCGATGCAATAGCCGGCAAAGCATCAGTGCGCATGCCGCTCCGAAGGTTTCGCTTTCGCCGCTGCTCGCCGGCCGGTCCTTTGGCTGTTCCTCTTCTTCGCTCCCTGTCTCGTCGTGCGACGGGCCAAGTTCCACACACCACCAGAGAGATATTTTCTCGTGACGTGTCCTTTGCGTAGCTTGCGTTCCCGAAGCCGTATTTTCGTGTTTAAGTTTGCGTGGTGGATACTGCAGGCAGCATCCAGCATAACGTTAGTAGTCGACGTCGGGTATTCGCTGACCACGCGCCGCTGCCGGGGCGATTCTGTACGCTCGGATCGTTTATTAGAGCAGGTGAGCCAAAGAACTGTTAAAAAAAACATTCTTTTTTCACGACATTTTTTTTCTCTTAATCTTCATCGTCAACGATACATTCTCGATGCATTCTATTTCTTGTAGTCGTTCGAAGCGAACCAATCGAAAAAATTGTGCCACTTCACATTAATAATTTCGATGTCAAAATGAATATCGTGTGTGTACCGAGTGTTCCGAATAGTCGGTCGAATAGACCGACTGATCACGCGACGCTGGTGGCGAGAGGCGCGTTAGCCGGCGAGCCGGTGAGTTTTTAACTCCCACTCTTCGGCCACGTGCGTTCCTGTGACCGGTTGTGTGAACAAACACGATTCACTTATAGTTCCGAGCTTTCCGGGTTTGCCTTTGGCATCGATGGCACGCGTTTAAACTACGATCCAATTCTCTTCTAGTCTACGAACGAGCGAGGCTCATTCCGGTTATCCGAGCCGCGAATGATAATGAATGTATCTTCGTGGCGTATTATCGCCCGAGGCATCGCGTATGCTATGCGTCAACGCTTCGCGCCGTTTGCGCAATTAAGTAAGTTTATGTACATATCTGCCTTTCGGACGCCGCCGACGACGCTGCTGGCCTATAAACTATAAATAAAGCAAATGTCGCGAATTAATCTGAATTAATCATCGGGGAGGCCAACGGAAAGAGAACTAGAAGAAAAAAAGAAAGAAATGATGCAGAGAACGAGTCGCAACGTGGATTGGAGTGCGAGAGGAAGAGAGCTTCGGGAGTACTCGTGGACGATTAAAAAAAACAACGAAAAAAAACCAAGAATGGAAAGCATCGCCTATTGGTGGAGGGCTCGAGGCCAGTAGTCGTTCGCGACCCGACCCGATCGATGTTCCGGAGTGGCATAGAGCCCGAGCTCGAGGCAAGAGCTGTAGCACCCAGTGACGACGGCGACGGCGACGACGACGACGAGTTATACATATGTATGGGTAGGCGAAGGCATAGTGGCGCCAGAACCGATGCTCCCACGGTAAACTATCCTTTTTGCTTCTCCGGGTACTTAGTCTCTTCGACCCGCGTTTGCCCCCGTTACCTATCCAGTTCGACGGCATTCGTTCGTCCGACAAACGAACGAGCCGACACGAATCCAATGCATTCCTTACACGCGCATTCGCGATACGATATCGATAAATGCGCTACGATGGAACTTACACTTGACTTTTTGAGCGATGCTATATAATTACGGTTGCACGGAAGTTAGTTTTTTTTATGTTTTGTCGAACGAATTGCGTAAGAGCTGGGAGTTCAAAGTTACTGGGAAAAATGTAGCGAACTTCTGTTTAAATGTATTGTCGTGGGAAAACGCTGACAATCCTCAAGAAGCAGTCCTATCAATCCGGCGAAAAATTAGTCATGATTCAGTTCGTTCTTTTATGCAATAACGTTGTGCGACTCTTTGCAACTCGTAGAGTTTGTCATTCGTACATTTTTGAATAGTCATACATTTTTTTATTGACAGAAAATCATAATTTTTCGACTTATCGGCGGAACCGTGAATAGCGGTTGATGAGTTGCTCCGAAATGGTAGGCCAAGTAACTTGTCGGAATGTCTATTAAAAAGGAAAGAAAAACATATATGTTGAAAATAATATATTTGTTCGAGCGATGGGCCTTTGTGAAATATTAGATTCGAAAATTGTTACAGCCTATTCTTGAAATGTGAACCTTTGAGAAAAAACCATTTGCACAACCACTTAAGGAAGGAAGGTCACGGATCTGCCGCCTTAACATCTTTTACCCGGAAAGGACATCTTCCTTTTTTAAAGTCAAAAACGTTAATCATAAAAATTAAAACGTCATTCAAACAAAGCGTTGATAGACTAAAAATTTAATAATCAATTAAAGGGAATACGTTTAAAATCTTTTATCTCGTTTAAAATTAACGTTCAAAATTCCTCGATGAGCAGAGTTCTTCGAAAAGCTGTCCATGCGCAGTATACATTGAGTATCGAATAATCGAACGATAGCCGAAGATGTGTGTATCGTGCGATGTATACACCGAAGCTGATCGTAGCGCGCAGCTTATCTGCGGCCGTAAATATCGCAGTAAGGAAATGAAGCAAATAACATACGCATACTCTAACCATCCCTACATTTTTTGTCCGAGTCTTAATGTTACATCGTGGAATATAAAGATAATGATTATCTTCTAATTGCAACGTAACGCGATGTATCCTCAATTCGCGGGTCGTTTTATACAGTTGCTATATCCGCGTTTATCCGCGGGACAATGCGAAACGATCGCAGCATCTAATGGGGTTTTTTTCTAATTTTTCTCCGATAGAGAATAAAAAACAAGTACATAAAACGACATCTCAAAATAAATAAATATAACTAATATAGTTGAAACACAGATAAGTGGTAGGTACATTATAAGAAAAAGGAAAAAGTCTATGTACGCGAGTCTTCTAATATTAGAGCTTGAAGCCTATTTGAAACTAAAAAAAAACGGTGAATAGCACGAGAGCGTATGTCCGATTTGCGCCTGGTAAACGTTAGCGCTAGCCCAAGAGCAAACGAACGCCCTTGCAAGGCAAGGACAGGTTTGACACCGTCGCACCACCGGCGATTTCTCGCTGAATGCACCACCAAAGATGTTGAGAGCGCACGTTATCTCTCTCTCTCCCTCTCTTTCGCCGTAAAAGCAGCAACAGTAGCCATAGTATAGAAGTAAACGCGGAGATGAGAAGATAAAAGCAAAATAAAGCGAGAATTCACTCTCGCAGGACGCAAGGATTTTTTTTGGTCGAAGGAAACCAGTCGTTGCATGTATATATATATATATATATTTTTCGCAGAGGTGGGAACTAGCGGAGAGAGAGTCTCTACAAATAGCCTTCGGGTTATGCCCGAGAGTTGATCGTCGTCGTCGCGATGGTGCTGTGGTGGTGGCACGGCACGGACGACGAGAGAGCACAGTGGCAGTCGCATCGGCGACTGCTACACCCGACGTCTATCTAAAAGGGGATAACCGTGCATCGCCCGAGCCAGAGGAATTTTTATGGGAGAAAAAAAAACGAGGCACCGAAGACGTTCGTGAATCTCACTGCCCAGTGGCCGTGTGTAGACCGGTGGTGGTTTTACCACGAGGGCGACCTATCGTTGTACGCGCGCGAAGAGAGAGACGCGCCGGAGATTCATGCCCGGCGAGAAAACCTCATCGGCACGAGCTTATTCACCCGTAATCGCCTTAACGCCCGAGAATTTCTAATTAATCATTCGATATGAGCGACAAAAAAAAGAACGCAATTGCAGTTTATTTCGGCGAAGAGACATTTCTTTCGTTTCGAATTATGCGCAAAAAATAATTATAGTTTCGTTTATTTTTTTGCACAAATTAACGATTTTTTTTGTTTATCTTTTTTTTTCGAGCAGTGCATAAATCGAACATTTTTACCCGTCAACCGATTTTTTTTCCCATTCACAACGTTCATGCAATTAAATAATTTGTAGTAACAATTTGTAATTGAAAAATTGGAAAAATCTAAGAATATTTTTCTGGTTTCACGTTTTCGTGAAGGTTCCGAACATTTGACCAACGTTGATAAATACTTTAAACAGTTTTACTTGTGGCGAGTAAGATGTATCCGTAAAATGGCGTTTTTAAAGAGCCCGGTACTTAGCATATCTCATAGAGACCTTTTAGCGTTTGAAAAGATTTTTTTAAAAACAAAAGTCTTCCTTGATTTGGCCAGAAACTTTTCTAGAAAAAAGAAATTCAAAATTTTGTTGCTCTCTCCTAATACCGAAAGGGTCACAGATATTTTTTTCTCTATGAACTGACTATATAATGTTTACACGTATATTCTACGTACACCTATTCGCCGCTACGAGCGTGCTGGTGTTTTTCGCTTTATGGATTTTATCGGCAGTCCGGTAATTGTCGTTGCGACAAAACACATACGCGCTCGATGTTTGTACGTGTCCTTAGCGCGAACATGCTGCGCTCGCAAATACTTCGAACCGAGTGTCGCGACTATGACCACAGCCGTTAAGTTGCTAATCATTCGTTAAATTTTACTTTCCGAGGATGCACACAAGCTCGCCGCGTACCTACGAGTTTTTCGAGACCTACGAGAAAAAAAAATGTTTCAACAAGCCTTCAATATTCCTGCGAATATAATATTTTTCATGACAATCAATTTCCAGAGGAATCGAAATTAGGAATAAAAAAATTGTCAACTCGCCGGAATAATTCAGTTGCAAGCATTCCGAGTGTCCCTCGAATTTTTTCCTCTCAAGAAAGGGCTGATATACAGCCATGGAACGCAGTTGGAAGTAGGAGAAGAGCAGAAAAAAAAACGAGAAGTTGAAGATGGATTAAGAACCCCCTACAGGGAGCATCGTTGAAGTTTCCATACAGACAAGAGAAGCGAAATATCGCTTCGGCCAGCGGTTTCTTCTGAGATATGAGCGAAGAACGCGCGTCCTACCGAAGGTGGAACAGGAGAAAGAAGCGAAGAAAAAAATAAGACGGCAGGAGAAGTTGAAGATGGATTAAGAACCTTTGGGTAAGAGACGCAACGTTGATGAAGTTACATGCACGCAAGAGGATTCGAGGAGATCGGCGAGGGGGCTGGCGTGGCTTCTTCTGCTTCTTGTGCTAAGCGCTGGACAGGATGAAACAGTAGGGATCCGTGGTGGTAGCACGGCTTTGGAGGACTTTAGAGGGAGGAAAGAGCAATGGGTGCGGCGGCGACGACGATCCCAACTGGTCGCGGGTACCTTATAGAAAACGAGTACCTCGCTCACCTCGACTCGACTGGCTAGCTGGTTCACTGGGGCCTGCGAGGACTGTCGACGCGCAGCTTGCCGGCGCTTGCGGTGAAGTCTGAAAAATCCGTCGTGTACGTGTCAGTTCGAGCTGAATCGCCGCGCGGGAAGCACGACTCTGTGTCCACAGAGGCGATATACGCACGCGACAGAGGCACAACTTTTCGTCCACTTTAGTCGGCAGTACATACATATATATATATATATATATATATATTCGTCAGTAAATTCGCTACGATAATTATTCTACTAACGTTCGATGTGAGTTTCACCCGTTTTCTTCGAGCTGTACGAAAATCCCACGGCGAAATTTCCGAGAAATCGTTCGCGGTAGCAACACCAGCGTATACGTGAAATTATTATCTTTCGATGCGGAAGTCGTGTGTGCGAGTTGCCGCTGTGATATTCGCAGGAGTTTGTTGTATTGCGCACGTTATTCAGATTTATCAATTGAAAATCGTTTCGTTCCGATATTTTTACGCTCTTAGCACACTTTTTTAATGTGGTTTCTACTAATTTTCCGATAAACAACTCCGACCTACGATGCAATTAAAAAGTATACTTTTTTATCCGCGAAGCGCACACCGGTTGTTTGTTCGTGTATCAATGAATCGGAACGAAGATACGTGCGAGATTAAGTTCGCGCGATGCAAATATTTGCGAATTTGTTTTAGCCACCGGAAATTTTTTTTCATTCGACACTACAATCGACCTAACGAACTTATCACGATCAAACAATCCGCAAAGTTGATTCAACGCTTTTGTAGAACTTCCTATCGCGATCAATTATTTGTGCTCGATGACGCGCGATATGCCAGTTCGAACGTAGGAACATAACTAAATAAATACAATTTGACGCGTGGAAATCCTCGCGATTGATAAAAACACGCACGACGTTCATTGACGAGGCAGACGGAAGTGAGGAGTTAAGCGTGCTCGTGGCCTTCTTTTATCAGTGTTTGAAAAAAAAAAGCGATAAAAAAACGGGGATGCGAACGCGGAAGTATTATTTACTTTTTAATTGTCGCGTTATATACCCCGCAACGGCAGCGGCAACCCTTTCACACTTGGCTGCTCACCTTCGCCGCCGGGGAGTCGTGCACTTTTAAAAATATTCAACCTGCGGTTTGGTATATATAAATATATACATATATGCGTACGTAAACAGAAATCTTGCGGTTTAAGTCGCGCGTGCAGAATCACGGCGAACACGAATATCACGGATAGGCGCCAATCAGATTGTCGTCGTCGCTGCACAGTTACGGTCAAGCCGAGATTGCGATATAGCTCGAGCTTGTCCATGTTAGAAGAGACACGCGCTACGCAGAAAGGGAAGACGAAGAAGAGAATAAGAGGGAATAGCCGCGAACCCGAGGATTCTTTGGCTCGTTTTCTTACCTAGGGTCTAAGGCTAAATGCGGCTTTGTCCTATTATAAGATATAACGTCGACGGTACACGCTACGCTTTTAGCTGCAAATTGCTTCCCTATCGGCATACTCGCGAGCTACGGATCGACGAAGTTCGCCGCGGCAATGCGACTCTTGTCGCCCTTGTCCTTCAATTATATTCGTAACATTCGCCTATCAATATTAATCGCTAAACAAGCCATTTTCGCGCATTTCCCTTGACCCCAAGTTGATATCGACTTATTGTTACAAGTTCATTCCCGCAATTGACGACAATATATGTTTCATCTGCGGTGTAAAGAAATTCGCTGAAAAATCAATGTACTGGAAATTTCAATGCTTCTAATGATAAATGACTTTTAATCTGCAACTTTAGTGGAAAATTGAATTTGATTATATTAAAAACTGCAGTTGATTCTTTATTAACTTTATTAACTTAATTTTAATGTGAAGGTACTTCGAATTCAATAACTCACTCTAACTTCGCAAAAAACATTCGTTTTTTCTTGCAGGTAATACCAGGAGGAAAAATCCCGCTAGTATCTCGAAGAGTTTTTGAAGAGGAATCTTCGCAGGACAGAGAGCCAGAGTTGGAATAACGAAGCAAATTGAAGAAATAGCACGGGCAGGATGGCTTACGACGACGTTATTCTCCGAATGGGCGAGTTTGGGAGATACCAGCGTCGAATATACCTGCTCCTTTGCTTACCCGCAATATCCTGCGCTTTTCACAAGATGGGCGGTGTTTTTCTCGGGGCCAAAATGAATACCAGGTAATCGTAATCGATATTCATCGGTGAAAACGACGATAGCTAACAAACTTCCGAACTAAATGAAATTTCATCATAAAAATTTCAGGTGTCTACTGCCGTTCGAGAACGCTGAGAATGCGTCGTATAACGTGCCCTATATGAACACGTCCTATCCGTGGGATGCAGAAATTAAAGGTTGGTCCCAATGCACAAGGCTTGCCGATGTGGCTCTGAATTCAACGAGGCTGAATGATATCGAACACGGCGGCGTCGGCGAGGACAGCGGCGGTGGCATTATAAGCAATCGTACACGAAGATCCGTCCAAGCAGAAGATGGGAAGGGAATTAAGTGCGAGCGTTATGTATTTGATACTAGCGTATACCAAAGTACGACTACGTCGGAGGTAAATTTTTTCTCAACTATCTCGCATCAGGTAAACGCGCAGATTTTTTTTTCGTTTCGATCGGATTGGTAATAAAGCTTTGGCAACGTTTAATTAGTACATTTGAATCGTTACTATTCGGCTACGAAATTGGGAGTTTCAACGCTGCGAGCGCTGATAAATAACGGAAATTCGAGGATTTCGGTGATGGACCGATAATTGTCTCCGAGATACCGGAGATGTGATAACTTTTATCCGGTCGAAATGGAAAGTTTCTCGCTACATAGATACGAATGCTCCAAAGTTATATTTCGTGTTTATGTAACAATTAACTCGGAGTGCGCTCCGTATATAATGTATGAAATTTGAAGTGCCGCAGGAGTTTTGATAATCGAAAAGAACAAAAAACATATTATTTTCAGTGGAATTTGGTTTGTGACAATGCAGGGCTGAGAGCTACGGGGGATGCGTTGTTCATGGTAGGAGTCATGCTTGGCTCGATGATATTCGGTGGTTTGTCCGACAAATTTGGACGTAGACCAATTTTCTTCCTGTCTTTAGTCATCCAGCTCGTCGGCGGAATTCTAGTCGCTGTTGCCCCTGAGTACATATCCTACGTTATCTTCAGATTGATCGTCGGATCGACGACAAGCGGCGTTTTCCTCGTGGCCTACGTTATCGGTAATACACGCCCGTACGCTATCCTCACGAAGTTCAAAGTCCTAAACTTGCTCGATTCAATGAAAGTAACAAACAAGCCGAAACAAAAAATAGTTCTATATCAACGAAAGTTCACGACTATTTCTTGTTCGGATAATTCTTGTATCTTCGATTTTGTTCATCTCAATTCCGAGTGTCTTTCAATATCCTTTGACGTTAGAATTCCTAGCGAAGAAAGTAATTAACGATTTCGCCTCTTTAGGCGTGTGAATTCAAAGCCTTGCCTGTTGTGTACTACCATACTATTCTGGTCACAAGGAGGGCGAACCGTGCCGTCTGATCGTATTTTCTCACCTGGATTTTTTTTCTATCCAAATGTTTTCAGCTCTCGAGATGGTAGGACCGAAGAAACGTTTGGTCGCCGGTGTTGGATGCCAATTGTTCTTCACAACCGGTTATATTATGACAGCGGGATTTGCATATCTCATAACCGACTGGCGAACACTACAGATCGCCATAACCGTGCCGAGTATCGCTTTTCTCGTTTATTGGTGGTGAGTTCGGTCGCGCGTAATTCGCCAATCGTAAAAAACATCATTCGATGGGTAAAAAAAACAAAAAGGAAAATGGATCTTCCGTCACAGGTTCATACCCGAATCGGCGCGTTGGCTATTGACTAAAGGACGTGTCGAGGAAGCTAAGGAACTGTTGCATCACGCGGCCAAGGAAAACGGCGTGCATTTGCCGCGCGAAAGTCTCGACAGTTTGCTGAGCGAAACGACCGGCGGTGCAAGCACGCCGGACATTAACAAACCCTCGCTGCTGGATCTATTTCGTTATCCGAATCTTCGAAAAAAAACTCTGCTTCTGTTCTTCAATTGGTAAGCTTTTCATCAACGACAAATTGTTTCGCGATCGATGTGCCATGTTACTTGACAAAGTTACTTGACAGGCAGCGGCCCGACGAGTGACGTCGTTATAAAAGTAGTCGAAATGTATACGAAACGAACGAACTATGTACCGCAGGCTCGTAAACAGCGGAACTTACTACGGCCTATCGTGGAATGTATCCAGTCTCGGTGGTAACGACTATGTCAACTTTCTCATATCGGGTTTGGTCGAAGTGCCCGCATACACTTTTCTCATCTTCACCCTCGATCGTTGGGGCAGAAAAATCATACTTTGCGGATGTATGCTCGTCTCGGGTACCGCCCTACTCGCGATTCTCTTCGTGCCTGACTGTGAGTTTTTGTTGTTTCTGGATACAGCTTTGATATAGAAAAAGAAAAAAATAATCTAAACGTTCTTATTTTCCTTACTGAATTGGATTGTAATTTGCAGCATCTACGGGAATACGCGTTGCCCTCTCAATGATCGGTAAACTGACTATTACGTCCTCTTATGGCGCCATTTACGTATTCACCGCCGAGCAATTTCCTACGGTTGTCCGTAACGTCGGCCTCGGCGCCAGTTCGACGTTTGCTCGTATCGGTGGCGTAATCGCGCCCTGCATCAACCATCTGGTCAGTCAAAATTCTATACCATTTTTTTCTCAACCTTATTAATTATAATGTCAAGAAAAATGTGACAAGGTGTCGATCAAAATGCAAAAAAAATCGTTTACGGTTTTATTTGCAATTGATCGTTTTCTTGTTGATTTTAGTGTCTTCCTTAATCAGCTGAATAATTTTAATTGCGCACTGTGAAAACAAAAACCAAACTGAATTTTTTTTTATTACAGTCGGTAATTTGGGTACCGTTTCCATTCGTGATATTTGGATCTTGCGCTCTAGTCGGAGGATTGTTGTCACTGTTGTTGCCGGAAACGTTGAACAAAAAATTGCCCGAATCTATACAAGACGGCGAATTGTTCGGGAAGTAAGTTAATTTATGTGCAAACGAATTTGCCGCGGTATCCGCGACGAGAACGCTTTCCGTCATACTGATGATAATTGGGTGTTTAACAGGAAAGAATCTACTATCGAGAAGGAGAAGAGAAAACGACGTCGTCAACAGCAACAATTGGACGCCGATCAATTGAACGAAATTGAATCGATAAAGCCGTTGAAGCCACAAGAGAACGGCGTACACGATCGGAAGCAGAACGGATGACATTAATTTAGCCCTTGGACTGTAATTGTGAATTGGGTGTTTATTGGCAGTATTTATCGCAGTCTCATCGATAATGGTAGTGGCGTAGCAGTTTTTTTTACCGTTTTTTTTTGTTTTCTTTTTTGCGCTCGACCCAAAAAAGATCTGCCTGCGCCGCTACGTTTACCGGAAGTGTCGACTTCGTCGGGGCTGGACGAAACGAATATTCGACGACGGAGTGTTACACGCGTTAAAAAGAAAAAATCTCCCCCATCGTTCATTACGTATTACTTATGTACCTATAACGGATATGTTATCATAGTATTGTTTGACGAAAAATCTCCAAGAAAACAAGAAAACAGAACAGAAAAAAACAAGTGCTAATGGCTCGAAGAGTTCCGACAGTTGGATCGGCCGGACGCAGTCGAGTGTGAAAAAAAATCTCGAGAGAAACTCTGAAATTGATAGTTCGTGGCTTCGGGAGTGAAACCAAACACATCGGTGTAGATTCTCTCGTTTCGCCGTCGTAATTCACGAATGAGAAGAAGAGAAGCGAGAAATTTGGTTCGTAAGGAAGAACCTTGTGCCAATAATAACTCGAGCTTATCGAGCTTCGTTGGTTATTATATACCACAGTCTGTATTAACATACCGAATCGCCCTCCCGCCGTGCTGAATACCGATCAGTAACGATTATACATCCTTTTTTCGTCTCCTTTTTCTTTTTCTCGCTTTTGTCACAAGCACAATCGTCGACAGAAGAGACAGAACTCATTTCGCATAAAATTTTACATGTTTGTATGATTTTTGAAGAGAACGAAGAAAAGAAAATCAACTATTATTTCTATCATGTATACTGTTTCATGTAAATGCCGTACCAAATACAAGGTCAAAGCTTTTACAACCTTTTTAACAAGATCGAACGTGAAGAATTTATTTCGAAAATCCAAACCGTATTATTAGAAATTTCCGGAATATCGAAAAGTTCGCGAGTTTCTGCTGTGTGCAGATAACTATTTAAATCCAATATTCAATATGCAACGAGTCAAATAATTCGGTGAAAAGTGGTCTTTTATCATATATTTGAAAAATGTTCTATTACCGTCCAATTGAGAATGTCGGTAGAACCGCGCGCCGTCGTAACCGACCGTCCAAATATTCGTCAGCCTGGAATCGCCTGAGATGAAGTAGCGTGGCGCTCCGCTCGTCTCTCCTCTAAAAGTCCGCTGTGTTCCACGACCAGTGCTGTACCAAGTCTCGGTGCCGAAGCACGCGAACTCGCAACGCCAACGATACGCGCCAGAGCAATTGCGAATAGTACGCGGGCACGGGATTCGTGCGGTAGGTCGTCAGTTACGAGACGATCGTTCGATCGTATTCGCGAGCCACGACGACGACGTCGTGCCAGCGAGACACGGCACTGGGAACGGACGTATCAACGAAATAGATTCGCGAGAGAAAAATTAAAGCACAGTTCGATAACGAGAGTCGTAAGAGTCCTGGTAACGTCCTCGTTGTCGTCGTGTCGCCGAGTTAGAGAAAAATAAAGAAAATGATGGCGAGCTGTATGAAAAGCGTCGGGAGTCAAGCCTCGCGGAGAAACGTGAGTCTCATGAAGAAAATAAATAAAAAAATAATAACGTTCACGTAGCTCGACACAAATTTTACCCAACGAACCAAGTGAATTCGATGACCTTCCGGGCTCGCTTGCTCTTTCATTGCGAACTTTGCAGATTCTTTCTGGCATTCGTATTTCTCGCAACGCTCGGCGTACTTTCTTTTCGCGAAACTCGCTAGCTCTTTTCTTACGATAGTTCGGTAGTCAGATTTGACCTTCGAATTATTATTACCGACGAGCCGATAATCGCGTGATTCTTGTGATTCATTTATCGTGTCTCTTCTTTTTCTTTCCTAACTAAATCGTGGCCAATGCGACAAGTACGGCACATGGAGCGAGGTAAATATTTGTCAATGTCAGTCACGACTCTAAGAAGCTGGATCACACTTTTACATTTGTATGGCAAATTTTTCCATTACTTTTTTTTTGGTAACACATTCGTCTCGTTTGAGCACTTTCGTTTTACTCGTTACAAGTTCGTCCAACGATTCGCAAGCTTTGCCCGTTTGGTCATTGAAGTATTCTGAGCCTGGAATCAACGGATTACTAGAGAATTGCGCGCTTACAATTTTTCAGATACTGGCCTTGTTCTCCGCCAAGAAGAATGGCTACGCAACGGAAGCGAGCTTTGAGACGAAACCCTTCAGACTTCACAAATTGGAGTCCGGACCCGCGACAAAAGTCACCGTCAATCGGGACGATGCTATAAACTTGTACAAAAAGCTGCACACGGTCCGCCGTATGGAAACGGCCGCCGGCAATCTTTACAAGGAAAAAATCGTCCGAGGCTTCTGCCATTTGTACTCCGGCCAGGTAATTATTTCCTTTTTATTATCCTCTGACTTGTTGAAACGATTTGTTATTGTATGCATTTTTTCTTCTCGGAACATTTTTTTTTTTATTCTGAAAATTGTTGCCTTTTACTTTGTTATTTATTTATTTATTTATTTTCACCTTTTTCAAACGGCCTTGAAATATCTCGAAACTGTTCTGCGAAAGTCCGGGAAATGTTCTCGAATTTTCCGCGGGCTTTTTACTGGACACCACGTCTGAATAGTTAACGAATATTCATTGGTTGTTTATCATTTTTCAGGAAGCGTGCGCAGTCGGTATGACCGCCGCTCTTCGTCCGCAAGATTCTGTGATAACGGCGTACAGGGCTCACGGCTGGACGTATCTAATGGGAGTTTCGCCGGTCGGCGTTTTGTGCGAGCTCACAGGACGCCAGAGCGGTAACGCTCGTGGCAAAGGCGGCTCCATGCACATGTACGCGAGGAATTTTTATGGCGGCAACGGTATCGTCGGTGCTCAGGTATATTTTATCTTTACTTCGGTCGTTTCAATCTTGGTAAATTATTTTTATCGGTTATAATTATATCGGTTAATTATTCATTTACTCATTCGATTATTGGCGTGGCCGAAACAAATAGAAATATCGAATTTATAAAAGCTGTGTCAATCATCTTTGTGGATAAAACCCAAACTGATAGAAAGTTATGCCAATCAGAGATGAGCTAATTGACCTAACAACTTGATTCTACAATGTTTCCTTGAGACTGATCTTTTTTCTACTTCTTTCCAATTAAATCGACAATAGTAACTTTGATTTCGTATTGTTATCAGGTGCCTCTTGGCGCGGGTCTCGGTTTCGCGCATAAATACAAGGGCGACGGTGGAGTCTGTCTCGCCCTGTACGGCGACGGTGCGGCGAATCAGGGTCAGATATTCGAGGTGTACAACATGGCAAAATTGTGGGACGTGCCTACCATCTTTATCTGCGAGAACAACGGCTACGGTATGGGAACCAGCGTCGATCGCGCGTCCGCGAGTACCGAATATTACACCCGCGGAGACTACGTTCCCGGAATCTGGGTGAGTCTCTTCTTCTTAACTCTGTTCTGCACTTTTACGCGAGTGTATACGAAGAAGTCGAAATCACGATAGAACTGTTGATAATTTTATAATACATTTGAATTTCTCCAGGTCGACGGTATGGATGTTCTCGCGGTGAGAGAAGCAACGCGTTTCGCACTGGATTACTGCTCGTCCGGCAAAGGACCACTCGTAATGGAAACAACGACGTACCGGTACAGCGGGCACAGTATGTCGGATCCGGGTACAAGTTATCGTACGCGAGAAGAGATTCAAGAAGTACGACAAACTCGCGATCCCCTCACGAGCTTCAAGGAAAGAATTCTCAATGCCAATCTCGTCACTGCCGAGGAACTCAAGGTCGGTCCAACATATCTATACTTATTCACCGTGCGAATAGATAAAGCGAGTTATCGCGTAAACAATAATGAATTATCACATTTTTTCGCGTTTTTCAGAAAATCGAGTCGGACATAAGAAAGGAGATCGACGACGCTGTGAAAATTGCCAAAGCCGACAAGGAGATTCCGTTGCACGAGCTAACGACCGACATTTATGCGCAATGTTTGGAGAAGGAAATACGCAACACAACGCCTTTCGCACCGTTGAAACACGCCAATCTAGGTCCAGCGGTGAACGTTTGAATAACGGGGAAGAACTGGATTTCACGTCGACGGCGATAAAAAGCCCATCGTATCCCTTTAGTTAGTCAATTTGTCAATCATGGGCGACCTTACCGGTGTTGTGTAGCGTCGCGTTGTACGGAGCGAAACGGTTGTGGCTTCGTTGAACGAAAAAATGAGCTTGATTCCGGCCGTTTCGCGACGTTGCCGAGCGACAACGACCAATACGACGATAACGACGAGCGAGCAAACGAAAAGAGAAATAAATTAATAGTTCGCCTCGCCTACCCAGTTTCTCTCTCGCCGGACGAGAGTGCGAATAATTCGCCACGAGCGTTCGGTCACCGAATCGATTATCGAGAGTCGCACGCTCCGTAGAACGACCCTTGCAAGATAAAATAAGATCTTGAAACGGTAAAAAAAAAACAAATTATAATAAAGGGTCGAAAAATAATCTAATTCTAATAACGCGTTGTACCTGATTAAGAACGTTCTCGTAATCGCGAGCCTACGAGCGAGAAACAGGGCCTGCGAGAATGTATGATAAATAGATTGCGATTAAAACAACTCGGGACTCGAAAATCAATGGGCTTTTTTCTTCGCGTCTACCTTTCTCCACGTCGACAAGAAAATTTCTTCGTAACCCGACGACCGTTATAGTTCCAGAATTATTGTCGAGAGAAATAATTGAAAAAAAAGAGAAATGTATTATTGATTCGCGTCTAATTCACAGGTCAACGAGCCTCGACGGCTGGCGGCGATGTAGCCGCACCCAGAACGAGTGCAAATAGGCGGATGAATCGAAGAGTACCTTCGGATGAAGCTAATAGACGAGAACAGCCGACGGGCTAAAGTCGAAAGGGCGTATCGAGTGTGTGTAAGCATAATTTACGTCTTCATCGCGTTCGAATTCATCGTTGATATCGATATGTACGCACACAGAAACGAAAACGAAGGCGCAGGAATCTCCAGGGACATGCTTTCTCAAGGATTGATTCAACCTTTTCGCCGAAGCTCAATTAGCGAAAGAAATAATTACCGTTCACGGAATTTGTGACTCTGCACACATTGCAAATTTCGTGAATAATTATTTTTCGTCTATATATAAAAAGCTCGTTTCAATCAATTTCGCGCGTAGCTTGCTGGATGGGGAAACGTGGAATTTACTAGGAAGAAACGTTACTGAAAAATAAAATTGTAAAAGATCGAAGACGATTCTCGGTATGTCGAAGAGTCGTTCGAGAGATTCCCGCACGCAAGTGATATTTAAATTTAGACTAGGATAATTCCATTCGAATTATGATAGTAAGCGGATTGGAAGATACGTGGAAGGAGCCTGACGACGTCGGGCGAACAATCTTTCGGACTTTATCGTTGTCGATCTGTCGCGCGGATACATCGAGACTGTTGCTCCGTTTTTTCTTGCCTACGACAGATCCGTTCGTCGATTCGACCGCGTTGCGAGAGGTGCACTGAAGAGAGGTGATCAGAAGCAATGGGATTGCTGCCGAGATGGTTGTACCGAAGACCCTACGTCGAGATCAAAGTGAGCGATGGGAATTCGTGCGGCCAGAACGCACCGTTGCTCCGTAGAAACGGAAGTCCAAACATCAATTGGCAATGTTCGACGGACGATGTAGGCAAGGTACGTGACCAGCTCGGTGCGGGTTGCATGCACTCATTATCCGTCGATCGATCGGTTGTTGCACTCGTATCGTCGCAGTTTTGCAACAGTGCATAGAATCGGGCTTTTCTTTCCTTTTTTTCTTCAACGAAACACAAGAGAATCGTATACCGGGTTGGAACTTTACGTTCTCGAAAGAAAACTCGTCACTCACTGTTTTATTCCTTTCAATGCGCATTGTAAATTAATGTCATCCAGTCTAATCGAGTTGCAATCTTAAAAAATATCTTTAAAATAAATAAAACCTAAAAATCACTTAAAAAAAAACAACAAGATTATTATCATGTTACTGTTGATGGGAATCAGTATTAGAATCAATTGAATTTATTTTCAGAATTTTATTTCAAATATTGTATTTTTAGAGCCGAAAAGATAAAAATGAAATAAGAAATTCTACGATTGTTCAACGCAAACGTTATAAAGCGCTGATGAGACACTCTCGGGAGCAAAAAAATGTAGCTCAACGACTCTAAATGCTCGAATTTTTTATATGCCGAGCCCACATCGTGTTTAAGATTTTTGGCGAATGTAAGGAAACGAAAAATAAATGCAAGCGCTCGCAAAAGTCGTAGACGAACTCGATCGCGTTGGCGACGAGATGAGACTTCAAAATTCGACGAAGTCGCGGGAGGTTCTCGAGGCGGTACGCAATAGAGATATCGATGCGTACAGCTCGGATCGTGTACGCAGAAATAACGAATTTCGATCGCTTCGGCACCGCTGAACGTCGTATTGTGTCTGACGGATGAAGCGCGGGTGGATCGTCGATTTCTACGCGCGCGCATGACATAATAATCGGGTCCGAGCAACGATGTTCGCTGACTCGAGTTCCACTTGTGGATTGACTCTTGCCTCGCAGACGAAAACGGCGAACGCAACGACAGGGTCGCGCATTCGTGACTCTCCGACGATCGACAACGCTACCACCATCCCCAACCCACCGGCGCCCGTTGAACGCGTACCGAACTACAGATACTTTGAACCACCGTTCGAACATCGAGATTATCAGGAAGAGCAAAATCGGCGAAACACCACCGGCGAGGAGAGCAACGACGAGAAGATGGTCAACCATCAAGTTGCACCTTTGTCGATAATCACCGTACAAGGTCAGTAAATTTTTGTGTGAAACCTTATTGCAGGGCCTATACCATACGATTTTTTAAACCGAAAGATAAAGATGGGTTCGTACAACGTAATTGTCCGGGCGGTTTAAAAAATGTTTTCCCCTTGTACTATGCGTGATAATAAAAACGTTGTAATCTTTCTTTTTTTGTCGCATCAATATCAATAGTTATTAGTGATCGTAACTCGGTAATTCTTTGAGAGCGAGAAAAATGTTAAACGTCGAATTTCATAGAAGACATGATTAATAAAATTTGATATTTTTTTATTTATTTTTCGGTGGCAGTATGTATTAGAAATTAAAGATCAAAATTTGATAATTTTTTCAAATTTACTTCGGGAATTATCGATTCGCGGTTTTAATAAATTGTTCAAGGTAAAAAAAAGCTGAAAACTTAATTTTTGATAAGGAGTAAATTAATTTCATGGCAAGCGCGATAATAAAAAAAGGTTGCGATTGCATTTTGCAGATCGTCGTAGTGGAAAATGCCCGGATGTTAATTTATCTGTTTATCAATTTGTCTGGAAAAGTAGCTTGGGCAAGGACGAAGATTCGCGTGAGCTTCGATATGCGAAAACACTTTAATCACCTTCGCGATATCGGATTAATAATGTTGCAGGCACCACGAACTATCGATAAGGAAATAGCGTCAATAAGAAGGCGACGTGTGTACAATAAAAGTTACAAATGAGATTGTGTGTTTTTTTTTCTCTCGCACTCGAAGTTAGCGTAGATTAGACTGATGCGGGATAAGCCTTGCAGTTTATAACGGCGCTCCGTCGCTCGCCAGTCGGGCAGGTGGCAAAACAACCCTTTAACCTTTCACCCCCGTGGATTCGACGCGCATCAGCCGATTTCATACACGTTTGCGCGTTTAAATTCTGTGTAATTTAAAATTCTAACATACAAGACCAACTGCTCGGTCAAAAGACTATTTCCTTCAAAGTCAAAATAAGATCGCCCGAAAAGACTTGTTGCAGATTTTAAGAAACTGACAAAGCGTTTCGACGCCAAGTGCTTGAAAAAACAAGTTTTTTTTACCTACAAGATTAAATTTTCTGTATAAACAGTTTTATTCGCGCAGGTACAAATATATTCTGTTCCACAGGAATTTTTTTGTTTTATGCATTTTATTTGGAGCGCATCGAATTATTCGGGAGTCTTATCGAAACTTGACCTGTACACACTGTCAATAGCAATTAATCGACAAGAGTTGCTCACGGTATAAGTCGATGATTCGTAACGCAGTTCCGGAGTTTAACATATGAGCGATAGCCGAACGCTAATCTTTTTATATTCATTACTTTTGCAAAAATGTATGTATCATGCAAAGAAGAAAATATCGATACTTCGATTAAATTGTATTTAAAAACATATTATATTTGTTTATCGCGATTGATCGGACGGAAAAAAATTCAAATAATTTTATGAGGTTGATGTGCCATTATTGTTGTCTCAATTGAGTTTTACTTCAGTTTTTACGTGTTAGAGAGCACGTTAAAAAAATTGCAATGAGAGTGAGAAGTGCGACACGGAGAAAACAACGTGTAAAAAAGTGCTCCGTGTGCGAAAGAATTCAGGGTGTGCGAATCGATAGAATTCTACGTGCCTAAAACTCGATAATAAACGGGCCGACAAACGTGACCGGATAATAATTAACGTTTCACTCGCAAATTATCAGGCACATTGTCATCATCTTCGGACGATATCACGAAAAAAAAAAAAAATTACAAAGTTTGTTCAATACTGTCGGGCAATTGTTTCGCGTTTTACGATTATCGAGCATGTTTTTTATTTTGCGCACACATTGCGCAGTTTCGATTGAATGCACATTAAAAGTTGCGCGATTGCGTTTGAAGGGCACGATCGGTGAACTCGGTACGAACGATTGTGGAAGCTGCGAGTGCGGAAAGAGCTCTGTCGAGCGATAAGAGATAAGGCGAGAACCTTGACGTAATCTTGAACTAGGGTGGCAGGTGTATGAGTCGCTGATCGGAGCTCCAATTTACTGACTCCGAAATTCGAATCTCGATTAATTGCCAATTAAAATATTTTATTTTTAATTTCAATGAAGACATTTCAGTCAGCTCGCCGAGGCATGCATATTTTTTTTATGCTTCATTAAAAATCTATATCGGTTATTTAAAGATCGTATTACTACGAGTTCGCAGGTGTGGAAGTTACTGATAGAATTTTAGTTGTTGACTCGAAACTCGACGATCGATTAATTGCCAATATTTTGTTTTTTGTTATAATGAACGAAATGTTCGCTACCTCGATCGCGCAGGCATTTTTTTGTATACATAATTATCTCGAAATTTTGTCTGAATTCTCTTTGAATCTCACATTTCCCCGGACTGTAGCGCCCGGACTACCTTAGCCACTTTATGTGCTAGCATAAAATTCGCGACATTCGTTTCAAGTACCGATAATTCGACCGTTCACAAATGACCACATAGGATAAATCGACGTGGGAGATCGATTCGGGGATTCGATGTAAAAAGCTTACCGCGTAGGCGTTCAATAACGGAGTAGGTAGTATTTCGTACGTATTAGCGGTTTCACTTGCTACGTCTATAGTCGCTAATTACTGTGGCACTTTGTCCTGCGTCGTATCCCGCAACGTGCAGTATCGTGCGTATGCCTAGACAGACCGACGAAGCAGAGCAACTCGAAACAGCTATCGATCAAGCTCAGTCAAATTAAAACGAAAGAAATGATAACTTCAAACTTCGTGTCTTGCGAAAAAAAAAATCAAAGCAAATCCAAAGCATTTTGGCCAGAGTGGCGAAATGCCTCGAGGTGGATTTTGCGTTAATGCGTCGGTTGATTATCGTTTACGAACGCTCGATCCACGCGCTCGATTTCTCATTACGAAATATACGGCATGTAGCACGAATGTGCGAATGTTTGAACTTGCATAATTATTTTTAACCGCGAATGCAACGATAACAGATTAAAATAACGAATTTTCGATCTTGAATGGAAATAACTTTTTGCATAATTTATATTGCGGAACTTGGCCCTGACCCCATAAATCCATTAAAAAAAGGAAGAGAAAGAAGAGAAGAAGAGAATTTGCATCAAAGTTTTGGCGAATGGCAATGCCGGGCCGGATCTTCGATAAAAGAACGTCACCTGTTCTTCGAAAACGAAGCAGCTCGATCGCAATCTATTCGACGCGGATCGGTTGACGACTGTGTAGAAAACACATTAATGTTGTTCTTCCGGGCGTCAGAGTCATGTTACTTGCTTTAGCGTTCGTCGTTGTACGTCAGACGGCTTTGTCGGGTAATTAGTTTGCGTGTGAAAGACGCGCTTATCGTTTAACTCGATTACGTGGATAATTGGCCGATCGTTGTTGAACTTATTCACGGTAGTAGCGTTAATCATCGGTCGCTTTTCAATAGTGCAAATCACCTGCGAGCAGATCATCGCCTTTTATGCAATTATCGACGTAATTATCTACTACTAATATATACAAAAAACAGCTATAGCCGCGTCCGGAAAATTATTATCTCTCTATTAACGGCACTTTATTAAAATACCACCCCGAATCTCGAAACTTATCGGAGTCGTTGTTTTAGGGAAAAATTATTATACCGATATGGAATCGTGTAATTGCATATTTTATATAATAATTATTATAGATTGTTACATAGAGAATGTTGGGGTGAAATAGGAGGTCGCGCTATTCAGACTTTGCAAAATAGGCTATGAAATTCACGAAAAAAAAAATATATACCTTATATCTCAGATTTTTCTCGTAAAGATTTACGTGTTTTAGTAGATCGGCGACTTTTGCACTTTGGACGTCTAATGAAATTCTACAGAATATTTATTTATTCATTTTTTATATGACTTGTTCGCCGTAACTCTAACATTTCATTTAAATCAATTAAACGATATTTTTTATTAATTTCGATTCAATTTTTTTATCGAATTGCAATTTTAACTACTGGACTGACAAATCTCATTTGTTTTTTAGATGTTACTCGACCAAAGGATGTCGAGAATGCGACGGAGTTCGAGAAAGCGATCAAACTCTGCGGTATGTAAAGTTTATCTAATAAAAAAATTATATTTATATCTCACGAGTGACTCAAACGATTGATCAACGATTAACGCATAGGATACGGGAAATTTCACTACGGTTTCGTTCTTCTCTGCGGCATGATGTTTCTCTGTGTCGGATGTCAGAACGGTGTTAACGCGTACATTCTACCATCCGCCGAGTGCGATCTTCGCCTGACCTCGGAGGAAAAGGGCTTGCTCAACGTAGCTTTCCTGCTGGGTAAGCAGTTTATTTTCTTCAATCTCATTGTTCCCGTGAAAAAAACATTAATAACTGTGATAATCCGAAGGGGGTGTTTTAAGCTCACTATTTTGGGGCGTCTTCGCCGATGCGTATGGGCGAAAGAATATCTTAGTCGGGACGATGCTCATCGATGGAGTACTCACTCTTGTCTCGAGTTTTTCTCAGAGCTTTCACGTCCTCCTTGCCTTCAGAGCTATCAGCGGTTTCACGTGAGTTATTTAAATAAATCTACTTAAATAAAAAAAAAAAAAAAAAAAAACAAAACACAAAAAATGTGTAACTACGTTTTACACATAAAAAACGTTTATAAATATGAATAATGCAAGTAATTTTTTTTTAATTATGGATGATGTATAAGTGAATAATTGATGAATGCTTTCTGAATACTTTGTTTTCAGAATCGGAGCACCAGGTTCGTTGATCTACACCTATCTGGGCGAATTTCACGCGGCGAAGCAACGAGTCAAGAGCATCTGTTACGTTGGCTTTTTTTGGACACTCTCGTGGTTGATATTACCGGGTAAGTTTACAAAAGAATCTACGCTCACTTTAGTTTTCATAGAAGTGTGAAAAGGGAAGAGTCGAATGATCTTATCAACTTTTTTGTCGTAGGTCTCGCATGGATGATAATACCGATGCCAATAAAATTGGAATACGACGGTTATCTCTATAATTCTTGGCGTTTGTATCTCGCTGTTATCGGACTGCCGACCCTCCTCGTTGCAGGTGTACTCACGACATATCCGGAGAGCCCGAAATTTTTACTCTCCCGCGGCAGAGCCGATGAGGCTTTGGACGTTCTTCGCGACGTGTACGCGAGCAACAACGGACGTGACCGAAATGACTATCCGGTACGTCGTTCGTAATCAAAAAATAGAATGATTTGTCATAATCGATTGTGAACATTTTTTGGCCATTAAAAACTATTTCTACCGATTGCTGGTCTCTAAGCACGAATTATTTGCGTTCAGATAATGATTCAAATGACTTTAATAATAATCGTTTGAAAGTCGTCAATATCGCTCATATTGCAAATTCGATTTCGCAGGTAAAAGTTTTAGCGCCCCTGGACGAAGGTCAGCAGTGCGAAAAGAAGCCTCAGATCAGTCGAAAGGACAGCGGTATACGGAGATCGAGTTTGGTGGGAGTTGGCACTTTTGGCGATGGATGCAACGAAAGGCATTGCCCTGGAAGTCGAGATCTTGAACAAGAGAGATCGACACTCGCTTTTGAATTGCTCGGAAATGTTTATCAACAAATACGCTCGCTCGGCTCGCCACCGCTCTTTAAATACGCTATACTCTGCTGGAGTATTTATTTCACCAATATGTTTGGGTAAGAAAAAATAATCGTCTTGCAAAAAAACTTGCAGGAGTTACAATTATACAAAATTAATCATTTTAGCAGCTTCTATGAGATTAATTTTTCTCAGACTTTTCTCCTATCGAGAAGTCCCTAAAATTCTCTGCGAATCGCACTTTCGGGTGGAAATGTAGCGACAAACCCTCCTTAACGTTGCATTAATTCCGCAGTTACTACGGACTTGGCCTGTGGTTTCCGGAACTCTTCAATCGCTTCGAGAACTACTACAAACTACATCCGAACGTGTCCGTCAGCGTTTGCGAGCTATTTTCAACAGTAAACGAGACAGTCAGCATCAAGGATACAATGTCGTTGGTTCATCCACCGAGCTGCGACGGTATAAGCATCGACGAGCGAGTCTTCGTTAATACTCTGACTATCAATGGGGTTTGTCTTCTGGGAAATGTCGCATCCGGTTATCTCGCTGACCGAGTTGGCCGCCGCACGATACCAGGTAATTATTATTACTAATTTTCTCCTCCCCATGGAAACGTTTATATATCAAAAAAGTGTTACAAAACGGTCTTCACATTGTACTTTTTTTATATACCTTTTTAATTTCATCTACTAAAATCGATTTGCGATTATACAACCTATTTATTTTTAAGCTCTTCTTAATGATTTTTTTTTAATCTATATGACAAGTAATTTTTCCTTTTTTCTGCAATTTTCGAGAACAAAGCGTCTGTGTTTTTTTTTTTTTTCTATCAACGATACGCAATGTAATGGATTAAATGTTGATAACTTGCTGTTGCAGTGACGACAATGCTCGCAGCTGGATTAGCGGGTTTCGCGATATATTTCGTGAGATCATCGGCTCAGAATCTAATCATCGCTTGTCTCTACTCGTTAGCTATAACAACGGCAAACTTTGTAATAGGAAGCGTCGTAGTCGACATATTTCCTACGCACGTCGGTGCCGTTGCGATATGCATGATGACGTGTTTCGGAAGAATCGGTGCTATCGCCAGCAATCTTGCTTTTGGTATGCTACTGGACATCAGCTGCGAAGTCCCAATTTTTCTTGTCGGGGGTATTGTTGTTTGTAAGTACTTTTAAAAAATCTCACACAATTCAAATCCGCATGGTAAGGCTGCAATTTAAGAAGTTCCAAAAATGCAATTATTTTCTCTAAAACGTTCGTCAGTTATTTTCTTTATTATAAAATAGTTTTCATTCAAATTTTGTTTTTTTTTTTTTCATTCAAAGTTTATTTTCTTACAATGACAAGAATTGTTATTGTTATGGTCTTCGAAAACAAAAGATTCTCTAGAATCGAAATGAATCAGTTGATGAATGGATTCTTAGAGCGTAGATTCCTTTATCATCGTTATCATTGCATCGTACTCATAGCTTGAATTTAAAAAATGTTTCAGTCGGAGGCTTATTAGCACTGCTCCTACCACCGGTAAAGAGATGAGGGAGATCAGTTTAAGCGCGTGGACCAGCGCCAACAAGACCCCCGCAACATTAATACCACCGTCTCGAATTTTCTCGAGCTCTATAAAATCCAACGACAAATAGTGATAAAGTGTACGCCTACGTCGAACGATGACAACGCATCTCTCTTATATTCCTTTAGTTTTTCTCATTCCATACGACGATCGCTCGCGCGTTTATCACGCTAAGCATACGGGAATCGCGAAAACAGAGACTTGAGAATTTCTTTTTTTTTCCAAGACATCTCGGGCTCTCTGACTCGAGAGAAATCGGCGAACAAAGTATAGTAGGGGAAAATACGAAGAATCGCATACGCGTTACTCTCAAGGCGAGATGCGTAGTTTGCTTGTTTCTCTCGAGACAAAATTTATCCCTAATTTTCCGTATTTCCTTTTATCTCGCGGTTCGTCGTACTCTACCATCCGTAAGCGAGAGTAAACAAGTGCATGCGTGTGGATATTATTGCCGGAAATGTTTGTTTGTCACGAAAGGAATTTGTGTGCCTCGAATGTCATTGACGAAATCATACTTTTAGCTCTTCTATTACTATTGTAGGAGCAACGAAATACAAGTTATACATTTTATATTAAAAATCTGGGACCATTAATGTAATTGAAAAAACAAACAGAAATAAAAGATTTCCACCGATGAAAATTCAACAGAAGGATATTCGATTGCGAAGTTAAAACTAGATATTAGATGACGGAACGAAAGAAATCACGAGGCCAGAGAATAAAAATAAATAAGTAGTGCTATATTTCTTATCTCATAATATCTTTCTCATACAATCAGTCAAATTCTCAGGAGTATGTAAATAACGAGTTTCTATGTTTTTTTTTTCATCTTTGAACGATAATAGTTTTTTTTTTGGCTACGTCTGCGAATTAATTTCGCCTTCGGGAGCGCCTATCTGGACGAGGACATTGTCGAGCCACTGATAAGCTCCGTGGAGTTGTAATTCTATCCAGCATGGAGTTGAGGTAGCGTCCTGACGATGATAATCTTCTCCCCATCCCTTGACGAATGATATCCTGTTAATAAGAGAAACTATCGATTAGAACGCTGGTCGAGAAAATATTCGTTTGGATTGGATGCTTGATTAGATTATTAAAAAAATTATTTATACAAAAATTATAATATAATTTTTCTTTTCACTGCCGGAGTTATTGAAATAAATACTGAACCAAAATAAAATATTTTTTTTCCCATTTCCGACTCGTTTCTTCGGTTTTCTATCAAATGTTGAACCGTGATTTCTGAATTCGTGATTTCACTCAATGTGCCTTAGAAATATCGTGATGTAGAGTTAAAGGTCTGTAGAAAATTTGAGAAAATTTTCGAGATAGTCAAAGCCATTTAAGAAATGTGTCAAAAATATGTAAAAATAAATGAAATTGTAAAATAGAAATTAGTGATGAAAAAATTATTCTTAAACTATTAAAAAAAGGGCTTTCAAGACAATTTTGTTCAGATGTCGGGTGTTAAAAAGTATTCTTAATAATCGTTAATGAATTTTTTTTTTAACAGGCCAGTAAGGGAATTCAAGGATATTCCAGGAGTTCCAGGACCATTGGAAACCTCGTGAGTATGTATTGACTATTTGAAAAAATCGATAATTACTTACCTTATGCAGCACATCTTCGTTAGATCGAAAACAGCTTTGTATCCATGACGAACAGTCTCGTTGAGCAGTTTCGCAAAGTCCGTGGCGCAAAAAATCTTGACCGAGTGTCTCGACGGTATTTTAATAACGGTGCTCGGACGAAAGCCTTTCGAGAGATTGCACATTCTCGACTGTACGAAAATCGACGATTCCGAGAGGCACTCGACGTAAACATCGCCGTTACAATAACGAAGCTGTAGGCCTTTGCCGATGTGGCTTCTCGTGTTTATCACCGTCGAGTTTCTGTTGACGTTCGACAGTATACCGAGCGAGAAACGGTTGAAATTGTTGCTGGGATTCGTGAAACCGTCGACGGTGACGGTGTGCGAGTGGGTTACGAATTTGTCGCCGAAACGAAAGTTCAATTCGTAATAAGTGATCGTTATCCAGTTTATCGGTTCTTCGTAGCATATCGGCGCCGGATCGAGAAGATTGTCGATGTCCATTGCGGAAAGACCGTTCTGCGAGCCGTCCTCGGACGAGCAATGCGACGACGGAGTTTCCGGCATGAAATTCGTTCCGTACAAATTTTGAGGATTGCTCGAGGAAGTTGCGCTGCCGGGACTCGGCACGGAATTGATCGGTTCCTCGTATCCTCTCATAGCCGTTCCCAAGAGGCGTTCGATGTCCTTGCTCGACTGGCCGACGTTTCGGGAGGCATCGTCGGACGACGGTGTTTCCGGTGGGAAAACCGTTCCGTACGAATTTTTCACGTTCCTCGACGAGCTCCTCGGACTCGGCGCTGAACTCGTCGAAGAAATCGGCGACGGTGGATTGAAGCGATTCATCGGCAGTCTCGTTCCAGCGTTGAAGCCGGTCGAAGAGTAACACACGTTTTGCGGCATTGCTCTGTCGGCGAGCATTTGCTGATATTGCATGGAAGGCGACGGATATTCCGGCGGAAATTCCGATTGTCTCGGCACCAAAACCGGCGGTAATCCCGGACTGTCGATCCTCTTGTAGTGATAAGGATTTATGCAGACTTCCTCGCGCTTCGCCGCGAACGAATACTGACAAGAATCGATCGGCTTGAGCTCGTGATGCGACTGCAGATCGGGCCATCGCCACACTCGACAGTATATCACGTGCGGCAGACCCTTTCGATGCGATACTTGAAGTCTACCGTCCAAGCTTCGCGGTATCGTTACGCACTTGCTCGGCGAGCCGGGACAACTCAGGGCTCTCTCCAATTCTTCGATCGAACCTTTGCGCTTCTTCAATTTCTTCACCAGGGAATCCACAGCTTTGTCGGCCCATTTTTCCTCCTCGTCGCCTTGCCTCCAGCCGAGAAGCTTCTTCACCGCCGGACTCGTCACGGAGAACAGTGTCTTCCATGAGGATGAATGTTGATTTTCATCCTCGTCTACCATCTTCTTTCGGATTTTTAAAAACCGTCCTTCAGCACTATTTCGATTTAAATGATAATAAACTGAACTGAACCGCACTACAATTTTTTTTTAGATCGTACCGAACGAGGTGCACCAGTTTTGAATTTATGAGAACAATCGGCAAGACTCGAAGCCTCTCGTAACGTGCAAGTAACGAACCACTAGTGATGGGTTTGCGGGTCTTGCAGTCCCTTTTTAAATCGCTTTCGGGTCTCTTCAGGGTGGCCTAAGTACACTGGAGTGGGGACTTTACCCCCACCTTCCATTGCGACGCTTCGCGTTCTCTCGGGGAATCGTAAATGCAAAATTCTGGCACTTGGCTTAGAGGCTTAAAGCTAATTGGGAAAAAGAAGTAAGAAGAAGTACGCTGATTTCGAGCGTCGAACTTTGAAAGCGCTATTATGGAGAAAAATTAATGTAGCGTATACTAAAATCTAGTCGATCTCCCACCCTTTATTTTTTGAAATTTATTTCAATTTTAAATACTTGAATTCCACCTTACTTTAATTTTATTGCAACGGTAACTTTTTATTTGAACAGTATTTTTTTAATATAATACATTTCGACGCAATTGAAAAATCATAGGAATGCGAGTTAATTTTTTAAAAAGAATTCTATACTGGGTAATAGCAAAAAAATATGAATGAAAACCGATAGTTTTTCGATCAATATTTGGAAGTGCAACGACGGTACAAGCATTGGCGCAATTTGTTTTTCCAAGTAAAAAAAATATGGTAGACAGATTTTTGTCCAAAATTTGCTATTGAGGCTTGCTCCGCTTTCGGTGTTTCGTAAAACCGGGAAAGGAAAGAGCCACATGGGCTTTCTCCGGACAGGGCGTCTGGTTTATGTGATATAACTTTTTCGAAGTCCCTTCGAGTGGTCATCTTTTATTGCAAGACTTTTCACAGGGATTGTTGAATTTTTCCATTCTCCTTCACGGACCTCGACCAGCCTGCTTATTATTCGTAGCTAAAAAAAACCAACCCTTGAATATTATGGCTAAAATTGTATATCGCCATTGTATGACTTTCTATGTCAGAATTCGTGCTTGGATGAGTTAACACAATGCAATAGTTAATACTCGGCGAAAAAAGGATTAAGAAGCGGAAAGGTTCAGGTAAATTTTCCGAACGACATCGATACGTTTAATCCACGGGGTCAGGTGCAGGTCCGATTACGGTAAAACACCTTTGTGAAAACGGGTGGCTATTATCATTAATCCCTTTCCCTTTCAGTCCGGCTTACTTTTAATCGCAATGCCTGGTACCAGCGAAAAAGGTATCGATGACCAGCAATTTTTCCATAGCTGGTTTCTTGAGAAAAGGATCGCAACCTCGCGAAGACACCCTCATTGAAGGGCAAGGGATTTATTGTCCAAGATTCAACAGGCATAGGGTTAAATTTAAAAAATCCTGGCACCTGCAATCATTGTGATCCAGGTATACACCAGGTATGACAATATACTAGCAACATCTGGATGTATAAAGGCAAAACTATTCGGTCAGAGATACGTAAAGTTACCGACGGATAATACATCGATACGAAGATATATTACCATCGGTTGCGAAATTCATCGGTCTCGCCGCCGGTATTCTTCGCGCAGTAAATTCTAACTTACATTTTCTTTCTATCGGAATATGAAATTCGAAACCTTCCTCAGAAATGAAAAGTAAATTAATTTAAGTAATTATTTTTAAAAAATGTAAGCGTATTACTTACAAAGAAGTCCGAAATATTTTTAAAAATGGTAGAATTGTAGAATCTAGAATTTAATTGATTAGTATAAAAATCGGTAGAAATCTTAGGTTGCTCATTTTAAAAAAACAACGCGAAACAATACAAAGAATTCTTTTTTTCTGCAAAACCAAATTCTCGCATTTCATTCAAATGACCTCAATTGAAGCAACTTCTCACTTCTCTTGTCGCATCTTTTTTTACTCAAATCTGAAAGTTTGAAATTTTCGAAGTACTTTGTAGATACTTTGATTGAAACAGTATTTACACACTTATCATAAGTTGAAGAAGAATACAAATGAACCTGGCGTGAGTTGTTTGTGAGAAATCGAGAAAAAAGAAGTTGATTCCCCGCATGTTTGAGGAGATGTGAAAGGTGATGGAGTTCGTTTCCTTTGACGAAGGACACGAGCGGTTGGATCTGCCGATCGCGCTGCGAGAGGCGAGCGTAGGGCCTGGCAGGCGCCGCGTCGCCGTCGGGGCATCGCGACGCCGTCACAACGACGCCCGACGACGACGACGACGACGACGACTACGAGTCGACGACCAATGCAGGAATATGCGAGGGTGTCTTGTCTCCACAGCCGCTGCCAGCAAAACCAGTCAGCAGCACCACCACGCTTAACCAGTAAAGTCGCGGAGAGGGTCCGACGTTGCAACCCTCTCGCGCGAGCCACTTCTTTCCCCGCGCGTGAGTCTCGGCTCCGTACGCGGGACAGACGCCAACCTGGAGCCCCGATCCTCTTCGTAACCCATCCCTTCTATACCATCCCTTATTTTCGCTACTCCATCGGATTCTCTCTATGCAACTGTATTATTATAGAATCGAGCTTTGCCTCCACACCCGAGCGGCCCCCGCCGGCACGCGATTTCCTTCATCGTTCGCTTATACTGCCATTGCACAAAACTGCAGACTATGTATATACGCTCGGCGTTACCGCGTGCATGAGGATTGCCAGACGCAACGGCTCCAGCAGCCTTCATCCTGCCGATCCAAACCATCCCCCGTGCCCCCAACCACTCTTTCTGTTTTTCTCGCTCGATTTCTTTTCGCGTATCTTCTTTTCGCTGGTAAAATATAGATACATGACAAAAGATCTCAGACTACCGCACTGTATCTATGTGGAATACTATTCCCATGGTTAATAATAATAAAAAGAATAATGTATGAAGAATTAATATTTTTCATATGGGGGCGATAAATGAGAATAGCACTGTTAGGGCTTCATTACAGATGATTGGCAGCAAACATTGACATCTATAAAGAAAATAATTGGACAGTCATCAATAACTAAAGAAAATCAACGAAATAATAGAGTTTGAAAGAAATCAGAAAAAAATACAAGAATGAAAAATGTAATAGTTACAGAGAACTGTTCGATTATTTTCTTCATATACTATTAATGTTTCCGGCAAATCGTCTTCATCGAAAAAACATACTTTAATTACTTCTTTGCTAGTAAGTGAAACTATTTTTATTGTTTGTCTCCTCTCCTAAAAGCTTCGTTTACGAGTAAACCAACCGAGTAACTGAGTGAACTGTGATGCATGTAGCGTATTTGCTTATTGGATAAGTGGATACGTCGAGATGGAGGGCTGTTGATGCTGGCGCGAGAGAAGTATACGTGTTTCGTTGCGTTTCGACAAGAGTATGACACGGGGTTGGGTTTGAATGGCAAACCTCGCCAAATTCGCATCCCCGCGTCGTTGTCATCGTCTCCGTCGTCGTTTCAACGGGCGGGTTGTTCGCGCGCGTCGGTCCATCGCCGCTGCTGCTGCCGCTGCTGCCTCCGACCGATGGCGACGCTCTGGCCGTCGCTGCCGCCGCGGCTCCAGCCTGGGGCGCCAAGTGTTTTGATCCTCCGCCACTATACTCTCTCTCAGCTCCCTGACTCTCCACCGTGGGCTTTCTTTCTCTGCTTCTATCCATCCCCCTCTCGCGACTTCGATAAACAACGAGCCAACGAGTATTTCCCGCTCACATATACATTCGTACCACATGCCAAGGGATGAGTCTTCTGACCCCCCCTGCGTAGACTACAACAACATTGGCTGATACGCGTCTTGGATGTGGTCGTCAGCTCGGGGACGCGCGGCTGATGGAGGTCAGTGGACAATGAATGACAATCAGCCGAAATTATATCGCTTTAGGAAAATCGGAGAAGCGCTTTTGTTGTCCTCGACAAAGAACTTTGTGACGGGGACGAAAAACAATTTTTTTTTGGCATCACCAATATTCGTCTCGATTTGAGACCAACAGTTCTGTCGCCTTTGGCGTTGAAAAAAATGCGCGTCGCTATGTGGGACCAAGAATTATTTTGAGAGTGTTAAAAAAAAAAAAGAATCTACTATCCATATTTTTATTACAACTTCGGGTAAGACTTAAGTTAATTCATTCCGATTTAAAATTGAACATTGAAAAAGTATCGAGCTGTATGATACTAAAACTCGCTCCATTAACGAAAAAAACAATATCATTTTTATACGCAGCATCGGCCATCCTTCATCAAGAAATTGCGAAAGTTAGAAAAGCGTTTTCAGTGTAATTTATGTGCATAATTGAGTCAGCCTTCAAGTCATCGAGAAAGACAAATGTTTGTCTTTGTTCCGCGATAAGTTAAAATTCAACCTCCGATCTCGAACAAAGGAAAGCCTCTTGGACCCTTTCCTGCCACAATGTTCGCTTTTCGTTTTTACACATACTAATATCTCCCTTCCCATGTTATAGATTACAAACAAGGGACCGTAGCTCCAATTCATCCTCCGTCCTTCGCCCCCCCCCCCCCCCCCCCCCCCCCCCCCCCGCGCGAAGAAAAACCCTCGGACCCTTATTGCCAAGGTTTTCTCTTTTCCCTTAATAATATATCTTCTCCACTCTTGCATACGTATGTACATACATAAGCCAGCGTTAAAGATGTGAGATATAAAAAGGAAAGGAGAGAGAAGCTGAGGCGCCCAAAGTCTCTGATGCGCCATTGGGCCGGGGGGAGGTTGAAGATGCTTGTTAAAAATATTTGCGCGACTGTGGTCCCTCGTCTTCTTCGGTCGACACACGCGATTGTGTACGAGCTCTCTGCCTCCTCCTGTCTTCGGAGGGTGCACCACCACTACGAGCTCGCGTGCTCCCTCGGACCAT